>JAZDUA010000329.1:305000-905000 GCA_038098605.1 Gryllus longicercus | reverse complement strand
GGTTCACTGAAGATTTCCTTGGTTTACCCTGGTATATTTTACTGTTGCTCTATTTATCTGACAGCACAGTTTGGGGGACCAATGCACACCAAGCTTTAAGAGACACCGAATACGGATTTGAGATTGTAATTGAGGATGTTGTCATATACGATGTACATGGAATACAGCAAAAAAATGATCCATGTTTCCAGGCACATCAACGGCTGTGGTCATTTGTCTCGTTAGTGCCGAGATTCCCGGAAGGTGGCGGTGCTCCTCCCTCATTGCATGGTGAGATCCAGAGCCCACATACACGTCGGCTCTTCCATGGATCTCCCTCCCTCCCCGAGGAGCACCGTCCACCGAGACGAGCCCTAAGCTACCGACGAGCATCCGAAGCAGTGTAATGCGTGTAGATGTGTGGAAGGGGATATGATAGAAGAAGGAAGAGGAGGGAAAGACGGCGTGGTTCCTGGCCCTTATGATGGGGTATTGCTCCAGCATTCGCCTGGTATCAAAGGGAGAAACCATTGAAAATTACCAGAGCAGCCAGCCCTCTAAAATTCTCGTCCGGACAGCGCGGCTTAATTCGTCCTAGCTGTATAGCTAGTGTAATGTACGAAAGTAATGAAGTACAGCTGTAACGAGGGGCTTTGAGAAGACAAAGACCGGAGAAGGCTCGTGCCTTCACTTCCAAAGACCGCGTGCGGCCCTGTGAGAGTTGAGGACGGTGAATACAGAATGCCCGAAGGACCTGAGGCGGGGCTCGTTTTGTTACATTCGAATGATGGAATCCCCTTTGTATGTTGGTCCACTGATAGGGCCCAAGACTGGAGTATCTCCCAGCTCCAGTTCTCATACTGTGTATGCCAAAGCTATTCAAATTAGTTCCTCAAAGGTGCGAATAATATGACATATACTTTATGTAACACAAAGTCATCGCGTTCTTGTATTCATTAAACCGGTAATATTCGACAAAAAAACTCAATGTAATATTTTAAGTGTCTTATTGCAGACCACTGTATTATACGCGCACGTTTTCTTGATCCCCGGAATATCTACCCCCACTCCTTTGCCAACATTAGTTGAATTAAGAATAAATGATAGCAACGAGCGTTGTAGACACAATCTGATAACCAGAACGCGTGTAATATAAAATATTTTCCATCGAAAAAGAAACAACAAATTTGATACAAACTTCCTTTCGACAAAATAACCCGACTCCTCTCGCAACTAGTGAAGCGAGGGCACAAGAAAACTTACGCGGATAATACCAAATATTTTCCAACACTTCACCAAACACGTTGTTTCAGAAGGATTCTAAACGTATGAAGCGAAGGCATCAGCCGGCCACAGCTGCTTCTGCAGCGGCACGGCACGGCACGGCACGGCGTCACCGCCGCGCCAACGAAGGGCGGCCAGGACGCGCGCGATGCGCCTTGTCTGGGCACGCCCGCGCTGTCCGCACGCCCGCGCCCGCCCGCCTGCGCCCGACGGCTCCTGCGCGGCGTTGCCACGTCGCCGCGCCCAGCGGCGCCCCCGCCTCTGCCTGCGCCTCCGCCGCAGCCCTTCCTCCATTCTTTCCTCCGCTCTCCTGGATATATTGGCTTCCTTTCCGCCGCGCGTGCATCAAGGCCCCCCGCGACCCTCCTAAGGGGGCCCCGGAACGGCGCAGCGCGCCGCCCGAACGGACGAGGGCGGACTCAATGAAGACGCACGAATGAATGGCCCAGCTGACTGCGGCCGCTGCGCAGGAAGCGGGCTGAACCCTGCCTGCCTTTTCGCGCGGGAAGCTGTTCTTGCCAAACTTAGGGCGGGATATACTACATAGTACCTGTTGTGATAGGGATACATTTCAGACTAGAAGGGTTCAGTTCATACCCGATCAATTGTTTGGAACTTAACTGTAGAGGCCTGTACACAGTGTACAGTTTTCGTGCAGGTTCTTATACAGTATCTGCACAGAAACACGAAGATTCCAAACTTCATGTATAAAGCCAAAGGTCGCACATACACGGTCTGCACGTTTTCTGTAGGAATTCTGTATGAAACGCCTCAAGATGCCGCTACAGACATCTATCGGGAAACAACTGAATTACTCCGCCCGAATACTTTCAAGAGCGGTATTTCTGAGCGAGCGTTCTGGCTGTGATCTTTATTAAGTATTGATTAACCATGAGAAGCGTAGATAAGAAAAGTAGAAAGGCAGGAATATGGAAAGATGTATTTTATCACAATATCACATCACACAATCGCACCTTGACGCACCTAACCACAAAATCAAAATGGCCGATTACCGTCGCGTCGGGTAAACAAATTCGTTAGTGAGCGAATCTGCTGCTAGATGCGCTTGAGCAAAGCAAGGTTTCATGCTGAAATCGTGAAATCTGGACTGGATGTTTTTTTGTATGTCCAATCTGCATGAAAACTGTACCACGCATACCAGAGAAGGATGGTGAGGGAGAATCCTTTGATGCTCTTCGTACTTTCATAAACCGTGTACTGAGTGACCGGCTGCTCACTGCACTCGTGAGGCGTGTATTCAATACATCTGCAGTACCTATACGTATATACTTCGAAACATTTATTGAAACTTCCTCATGCAAATTATTGGCCCAATATTCAATGTCTGGGAAATAATATCATGTCTGTATCTACATTTGAAGAGGAAAATATCGAAATGATATAAATTGACCTTCATATGCTGAATGTAATGAATGATCTATCGTTGAGTTTTATGAAAATATTCTCCCCTCCTCGTAATGTAAGAATTGCAAGTGTAGATCATTGTATTCGGAAAAACATATTATGCATCAAATATAGCTACTCCGACTTACACTAAAATATTTTAGATTAAGCGATAATGATCTTATCTTGATTGAAAAGTATGATCTCTAATACGTCAGTGCTATAAATGTGTCGTAGACTTAAAAGTACCATGAGGCTTATCACTTTCAATATTTGGGCACTAATTCCATTAGTAATTTTCTATTAAGTTCATTAGTTTTTTTTACATACCGTAAAACGACGGTATTTCTATAAGTACATAAACAATATTCTGTAATAAATACAGTATTGCATGTTCAGAAATTTATATAATATTATATAAGTATGTCTTCAACAAAATACAGAATGAATTGTGAAGTTCATTAATAAAAAATACTGTACCTAATAGTAAATTATTCGGTATTTGAGCTCTTAGACGTGTCGACGCTTTTAAACAAATATGTACATAAATATACAGTATTCCCGTTACACGATTGCGCCACAATCTAATTCGGATTGCCGACGTTTTGGGTTTTTGAGTTCGAATTATTGACGCTGCACTGTATTTAAATTTACGATATTTGCATTAAAAATTAATTGTTGCTTTTTTGTAGTTCCAAGAACTGTTGAAAAAACTTACTCTCACACTTAGAAGAAATACTAGAAGACAGCAAAGCAGTTACGTGTAGAGAAGCTACTTTCATATGAATTGTCAAAAGAATGGAGTTATCTTAGGTAGCTGGTATTTCCTCTCGGTTAACTTTCATTCTTACAAGTTCACATTTATGATGTAATAAAACATTAACGATGAAATTATCAACGTTTTACTCCGAACACAAGGTTTGCACAGGCAATGTTGATAAATCGAAAGGTCATCAATTGCAGTTTTTCTTTTTAAGTATGGCTTCTATTACGAAACGCCAGGAAAATATTAGCAAATGTATACGTGACAAACACTATCAAACTAAACGAAGTTTCTACATATTGATAAAGGTAAACAATGTATCATAAAGAAGGTAAGATAATGTAATTAAGGTGAAAAATGTGTAGTAACTAGTACAAAGTAGTGATTGTAAACTACTTTAAAATGGCAAAACCTGCAACTTGCAGTTTTTCATATTAGTAACTGAAAAACATCGTTTGAGGGACGTACATCTGGACGTATGTATCAATGTTCTGCGAAACGAATATTAGGAACCCTGATGGTCATTCGTCATTGCCATCGTCCTCATTTTGTTCTCATCATTACGGCTAACTATCAAAGTTAAGACGCTTATCCTCGAGATAATATTGAGCAGGCATTTAAAACATAGAATTAAAATATCACGGTAGAGGCGAAGTCAAGTCCGGTCTGTGAATGCCAATAGGAACGGGGCCTAAAGAAAAAAATGTAAAATGTTAATTGATAAGACAAGAAATAAATATCTATAGCTCAAGAGTATTTTTGTCCTTGCAATTCCCAAAATACGGACGACGTGAATTCCTCGACGTGAATTAATGTATAAATGTGAACAAATTCAACACGATCCTTAAAAGGAAATAAACTAATTTATTCATTGCGAAGAATATTTATTTTAATAAAAACAAGATGATTTTTCATGTGTTAGACAGCTGGCCAATGAGAATAAAGCTTCTAAAGAAATATGTTACAAAGGACAACGTTACGTCGCGGCAGAAGCACAAAGATATGCATTTAGTATTGGTGCAAATATTGGCATTTGGTTAAGGACAGTTGAAATCGCCGCGGACATTGACATTGACAATGGACCACCCGGGAAGCATAAAAACGTAAATATGGGGAAAATGCAGTGTTTTCTGAGAGGAAGACAGAACATGGGAACTGGCTACGAGATCGCACGCGTGTAAACTCAGAATTTTTAGATTTTTACTTGATAGGTTATGGAAAGTTTTTAGTATGTTGCGAAATACGCGGTAACACTATTCATAAAGTTATTGAAGTGTACAAAAATGTATTTAGTTAATTTATTCGAATTGAAGCGTGTGGTAAAACGATAGGCCCCTAACGTCTCTTCTCAAAGACAGGATTCGGTAAAGTTATTACCCACGGTAAAAAATTAAATGATGTGTCTGATTTGCATTCAAATATGCAGCCGGCGCGTGAGCAATAAATACTTACAAACCTAGGCAAATATAAATTTTGGGGATTCTAGCGTAGATCTAGCCATAAGCGCAGCACGATGTAAATGTGTTCGCCAACATCAACACGAACTCTCCTTGCATTCGTAGGGCCAATCTGAGGGAAAACGATATGAAACATACGGATAACGTATTCTACCATACTGTAACGAACCTGAAGAAATCGGCTTACGTTTGAGAAAACATGGCACACGACAACCCATATCCGCGAGCTAAATAGCATCACCTTTCTATTATATATTAATTTATTTTATAAATAAACAATTCACACGTTTCTGAAGTGTTTATATGTTTCTGAAATGCATTTTTTTGGTAGAAAGTGTTTTTTAAACCGACTTTTAAGTGCTTATTGCGGCTCAGCTATTCGAAATATCGAAGGAGTTTATTAGACAAAATATGCTTAAAATTGTTTTAAGAGATTATTTTCGAAGTTTCGTTGTTTCTCCCTGAACATCCTGTGAAATTCAATATTATTCAATCCTTAGCAAATATCAAAATTTTCCTATTGTTTATTATAAAATACCAGGCCAGGCGCGATATTTGACAATATTTACTCATTACCCCTACACACCATTCCCGCCGCGAGTGGTCCTATGTGCGTTGCATTGCGTGGCGGGGAGCAGCGTGCGAGTGCATCGAAGCACGTAAGAAACCCGGCGGCCGAGGGCCGGATGCGGCACGGCCGTGCATCTGCATTTTTATGGACTTCTCGTGATTCGTCTCTCGGAAGGCATGTCTTCCCAGAAGCGCGGGTGCCTTTAAGGTTACCTAAGGGCGGGTCCAGGCGATTGCCAGGCCGATCCGCTCGAACTGTCCGATGGCACGCATCGCCGAATTCGAAGGCGCGCCGCACACTGCTCTGAAAGGTGAGATTACGCGGACAAAATTAATTCGACCGAGGGCTACTATTATTCTGATCGGAGTATACTAGCGTTGAACGCGGAAAAGGCGTTCTCTCGAATGTAGATAGCCTGAATTCTGCCAAGGTATGTTATTAAGGGTTGTTTTTTTTTTTTTACTCCGACAAAAAAATTTCTGAGACCGAAAATTCGAGTAAAAAGGAGTGAGGAATCTCCACAAAGAGTACGAGAAAAGTTAATGTTGTAAAAGCATGACAGTCATCGTCTTCTTTGAATTTGTTACGAATTTTTCTACTTCTTAACAATAGGGATTACTACAACTTCTTAACACCATCACTTTTTTGCGTAATATCAACAATTAAGTTATCGCTTTTCACTGCGATAATCCAGTTCATACAGTTGTGCGACAATGTAAATGGTCCAGGTAGAGAATGACAACTAGAAGATGTAAGGGGTTGGGGCTGTCATGTCAGAGATCTCCCGAGCCCATAGCTGTCAGGCTGGACGTCATGGCAAGACGTAGCCTGACAAGGCTGAATTGCCAGAGAATATTTACATACATTCTTACATCAACGATAAAGATAATTACTTCCGAGATACAGGTTTATAAAGTGCATAAAACACACATTTCTTAGATTTCAAAAAGACGTAAATGCAATGAATAAAATACAGTCAATTAAGAATTGCACCAAAATGTTCCAAAAAATGAAAACAATCAATAGCCAAGACGTTTTGTGTTCTATAATCGAACGTATTTTCAGAATTCAATTTTTCATGAATGTCTACATAATGTCGTGAAAAAAAAACAACAACTCATCGACATTTAAGCAATCTCTGTTCGAGAACTTCACGTGTGATTTCTACAACGCAAATCCGAATAAAATTGTGTTCACCTCTGAGCCTCAAATCAATTTTGTCTACGTGCTTTGTCTTCCCAGATCACTGTGAGGGGCAGATTACATTCTTTGGGTTTCAAACGTTTTTGTGAGATACGGTATGTATTTTCGAATGGACCACGCGCGCAAGCACTTAATCGCTGCAATCGCGTCCCCTTCGAGCGAAGTCTGTGCTTCCACATGTCAGCGCTCCAAGACACTCACTTCAGCCGTCGCGCTGGTCCAGCTTGTGACAAAGGATTGTCCAGCGTGAAAGTCGGCGATGAAAGCTGTTCTCTCCTCAGCTTTGTACATAAAGTTGCCGTGTTTCCGAGTAAACGTGAACGAACTCTCAAGAACACGCGTAAGCAAGCGTAAGGCGAACGTGTGGAGGAAGTACAAAGAGACATGGCCAAGCTGTGTCGGCTTGAGGGCACACGTGATAAAGTGGTAGTGACTATTGAGAATACTTAATCAATGCGTCAGTGGGTGACCCATGAATGGAAGTGAGACTGAGTTATGCTCCGATTTTTCTAGTGGCCAATGACATAAGGTCATTGTTACACCTCCTGCCTTATAAAATTAATATTTTTAACAGTGGTAAGCACATTTCTGAGACCACGAGCCCCGTTGTGAAGGACGTTTGCGAATTATTAAAAATATGCTCTCGGTAGTTAAAAATGTGAAGTTGTGTCACAGTTATTCACGAATGAGAAAACATTCTGCCAATAAACTTAGAAAACTACAACAGATACGGGGAAGATGGCGTCAGCACGGTTAGAGAAGTGGGGGCAAGCAAAATGCTTTAGACTCTCCGTTAGGAATGGATATGCTGGTACGCGGGGATCACTACTTAAAATCCGCCAGTTCCGGAGCTTCGCGTATTCCTGACTCACGAATTTTTGACTTTCTGGCTACTGAAGGTCGATCAAACATTTTTGTGTATAAATGTTATCGTTATAATACCACAGAGGAGAGATATTGAGGTCTTTCCTGTATCATGTCCGTGTATGCGCGAAATTTGGTTTTTATATTTCCAGTTGGGAATCTTGATGTTTCTGTATAGAAACTGTATGAGAATCTGCACGACAACTGTACCAGTATAACTGGCTTTAAATAAAAATACGTTTTCCAGAAGATATCTAAGAAAATGAAGAAGAAAAAGTAGAGAAAGAGGAAAAGCAGCAGACGAAGTAGGAATGGAAGAGGAGAAAGAGGACAGAAAGATGGAAAGAGGAGATGGAGGAAGAGAGAATATGAAGGAGGAGGAAAAGGATGAGTAAGAGAAGTAGAAAGAAAGAGGAGAAGCAGGAAGAGGAGGAGAAGCAGGAGGAGGAGAAGTAGAAGTAAGAGTAAGAGATGACGAGAAAAAAGGTAGAAGGAAGATAATGGAGATGAAGAAGGAGAAAAAGGAAGAAAACTATGATTTTAAAAAGGTCATTCATTCCAAAGAGGGCTCTATGTATCTTCAGATCCAAACGTTATTCCTTGCAGCAGTTGCATAGCCGAGCCTTAGACCGTTCACTGCCGTTCGAGAGCGGAGAGCAGCGGAGACTGCCTGAGGCGCAATGGTGCGGAACTCAGTGGTGTGTTGGTAAAACGCATGGAAATCGACCACGCACTTCCAAGAAACAGCCCGCTCCCGGTGCGACCACCTTCAGTAGAGGAAGAACGCTTGCGGGCAGCAGGGTAGGGTGGAATGGGGTGATGCGAGGCAGGGAGGTTTACGGGGGCGGGGCGTGGGGCGAGGCGTGGGGCGGGGCGTGGGGCGGGGCGGGGCGTGAGGTGGGGGGTGGGGCGGGGCGGGACAGGACGGAACGCGATGAGTTAGGGCGGGGCGGGGCGGGACGGAACGCGGTGAGACGGGACAGGGCGGCGCAGGAGCGAGGGAGGACGGGGCGGGGCGGGACGGGGCGGAGCGGAGCGAGGTGGGACGGGGCGGGACGGGGCGGGACGGGGCGGGATGGAGCGGAGCGGAGCGAGGCGGGGCAGTGCGGGGAGAGGCAGGGCGAGGTGGGGCGAGGCGAGGCGAGGCGGGTCGCGGCGGAGCAGAGCGGGACCGGCGGGAGGGACGTTACGGGGTGTGTGGGGAGAGGCGCACGTCACGGACAAAGGGCCGTAACCGCTGGCGGAGGCGGAGGCCGCGGCGCACGGATATTGCGGCGTCGCTGCCGTCCAATTGGCAATAAAGCAGGCGGCGACGGCGGTGCTAGCGCGCAGTGGGCCAAAAAGACGTTAAAGAGCACACTCTATACGATTTCCAAGCAAGTTGCCAGGAAAATAAATTGTCTTCGGTGTATTAAAGAAGAGATAGTTCACCAGCGGAAATAATCTCTCTCCTTTCACGCAGGCCCTAATAGTTAAGCAGTGATTGACCCTGTTGTACGGCTTTGGCCTTTCTGCTACTAGTATTTTAGTTCACAGGCATTATTTATTTTATAGATGAAATGACATGAAACTGTGATGTATCAAAACTATCTTCGCTTTCCTTCCGACGAAAAAAGAGGAATTTCTTCTTTTTTTCTTAAGAAACGTAGATTTTCGACAAAGTTCGGTAAACTTCGATAGAGAAGTATCGAGGTAGAAGAAGATAGGTATGGAATGTTTTTCAATAAAAATTAGACAAGATATAATGATGTGTGGTTCGTGTATCATTGTTTTGGTTAATTTCCAGAATTATTTTCGTGAAAAATGTCTGCACATCCTCCGCAACGCATGTAGTACTTTACAAATTGTTTTTGTCTCGTTCTATTAAGTAGTGATTAAATGAGGTCTAAAGTTATACAATTTCGAGCTTCAAATTAAATTATTTTTACTTCGTCGACATAGTATCTTTGGAATCCAAGATAAAAACCCAGAATTAACACTTGGCGATGAAGCGCGTTCTCCGCGTCAGTTCGGGCCTTTCCGTACCAACGTGAAGTCGGAGGGAGGCGAGCAGCGTGGAACTGCCCGCAGCCCCTGCCGCGCCCGTCGGCTTCACCGCGGCCGTCGCTTTTGACGACGCTGCCAGCAGTCTCTCCCCACGGCGCCCTCCGATCGTCATTCGATCCGCCGTAGCCATCCCGGCTGATGGCGGCCGTCTCGTCGGCAGCCGCCCGCCCCGCCGCTTCCTGCTTCTGGCGCCTTTGCAATCGCCCCCGCCGGGCTCCTTGGGCTGTCAATACAGCGAGAGTGAGTCGCGGGACGACAGGTACTCGAATGAAACTTCGCGGAAGGCTTACTCTACAACGCACTGTTCTGAACGAGTGTGTGCGGTCGAAAGCCTTCACGGCGTAGCAAGTACTGGGAAATATGCACGCACAAAGGAAATTGAAGACTTCGCGAAAACCAAAAAGGTGTGGATTCAATAAAACAATTCTTGTGCTTTAGGCGAATTTCTTTACCAGTCAATTACTACTGACATAGCTGTTTTATCTCAAATCTTTCTCTTCACTACGTAGAACTTTTGCATAACTATTTTACGATAGGCTGACGAAGAGGCAATTTTGAGAGCAAGCCGGTTTCAGCGACAGGTTTACTTTGCCGATACTTCCACGGCAATATCTCAATATGTGCTCAACACGGCGATATCATTCGTAATCAAAATTCGTTTATGTTATGAAATATGTTTATTATAGAAATATACGTGCTCTATGTGCCTGTTATTTTCTAGTATGTTGACTTGAGAAAACCTTTAAATAAGGCTCCAACTTCGGTATGTTAACAATTAAAACATTTCGGCAAAACACAAGAATGTTTGAATATGACCGAAGAGTGGTAAGTCCCCGGCTAAACCGACAACGTACATTTTTACGAGAAAAAAAGCAACAATAACACAATAATCAACAAAAAAGTGATCTTAGAACCTCTAAATTTTATAATGCACAAACCACCTCTCTTCACGTAGATCAAAGGGCCTAGGGCCGTACCTCATTAACTCAATCCCTCACTGTCTGAGAAGAGAAACGCAAAGCCACTGCCCTGCACAAGAAGTAACCTCAAGGCACACATCAAAGCGGGCGAGGTGCTCCACGAGAGTTGGGAACTTCTAGAGGCGAGTACCCTGTCGTCGGCCCGGCTCACCCACAATCACCTTCCCTGCCGCCGGCGCCGCCCACTCCACCTGCAGGCCGCCGCCGAAACTACCCTCAAACCACCGCCGCGTTCGCGACCCTCTCCACCCTCTCCGTTGCAGCACGCGCGCCCGCTCCCGAAAGCTGGTTCCGCAGGTTTGGAACTCAATAATAATAATGTATTCCTCCGCTGAGCGAATTTGAGTACTCGCGAAGGAGAAAGAAGTAGACATCCTGTTATAAGTCGAAAGATCAACTATCACGCAGAAGCTAAATATCGGAATGGACTAGAAGTTAAAATGATGATGATTCACGTCGTCAGAAAGAGAACAGGGATGCATTGATGACCGCTCGAGCGTGTTAAGGGTAGTAGTAATAAAAAAAATGTACAAAGAAAAGAGTACCACAGTAGTGGTGGGAACGAAGATTGTCTTAGGAATATTGAAAACTTCAAAAACAGCTCAAACACTGCCATTCGTAAAAAAAATAATCTTGCCAAATCAAAATAAGAGTTTCCATCTACAAAAACTTACTGGTAAATGTAATAAAATGATATGATGAAGTATCTGACTAAATGCCCTGCTGGAATACAAAAAATTACGTGTAAAAACCACTAAAAAACAGGTGTAATGGTAACATCCAATCGGCATTCATATATTGTGACTTCCTCGGATCAGGACCCAAAACGTCAGATAATTCGCTCTTAACCATTCCAAACACATACATCATATGGCTTGTAAATTTCAAGGTCACACTTGGTATAATGAGGAAAGTTCAGAAAATGGCCTAATGAATATCAGAAGAGCAGGTACATATTATCTGAGTTGAGAGATTAGGGTGATAGTGCGTTTGAGAGCAAAAAATTATCAACTCCTTTGAGAAGCTCTTTCCTTTACCATTTACCATGCGATATAAATTGCTTTGGCGAACTCTTAGAAGTTACATACAAAAATCAACAATTTCACCACAACTTAAGGACGGAATTGCATCTATATAAAGTTCCTAGCTGCCTGAGAACGAAACTAATTTAATGAATTTAATTAATAATCGAGCGACATAAGAAAGAAAATTGTGGCATTTTTTTAAAATAATGAAACTGATGGAAGAGACAAAGTGCTAAGTCCTTGAAAGTAAACAGTAATCTTATGCACGATTTTGCAATTTTTCCTTGCACTTTTAATACCTCAACATTCTGAAATTCCAATAGTGGAAGATATAAATACTTAAAAAATCTGACATCTTTATTCATAAAATAAAACTACAAAGGAATTGTTATGGTACGAGTATATTGAGGGATCCAGAAAAATGTCTTCTACGAAGGACGACGGGACGCAAAGTTCTGCCATCCGAACAGAGTGGAAAGGACAATCGTGGATATCTAGGAAAGAAGATTCATGTATTTCGCAACCCCTTCGGAGATGTGCAACCCAGCGGGCACTCACGTAGTGAAATTTCAAAATGAAAAGTTACAACTTAAAATGGAACGATACTTTAGCATGGAATAGAATGGGGCAGCGGAATTTTCTAGTTTCGGAATTCAAGCACAATAGAGACAGTGGGGAGAATCGTGATCAAGGTATAAGGGGAACTTATGCACTGAATTTCACAGAGAAGAAACTTAGATTAGATGGCATTTCATGTAACTACGACTTGAATAGAAACCATCCTCTTGAACTGTTGTATTTCTTTTGCAAAGTAGAGATCAAGTAATTATCAAACGTTCTAGGCATATCAGCACATATTTTTATTGAACATTCAAAAAACGCAAAACAAAGGTACCAAAATAGAATATAATTCAAATAATTAGGAATTCGAAAGATAATTCCAAGATTAATATGATGAATAAATTATTTCTTGGAAGACAAAATATTCCGTAGTTAGTTTTAATATGTTGTGATTTTCCTGCGGCCAGACTATAGTTTTGAAATGATAGAAATGTGTTTTGGGACCTTCGAAATACAGGGGCACAGACGAAGACTTACTCGCTATATTACGAATAAACCGAACACACGTCGTTCAGCTCAGAAATTCATGTTCGTGAGACAACTTTTCGGTCTTGGCACCTATGTAGTTGTGAAATCAATGATTGGCCTCATCCTAAAGTTTAATTCCTTTCACTTCTTAGGAAATAATCCCCTAAGGAAAGTTAGTGCCAGTTTCCCTTACTCAATACCTGTCACCTTTCGTTGCTTGGAATAAAAAGTTGCGTTTAGAATATTCGAAGCCATCGATCTCTAGGCCTTTCGACTTGATCATCTTCCTCGTGTTCCTCCCTACATCTCTGCCGAGTAGTGTGTTTTCGGAACGGCGGCGGTGGGCTCAGGCGGAGGCGTTTTATCTGCTGCCCACCGAAGAACGCGGAGGCAAAGGAGGCAGAGGAGGAGGTCGATGAGCTGGGGGAGAAGATGTTGGCTATGGTGCTAGGGATGGCACAAAAACATCAATGTATTTAAAACATCTACATTTTCGAGCAGAAATATCGGTATTATAACAATGATGTTTTGCTCAGATTATTTGAGCATAAACATGGATGTTTAAAAACATCGTACAATATAAATAAAATTTCCAGTATCTATTTTATTTCTGAATCGCTTGCAATCCATAGCTATTGACAACTGTCACAACTGTCAGAGGCGGCACGAAACCGTTTGGTATTCGCAACCTTTCTTCAGTTTTGTCACCTTTTTTTTGATTTTGTTCGTCGTAATATCGTTACTGCAATTTGAACCATGTCTAAATTGAACATTGATTAGAAAATGAATGACGGTCAAATTTCAGGCAGAATGTACTTTACACTAATATTGACGTGTTATGTCTCACATTAAACCAGGTATACTTCGAAATGTTTCATCTTTTCTTAAACATCGTTGTTTGTAGATGTTTTCATCGACATTGAAAACCTTCTGGTGATGTATCTAAGTATAGACGTTTTGCTAAACTTTGCCATCCATAATGGCGACGGTACGGGCAGAGGGCAGCAATTATTGTGGAGGCGGGGTGAGGAGTGGAAGTGAGGGGTGGAGGAGGGGTGGAGAGAAGTGGGGGTGGAGGAGGGGTGGAGAGAAGTGGGAGTGGAGGAGGGGTGGGGAGAGCAAGTGGGGGTGGCGTGGGGAGAGGAAGTGGGAGTGGAAGTGGGGTGGGGAGATGAAGTGGGGGTGGAGGTGGGGTGAGGAGAGGCAGTGGGGGTGGAGGGGGTGGGTAGAGGAAGTGGAGGTGGAGGAGGGCGCTGGGAGAGGAAGTGGGGGTGGAGATGGCCGCTCTGCGCCGCACCGGCTGCGTCCTCCAAAGACCCTGGAATTGGATTCGCGGGGCGAGGCCCTCCTCAGAGCTGTCAGAACTGTCGGCTGCCGCGTCGCCTCCCCTTCGCCCCCGCACAACAAGGAGCCTCTCTCGAGCCCCATCACCGACCACCTTGCCGCTCCAACAGCCCTTCCGCCTCCGCTCCTCAACCTCGCAGTCTTCAACCGGTTATAGCAGCTTCGATTAATTTAATCAATTAGCCTTTTGAAAACGTGTCATCAGTTAGGGTCTAAGTATTCATTCTTAACTTATAATTCTACCTCACGTTATCATCCTCAACTTTCTCATCATCGTCAAAGTTTTCAATGGTTTTTACTTCATTAAAAACCGCAAAAACTTACCAAAATATTTGTCGATGACGTTTCATGAAATTCCATGAAAAGCAGCATTCCATGAAAAACTATGTACTTCGCACACAATTCCGTCATCGATGTAATTTTTACCATATTGAATCCCCCTGCCGATTTGTTAGATTTTGCTCATTTCTGTGATATTGTCATTCCCCAATTCTTTGTAATTCTTTGTCATTCCAGGTCTTGAAAGTTGTTTTCAGGAAATTTTGATGACATTGATTGTGGGGGGTTGCAGCCCATGAACTTCCCACGCAAATGAAACTAAACTAAATTAATAGAAAATTTAAAATGACTGATGTTAATAACGTTTTGAGCTTCAGGTGCAAATATAGTCTCCATGATTTTCGTGGGGTTTCTCAAGCAAGTGGGAAAGAAATAGTTAAAGTAGTGATTCCAGAACATGTTAAACTGTAATTATTATTGACTATTTATCTTGCCGTTCTTATCTTCTACCTTTGGGTTAAGCGGCTTTCGGCGCCGACTTTAATCATTCCGAGGCAAATTGAAAATTCGGACGAAAGGAAAAGGGTCAATAAAAATATCATGGAATACCTTATCAATGTCCGAAGCGCCTTTTTGGAATCTACACAACGTCCACCCACTCCCGCCTATCTCCACGCGCAAACCACATGGTTAATTCCGCCAGCCTCCTCACACCATCGCACCAGAAGCGCGCGTCTCACAAACTATCTTCAGCACAGTGATTCATGACCCCATGAGGGCTTACACCGGGATACAGGTAGGAAGACGAGGTTGCACCTAGATCGTGCTATCAGTAGTGACCCTCAGGCCCATTGCACCGCGCACGTCAGGCCACGCACCATATTCAGATTAGTCACCAGGACACGGAGAGGAATCGATTTAGATCTGGTGCATGATGAACTGCGAATGCACAGAATGCCACAACACAATCAGTGACAGCCATGCTTTTACGGGATTCGAACCCATTGCCTTGGTTAAACGCGTTCATTGACTCGGGCACTCAGGCATACTCATGCACTTTCAGACTACTGGGACCTCGTTTCTTTAAAATGAATATATAATATGATTTAATAATTATTTATTTAACATCAGTACGCAATACATTCGATATTTGAAGACGTCCATTTTCGCGCGCGAAACTTCCGAAAACTTTCCTGAAGAACCGAAGCGGATTGAGCGATCGCCAAAGCTTTCGAAGTCGCGCGCATCTCGCGGCACTCGGACGACAGCAGCCGATAGTGAAATCGGATTCGAATTTACTGTCCTCGATGACTGATTCCCTAAAAAGCACGGCTAACACGGCCTATAATAATGAAAATTAATACAAAACTGTAAATGCAATCTCACAGATCTCACGAGTGAACGCACAAGACGGAAATGTGGATGGAAACAACTATTCGTAATGAAGGCAATCGATGCGAACCTCTTGTCCCGGACTGCTGCCAGCGAAAGGCCCTCATTCCCTTTCGTTCGTGGACTCACTGGCTTGGGTATGGCTACTCTTATATACTAAGTCAGTACTTGCCTTTATCTATCTGTGATATTGAAATGTGTACGTGCATTGTGCGATTTGTTAAAATGGTATTAGTTGTGTATTTAAACCTTTAATTAACGTTATATTTACGTTCAAAATATGTATAGTTCAAATCTTCCCTGATTTGTTGGCCTTTGTCATTAATGGCAGTTTGTAAGCTAATAATAATAATAATAATAATAATAATAATAATAATAAAATAAGAGTAAGTCCTGATGGGATCTGAGAAGGGTCGGGTTGAAAATAAATTACATTTCATTTCAGGCTGTACTTCTCCAGTCAACCCTACTTCGTCCTGTCCTCACAGCCCTTCCGACTCCACCACCCCCGCCCCCCGGGCATCCACACTGCAGTCGACGCGCCTGTCGCGTCCGGCCTTGGGAAAGGCATCCTCGACGTCAGGACGTGCTTTTATCACCGCGCGGCGTATTAACGCCAAGCAGACTAACGCGGCTGACGCCTGCCTCCCTCTCTCTCTGTCTCTCTCCCGGGAATTATATCATTGTTTCAGACTTAAAAGGCTTCTGTGATAGCGGCGCGGGCGGCGACAGAAAGTGTCGGGTTGCGCAAATTGGACGGGCGCTCGCGAATGCGTTTTGGTTTTGCGCCTGCGCTTGCAAATTCCTCCGAATGTGGGTCCCCTAAAAAATGCAAATAATATTCGCCGCTTGTTATTATTCGCGAATTGCAATGGAGGTTCTTTGTGGTGTTGCGGGATGCGAAGCCAATGTCACTGCCGATTGTAGATGCTGTTTTCGTCACCACGTATTCGGCATACGCCGTCACATTTTAGTTGTCTTATATTTGCGTCTGTTTTGAGAAAGGCACTTCGTAATGTTTTTGCATACATGAAAGGGGCTGGCGGTATATTTTCTAATAATTGCTCCTTCGAGTTCACATTTCATATTATTCACGACAAGTACATTTTTTCACGCGATTAAAAAAGAAAAATACTTTCTTTTTGACATTATGTCAATCATTCTGTAGAATATTTTTACGGCTCAGGCATACAGTGTGTATTGCTTACTTCAATAACACACTCAAATTTATAAACACAATTTGTGAATATATATAATATTATTTTCTTTTCAATATATATATATATATATATATATATATATATATATATATATATATATTTGTGTGTGTTTATTTTACAGCATGTGATTTATGTTCACGATAAAAGAAAGAATACTAATTATTTCAACGCAATAGTACGAAAGGTATGGAACAAGCATAGAACTGGCATGCAAGATTAATAGGTTTTTTAAATGAATGTGGTACAAATATTTCAGAATATTGAGAAATTTCCCCTCTACTATTTGTGCACAGATATTCTCAGAGATGTTGCGACCGGGCATCGCCCCCTGCCGGGATAATCTCGAAGCTCTCGACTGGTCTCCCGACACGTAGGGTAAGGTAGTGTAGTGAAGTGGAGTAAGTAAGTTTGATTAGGGGAGAGGTGATCGCAAGGACGAGAACGTAAAATTCGCACACGGTCCATCACCGTTTGTCAGGTAGTGCTCTGGCATTCATCACGTTTCAAAGAAATCATAGAAAGCTATCAGAGCAGTCGGCCGCTAGAATTCTCCTCCAGACAATGGTGATTTCATGGTTAGGCTTGTAGCATGCACAAGAAGTCTGAAGGGTTGGGAAACTGAAATATATTTGCTTACTTCAATAATCGAAGTCCACATTATTTCATTTATTCCATCACTACATTTCATAAATATGTATTCTTATCAACCTATTAATACTAGCAGCGACGTACAGCACAGCCCAGAACAAAGACAGATAAGATAAAATAACATTATTTACACTAAGATAAATTAACTTTATTTACACTTATTTTATTTATAATGGTACAGTAATAAAAATAGTGGTAAACTAATAATAATAATAATAATAATAATAATAATAATAATAATAATAATAATAATAATAATAATAATAATAATAATAATAATAACTGACCGATTCATAAAATATTAAGTTACATTAAGAAAAAGAAACTTCTATAATCTAAATCCGCATTGAATATTTGTACAGTTTAATTTGTATTATTTGTACAATTAAGACCACACTGCACTGCAAGGAAGGTATATTCCAGAATATTTGTTTTGACTTCTGTGCCAACTTTTGAAAAGTTACGATAAACATTTCTCAGTCGACATAGCCTCTCCGACCAATGGCAAATGGATGCCAGAACTGCACCTCAAAAAAGAGGGTTCGGACACGAACTGCACTCAAAAAAGAGGGCACGCGTTCCAATCTTTTCCATTCTGCACATCCTACATCTTTAAGGGCGGATGATAAGTGGAAACCCTGTTCCCTTACAGCTTTTCCTCATTATCTCGACAGACTCTATAAGAACGTGGAACTCAGGTCAAGAATCGACTTCAGGTGCCAAATAAGAGCCAAAAAAGTACGAATTTACGAACATATTTTACAAATAGTTTGCACATTTTATGCATCTTAAATTGAACAGTTTCCCAACGCAGAAATAATAACTACGGGCACCCTGGATTGGAAGGTTATTTCTAAGATTCGAAGAACAATAAAAAAAACAACAACAGTTTCATTCACAGGGGGTCAATGCCGCATGCCTGCGCTCCCACGAACGACTCCCCGGAGAGTGCGGTTCGGGAATATCCTCACAAACACTTCCAGCGCGAACGAGCGGCCCCGAACTGTTACACGACCCGGCATCCGTGCCGCGCGGGGCAAATGGAAAACTACCAGCGCGCGGGCCAGGGGCGGGGGGTTAATTGGCTGGATCCGCACGACGTCCCCTGCCCGCCGCGCCCGAGGGGGCGGGGGGGAGGAGGAGGGGGGGAGAAGCTCTCCCGCGCGGTTTCCACGGGTGGCGCAGGTAACACGCATCCTGACAAGGGGAGGACCCCACTCACCCCCCTGCCTCACTCCCCGGTCCCTGCCCAGAAAACCCGCCACCCCACGGGGGGGCACCAAGGCACACACTGGCCCCAAAAGCCGATGGAAAAAATGTTATTTCAGAGATCTGTAGGTTCCAATTGCTGAGTCTCGCGAAATAATATTCAAGATCCGTGAGATAGAATCTTAATGATTAGGATGCTTTCTAAGTAGTTTTGATCAGTTTATCAATCCTGTCTTTCAAATAGTTTTAAATTTCCATTTCTTTAATCCATCATCCTGTATTTGAATGAAAGTACACTATTTTAAGATTTTGAACGTCAAGGCGCACCACTTCATTTAGTAAGTTACATACATCTCTACTAGAGAATTATTTTGGAATTGTTCCATTTTCGTTTCCTTCTAAATTATGAGGTTATCTAATTTATTTGCCATTTATTTCATTTGACGAATTATTTGAATAATTCAAAGGACAGAAGATTCAAAGGATTCGAAAACATTTGAAGGTTTGGAGGCAGCGAAACGAATCACCTGCCCCACGTAAAGAGTAATCAGTTGCCTCAAAATTATAACGATTTGAAAACAAAGAACAAAATAAGGACTGCAAGATGGGCTTGATACTAAAAAGTAATAGACAAAGCAACTCTTTCTTTCAACTGATGACTTTTAGTACGTACTGCAGAAGATCATTCATGTGAATAGTGATTTATAATTAGATTACTCCACTTGATGAATCCACAAATTGCAAAGTTGCAATTCTACCTTAAACAAGCACTGTAATTCATCTTCTATGTCAACGACCGATCTCGATCAGGTTTTTCGTGCAATTTGCTAGATCCTCTGGGCAAACCCTCAGATGACCCCTCGCTTTGAGACTGAATAGAACTGTCATTTCAATATTTGCGCTCGTCTTGCTGAGATTTCTTTTGTTGTTGCGCGAGGAGAATGTTGAGGAAGGGTGGTTATTTCCTCTGCAACACCATAAAATAAAAGCTATAGTTCCGCTCCCCACGCAAATACAAGAATGTTTGCTACTGCACGAGGGCAAAAAATTTCAATTTTCAGAAGTTGCCAATTTCGATCGTCGGCCTCTACAGCATAATTCAACCATCGCCCGCTTCACACGGCGCGGCCGCCGCGCGCTTCGTTCAAGGAGCACAGCTCTTCCGACGCAGCCACCGCCGGAGCCACCGCCGGAGTCACGGCCGCACCGCCGCCCGCCGTGGAAGGGGGTGGGGTCTGGAGGGGTAGGTTTCGCCGACCCTCCGGCGACGACGAACAAAGGGACCCGAGCAGGTAGAACGCCGCGACCGGCGGCACAGTGAGAAGGCTCCCATTTAAAGCTGTGTTCTGCTAGCGGTGGCGCGCGGCCCCTCGTGCGCTTCTGGTGGCCGGAGTTCGGCGTCTGCTGCCGCAGCAGCCGCCACCCGCTGCACGTGGGAAGGCCTCCATTCAAACCAATGCTCTGCTACGCGGCCCGCTGCTGCGTGGCGCGCCACCCGCTTCACGTGGGAAGGGGCCCTTAAAGTAGGGGGTAAGGAACCTGAAGAAAACTTGAACGTATTACACTTCTCCACACGTCACCTGCAGTTTCACTGTTTATTCATGTTAAATAAAATTACGTAATTTAAATTTATACTACACAGACGGGAACCCTAAAAAAATTGCATTATATTCATTTTATTGATTTTATATCTTTTTCCTGGTCGTCTTAAAAGCTTTTCAATGGTTGGAAACATCGATTATCACATTATTATACATTGCTCTGAACTAACCGTTTTTGGTATACACTAAATAATGAAAGTACAACGTATGAATTCTTGAACAATGTTTTCAACGAATGCGTACAAGAATATAATAATTTGTTTAGGCCTCATCTCCTTGGTTAAATTCCTTTGACAAAAATCTTTCACCCCCACAGATGTACGTTACACCGTGGAGCCCTCTCTTTGGAGACCCAGTGCCACATCTCACAACCGGGAAATGAAATGGACGGTTAAAATTATTGAGAGTGTCAATTCTACCCCACATCTCAAAATCATTTAAAATATTTGTACTTTCAAAAAGGAAAATACCAAGGATGAGAAAGACATGAGCAACGGACATGACGTACGAAGTAGCTTTCATGCATAAAATAAATAAACGTTGAAAAGTTTAAAAAAGGGTGATAAAATATCAATACAATAAGTAGGGTATATTTAAACACGTATAAAGGGATTTTGAATAGATGAATCCGAAGTGTTGGTATATATAATTTGAATATATATATATATATATATATATATATATATATATATATATATATATATATATTGTAACGAATATTGCATCACCTGCCGAAGTCGCTGCGCGTGGATTGCGTCATCTGCCGCCGCCCCTTCCCTTCCCCCCGAACTAGACGGTTCCGGACAATCCGCGAGCCGCGGAGAAATGCCGAGAATGGGCCAGGTGCCTGGAAACAAGCGCCGGATAGCTATAAATGCGCCGCTGCCGGCGGCCGCGAGTCAGTGAGTAGAAGTTAGTTAACAGAAGAGGGTCATTCAGAAGTTAGCAGGAGTCAGTCAGTTTAGCAGAAGTCAGTAGTGAGCAGTAAGACGTCAGTCCGTCAGTGTGTCCGAAGTGGAAGCTGTGCTGGGAAGTGTGCATTGCGGTGAAGAGTGGTGCAGTGGTTGAACAGCAGTCAGCAGTCTGAAGTCTGCAGTGGAAGCTGAGCTGTGAAGGGTGCATCGCGGTAAGCAGTGGTGCAGTGGGGAAACAGCAGTCAGCAGTTTGAAGTCTGCAGTGGAAGCTGAGCTGTGAAGTGGGCATCGCGGTAAACAGCAGTGCAGTGGACCCTGGTGTGCGCAGTGAAGTGTGGTCTGCGCAAGGAATTGTGGTCTGCGCAGGGGAATTGTGGTCTGTGCAGGGAATTGGGGTCAAGTGCAGTGGACCGTGGACAGTGCATGGACTGACTGATACTGTAGAAGAAGAGAACTGTTTAAATAAATAGTGTATAAGAAGTGAACTGTGTAAATAAATCAAGAGAACGGAGTCGTGTGTAACAGTGTAAATAATTAAGTGTAATATATCTGTAAATAGACCAAGTAGATTTTAGTGTATAATTGTTCCCGAATAAACGTTTTTGTTGTTTAAATAATATTGTGTTGGTTTTAATTCACCACGAGAAACGTTACAATATATAAGGGTATTGCTATATACGTATAAGAGCAACCAATTGTGAATGAGAGGGTCAGAGAGAGGCAGAGGCAGAGAGACAGATTCAGACAGGCTGAGACAGGGACAGATAGGGAGGGAGAGACGAAGAGGCAGAAAGAGAAAAAGGAGAGGAAGGAAGAGAAAAGGGAGAGGGAAGGAGAGAAAAAGGAGAGGGAAGGAGAGAAAAAAGGAGAGGGAAGGAGAGAAAAAAAGGAGAGGGAAGGAAGGAGAAAGACGGAGATCTGCTAGTTAAATATATTATCGGAACAAACAATGCATTTAGAGACACAATGCACTAATCCTATTAAAATGAGAGATTATGTAACAAGTGAAAGATAACGGCGCATGCTAAGGAAGATGAAACACTTTTCAGTAAGAAGTGCGCATAATAAAGAGAATTGAAGGCGACTGTGGGGTTGCAAAGTGGTGTTTTGAAAGGTCACGGGTGTTTATGGTTGTAAAGTAACAGGGAGTCAAAATTTATATTTTTAATTATAATATAATTAGAATTCAGGGAATGTGGTAAAACGCGAGATGATAATGGACGCTCGCCTTAAAATTGATTTTTATTTTCATCGTAGGATTACACCACTCGGCTTATCGGCATCGTGTCTCTCAACCTTTCCTACTCGCATATCAAAATGCCTACACTTGCACTCGTATAATAGCGATTTACACAATTGAAACACTTATGAAAACTATAGTTTCACTTATTGAAATACATCAACTTCGAACAATTTAAAAATTAAATGTTATAAAAAATCGAAAACGGCAAACTCTAAGGGGTAGAAACCGTCGAAGAAGAAGAAGAAGAAGAAGAAGAAGAAGAAGAAGAAGAAGAAGAAGAAGAAGAAGAAGAAGATGTTATAAAATACTTTGCGATTCGTCGTCTTTGTATCGGATCTTATTTCGTACTTACATTGTAACGGAACATGATAAGTGATAATTTGGATACACAAATCGCATTTTCACCGTAAAGTACGGCACATTTAAATGTGTAACAACAAGTAATGTTTTCTAACGAGGGTTTTTGTTGGAAGCTCCCTCCCAAAGGACAGAAAATGAGCATTGCCTACGTCACATCGACCCACTGTTCGTCGTGTGGCCTGTTCCCGAGGGGAACAGCAGTTAAAAATAGGGCGATGGGCGCCCCTTCACCCCGCGAGCTACACCTTGTTTTCGCTGAGCCTTTCCTCTTTTTACGAGCTGTCGGGAGAGGCGAGAGGTCCCGGGCGTGGCGGGGGAGAGGAGGGGAGGGGAGGGGAGGGGAGAAGAGTTGGGAGGGCAGTGACAGGCACCCCGGCTAAGGACCCGAGGGGTTGACGGGCACCGCGATAATGAATCAGAACGACACACGGACTCCGGGTCGGCACTCGCGCCTCGTCCTTCTCACCTTCTTTTTTTTACCCCCCCCCACTCCTTCGCTTGAATGAGTACGTACAACTCTTCAGAACACCAGCATGCCCAAGAATAGGTATACCGTGAAAAAAGAAAAGAAACCTGGTCACACTGTACGAATCGGGTTCTTATCAAAAACAGACCCACACCGAGCACCTAGTAAATTGTGGCGCCATGCTTTAGTTTCTACAGATACGTAAACTTAATTCAAAGCTGTAATTAATGAGTTTTATAAATCATAAGTTATTCTGAATGATGTAGAATTTTAAACTTGTTCTAAGTGATGTTGAACTCTAAACTTGTGAGAGAAAATACCCAGTTTCGTCAGGACAATGGCACACACATTCTGCAAATAAAGATACTATTCATTACAGTTGCTCAATTCATGTTGTTTTCGACATGCGGAAAAAGGTATAATATCCCTTAGTGACCACTGTGGCAAGACATTTTCAGCTATACAGGTTTCATTCCATTAGCTCAAAATTCTTTTAAAAATGATACAACTCATATGCGTGCCCAACTTA
The DNA here is from genome assembly GCA_038098605.1 of Gryllus longicercus. Classification (NCBI taxonomy): domain Eukaryota; kingdom Metazoa; phylum Arthropoda; class Insecta; order Orthoptera; family Gryllidae; genus Gryllus; species Gryllus longicercus. The sequence continues at coordinate 881,130 of JAZDUA010000329.1, read as the reverse complement.
AAACAACAAATGGGGCCAACTACAATTCTGAGCCTCCCTTTTCTATTGAACTTTTTAAATTTTCAGGTATCACACTAGCCGGACTCGCAACTTGGTTTGCGTGAAATCTTGAATTTATTTAGACAAGTGAAGTAAAAAAGAAGAAGAAATGTGAAAATTATTATTTGAAAATTTTTACATGCAAATAACAATGAAATCTATCGCAGTAAAGCTTTTTTTTTTACAATATGCTACTTGATTTAACATCAGGAGCGAGAAACAATATTTTGGGGACCAGTCACTCGAGAACATGCTACATTCATCTATTACTTAACCTCCTTTTCCATAAATCTACATCTAAAGTCTGCCGTTATTGATTTTCATTGAAAAACACAATTTATTAGTAAACTGAAGTGTCTTGAATTGAAGTTGGTAGTTTCTGGGTATTATTGAAATTCTCTGTAAGAAACCTTTCTCCGTTTGCTTAACGATGAGAATAACAACTTCAGTCCATCGTTTTCGTAGTAATGCAGTGACTCTCAAACGGTTTATATTACAATGTTTTGGTTGGTTCATATTTCAATCTAATATAGAGTAGTCAGATCTTAGGATGAGACTCACTCACACTAATAATGTTTAAAAGTTCTGCTGGATAGTCGTCTACTTCGTGTTAGTATAAATAAGTATCCATCACTTTATGACTTGTTCGTGTTATTACGTCACCGGAAATATTTGATGGATTTTCGCATTAATATATATTTATTTGATCATTTTTCGGCGTTAAAATTGACCTCTTGCACAACCACGAATCCTCTTTTGTGTAAGATGTTCGGATGTCCAGATGTGTATCTCTGATTTATAAATCTTGTTCTTCAACACCTTCGTCGGTAAAATAATTACCCTAATTCCATTACGTTCAATTTTCCCTTCTACCACATAAAAAAAGGTTGGAAAAACTATACTTCCAGTTGGCTCTAAGGTTTTCTGTTAGATGTAACTATTAGACTTCATCTGGTCGCGTCCCTTTATTTACATCAGGTTATACGTATCTAATATCTCCTGAAAATAAATATGTAATCGAACCGAACGGTCTACTATGATTTCTTAAATCTTAAATCGCTCCACCGAAAAGAGTTCTCATCCCTTCCAATAAATTTCTTCTAGCCGCCTCTGGATAGAATTCTTTGCGAGGGGCATTCTACAACTCGCTCGTTTCTTCACGAGTCTTCCTATTTCCTTTCATTTCCACGCATGTTTACATATTATTTATTGCACAGTATTTAATGAACATAAGCAGTTTTTCAATTCAAGTTCATTTTTTATGATTCATGTAAGCGTACTTTTGGATATTTCAGGATCTCCTCTAGGAAAAAGATTCTTCTAAACCCTTTCCTCGTCGTCCCCTTAAACAGTAGGTGTGCGCTATACAAGAAATTTAATTAGGGTGAATTGAAATAATGTTTTCAGAGCATTGAACTACTTTTGATGGTAGATATTCTCTACACTCTATTTTATTTGCCGAAGCCCTTGATTATATTTTTTTTCATTGTATCATGAATACATACTGACGATGACATATTTTACACGTACTGCGCTATTGCTGAAACTGATATACTGATTGATATTGATTGTACTGTGTACTGTTAAAAGTCATTGGACAAATGGAACAGAGACAAATAACTAATTGGTAGATGAAGAAAGTGTATAAAACTGTGGGCTGATATGAAAGTCATACTTTCTTTAAAATCATATTTATTTTACCTGGCATCAATGCTGATTGGGAAAGAACGTTCGATATTATCTAAATATACTCAAGAGAGAAAATTGAAATGTTAGAGACTAGAGCACGCATTGAAAGTTAAAATGAAAATAAACATGAGGAGAGAGGAGTTTACGCTAGTAGTAAAGAATGATCTTGATATGAGCTTGTTAAAATAAATATAAATGCTTCTTCGTATTACTGCACTTCTGTATCGACATAACGATATAATGACATTGGAACGAAACCCGCCCACAATGGCTGGCGTCCGTTACGCATTTAATAGTCCGCCGCCAAGTAAAAACAATCGAAACAAGGGAGTTTTAGCTAAAGATGGCGCATGAGTTTTCCTGTTCTAAGAAAAGCGTTTTCTAATTTTAATGTATTTTTCTTGAACGAAGGTCATATTACGAAACGTATTGAATAACACACGGCCAATACCTCAAATAAGGCTAAAAATCACAGCTATCATCTCGGTTTACAAGCTTCCACTGCGAACTTCCACTCCTTTGTAATAATTTTTAACTTTGTTCTAAGCCTAATTTTGTTATCTTATTCCTAGAAAAGAATGACTTTCCTTTTTGTGCCTTGACACACTCACACTCACACCCCCCTATTCGTCATGCATTATTTTAGATCGAAAAGAATCTGGAGACGCTATCTCATGTACGCCTCATTTCTCCTGAGCATTAGAATTCCTACCCCTACTCCTTTAGCAATTTTAGTTTAATTAAGAATAAATGATTACAACAAGCGTTGCTGACTGTTAATCAGAAATGTTCGCTTCCGTGTCACGGAAACAATTTTGTATCGAAATACAAGCTACAGATTTTATATAATATTCCTGTTCCTAAAATGACGAATCTCCGGAGGGCTGAAGATAACCTGCGCAGATAACACGTAGCATTTCGTTTGCCTTGATTTCTGAGCGAGCCGGGCCCAGTGCAGGGCAGCGCCAGGGAAGAGCGGCTCTGTCGCGCCACCTGGCGGCCTTGCGGGCGGGGGCGGGGGCGGCGCGCGAGGGCTCTCTAAATGCCGCAGGGGCGGCGCGGGCGCTGGGGCACTTAGCCCCGAGAGTGCTGCTGCTGCTGCTGCGGCGAGGCGGTGCTGCGGCTGTGTGCTTAGGCGCTCGGAGAAGAGGTCCTGCGGACACCTCACACGCACCGGGCGGAGGCCGGGAGACAAGGGCAGGGGGCGGGGCCGGCGGGCCGCGGGGGAGGAGGAGGTGAGGAAGGTGGGGATGGAGCGCAGGGGGGGGGCGGGGGCGGAGCTGGAGTCGGGAGGAAAGGTAGCCGCTCAGGGCTCGCCGGCTGTGGCACAAGCGCAGTCACACAATATATGAAGTTGGAACGTATGACTGCGAACAGGAACGTTACTGTCAATCTAAACGTCAAAAGCACATCATTAATTTTTTAATTCATTTTTTTCTTTCATGCTCTTCATGCGCGAAAGAAGTGAACAGATCGATGCAAGAACGACGAAGTTAAATGCACTTGAAATTCTTTTTATTTTGTACATAATTTATTCTCGCGCGAATATCATTTCAAATGTCATTTACTTCTGAAGAAACAGCACATAATAAAATTAGATAAAGTGAGGAATCTAACAGAATGAACGTTAAAAAAAAAAAAAAAAAAAAAAAAAAAAAAAAATCCAACTACGTGAAAACGGTGTTAGCGGAATCTCACCACCATTTTCGCTACTTCCAAGGCGATAGTGCGATAGTGCGAACGACGCTTTCCTTTCAGTAATTCTTCTCTCTCTGTGTCTACAACCATCCATTGGTTCTGAACTCTTCCACAACATTTTTACAGATTGATTCGTTCATAGTAGATTATCACCAAAATGTTACCTTCATTTTCTGTAGAATCGATCCCTTGCTTATTTCATTTTATATTTTATTCATCTATTCAATACACACATTTTGTGCTCTTCTCAACCATTCGTTCCATCCAGTTAATCCATTTTTACAAATTATTCTTCAGTAATATTACAATTAAATCCTTATTTTTTTTTCTTCATACTCTCCTACTGATGTTTCAAAACTATTTTTTTTTACTAAATTACCTTACACTTATCTACTTTAATGCCTTTGCTTCAGTCATGACATCATGATAGACCTGATTATAGACTTATAGACAGAAGTAGGTTGTTTGCGGGGCGTGTTTCGTCCACATAGTTTCATAAAGGTATAGAAACACCGAACGGTTGCCGATGCCGATACCTTACTGTCTCGTATTGCTCCGGAAAGCGCAGTTGTTCCATAGCCAGCCATTGCAGCGGGGTGGCAGGTGCTCCGGGAGAATCAGGCAGTGGTGGGCAGCAGTCGCCCTGATCTCGTACTCGCGCGGGGCAGAATGGCACTCGTGGTAGACTTCGCGGTGGCTGACGCACGAGAAGGCAAACTTGAGAAGAAATTCGAAGAGAAGCGCTTAAAATACGAAGCCACCCGCGCCCACCTCATTACCGTCGGTTACCACAGCGCCGAAGTACTCCTGCTTGTGATAGGGGCACTGGGAGAATGGTGTGCGGGTAGTGACGCCGCACTAAAGAAAGTTGCGGATGGCCTCAAACTAAAAGCTTTAAAGGAAAAAATAGTCACTGAGGCCATTGATGGCAGTGCGGCATGCTACTACACGCACACCGGCAATATACACCTGGCCCCGCGTGAGTACAAACAGATAGCGCGGGACAGAGTCCGCAGAGGCGCCCTCCTCCACCCCGTGCCACAGGAAGCTAGCTGCGGAACAACAACACCAACGACAACAACGATCTGCAACAACACCAGATGACAAGCTGGAGTCTCTGCGTAGATCTCGAATAGATTTATGTGTTATAAAAAATATATGTATATATGTATAATACTCATAGAAGTAAGAATTTTCATTAAGCCAGACGGCAACTCAAATGTATAAATGTATATATGTATGTATAAATGTATATATTAGATTAAGAAATAAATATTTGTGTTTAATTTAAAAACTGCTCGCACGCAGCCCCAGAGCAGCAGGCGGGCTCCCAGAGGCGGTCGGGAGCCGCAGGGCGTGGCGGCGCGAAGGCTGAGTGCCGCGCGGGGGCGCCGCCGCCGCCGCGTAGCGAGAGTGATGACTGCGAGGCGCAGCGCTTGGGAAGAAAACGACGCGATGGACGCCCGCGTAATTAATGGACCGCCTCCTCCAAAACCCACAAATCATTAGCCCCTCCCCCACCCACCCCCACCCGCCGCGCGCAACACGTTGGCCTCTCTCTTCTAATTAACGCTCGCGCTATATTCAGAGCGGCCGGGTTGCGGGGGTCGGAATGTAGGGAGGGTCTATTTATTAACAGAATTTGTTCCGTACACAAGCAAAGAATTCAATTAGAACAATATAAACACAAGCAGGTGGACGGTTGTTATTTTGGTGAAGTTTGAATTTTTTATTCTTCACACCTCTTTATAATTTAAATATGTAACTAGTGGAGCTGCAACAGCACATACATTCTCATATTATTATCGGTTATGTAACATAATAATGCAATTTCTGACCTACTAACACATCAGCAATCACATTGGAAAGTCCAAACCAATTCAGATTATATGTCTGCGGTGCAAATCAGCAATTATTACGATAGCCAAGAACAGTAGTCATTTCGTACTTCGTCACAAGGATGAAAACTACTTATAACAGAAACGAACGTGAATTAATCTCAATTGTCACAATATTTTACAGTACATTATACAGGCAACTAACGATAATTTCACACAAGTTTGCCCTGATTACGCCGAAGCCATCTTCCAATTTGTAAATAATTAATCCATATTCAGCGATTAAAGCTTTTTAAAGTAAAAAAAATGCATTAATTAAACATTCAGAGCACACATTCACAATTGGAGCATTGCCTCACTGTATGCAGAGTGTGAAATACATTCAAACTATGTACCTATCTAAGGTGTTATTACGTAAAAACGTACTTTAAGCGACACGTTTAAGAACCAAATATTATTCTACACATTATTCTACGATGCATATTCTTCCCGACTATAATATAGATCAGGAATGTCCAACTTGCAAGGTCTCATGGGCCAGAACATTTTAAAACATTTATTATGGTTGCGGGCCGTATTTCCATTACTGGGATGATCCACATCTGACTTCCCCTTCTGTTAAAATCGGCAGTTTGCTCGACTGCTCTGCAACGGGGGGGGGGGGGGGGCTGGAACCATGCATGATATCAGGCCGTACCATGCATAACGAATTGGGATGATTTTGAATTTCGGCATTTACCATAAAAAATCTTTATATCTAAACTTAACCTGTTTTTACAGGAAGGGGGTAGGGCGCGGTAGTTCGCGCGCGCTAGGTGCACAATGAGCTGTCGGTGACGGATGCGAGGGACTTGCACTTTTGACTAATGACCTTTCGCGGGTCACAATGAATAGCACCACGCCCCGCCAGTCGGACAACCTTGATACAGATGAATGCAGCGTTTTATTGAAAGGAGAGACCTTGTAACATTATCGTACAATTAATACATCCTTCTTTCCGTTTCACTCTTTTTCCATCCAACAATGAGAAGAGCAAAAGAATTCTAAAACATTTAAAATGCCGCACCGCAGCGATGCCTTTTGCGACAAGACATTTCGTCAACACGCGAGCCGCAGGAAATTAGAATACGCAATTTCGAATTTGGAATTGCAAATTACATTTCACTACTCACAAGGACGTTTTCAAAAAATATCCCGGTCCATTTTTAAGTTCTGATTTTTTTAGAACACCTTTCATTTAAAATAGAAAAAAACACAATATAGTACTTAAGGTCATAAATTTCGGAAATCCACAGAGTTCACAAAAATGGAATATGCAAAATCTCTTTACCGTTCTTTACTACATACGAGGAAAACATTTATAGGTAAGATTTGAAGCTGTTTGTGAGAAAATAATTGTTTAAAACTTGCCTATATTTCATACAAAATTAGACGAAAACTACTCATATTGAAAAATTGTAGATAACCTTATTTCAAGTCTTTGAGAACATATATCATTAAGTAAACAAATCACTATCTTAAATATTGTAGAAGTAGGAAGACGCCGAAATAAATAGAACTTTTGAACATTTCGGAAAAATGAAATATTTGAACGAAAATGAGACATGCACCATTTTAAAAACAGTCCACACGCTATCCGAGAATAATGTTTAATCATAAAATTTAGAGACTTTTGAGAAATTTTTTAAATGTTGAGACTTTATGTCAAATACTCACAAAATTAAAATGTCAGTGTGAAATTCAAGGGGTTACGACAGCAGCCAGGTCTATCGAGGAATATTGATTTCGGTGAAAATCTTATGTACGATTTAGCTGCTAGCGTTGTTCACAGACTGATAGGCAGACGAACAGACAAACGGGCGGGTAGACGAACGGACGGACATTTTACTGTAAAGCAATTTTTCGGTATCAAAACATACAAAACATGGATTGTGGCTAGTTAGAATGTGTTAGAATATGTCATTTACTGCATATTAGAACAAGCTTTATCTTTTTTTACACTATCAGGGTCCCACAATAATAATTTTCTCTCTCGAAAATTGCAGTATTTTCCTGCAGCGTTATTAATTTCTCAATCACTACGTATGTGGTACGCGAGAAAGTAAAACTTGAAGGGTACAAATTTGCAGGCCACCGAGTCTTTAATACATTAATCTTTAAACTTCAGACTACAATTGAGATTTGTTCATAAATTTTCCTTTTGTAACAAAAACGTGCCATCGAAATTTGAGCTGTTTGGCGTTAGTAGTCGGGAGACTAATTGTGGATTAAGTAACTAGGCTGCACAGCTTCAATATCAATGCACATGTGACCCAAAAATGTTATTTTATGTGTGAAAAAATATCTATTTTATGCGAGGTGAACACTGGTTTTAGTGGGTACAAGATAAAAATACAGATTTGGATTCTAAAAAAGGCTCAATTATACCATATAAAAATTCGACGTACTTGGGGATACAAATATGCAAAGTATATGCACATTGCTAACATAAAGTTGATTATTACTTAGCTCGTACAATTTTGAGAGATTTCGTAAACGATACCGGATGCCAGTTTAATTTCAAAGAAAGCAACCAGTAAGAGAATTACAGAGAAACAACTTAAATCTGATGCTTGTCGTTCTTTGGAAAGTGTCCAATTTACATACGCTTGCGATGTGGGGGAACCTGTAGCGTAAATCTGTTATCTCCAGTACCTGAGCAGGTTCCACGAATGATGTTCATTAAAAAGGAGGCAGCCTCTAGAATTGGGAGGCTCATTCCATTACTATAATGCTCCATTCAAAAACAAGAGGATTTGATATAATCAGATTTAGAAACATTAATGTTTTAGTGGATATCTTCATATCACTTTCGTTTCTTATATTGATAAAAAGAGGAATATATAATTAATTAAAAACTTAATTAAAATTATTTAAATACACACAAACATCGTTCAATAAATTGAATGAATCCTCAAAATACATTAAGTTGCACAATGTCTAATAGCACGATATTGTTAGATTGCTAACTGATTGAAATGCGCGTCATAATTTCAAGGTCATGGGACAGTAACAAGATAAAGCATACCAGCTAAACAAGCCAGCCGCTATTCGTAAATGTTAATATTAATTCGGTCGATGTGCGTTTCATCTTGTTACTGACCCAAACCTTTCGTAAATATGAACAAAACATATCCAAACGACAACCCACACTTTCACCAAAATGGAGATATTAACATTTGCAAACAGCGGGAGGTTTTCTGTCGCTGGTGTACCTATCTTGTTACTGCCCCAGGTAATTTGACGGCCACCTCACTCGGCAACAAAAACGCGGCATGAAGATACCGCCGAACGTAGCCGGGAGCGCATTTCGCAAATCGCTCACTTAAATCTCCCCCCTCCCCCGCCCTCTCACTCACCGGCACAAAGCCGTCGCCGCGCGCCGCCCGCCCGGGCGCATTTCGCCCTAATGGCCGCAACCGGTGGCGGCGAGCGTCTTGAAGTAGCCGCGGGACGTCGCCGGTCGTCGAACGGCGGACCACCGGCGGGAGAAGGCCTCCGGTCGGACTCGGGGCGACGGGGTTTGTCACGCGATAAATAAAGGCCGTTTAACGAACACGCCTTCCGACTCGCAGCGTTTACCCTTAAATGGGGGACACGGCGGGAGCGTTTTCGGCCGTGTAACGCCCGTTGCATCAACGCGGCGAGGACGGAGAAGGCGTAGGAAAATCGGGAACGAAACGAAAGAAAAAAGAAAAGGCAAAAACAGAACAAAAGCAGAAGAAATTCTAAGGAATGAAAGACTAGCTTCTGTTAGACAAAGAACAAAGATACCATGAGCAGCGCAAGAGGCAAACCATTTACTACATCGGCTCGGGACACGCTTGGCTTACGGCCTCCGACAAAACGAAGAGTTTCTTGTGGGTGCCCTTAGTCCTGCTTAGCCTATCGCACTGCTGTTCCTAGAGCGGTAGCACACGCGCGCGCGCGCTTTCTGTAGTCGTGGCTTTGATTTACGCGTGGCGGTTAGTATGCCGGAGGTGTCGCTACTCGGAAAAACAACTGTTTAGGCTGAAGGCGAAGCAACAAAAAAGGGGTGCGCGAGGCCGCGCGGCGATTCGAAGTACAAGCTCCCGTTCTTCGAATTTCGAATGCGACCTTCCGTCTGTCCTTCGGATGAGGTCCTGCATGCGAGGTAAACGTATTTTAGAAACCATGTGTTTTTAACAAATGCGGGGTTGGGGTGGAGTAAAAATTCAGTTTTGGTGGCTCAAAAAATGCATCCTCACAGGCAATTATGGTTTTAGAAATGAAGATACAATAAAAAGTTATTAGAGAAAATTAAGCTTATGACCACATAAATTTGTATCAGCTAACAATATTACTATATTTTACAACAATAACTGTTATAGCAACAATGTTCGTAATTTCATCAAAATTAACTTTTTAAACAAAATAATATAAATGATTAATCCCTTTATTAGTTTATATTTTCTCTCAATAATTCAATTGCCTTTAGGATTTGGAGTGATACGATCCTTATTTATTAACACAAACGAAATAAAATGGCACTGAACGTGACCTCTCCTAACATCTTTATTCCATATTTCAATAGATGAAAACAATAACGGTATAAGTGACATTTTCAAAATTCTGAGAAACACGTGTTAGTTTTAGACTCTTTCAGTGACGAAGTATTTTGTGGTTTTAATAAACAATTGAAATGCCGTGGTTTTAATGGTGAGACAAAGCATCACAACTTAACAGTGACTTAAATAAAGATATTTCTTTATAAAATGTCACTTATACCGTTGTGGTTTTCACCTATTCAACTAATAAAATATATTGCGGGCTACCTGAGAACAACAAAGAAATATTTTTCAATCAGGGCAACAGTTTTAAAGAGCCTGAATCAAAGAATCTGCGTGGCTGCTACTGATAATGATATGAATGTCAATTGTATTAGATGCTAGTAAAAAGCATTTCCTGTTGATACTATAGAATAGCAGATGTAGCTTCTCCTTTCAATCTTCGACATAACCTAATTTGCCTAAAACTTTCAAAATTTTCAACAACAAAAAAATTCAGAAGATACTTCCCTGACAATGTATCTACGTAAGAGAGACCTAGAAGAAAATGCTCTTTTTAATTAAAAATGTAATTTAAACGAAAAGAAACCAGTCCCGGCAAACAGCGGCGTCTTTGTCAGAGGACCAGTTCGACCCCGAAGAGCGGAATTTTGGCCCAAAGAAGCCCTGGACGCGGGGATGACTGTTTCTTGCTGATACGACGCGCCACATGCATTTCACAAAGCGAAAATCGTTCTTGGAAATTCTTAGATATAGATCTTCCACCGGGGTCTCGCTTAAATACAGCGACTGTCTCATCGATCATTACTGAAGTCGTGGTTCCACAAACGTTACGCTTGGTGAATCCAAATGGACTTTCATGAGATCTCCCAGAGTGAAAAGAAGAAAAACCATGCTGCAAATTCTCACAGTATTCCAAGCTTGTGTAAAACCGAAACTTAAAATAACAGCTACTTGCATTTATAGAGTTGCTTCCTTACTTAAAAAATTTGTTAGTTCGAAGTTAATTCAAATTATGTTTGATTAAGCGATTCCGAAAGGAGGATATTTTTCAATTCATCGTATACATTTTGAGGTTTGTTCAGTCACAACTTCCGCAGAAGAACCGCGATTCCAATTATTCTTCCTTTGTCGACCAGGATATAATCTTCCGGTGGTACAACGGTAATTTAATTAAATCCTAATAATGGGACCCAAGATATCACGAATAATGAAAGCGTTCCGAACGTCAACCGTTTTGCAAACAACACTAGCACTTCAAACGTACGCAAGTGTTTTTTCAAAATTAATTTTCCGTTAGGTTTGATTTAACGTTAAGGTCCGGGAATGTTTATACAGATCTTTCAATTATTGGAAACAACAGAGGGGGGGATCTCATGAAGTTCCTCCTTCATTATTCAAGATACCTTCTTCATTATTGAAGTCATTTTTTAATGCAATTCATTCGCGACTATTAGCAATTGTAATTATTTTATATACAGTTTTTTTTTCAAAATCTTGGTAATTTTCATGTAATTTTCAATCAAATTATGACAATTTTCTAAAAGTACCTAAGCAAGATTTTCTCAAATGTAGCCATTTTTTACGCGTTTTGAGCGAATAAAGAACAATATATTTAATCATGTGGCATAAGAGCTATTTTTATTTAGGCGTTTGCATTTTCAGAACTTAGACCTTAGTGTATCATAGTTCACGTAAGGTACACACAACCCTTCATCGCGAGGTTGAAGGGAGCCGTTATTGTAAATGAAAACAATATATTTATTTTTCAATCAAAGCCGCAGTTAAAATTAAAAATACAATTTAATAAAATATAAAAATGTAACACAATACAACAATATAAAATATTGTTCGAAAAGTAACAAACAATTTTAAATATTCATTTAGTCTTTGGTTTCGACAATGACTTCGCCGTTCGCCAAATCGAAATTATATTAGTAAGTTCTTAATCAATAATTGGATCGTCTTGTATTGTGTTTGTCTCTCTTCATTGGACTCAATAGGATCTTGCTCACGCAAGCCATTTTGGACTTACGTACGGGCAAGAAGCTTGGGACAATCGGGTCTGCGTGTAAAATTCATCCAATATCTCGGAATAGATGTTGCCCTTACTGAAAATAAATAATATTACATTAGCAGATCCCACTTCATGACTCGCTTGCATTCCTGGATCAGGGAGATTTGAGACAGTCTAAACGCAGATTTGATCGCTCGATGGCCCCAAAACTGAGAAATTCGCTGCTATCACTCTCTCCTCAGTGTGTCCGGCTTGTTCAAATTTGATTGACGCTGTAGAGCTGATAAAGCGAGTAGCAGCGTAACGGTAGTTGGTGCTTTAAACGTTCACTCCGAAGCAATGAAATGAGCTTAAAAGTAAAGAGGAACGTCATTTCAAGTTTTTGGAATACGCAGATTTGGCGTTAAAAGAGTTAACTTTGTCATCATGTCATAGCAAATAGACAAAGATAGACAAGAAACATCAAAGTATGGCCCATGAAAGTTGCCGCCGAATCGTAACAATAAAAACAAGCTTTAGAAAAGGAACCTAAAATGACGGCTTATCTTGTAAATCCACAGGATAACAAGCGTTTAAAGATGCAGGAAATAATCGATAGTATTAAAAAAATTGCATCTTGTTTCTGGAAATGAGTTAATGTACTCGTCGAGAAACCATGTTGAAATAAAGCATGAATACACACCTTTCTCGCTGCCTAGAACTCAGTTTTGGATTGCTAATTTGTGTTGATGTATTAGCTTACAAATAATTTGTTTTCGCGATATTGCGAACCTCACGCTGGTTGAGATGTGTTAGTTTGGACAGAGATTGCAGTATTGTAATCTTATGTAACTGTTACTAATGCAAGAAAGTACGTGCTGTTGTAGCACCACAAGTTTATGATAAGAAGGGACTGAATACTAATGCAAATGTATATTTTTCCCCCGTGATAAGAAAATACGCCTACTTGGTACGTGCATGAAACACTCAATTTACAATTATTTAAACATCACTTTGTGATGCACATCTTGCCTATTTTCTTAACAAGCATCATATTTCTGCTAACATCCAATTATAATTATCCTTATTTTACTTCAAAAGTATTATTAACACGGATAAACTAGCATGCGTGACGTGAACTCCCGCGAGTCAGGAAAAGATCCCCTAAAAATACGACCGAAACACATTGCGATAAAAAAGGAACTTCCCTTCTCAGGAATAAAGATGGTTACTAGAGGATTCTTGGAATTTTGTTTAAATTTGTTTCTAACACTTATTTTTAAATACCCTTAGCATCAGGCATTCCATTGTGGAAACTACTCGCAATACTACTAATTAATACACCTCTTCGAAATTTCACTGAGCGCTACAGAAAGGGTGAAGTGCCGAACGAAAGAAATGTATGTACATTTTTGAGAAACTGTGTTGTGATGAGTTAATTTACTTAACAGGGCACATTTTGTGCACATTTATATTTTTGCGTTATATCCAGTTAACGATGGGCAACTGGATCTATGTGATGGATATCGCGATTTTTACATTTTGTTATTAATGATTCATAATTTGCATGTTATTTAGTTTGATAAGAAAATTTCCAACGAAAACTAGAAATTGTGGTCTTAAAATAGAAAATAAAACACATCCTATGTGACCTTTCGAATTTATTTATAATACAATATCTCGTATGTGGAAAGAGCCAAATGGGAGGTTTTCGTAAGGTGTATTCCGAAAAATATTGCAATAAATAAATATTTAATACTATTATATATAACGTGTAGAATGTCTAAACGTAAACAACTGTACATTACTAACATCAAAAAGTGCTTTTACTTCCTCCTGTACATTTTTTTTTCTTCACAAAGGTGGTTGTCTATTATCAACGACGATATATTTCACAGATTATTAATGCATATAAACCCTTCCCCTAGCGCTGACAAATATATTAAAACCAATCGTACAAGAAAGGGACACAGAAAGACGTTTATGAACTCCAAACTAGCCCAATCGCCATCCTCCGCCGTCGTGTCAACTTGCTTTGGAGCGGCCGGGAGCGTGCTGAGGAGTACGTACGGCGGGAGGCAGGCCCAAGGGACTGCGGCCCCTGCGGGCGACGCTCTCCAGGGGGCGTCGCTCGTTTCACGGCCCCTGCCGCCGCCGCCGCCGCCGTGGGCGCGGGTGGGGGCGGGGGCGGCGGCGAAGGCTGAGCGGAGGGACCTGGCTGGGCTCATGAATTGTTAAGGAGAGCGCCGCGCTCGCGTCCCAAAGACTGAATAACGAGCGCGCTTTGAACGCCGCCCGTGACTAATGCCCTATCTTTTCATCTGGCGTCATCGCCGCCGCCGCCGCCGCCGCCACCTTCACCAAAGGCCCCGGACGGAATAAGAAGCTCGGCCGCCTAGGATTAGATAGGAAGCCCGATACGTAGATTACCGCAGGAGAGAAAATGCCAGGTACGAATGGTGAGAATTATCTTAAATTTTAAACAGTCTTCCAAATAAATCTGATGAAATGACATCAAAATTGGAGTTCGTGGTATGATTATTGGTATTCCTTTTCCAAATCATGCGGAAATGAGATTTTATCTTGCGACAGGGTTGTGTGGAGTGTCTAACCATCTGATTTCAGAACAGTGTAATAAAGTGTGTAAAAAGGAATTATACTATCTACCTAAAAAATTGTGTTTCGTTCTTTTTGAAATGCTTAAGCTGATTCTATATTTATACTCCTGATTTCAGAGTTCCTGTCCGTTTTGGGTTTGTATCTCTATTAGTTTCTGAGTTATCGTTAATATAGAGATAATTTGTACATTCGTTTCAACATATATGTATTTATTGTTTCTCTATATTAAACCTTAAACCTCATTTTTTCTCGATTCGTGTTTTGCATGTGTAAATCACGTTTCCAGCGATACTGAACACACATCGCAGAAAATCACATACACACACACACACACACAAAATGAATTCAGTGCCTCACAGAAAGTGTCATTTTTGTTTTTCTCTTTCTATTATAATGAATATTAGTTTAATTATACTAAAGATTCATAAAATGATATATCTCATTTTAATTCTCTAAACGAAGAATTTCTTTCTTCGTTTATGTTTTGGGATTATCTACTTACACCTCGACTCACTGTATCACAAGCACATCTGCTAGGCAAGACGTCAAAAAAGGAATAGAACTTAGGCACAAAAATATATTATTCAGTTTAATAGGTTCAATAGAGGAACCAGTAATAGAAAATAGTTATGAATTTAAAACTCCATAAATAACAGAAGTCAAATTATATAATCGTGATCCTTCCCCTTACCTCGAGTCAACACAAATTCAGTTTTCTCAGGTCATAATTCAGATAACCTTCAGAAATGACCGTCCAGTTGAGGGCGTACTCAACAGAGAAATTTCTGACTTCATCAACCATAAAGACGTTTCATTCTATCAGTAACTCTTAAAACAAACAGCTAAAACTCATTATGCGAGAGCGATGTTTATTAAACCCCAATGTAAACCTTCGTGGTGCGTGCATGCGTGCGTTCTGTATACAAATAAACCGAGAGGGGAAGTCGTAATAGAAACAGCCAACGATGTTTATGGCCATCGCGTATGGCTGCATCAAGAGCAATGATGGCGCAGAGCAAAATGGATCAACGACAATTTAATGTAACGTGAAATCAATTAAAATTACGAAAATAAAGGAATAATTAGAAAATATTCTAAGTATTCCTTACGGAACTTTTTTGTGTTTCCACTGGGGTATTTTTAGTATTGCTCTTACTTTTACAATACGTGTGGGGTTTGAAATGTTCTGGTTTTATTCCGCCAGAATATGGAAATTGCCAAGTCTTTGAATGTGTACGTGTGTCAGTCAGAGAATTTCAGTCTGATTGTGAGTCAAATTTTCATGCCGTTTGTTTCACAGTGAACAAAGCAAAAGGAGACTTTGTAGTCTGATTATCCTTAAATACTATATATTGTAATGTTGTTAATTTAACAAGTTCGAGCGATTACATCGCACAAAAGAGAGAATAGTTACAAAGCGAAAAGTACTACTCGTACTTGCGGGCCATCGAAAACCGCATAGACATTGTTTCAAATCTGAATTACTATTCATAATAAAAAACATATAAACATATTTTTGAAAACTGAATTGAAATGGTTTATGTTCACAAAAGTCTGTAGATGTTCGTAGTGAACCAGAACGGGAAATCCCGCCATCCACCTTAACCTAAAAATGAATCACAAATTATAATTACTAGACATTTTTGATAAAAGGACACATGAATCACGCAAAGTTATGCAAAAACTACGGGGAACTATCGGGGAAGTCGGAGAAAATGATACCTGCGCCATTCTCTTAAATGTTCTTTGCATTATTCAACAACAAAATTTAATGAAACAATTTGGAGCTTTTTTAGAAAATGTTGAAAGTGTCCCAGGGACTTTCAGTGAAGTACATCCCGAAATAAAAATTTCGGTTTCAAATTCCAGGGTCCGCAACATCAGCTAGAACGATTGGGGAATATCAATTTTAGAGAAAATCGTCTGAACGGGTTGTGCGCTAGCGTTGTGCACAAACGGACGGACCGACAGGCAGTTTTGCCGTCAATCGATTTTTTCGGTATGAGGGCCACAAAACATGGATTCTGGCTACACCACGTGTTAGAGGATTTTTTTCAATATTTAGTAACTGGATTTATCCACTTTTTCCTTACCAGGGTTCGGCAATAAGAGTTTTTGTGTCGAAATCTCGCCGTTTTTCGACGCACGATTACAATACTTTCTCTTCTTACGTTGGTAAGTGCGAGAAAGTAAAAATGAAGAAAAATCGGGAAAGATAGAGTGAAGCAACTGCAAGAAAGAATTTGAGATTTTGAAAGAGTTTCTTGCACTTCGAGAGAGGCACACTTTGTCAGGATGCTAAGAAGCTAAAGCTCCTTCCAAAAATAAACACACACACACACGAAAAATAAATTCTTGCTACTAAACTGGCTACCCAATGCCTCTCGTCCCCTAACATCCAAAGGTTCTGGAAAGCCCTACCATTACATTCCAGAGAAAAGTTTGAGGAAACATCCTGCGGCGCAACGCAATCGTGATTCTCTTAACGGGCACCCTCCCCCGCGGTAATGGCGGCGCGGGGGCGATAAGGTGAACTTTTGAAACGCCGCTTTGCATATCGATGCTCGCACATCAGGGCTATCTGGAGGCGATTGGCGGTGGGGCGGGGCAACGTCGTGGTGGCGCCAGTAGAACTTTCCTGCCACCTTCCACCTGCCACCTTCCGCCCATCTCTGCCACAGAGAGATTCGAAATGTTTGAAGTGACGGGCATACAAAGAAACTAGTTGTGCCCTAAGTGGGACAACCCTTGCTGACTATCCAGCTTTGAAGGCATATCGAGAAGATGTTATCAAGAAATGCAAAGCTAAATGTTTTGTTGAAACTTTGTCAGGTCGTAAGAGATTTTTGCCTGCTATTAATAGCAATAAACCTCGCCTCAGTGGCAAGTATAAATGTACTGTACATTTTCTGTAGAAATCATCAGCAAAAGGCCCCTTGTTTTGCTTCTGGACGTAAATGTAGCTTCACTGTGTGCACGTTTTGTTGAACTCTCCTTTTGCTTGTAGTGGTAGGAGTAGAGGTAAGGGGGAATTACTATTCTGTTAGCAATGCAGAAAAATCAAATCTGCAGTTCGTTAGCATTGCAAATAAATTTTCTATAACCCGGGTACGAAAATGTCTTTTTTTAAATGTTGCTAATTTTGCACTTTTTAAAATTTTATTTTTATTTATTTATTTATCTTTAACTTTTACTCATCTTTCAACTATTTATAGTTAAAATGTTCGGAAGGGATGCTGGAAGTCAAGAAAATATGCGCAGATGATGTTCTCCCACGTACGTTACATACAGTTTTTACTGTTTTTTGACGAAATAAAACTAAAACTAAACCCGCGACCCTTCGGACCAAAGGGCTGATTCGGTACGCTTAGACCCCTCGATCGTCCAAATAGGATAATTTGCTTGTACGTAGTAAATATTACAATAATAAACAGAACATTAACTGAACGTTTCTCAAGATTGTTACTTACGGAGATAATAAGTTAGTCGGCCATCACTTGTCACGTGCCGCTTCCTCGAGAGCCGGGCCGGGGCGAGGCGAAGCAAAGCCGTCAGGGCCATGGCTCTGGCCTGGGAACCAGCCCACCGCGACCGCAAGACGATCGAACTGGCGACGCTCGATGGCATGCTCAAGCAAGAACGAGCGAGCAAGTGGTGCGCTTTCCTGCAGCCTATTATGCGGCATTCTTGTCGATTTTGATGATCGACCGGCTTAAAACAACCAAACTGTTAACTACTCTAGAAGCACTGGCACATAATCTAACAGAGGCCATGCGAAGTCGTGCTCACTCCCAAGTAAAGGTAGTAATACAGAGCGATTAAGTTTTATATTCGTCAAATCAACAGGGAACACGTACGAGACTTTGGTTGCACATTCGAAAAGTTTTTTCGTGATATTGTTCCCATTTCGCTACAAATATTTTATGCTGGAATTCGTATTTACGATAAGATCATTAGTATTTAGTTTCCATCGCGCCATGACAACTTTCCCTACGGTTTGTGCATACATGTTGCATCAGAATGAGACTAACGAGTACTTAAAATCTTGACTTATAACTGTAACATTTAACTGTTGGTCTGCGAAGTTTTCAGATAGATTATTTCGTGACGTACGTATTTCGGATATTTTACCCACCGGGCAAATTGGCATAATCCTTTTCCTGGCGTGGTAGATTCTTTTATGGAACATTTTATCACAAAACATTAGTTCACAATGTTTCGAACATTTCCAAATCAGCGAAATTCCGAATTATTTCTTTAATACGTCTTCCTAATATTCTAGCCCAACTTCTCCTGTTCACTGGCTGAGTGGCAAACCAAAAGGTATTCCTTTTTAGTTTCTCGTTACTGCTTACGCAGTCTATAGAAAATTATGTAATGCTGCTGGAAAATATTGCAAATTTTCGGCAGAAAAATTATTGCCACGCCCTTTTAACGAAAAAGTGGATAAATTCAGATACTAAATATAGATAAAAATTCTCTAGCTCATGGTATTGCGAGAATCCATGTTCTGTGGGTCCTTGATACCGAAAAATAGTAGCGGCTAAACCGTTCAGCTGATTTTCTCCAAAATCGATATTTCTCGATCAATGTGGCAGATGTCACGGTCCCTTGAATTCGAAGTAGATATTTTAATTTAAGGGGTAATTTAATTAAAAAAATATTTTAATTTAACTTTACATGAAGCCTCTGGGACATTTTCAATATTTCCAAGAAATGGCACCAATTTTTTTATAACATTTTGTTGCTGTATAGTGTGAAGGACATTTAAGAGTATAGTTCTGGTCTCATTTTCGTTGAAATCTCTAAGTTTTTGAACATTTTTAATTATTTTAAAATTTTTTAATAATTTAATTATTTTTCATATCATTCATTCAATTTTTCTCGTGGCCCGTAGTTAGTGTAAAACCTGTATATATTTCATTAATTTCAAGCAGAAATTACGCAAAAAATACTAGTTTCTTTCAAAACAATTGTACACGGCCTTTTTTTAAAGAACTTCTTTTGTACAACAGACTTTGTCTGATGTAAAAATCTATCTTGAATTTTGTACTTTCGAAATGTTATTTGCAATTTTCAAAAAAAGCAAGTAATACCTGAAAATGAGACTAGCGCCATATTCCTTACCGTTCCTTATTACATATGTGTAGAAATTAAAAAAAATTGGAACGGTTTTTGAGTTTTTTTAAAAATTTCAATCGCAAATTACGCAACAACTACTGGTTTTGCTAAAAATTGTGCATGACTTTAAAAAAAAACAAACTAATCGTGTACAACAACTTGTCTGAGGCAAAAAGCTCTATCTTCAATTTGTAGTTTTAAATTTGTGGACATTCTTGCTATGAACTTCTCTTGAGACAATGACTTTGACGAGTTATCAGTTTGCAAAATGGGAACACTGTGAACAGCCCAATGTTGTAGGTCGTGATGACTGTGTGATGTAGGAAACATTCTTATGAAAGAAAAGAAAATTGAAGAAAGACAATAAATGAAGATACATAGGAATTAATTTACTTTTAATAGAAGTAACAGACAAACTTCTGTAAGAAGTTTTGATCGTTGATTGTGGTATTCATAAATTGAAAGCTCAGTTTATTGTAATGAAAGGAGGTTTGGGTGAAATTGTTATTGCTTTTCTGATTATGTGCTGCAAATACTGTAACAATTAAATTGATTTCTGTTTGATTCATTTGTAAAAGTAGGATATGATTGCTGCTCCTGACTAGCTATCGAAATGAATGTGTCACAGGCGCTTTGTTTGCATTGGACGTTTTCTAGAAAAATCTGAGGTAGTACCGCAGAAATTGCAATATTTCAACATTACGCAACTCTTTCCAATAATGCAAGAACGTATGTGCTGACGTAACATCACTAGTTTATAAAAAGGAATGCCTATTAAACCATGTTTAATAAGTCAACAAATGGAACGTTTTCGTGTGTTACTCGCAATAGAAAAATCGCGTCCAGCATATGAAATGTTTGAAACCCATAAAATATTATTTTCGATCATCCAATTGGGTCAAATATTGATCCATAGGGCATTTTTAAACCAGCATATATTAGAATTGATTTATAGCTATTTTAGAATCAATTCTCTCGAAGCTATAGAAGGAAACTGCATAGATTTCAATTGCCTACATCTCCCGGTATATAAGCTTCGCTTTATTAACAATGCATTGGCGTATAAAATGAGAACAATTACCCGAGGAAAATGCAAAACATTTCAACGCATGTGCATACATTTTACGAGTTTCAACTACAGCCGTCGTACCTTTGTGCGAAAACGAAGCATCAATAACTATCTCTGAAATGGCCGAAATCTGCATACAAAGTCTGGGGCCGCCTATGCCAACAGCGCTTGACATTTGCCTCCTTAGCTGTCATTGTGAAACCACACGCAGCCCACCCAGTAAGGCAGTTGCTGCCTTATACTCCCGGGATGAAAGTCAATCCACGTCTACACTTGCGTCATGCAAATGCATAGAGAAAAGAATAAACGAGACATTGGTTACTAGAGAGTGCCTATTACTTCTCTAAATGTTCTTGCCACATAATTTATGATAAAATAATTATCAATTAATTGACTAGAAACAGTTCGTTGTTTGCGCGTTAAAGTATTTTGACATTTACGGCGTGTACTAAATATATGATTATTTAAATATTTTTCTTTAATCTCCTGACCAACACGACAAAATGGATATAAATAATTGCATCACTTATGTGACATTACTTTTTTTTATTTCGCGAGATTTAATTGCACCTTCGCTCTTCTTAGCTAAATGATCACAAACATTTAGTTCCACAGTACGAATTTCATTCTCACAATACGTACAACTTCAATTATCTCAACTTCGTGTAAGGAATTTACTCTGTGAAGCTACATGAAAGAATGGTTCAAAATATTATTTTCTTGTTTAGCAGAACAACTTCCTTCATTTTTCACTCAAAAACATCTAAAGATTGTGTTAATTAATGTATTAATCTATGCGCAAATAAAATTTTGACCGGGAAATGGTGACAATAGGTTCCTGTCTTGATGTTTTGTTATAAATAAATTTAATTTATGATGATTTTACAATGTATTTTTATTTGTGGTTTTGTAGTTATAACTTTGAGATACTAAAAGGCTTTCGTTAATAGAGGAAATTAATAAAGCGTATACTTGAAAATATTTTTCATTGGATCAGGGGGATGGTATCTCAATAATTAATTTACTATTATACTTCTTATCGAATACCGTGGGTGACCTCTTCTAAAATTCACACTCATTCACGACCCAAAAGCGTCACGTGGTCCATGAATGCCTTTCGGCCACACGGCTGAAACGTGCACAATATTGCGCGCTTCTCCTAGTGTCATAATCGAACTTTTCTTGAGCAGGTTGCTATAGAGAGATTTCTACAAGGAGGGACCGCTTTGACAGCGACTTCTCGGCCACTGCTGACAAAACTGCAAGTTATGGCCGTCCACTCATTTTGTCAGTGCATCCGTTTACAGTTAGCTCATTTGTAAATGGCTTCAACGCTATCTATTACTATGACATCGCTCTGCATGCTTCCCGACCTGTCAATGTGGTCCCCTTTTAGAGTAACTCCTCTGTATCTTGAGGCTGGGAGAGGGCAAAAGCCCCTCACGAAATAAATAAGAGATAAAAAAAACCGCTCTTTGTAAATCATTGTTTTAAAAGTGAAAATATTTACATGCTGGAACACAACTTCGAACGTTTCAAACGACGCTTACTACGGAGTAGAACCAGAACGTCCAAAGAGGACTTTATTTTGTAGATTATTGTACAAGATATGTAACCTAAAACTGATTTTAAAGGCTGAAAACACATCGTTTACGAGTCATTCGTGATGGTACGTGTGTTATGGGTAGAATGTGCTCCCGCTTTTTTTCTTATACGAGGTATATAGTTATTAAAACTTCTGTAAATAATTTATCTCAAGGTATTTCTCATTGTGTTGAGAAACAACGTAATCAAAATTTAGTAACGGATTCGTTTTGAAATTGTTATGGCAAGCCGGGGTGGATCTAGAGAGTAGTTTAGGGTAGGGGCCAATTTCAGTTCGAATCTCCCTAAAAATAATTTGTAAATACTTTTTTGTTAGCTTGAATTTTCAAAAAAGGTAGTTAAATCATTACGGAAAAACTGCTTGAAATTTGAGATTTATATAATAATAATTATCTACTTTACTCATTTCCAATGCTCAAAGAAATTTGAAAAACATTATCCGCCCACATGAGAAGTCCAGGGACCCGGGAAAATCCAAAAACAATGAAATAGTTTTGATTTTTATTGAAAGACGCAAATATTTATAGTGTTACTCCGCATATTCTCATACTGCGCGTACCGACTGAATACTCAGACTCAATGCGTCACTGTTTACGACAGCTGGCGTCATGTAACACCAAGGCTACAAGGAAGAGGTCTCCCGCCATTAAATATTTCTATTCTCATGATGTATTACAAAAGAGATACTTCACTGATATTCTTGATATGAAAAGAACTGTTGTACTGCCTATATCAGGGGTCTCCAACTTGCAAGGCCTCAAGCGTCACAACTGAAACCTTTAATATGGTTGCGGTTTTGCGGACCATATTTTCATTACTGGGACGTGCCACACCTGCCTTCCCCTAATTGTTGATCTCGGCTTTTCGCTGATCTGAAACGGGTGAAGACGGGGAATGGAACAATGCGTGGTATGAAGCCGTATCATGCATGACGTGCGTGATGTATGATTTACCGGTAAAACACATTGGGATGATTTTAAATTTCTGAATTTACTAGAAAAAATCTCTTAAATCTAAACTTGTTCTATTTTTACATTAAGGGTGTGTTGACCTCGCCAGGGCGCGTACTATAGGCGCACGTTTTCGCTCGACATGAATACAAGACTTCACTTTTGACTATCCTTTCGCGGCCCACAGTAAATGGCACCGCAGGTTCCATAAGGTCCGTGGGATGCCTGTTAGACAACCCTGATACTGCACTATGTTATTCCAGTACTCGTGAAGACTTCTTAGTATTAAAATATTAATTTACTGTAGTGCTATCCGAGAGCATACTATTTGTGGTTCTTGAACAGCGTCTGTGCTCCCTATTGGAAAACCATTTTGTATACTTTAGTTCAGCAACATTGTTTGCTACTGCGAGCAGTTTTGTGTAAAATGACAACAACAAAAATTTGTCTCGGATGGGGGCGTGGTCAACGTGTCCGTGCCTCTCCCCCTCGACCCGCCACTGATGCCAAACGCTCCCTCGCCGAGCCTCTTCCGCCGCAGAGAAGTCCGTCTGCCCTTCCCGCGTTGCCACCGGAGGGCTACTCGCCAGCGCCCGTCACGGTCGCCGGGCTGCCCAGGGCGGAGGGCGTAATGAGGGGCTCGTAATTGGCACCCCACCCCCTCCGCTCGCCTCCGGAAGTCGCGTGTTCGTCCACTAATTAAGTGGAATTACGGCCCTCTCTCCACGTCCACTTTTCGGCGCGCCCTTCCGCCCGCTCCGCGCCGCATCTGCATTTCTGTGGTTTTCCGACCGGAGATATTAAGGTTGGATGGCCGCCGGAGAAAGAGGGGCCCGCGTTTTTATCTAATAGTTACTCTCATTACTTGGAGCCCTTTGTATTTTATCGCTGCATTTTTCAAAGTAGTTTTTAGTAGTTTCGTGGAGTTGATGTTAGAGGTTCTTAGTTCCAGTGGAATAAAACCCTCAAGACCGTCATCAAGAGTCAATAATTTTTGCTTGATATTGGCTGCGGGAGAGCACGTTGGTGTTATTGTACTTCCTTGATTTAGGTCACGAGATGGTCAAGTTTAGCCGTAAATAATTACTACGTTCTTTATCCCATCATTGAGGTATGTTTTGAGGTACCATTACGTATTTGATAATAATCAATTCTAAAACTTGATATTTTAAATTTTATTTTAAGAATCATATGGCATCATTATCTCCAAAAACATATACCTAGATCAAAAATAAAGATGCCCCGTAGAATTTTCTTTTCTAATCACTCATTAATTGTGGTTTATCATCTTTTGGCACACAAACTCTCAATTACTCACTTATTCTAAACAGAAACATACATATAACATACGATGTACTGCCTGATTGTTCGTCATAAGTCAAACACATATGATTGAAGTCTCGACTCATAATCAAGGTAAATTTATTTTTTTCATTCAAAAATTCAACTTTCTACGTTCTTGACAGAAAGGACATCGATCGTGAAGAAATGTACATGATGGTACTTGAAAACTGCAGTTCACCTCGCTAATAAAAAAATAATGTTTTATTATATTTTCCTATTCATAAATACGTATAAATAGCTCAAAGTTTGCCTAAAATATTCCCGTATTAAATGCATTCTGGAAATGATCCTCAACGAAACGTCTCTAAGAATCACAAGGCGTAAGTCGATTTGCATTCATACGTCAGCAATCTAATGAAATGCTTATTATCTCCAGCATGCGAAGGGTGATTGCTAGAGCCCGGAAGGTCAGGTATTTATTTTATCTCAAATAGGCATGCAAACAGGATTTTCTTCTAGATAAAGTAGGAGTGCAAAAAGACATGAAAACAATAAAAAATAGAATTTAAAAGGAATTGCTATAAAAAATTAATAATTAAATTACTCAAATTTTTATTCCAGCTCTAAAATTTACATTAACACTAAACCTGTAAGAAAACGATATTTTCTTCGTAATCTTGATTCCACATTACCACGCGGTATGATGATTAGGAATTTTTTATTCGCAACACTGTGTCTTTGAAAGGCTATAGTGAACTCCGTTTTAAATCTTGAAATGACATCAGTAAAAACGTAATTATATTTTTCATTCTTTGCACTTATGTAATCGCCAGTACTGAGAATGATATATCATATAAAGAGAGCTGTTCTCAAAAGGGATCGGTGTTCATACTCAAGAGTAGAACCGGATTCTTCGTGAGCAAACAAAGAGATCAATTTAAAAATCAAACATCTTGACTGGTATCATCCTATTTCTTTTAGATTTTTAACACAGTCCCTGATTTTATAGAAAGATAGAATACGACCGTGCCTTGTCTTGTCTGTTGACCAGGATTGCAGGTATGTATATCCAACTTGATCGAAATCCGCGTCATCAGAAAAAAAAAAGCAAAATAATAAGTGAAAGGCAGTAAAAAGGCAAAAATAAGACACAATGACCAAAATAGACAACAGAAGCAAAAATAGGGGAAAAAAGCAAGATGAAAATCTACTAATAATGAGGGAAAAGTCAGAAAAAGGCAAAAAATACAAAATGGCAAAAATTGGCATCAGAAACTAAAATAGGCAAAGAAAAGGCAAAAGGAAAATTAGCTAAAACAAACTCAGAAATACAATTAAGTGATCCCTATAGTCAACATTCATAAAATAGTAACGACAATAAAAAGTATTTTGCCAAACTTTCAGGTTCTAGTGATTACAGAAGTCCTGTGGGAAGTTCTGACAGTTGTCTGGCGGGCGATCGCGCCGTCAGTGGCCGGGGCGCGGCCCCTCGCGTTGTTGTACTTCGGTCCCGCCCGCGGCGGTTCCCGGCGGAGAGATCTCAAATTTGTTGCAGAAGCGACCCATTTTTATTTCAGTGCTGGTTATCAACACCTTTTTAAAAAAAAATATTTCTGCTTGGTCCGAAGGCCTTCAGCAGCCAAGTACGATACATTGAGAGTAAATTGAAAAATATCAAAATTGTTTAGGAAACATGATTGATAGATGAAAACATTAAGTACATGGACACTTTAAGTAGATTCAATAAGTATTTGTGGATTAAATGTGCTAAGTCACATCAGGGACATGATGATTAGGGAGGGTCGAAGAACTTCCCGATGATGAGCAGAGTATACAAAAACAAACCATGCACAATAATAACGAAACTTCAGGAACACAATTCGTTACACTAGCTGAATGTGGTTCTAATAATCAAATTGTCATTTAATGTTTGAAAATATTGGAAGACGTATTATTTTTCAAAGCATATAATTCAACGATAAAAGTACTTTCTAAAAATAATTGTAAATTTCATATCATAATGAGATTGAACAACCTTGTCCTGAAGATTCATGCCCTAATTATAGTATTTTACGGCGTTTTACCACTGAAAGTGCCTTGAAACACACACACACAAGTTTTTTCTAGCCCCCCCCCCCCCTTCCCCAATGTTCTGAAAGGCTAAAAACAGAGCTCATTCATTAGGCGCGTTGTGAAGAACCGAAAAGCTATTAATCGCATCCCTCAAAACGCGTTTTAGGTACTAATCCCCCCCACACACACACACACATGCATACATACGCCCACAAAAATAAGGTTTTGTGATTTTTTTTAAAATGTTCACGTACGAACCGGGGAAAATGGTCAGTTTCCACTAGGAGACTGAGATGCGTACAATATCACTTCATTTGTCTCGATTAGCGTTTTGGAAGGGGTGTGACGGGCAAATAGAAAGTCAGTCAGTCAGTCAGTCAGAGGGACGGTCGAATGGACGGAGGTTATTAGTTATAAGAATACTAAGGACACAGAGGAAAATTTCTAAAACAGACAATAAAATTGCCAGAAATGTGTTGCCGGAGTAAGAAGTGCACAGACGTAGGCGAGAACATTTCCAACAACTGAGATACGTTGTGTTGAAGCGCCGGAGTAAAGCCATCGCGCAGTCAGATCCTTCAGAATCGAGTGCCCATCGCCCACGAGTCCGTAGCTCTGCGACAGCACCCTACAGCTTTGCGTTTTCTGGAAAAACAACCGTCCACTACCGACCGGTTTTCTGGCCGGGTGATCGCCATGGTTTGGGCAGTTTGACGTCCTCGCTCGCTTCCTTCAATTCGCGTGCCACTGACACCGAAATCCCTTAACTGGGAGGTGCGCTTTCTTTTGTCTGATTGAATGCTTCGAATTCCTTTACAAATTGTACCATTCATGACTTTCAGAGAGGGCTTCTTCGCAGTGTTTTTGAAATAAAAGATACTTAAAATAAATAACATCCCCCCTCTCAAGTAATTCCTGCGGCTATTCTTCACTTGCTTCTCCAAAAATATTTACAAGCGTCACTCTACTAAATTAGTATGTAATACAATTTCCTCACTCACTTTTTTAGTTCCTTCATTCAAAAATAAAAGTAATTATAAGAAACGTGAATCATTCATGTTCTTCCATTTATGTATCACGTTATTGTTACGAGGTTTTATATATTTCTTTTAACTTATATTTGCAAACTAAAACTAAAAATAGAATTTAGGCAGGAAATCCATATGATAAAAGGTGACCATAGTATCTCTCAGAAACGGTATCAAAACGGAACGGTTTTTTAAACAATGTGGACAAAGTTTTATGACAAAGTTTAAGGTAGTTGCATGAAAAACTATCGCGTAACTACCAGGAAAATTAACATACATAAATTCACATGGACTGAATTGTTTTGCAAATAATTACAAAACACAGTACATCTGCAAATCTTTTTTCGTTTCTGATGTGCTTCTCGTGTTCCCATTTGAAATAAAAGTCACTGAATTACAGAATTCAAAAACATGACACGATGTACTAAGAACGTCAGTACTACGAGAATGAATGTCATCACAGCGCACGTATATTTCCTCACCAAGATCTTGTATAATCAATTAAAAGAGGGCAATTGTTAAAGCAATTTACTTTCTCATTAGTTATAAAAGAAACTTTTGCTGTATTATCCTGAAATTCACTAAATAATTTCTGAAAGAAAAAAAAACAACGCTAAGAAGTCTTATGTACTATGTAATGAAATAATACTATCTAGGCAAAGACATTATTTTACGTAACTTTCGCATCTCAGTTCAAAGTTTGGACTCTTGAAACATTAAATATATCACAGTCAATAATTCAAAACGCCAAATCACTTAAATTAGCAAAATTAGATTGGCAATTTTCCATGGCCTACCTGGTTTTGTATTCTGGGGTTATGTTGCCGTGGAAAACCGATTCACCATAATCTTCTTCCAGTGCAAATTGTCGGAACAGTTCTTTGAAGTTATAATCCACTCTTGAATTGTTAACAGCTCGCATTCAGTCATTGTTGCAATGCATTTACCTCTTTATCACTCAATAAACACCCAACACACTACCGAAGTTGCACCGTGCACTTGACCCGTGACAATTGCCGGCGATTGGAAGAATCTGAAATTTGTAACTTCGTATTCATGTACGGAGAGACCGAATAGCTCAAATGTGATGATTAAATTTAAGTTCTCTGGTAATGTAAGATAATAAATAATTATCGTTGTTTGCTTTTTTCTTCGTGTAATTCCAAAAGATTTCGTTTACTCGAGAAACCAAAGTTTTTTGTTATCATGTAAAAAATATCAATCCATTTTCTTTTCTTCTCCTAATTGCATGAATGGTATATTAAAAGTGATATGTATCACAAAAAGAATTGCTAACTACACTGAAAACAATTGATTTTCTACTAATAGATTTTTTTAAGCAATATATTTATCTAACTACTGTAGCCTCAAAGTAACCAACCTACTGCATGCTACAACTGCTCTAATCCCAATAAATCCTACAATGGTCTTTCATTGGATGTGGAAGGTCAGGTCAAAATAAAAAAGGCAAAAATAACTAGAAATCACAATGTAGTGTGCTTATTATTGTATATACAATATATATTTATGTATAATATAACCACTTACATACAGTTATGTACAAAGTCGTTTTATCAGAGCTTTTCATGTTTTGTAGGAGTGTAAGACGAATAGTTTTGTCACAGTGAAACTTTTGTTCCAATGTATTTTCTTTAAATATGTGATCATCACAGATTTTTTTACTTTGTAAGATTATATTCGTCTTTTACACAATAAACTCTTCTGACAACTATAATTTAACAAATGGAGATGGTAATTTACAATCTGTTATTATATCTAAAAATGAGTTTTGATATAAAAAGGGTTCATCTAATAATTATACTTGTAGTTTTCCAGTATAACATTCATTGCCAAAGAGTTTACAAAACCATCCTCTCACATCTTCTTAATCATCATATCCCACTCTCCATTCTCAACCCTTTTATAAACATCATTCAAAATCATCTT
This sequence comes from Gryllus longicercus, assembly GCA_038098605.1. Classification (NCBI taxonomy): domain Eukaryota; kingdom Metazoa; phylum Arthropoda; class Insecta; order Orthoptera; family Gryllidae; genus Gryllus; species Gryllus longicercus. Next base: position 851,606 of record JAZDUA010000329.1, on the reverse strand, counting down.
TGGTAAAATAATGGTTTTATACTTTCTTTTTAAAAACAAAAGACAAACTAGTGCATACAGTATTCTCTGCAAGAAACCGTAGGAGGGGAAACTTTTGACGCTATGTATAGCTTAGCTTAGCTTAAAGAAAACATAGCTTGCTGCCATTTGGCAAAATAGCCAGCACTGTGCCAGGGGTTGGAGTGATAAGTATTTCTGAAAAATTGTAATTATATTTAATGTGATGATATTCTAAATGCCAGTATTTAAATTGCACACAATGTAAACAAAGCCTAACAAATGAAACAACTGTTCAAGAAAGACTCTTTACTGTAACTTAACATCTCTACAAGAAACAACAAACTTTGTACTCAAGTAACAACACACTACACCTACAGTAAGTGGAAAAATTACTTAAACACATCTAAACACAATAATTAACCACTTAAGCACATGGCAAGTTACATTAGAAGCACTGGCTTATTTAAAATATTCTGTTTTTCTTTAATCACATTTATAATCAACAGATAACACTGCTTTAAACTTTAGATAAACATACAACAACAAACATACTTCAGAACTAATTTACAAGGTTTCATCTATACTCTACTCTCATTCATATAACATACAAGGAATAATATGTCTTAAAAGAATTCAAAGTGCTTCTTTAAAAAACATTGTGGCCAGTGCTACAAATACCTCATTCTTAAACCACTTCAGTCATTTTCAATACTATCCATTTTGTAAACTTTATCTTCAAATTGTATACATTACTCGTTTATCACTCATGTGCTATTCATTGAAATTTTCTATATCCTTATTCTTGAGGTAGGAAGAAAGAAGTGTCAAGTATGGAAAGAGTTTTCATTGAACTCTTCACAAGTTGTATAAAATATCTCTCTTTTTGGTTAATTTCAATAATATTTCAAAAGTACATTCCTATTCAAAGAAATATACTAGTGAGCACAAGCTGCAAGTTTGTAAGTACATACATATGTACAAATATTTACATTAGCACACACAAAAAGGTGAGCATAAAAGGATTTGAAAAATATACAGTCACATACGCCTTTGGTATATGGTAAATAGGAATATGAAATTTTAGTAAGAAATCTATTACTTATTAGAAATATCTACTTACTCTCGAGAATGTAGTTTTCTCATTCACTTTAATTACATAAAATCCCTCACGAATAATTGTATGAAAACTGTACATACAAATAGCACATGAATGAAACCAAGAACATTGAAATAGTGGAGAAATACGTGGATAGGATGTACAAAGATAAAAACAACACCACCTTTCACTCCGCACATTTTGGCACAGTTCTGGAGCAGTCTTCTGTCTACTGCCCGTAAGTCTCCCATCTTTTAATACATAATACATTACAGAAATATTTCGACTAGTTTCTATAATAAAATATCTACACACTGAACTTTTATTTCACACATATTTGTTTTTAACAAAATAAAACAACATTTTTGTTGTAGTTATTGTGCTCTCACATTATCAAACATTCAGAAACTGTAACTACAAGTATCTATTATATCCATGTGATTGAAACAAACAGAGAAACAATTAAAACATTTCTGAACATTTTTTTCTTTTATAAAAGTTTCAGCAATCCTCACATAGATATCCAAGCTTTGTGTAACTTTCAGTCTCTTTAAAACTCAATACCATTGCCCACGCTGGCCAATATATAATACTTATTGGTGAACTGAAAAACTTCACACTTTCAACTATTCTAGTAAGTTCGACCAATGATCCAGGTCACTCAAAAGACCATAAAAACACATGTCAGAACAAGTATAGGTTAACAGACTTCTCATGGAAAGGAACATTCTCTTAGTGTCAGTTTCTTCTTACCAATGCTAGATTATGGAATGTAATTCCGATATACTGATATCATTTTGAGAAGTTGTTAGTTCGATATGTTCAAGTACTTATTTGATACACACTTCTGTATGCAAGTTTTGAAAATGTCTTGCATCAGTTAACATAGTCTTACAATGTCTGAAATGGCACACAAGAAAGCGTTATACCTCAGCCATCCTTATTACTACCATTAGGACTCTACTCAAGACGTCATCACCATAAAAATTATTGTTAAAAAAAAATCACAGCGTCAGAAGTTTCCTGAGATACAATCGAACGCCACGAAAAACAATAGCTGAGTGTGAAATACTGGCTCCTATTAGAACCTTTGTTACCTCACATCCAATATTTTAATCCCCACAGATTCAAAGCTGAAACTTGTGGGTAGAATGGTGAATCTGATGTCTGTCGTTTCGAGAAGGGTCCTTAAGGTAGTAAGGTCATCGCTACTCGCCGTTCACTGTCACAGTCGTCCAGTTCCAAGGGCTGTTGAGGCTCGTCTTCTGACTTGTGAACAAAAAGCAGAAAAACGAAAATATTAAAACAAATAGTAATAAATGTGATTAGATATAAAGAGAAAACAGTATTTTGCGGGTGTTCAACATATATTATTTTTAAATAGATTTTATGTTCATTGGAAACAACAGAAATATTATTGTGGGTTCTCTCACAAAATCTTCAGGTTGCTTCAGGGAAAAAATGCCAAGAGTCAAAAAAGTATCTTTTGTAAATAGAAATAATCATACAGCATGTGTACCTCACACACTTGCACGAGAAAAACTTCAGTTTTATTTTTTTTTTCTATTAAGATATTAAAAAGGCAAAAGAATAAATTCATCATTGGCACTTGTTTACAAATTAGTTAATTCCATACTTAGAACATAATCAAATTATTTGATGCCCAATAATACAGTTAAGCACCCCTACAAAAAGAGCCTGATTAATTACACTGGGCTACTGGTATAATGATATCTAAAACGTATCATGTACCTAATTATGCATTTTAGGTTCTTCACAAATAAAAAAAAAAATAAATAAATAAAGGGGGGGAGGGGGAATGAAAGAATGAATTTGACCAGACATTGAACTGGTTTCAATTTCAATTTTGAAACTGGTATTTAAAAAAAGTCAGAAGTCGTCCTGAACAATTTTCTGAATACTCAAACCTCCTTTTTCCAAGGATAAATATATCAAAAAAGTAGTCAAGTAAATATATAAATATATCTTCAACAAAAGATTTGGAAACCAAGTTGTGTAGCCCAGAGTAATTTATCAAACCCAGGAGGTAGTAAAAAGATAAATTTGTGTTACTTTCTATCTATGCATATTTATGACTAGGGCGTGATCAATTTAGTGATTCTTTCAATCTAAAGGAAAATATTAGCATTTTCCTATGATTTTTTAAAAATTATAGAGAAGTTATCGATCAGGCCCTGCAATAAATATGGAAAACATTTACTGCTTGAAAACATTTAACGAAATGTCTAGAGCATTATTCTTGCATTTCTGAACAATAAGAACTTTAAATATGAGAAACAAGAATTAGTGTTAAATATTGCAAGATTTTGCCTATTTGCCAGGTGAAATAGGCATGAGAAATTATTTAACTTTTAATGTTCTGAAAGTTTCTCTTGTTACAAGAAGAATGTATTTTTGGCAATTATTTCCTCTTACACATTTCTTTATAAAAATTGATCTAATAATGTGGATGTTGAAATTATATCATATAACCCACACAACCTTAACTGCAACTAATTAAATCAATACGGAATACCTTTTAACTAGGACAAGAAGAAAACTGTAACCAGATCAAAAAGACATTTTTTAAATTAGTTGACAAATTATCAGTCAGATCCTATAATACATATGGAAAACATGTATCTTTTGAAAACCATTTTAAGAGAAAAGTCAAGAGCATTAACCTTGCATTACCCAATTAATATTAGAATTTTACTTATGAGAAAGGGCAAGAAACATTATGAACTGCAAGATCAGTGCCCATTTGCCAGATGCATTTGGAATTCGAAATCATTTGATGTTAAATATTCTTTAATATTGTCTTGTTATTGAACAAAAATATATGACAAATATTTTCTTATTTGTCATTAAAATTCTCATGTACATTGATCTATTAAAGTGAATGTTGTGATGGTAACATCACTTAACCCACAACTGCAACAAATTAAATCAATATGGAATACCTTTCAAGTAAGTGAAGAGGAAAACTGTAACCACATCAAAAAGCCATTTTTTTTTAATTAGAGGTCACAGTAACTATCAAATCCTATAATACATTATGGAAAATGTATTCTTAGAAAACATTCATAGTGAAATGTTAAGAGTATCAACTACTTAACAATAAGAATTTTTAACATGAGAAAGAGCAATTATTATTATAAATTGCAAGGTCTTTGTTCTTCCATATGCCAGGTTAAGTTGGCATGAGATTTTTTTAAAATGCTCTTTAATTTTCTCACATTATTTCCTAAACGTAAAATAAAATTAAATACTTGGTAATTAATTTCTTATATCATTTCCTTATGAATATTGATCTATTAATATGTTTGTATCACTACAACCTGCAAATGCAACTAATTAAATCAACATGGAATACCTTTTCTCTCAGATAAGAAAACTTTAGCCTAATTAAAAAACCATTGTTATGTGTATTTTCAATGTTAGGGACACAACATAAATGCTTCAAGCACATAAAATTAAAACTACCCAACACTTTTGAACCAATTTATGTAAGAAACTTGAATTTTTAACTACTGAAAATCATTAAGATTTTTGTTGCAATTATTAGAATTCTCAATAGTGAATTTCTTACATACCATAATTTTATAGCATAAAAGTACATAACAGAGTAACAGGTAACATAACAGGTAATTTCACTTTTTGTGACACTAGTAACCCATAACTTAAAATATTCTGTAACATAAGAACTAAAACTAAATTTCAACCATATGGTAAGCTCAGGGACGTAGCAGTGCCTCACTTATAATAAACAAATGCAAGGGTGTAACTGAACACAAATAGAATAAAAAATATACATTCAAGGGCAACTATTTTTAATATGCAGACAAGAAACAATTTATATATATATATATATATATATATATATATATATATATATATATATATATATATATATATTTCAAACAATACTGGATACAGTCCACATATTATACCTTGAATTCATTAACTTATAAGTCTTGGTTATGACTGTAAGCAGAGAATAAATTCCGACGCGATCAAATAAAAATGCACCAACGAGAGCGATTGCATTGGCATGGGTCTCCCAGCATTCTTCCTGAAACGCGTGCGTACCTCTAGCCTTTCATTCGCGCCCCCCTCCCCCCGCAATGCTCTGGATCGTCTGGACTCCCCCTCCCCACCCCACCTTTATTCCTCTCAATCGCGCAATTGGCGGAAGGGGGGCGGGGGCGAGGAGGCGTAAACGCCCGCACTAGCCAAACCTTCGCACCCAGCCGGAGAGCGGGGAGGGGAGAGCGAGAACCGCCAAATGGGATTACACCCCCGGACCATTATATTTCACGCCGCAAACGCACGTGGCGACAAGGGCCGAGGAGAGGGAGCGAGGCGCTGGGGGGAGCTGCCACAGCGTACTCGGGTCACGGCTCGATCTTTTGCCATCAAAGCAGAAAACTTAAAGAGAAAACTGAAGATACCGAGGCAGCTAGAGAAAGAGAAATGACGAAAAATTGAAAGACAAATAAAGGAAAAGAGAGGCAGAAAAGTGAAAATGGGAGAAAAGAAATATAATAAATACTGAGACAGAAAGAAGAGGACACGAGAGAAGGTAATAAACCGAATCGTCTGACGACAACTCTCGTGTACTTTCAATGAAATAAGACCATTATTAGAAACAAGCAAACGTAAAGTAAGTTTATAAATTAAAATAAATAAACAAACGCTTTTATTCTACGAAAAATTCAAACACCTATTAACGCTTATTACTCTTACTATTGAAATGAAATTAAAAAAAAAAAAAAAAAAAAAAAAGATTTTATGCGACGCCGAAGGATTTCAGTGCGCCAGCAGGGAAGCCGTTTCTTTTCTCCCCCGCCTTTCCTGGTGCCGCCCCCAACAATGCACCACCGGCAGCCCTCCGCCGCGCCTCTCCCCTCGCCGACGTGATGTAATTACGACACAAGAGCCCCGGCCGGCGCTGCGATCTGTCAGGCGCTGATCCGCGCTCAGCCGAGTGTGAAGGCGCGAGGGGCGGGAGGGGTGAGGATAGGAGGGGGAGGTACCTTTCATGCGATGAAGCGCGCCCCCTTCCTCTTCCGGGTGAATATTCCGTGTTACGCACAACAAACCTCCAAGGAATTCGATATGAGAGGAAACTTCATTACGAGATAGTGGGACGTCCCTTGCGTGTCCCTGCTTGGGTAGTACTCTACAATAGTGGAGGCTCGTCATTTAGTTTGAAGTATATTTTCGCCGAATACGTGAACGAAATGTAAAAAGTACTGCAGGAATCACCAAAAAGAGTAACGTTAAACAACAGAAGATGACATTCCTTTGCTAGCTTGCTTTCAGGTTATTATATGCAGCAATTCTTTAGAATTTAGATAACTCTCCACGCAACAAAATTTGCTGTGACCAATTCTGACCCTTGTTTCGCAATTGTCCTCAGAAGTAGTATGGAAAATTAAAGAATAAGACGCACAATGCTATGAAGATTATAACAAAACTTATTCTCTCGAGAAAGGTAACTGATCTCCAAAACCCAGTATGAACTCACAATCTAATGAATCTGACGTGAAAGCACCTAACAAATGTTTGATAATCAGCAAAGGACCATGGCATCAAAGATTTATCACATTTGTCGAGGCGTAAAACGCTTTCGAATTATGCGAAGCGAATAAACAAACCAGGAAAGCAGTCGCGATGAAGAAGCAGCCACCCCTCAGGGGAGAAAAAAATCCCCTTCTTCCAACCCCCGGGAGCAACTTGTTAAGAAAGCGGTTGCTCCAGGATTCTGCGGCCTACCGCTACGATGCCCCCCCCCCCCCCCCGCTCCCTCCGCCACGATGCGGCTGAATAATGGATGCGGACGATATTCAAAGGAGGGCGACAGCGATGACTCGGTCGAGCGACTGCAACCTGCCCGTCAACTCCCAGGGCAGGAGGGGAGGGCATTCAGAACGAAACGGACGCGTGCGGGAACATCGTATTTTAACATGATACTGTAATTCAGAACGATTTCTGTATTCAAATGCGAATGACATGGTAGGTTCAAAAAGAAAAGCCGACTTCAAAGTTCGTTCACGTAAACAACTACAGTGCACTTTACTTTTCGGTTTACTCTGCGCGTGCGCAACCTTCAATACAACTTGCTCCTTGCTGCGGGAAGTGAAGTAAGCAACAAGTAAATGGCAGCATTACTCGTTCGGTACGCGGAGTTTTTAGAATGGTAGTTAACCACTAATGAGAATTCAGAATAGCCAATGAATCCAAACAAAGAAATAATTTCAGAGACTAATGGAATATTCACTCCTCACTAACGTATCTGAGTGCATGTACTGAACCTCAATAGCCTGAACTTTAGTTACTAATAGTTACTAATCCAGTTTTACAAACATCGATGTTTAAAAACAAAAGTTTTGGGTCAAAGTTTTATCAACATCGATATATTAATTCTGAGGATCGATGATTTAATCGATAGATCGATGTACAGACACATCAATGTTTTACATTGAGAATCGATTATCAGACACATCGACGTTTTAATTCTGAGAATTGATTATCAGACCTTTCGATGTTTTAATTTTTGTGACCTATGTTCAGAAACATCGGTTTTAATTCCGAATGCGTAGAAACATCAATGTTTTAATTCTGATGATAGATGTTTAAAAACATCGATGTTTTAGAAACGTCGATGTTTAGTTGGCGACGTCGCATCCCTGGCCCCGGCGCCCCACATTTCCCGGGCGCGGTGCCTTCAATAGCGCTGACGTCACGAGTCGACGGCCGCCCGCGCGATGCGTCACCCTCCGCGACTACTATCGGCGCGCGATTCCTATTCCGGCGCGGCGCGGGGCGAAAGCGAGAGTTGTTTACGTCGAGTTCCGCGAACTTGTCGCCGCGTTGCCCCAGTAACCGCCGCCGCCGCCCAGGGGCCGATAGCCGCGCGCGTAAACAAAAGCGCAACGCCGCGCCGCACGGCGCCGGCGCCAAGGCGACTCGACGCGACGGTTCAATGAGCTGCTCCACGACGCGACGATTACACGTATCTTTTCATTGGTTCTGGGGCTGAGAAGATGACACGCTGATTGAATCTGCCGCTGAACCTCTGTGGCAGAGATACTTTTGTTTGTTCAGACGTTTGAAGATGGTTTGTTATAGTTAAGAATATGATGGTAAAGTAACTCTTCATCTTCCGCATTTGAATTACTTTTTCGAGAGCGTTCTTTGTGGAGACACCGGAAACTCTAACCTGACGTAAACATCGAAAATTAAAAAAAAAGTTTTATTACAAAATACGGAATCACATTAAATATAATTATATACAAAGATATTTTATCTTGTACAATAAGTAACTATTACTAGTTTTAAATTTTTGGCTAAAACGATCTCTTTTTAGCTAGTAATAATTTGAAAATATAGATGCTCTATTGAACTTGATATAAATTGGAGACAAGTGCAACCCATGAGGAATTGTAATGCATTAGTTCGACCTTGATTCGTTATAAACTTTTCCAATTCACTGAATTAACTAGTGATAGGGAGATACACCATGTTATAGAGAAGATGAGTTCTACTGAACTTATTTAAAACTGCCCTGATTTCTTGTCGTCTTTCAGAATTTGTATTGTACTCTGAAACACTTCACTGTACATTAATACATCATGAAGCATGTAATTAGATTAAAAAATTCAATATAAAATACTGACAAATAGCTTACTTGCGTTGATTCAATCATAGTTTGCTTACCAAACACGACCATTAATATTAAATGGGAATGGTTGGCATGTCCTCCCACGACAATGCTCGGGAGTGTACGTTCAAATTGCATACGAGATTCAAATGGGACCAGCAGTCACGTATACAACGAGACTACCGGACATGCAGGATGAATATTCTGATTCAACTGACGGATACTACTGACTCTTCTAAGAAGCCGAAAGATCTTCAATACGTCTTGAAAGATTCATTCAGTCGGGGGATCTCTATTCGCAGGTTATTACAATGCCATGACATTTCATTTGTGTGTGTGTGTGTGTGTGTGTGTAACCCACACTACTAAAGATTTCTTACGCAGTCCATCGTAAACTGTAATAATGGGAATATAAATGAACACACCGGATGGAGGAGGGAATACAATGGTTTTTAGACGCACAGTGTATTGTCACGTGGAGAAATGCAAAGGAGAAAAGAGAGAAATGCAAACCTTGGCAATTAAGTATAAAAAAAACCTGCTAAATGAAGTTACTAACATCCTTTAGTAAAATCACATAACAGATGTCAATTCTTCTCCACGGATTATTTTACATTAACATTACAACCCATTCTAAAGTGACCAATTATCTGCTGTATGCATGATGCAAAATACCATTTACACGCTGCACGTGATTTACGATCTCTTCAAGTACAGTGATCGGTTATCTCACGCGTTCCGTCAGAAAACAAGCGTACACAGTTCACGGTAGGCGCAGGTGGCGTATAGATGAAAAGACGAGTTTAACATATTGAAGCATTTAAATACAAAATTCTGTGTAACGAAATTGTGCCGTTGGGACTTCCTCTTATCAAAGTAATTCTTTGGGAATTAAGTTTATAGGAGGGTTTGAATAATAGCGTTTAAAAGCAAAAAAATAAGAAAACCGTGATTTCTTTGGTAAGATGATTTACATTTTCGATACGTCTTTATCGGTCGAAATCAAACGAAACTCGATGGCAATCCACTATTTCGGTTAAGATGATACCGAAGAGAATCTCTTCCAGCGATTTCTTGATATTTTAGAATTACGAACTTTTATTTGGTAAATTCGAATGGGTACGAATTGAGACAGCGGCTTAAATACATCAAAAAAGTATCGTAATTATTTTCGACATACCGACGTTTTCTCAAGGGAAACTAAAATAATTATCGATCTTTTCGTATTACATTCATTTCGAATAATCAAGGTTTTCAGATTAGATTTCAAATGATCAAGGTTTTCGTATTTTGAAGTTTACCGACCTGACGAAGTTCGATTTAGCCCGACCACAAAGCGTTCTCCTCGGCAGCTTGGGACGAGTGGGCGCGACGCGTCACGCCACGCTCAGCTGAGCCGAGTCAAGGGCGGACGAGTTAGGTAACCGCGGCCAGCGCCCTCCTGCCCCGGCCCTCGCCCCCGCCGCCGCAGTCTGGGACGCCCAGACTGCCTCGTAGCCTGCCAGACCGCCTAGCCAACTCACGGGCGCCCCCAGTCGACAACAGATTCAACTGCACCTATTGAAATGACACTTGACTAATACATAGGAGGTGGCTTTGAATTCCATAAGGGATTTTCGTACATGTTGCTTTTCATTCCATGCTACTGGTTACACCAGCAGATAGGAAAATTAAGTAAACAGTACACAGCACAGAAAAGAATGCTCGTGTCGACCAATGAAGTTCGAAATTTGATTCCAACCTACCGATGTTGTTTTATATCACTTCTGGCATTCACTTCAATCATAATTTTATTTTATTTTTAAAATGCATAAATTACTAATAGTTACAGTTATAGCACCACGTATGGTGTTTTAAGTACAGCGAATTACAAATAGGCTTGTATTCTTTTCAATTCGACGAGAGGAAACACTCTCGGCGACATACAAATCACTAATAAAAATTGGGAGTGGGTTCAATAACACGTTTCAACAAAAACAACTGCAGTTCTCGAGTGTTTTCATATAGGCCTGAATGCTTTATTATTGGTGTCTCAGGAAAATGTTGACTCTCGAAATGAAAATTAATTGATTAGTATTAAATTGGTCTTACGAAGTTAATACAAAATTTCTGAAAAAATAACACTACAGAGGATTCATTGAAAACTGCAGCAATTAGTATTTGTTTATTCACATTTTACATTGATGTCCTTCATACTTTTCATGGATCTCAGTTTATGAATTTATCATGGAATTATTTGCATGCCTAATGTAACCGATTTTCTCGAAGGTAGGATTTGTGGGACCTCTCAACTGTCTCCCACAGCGTTCTCACCTGCTACATGAAGTCAGGTTTATCGAAACACGTAGGAGATCCAAATTTATTTCTGTTAAAAGTAATGAAAAGTGTAATGCAATGTAAAGTAAAGTAATGTGAAACATTAAAAATTGTAAACAATGGAGAAAAACTGACAACACATAAATCGTTGAAGCTGATGAATTGCCTGCATATCCTTAGTTTTGCACCTAATATCGCAGTGTTATAAAAGATCAGGTATTTACACTTGTTTCAAAAATACAATTTTGTCACAATTATCCAGTTAATCTATTACCCTTCTGTTATTTACAAAACATTTCAAAAGGTAGAAAGAATGAACGAAGGGAATTTACAGTGCTGTTTGGCTTGTGACAAAAGTCTTTCAACATATCATTACACCTCCCATTAAATAAATAATTTCCGCCCCTGTCCCTAAGAAAATGTTATCTTGAAAATAAATTCGACATGGAACCATTTTTTAAAAACAATTTTTATTACAACTACACATCCTTATTTGAATGTCTTTTAAATTATCAATAATCTTGCTAGGGGTCACAAGAATGTAAATACAAGAATTTGACTTGCACCATATGGTAGTAACTATTATCTGTAATTACAGCTTCAAAACTTTAAAATTGCTTTCTAACAAAAGAAAATACTTCAGAAATTATGTAGAGATATGTCAAAATATAATTCTCAGTTTTAAATGTTTACTGTTGCACCATCTTGTAACGAAACTTTGCTATTGCAACTACATACAAAATTGAAAATTTTTCGCTAGACGAACAGAGATGCAAAAAAATGTTTTTTTTTTCTCTACAAATTTGTCAACCCCCTGCAACGAATTCGAAAACCCAAAAATGATCTGAAGGGAAGAAAACTGGAGAGAACAGCAATATGGCTACTTCCAGCAGAGCAGAAGAACAACAATGCAGAAAATAAAAAGCTTCTTACATCAATCTCTCTTGTAACACATTCGAAATTCAGAGAAAAAGAAGAAAAAAAAAAGACAGCAGTGAAGAAAACGAAGAGTAGCGTCAATACTACTATTACTGGGACGGAGTAGTAAGAAGACAGCCATCTTGGGAAGCACGCATGGAAATCGAGGGCGGTGGCGGGGGTGGGGAGGGGGTGAGGCGCAGGCGCGCAACTCGGGCCGACGGTGTCCGAAGCGAGGGAGGAAGGAGGGCGCGGGCGCGGGTGGGGATGGGGGTGGGGGTGGGGATGGGGATGGGGATGGGGATGGGGATGGGGATGGGGATGGGGATGGGGATGGGGGATGGGGGATGGAGGCGACGGGCGTCACCGAATGCTCTGGAGGTTTGCGCAGTTCGCCTTCCCCTCGCCCTCCCACTCACCACAGACTGAAATACACCACAAGCTATAGTGAAGCAAACAATTTTTTTTGAGGGGATTTCGTCCACTAATTATACTAGGAAATTTTGTTTTTTTTAAATTTACATTTCGGGATGGGTTTTATCACCCGGATTGACTACTTACAAATGTAAAAGACTCCATATCCAAATAGCTGGACGACCGCCATGCCAACATCCGAATCAGAAAGAAAATTCTACAATTCCGCTATTTATCTAAAAATCTTGGAAACAGGTGGCGCTGCAAAGTGGATTCATTTGCAATTTCTACTTTGAAAGTAGGTGGGTAAATACTACACTTTAACCATAATTAATTTGTCTTCATTCAATTTCAATGATTTAGTAATTCAATTACATTACTAAAGAAAGTTCAATTAAACATAATTTTAAACAATTCAAAAAAGTATTTTATAAACTATAATAATTATATATTAAAATAATAACAATAATAATATATTAAAATACATTACTAAAATAATAATAATAATAATAGTAATAATCATAATAGTAATAGCAATAATAATAATAGTAATAACAATAATAATGATAATTTACTAAAATAATAATGTAGTGAAATAATAATAATAATAATAATAATAATAATAATAATAATGTTTAAAGTAACTGAATACTTATTAATATAAATGCAAGAATGATCTCAAATATTATGTTAGCAGATAAGACCAACCAGTTATTCAGCAATTACATCCACAAATATTTTCTGGGCCTAAAGAACCATAAGGACGTACAAAATGAAATGAAATCACCCAGCGCATCTTAATGTTTTTAAAACTTCCATTAATTAAAAGCTCTTTGATTGTTTTATTATCCTGGCAAAATGAATAAAGTATATACCAGATTGTCTTTTGTGCTTTAGTTATATTTTATATCATTCTGCTCATGACGCTGAAACCATTGATTGAAACATCAGTGAGAGTATGGTAGGGAATAATTTTACAAAAATTAAGTATGTTTTATGAAAGCAGGAATTAATACAAAAGAAAAATAAAAAAGTTGAAAAGAAGGAAAGGTGAGAATTTTCTTTCTTAAAACTGACAGGAGTTTTAATAAGGATGAAATGTCAGAAAGCTCTTTTCAATGGTCAATGTTAAAATCAATTTTAATTTCTTCCTAAAATCAAAAATATATATTTCAGAGACCCTAAAGAATTTGCTTATCATGTGTTAAAAGCTTCCAAGTCTATTCTCAAAAACAAGGGCACACACAATTGATTTTCATAATGATCCAGATGTCAAGAAGGGTCCTGAAAATTTTAAGTTTTATGCAGTCCTGTAAAACTACTCAAAACAAGACTTACATGGTTTTGAAATCTGGGCATAAATTCGATAATTCATCCTGTATGGCTATAAAGCTAATGTATTCTGGAATTTACACTTGCTATTACATTCCTAAGTTACTTTCTGACATTTTCAGTGCACTAATCTGTGAAAGAAGTGAGTACCATACTCACCTATTGTATAAAATTAATACTTCAATCACAGAAAACTACGAGCTACCAAACTAGAACTACAAATACCCATTGATACTCACCTTCCAAAAAGTGGGTGCCAGAGCGGAGTGTGGGGAGTAGTGACTTCTGGAGACGGGTCTGCCTTCAAAAGTTTTGGTGTATGGGCAGGATCCACCAGATGCTCCTTGACTTTCAGTTTAGGCGTAGGTGCTTTCTTTGTGGCACCTGACAAGTCCAGAGGAGACGGAGGCAGAGGCACCAATGGGGGCACTCCGGGGCTGCTCTGCGCCGAGTTGCTATTTGCTGAAGACTTGCCGAGGGCTGCTAAGAGATGAGCATGCTGCTGTTGTTGCTGCTGCTGTCGTTGCAGGGCACTTTGAGAACTCAACAAGGACTGTGTGTGTGACTGTGTAGGTACATCATGATGAACTTGCTGACCATCAAGTAGGTTGAAAAGAGTCTTACAAGATACATTCAACTGTCCGTTATTCACCTTCAAGTCACGTAAGGAATTTGCTTTTGCGACACTTAGATTTGTCTTTGGGATGTTCAAGGATGTATTACCAGAACTGGGCTGACGACTCCTCTGCATGTTGTACTGTTGGTGCAGTTGAGATGAGGTTGGATATCCACTGCCAACGGCAGTAGCACCATTTCCAACCCCACCACTTGCAGCGGCAAGGTATGCAGCTGTGGCAGCTGCATGATTGCTTGTCCCTCGCAGCTGAGGAGAAGGAGCAGGTGGGGGAGAGTGGAAGTTATTAGGAGTAAGGGGACTAGTTCTAGCAGAGGACGAGTTATATTTCCTTGAATTTTGCTGTGGATACCTGCCATTACTTGTAGCATAGTTGTTCTTGCTTACATTATTTGCTGGAGTTTTTGCAGATCTGTGGTTATTATTACTGGTGCTGCTATTGTTGTTATTGTTTAGAGCATTTGCACTGGCTGCTTGCGTCATTGCAGAATGCCACAACATGATAGCATTTTGAATCTCCATCTGACTCTTCATATCGGAGGAATGGAAAACTGGATTTAATGCACCATAAATGTGATTGGGAGGAGGGGGAGGAATAGGTTGTTCCGGTTGTGGATAATTGGGTGGAAAAACTGTGTTCAGGATTGAAAGGAAATCTTGAGGGTTTCCGCAAGCTGCTGCAGCTGCTTCCAATTGAGTTAGGTAGGGCAGCCACAGCATCTGGTTCAAAGCCGCAGCCGCAGCAGCATCCAGTTCATGTTGAGATTGTTGATGTTGTTGTTGTTGTTGTTGCTGCTGTTGTTGTAATTGCTGTTGATGCCTCTGTTGCTCCTGATGCCTGTGTTGTTGCTGTTGTTTTTGATGTTGTTGCTGCTGCTGTTGTTGCTGATGTTGATGTTCCTGTTGCTGCTGCAATTTAATCTGTGAATCAAAGAATTCTTTTGCTACAGCAGCTGCTTGATGTTGATTCTGATACATTTGATATTCCAAGAAATTGCCAAAATTGCTGCATTGCATACTATCACTTTCTTTTGCAACTTTTTCAGACTTTTGAAGAAGTGTCTGTAAATGAGTGAGGGAGACAACCAGAAGATCTGGGTCTCGCAGCAACGCCGGGTAATTGAGAGCCTCTGGTAGCCTTAATTCTGGCCTAGATGTTAATAACCTTGGAATTTCCCTGGCTGGATTTGAAACGAGTTCTTGAAGTCTATCCCGAGGCACCAATAATGGGTCAGGAACAGTAATATCAGGATCTGTCATTACCCTCTTTAGTTGAGTAAGAGGATCCATTACAGGACTAGGAGACACAGATGCAGGAGATGGTTCAGAAGTCAATAGCTCCAACAGTCGAGACTTTCTGCCAGATTCAACTGCATCATCTTTCTTAGCAGCAAGGGAAAGATCCAGTTCCGTTGCATTTTGATTTGTATCTGGTTGCCTGCTAAGAAGATTCTTCAATGTTATATCTTCAATTTTAAGGCATTTGGCCTTGGGTTCTCCTTCCGCAGGTTCTTTGGCAGGTCGAGACACTTTCCTGCTCTCATCGGAACAGCTGACAGTTGGACTACCAGCACCCCTATTGGCTGATGTTACACCTAGATCCAGTGGGGCCGGTCCTTTATCAGCTTCTGAACTTGACCTGCGGGGCAATTCATGGCACTTTCTTGGAGATGAAAGGAGTGATTCAAGGAACTTGGATGTATGTTGTGGTTTTGTTTGATGAGCTGGAGTAACAGGTGGGTATGCAGGGCAGGACCTAGGTTGTGGAGAAGGAACTACAGGAGGAATCACAGTAGAAATGTTGCGTGGAATATTCTTACAATTAACAGGAATATCTTGATTACCATGAGCCTTTGGCAAACTCAGATCAGTAGGAGCAAGAGCATCATCTTCCTCCTCTTCAGCAGCAATGTCGTCATCACAAATGTCATCCATTGCTACATCAACATCTGTTGCCAATGGCTCTTCAGATTCTTCAACATGGTCAGGTGAGGGGCATTTTTCCTCACCTGCATTCACTACAAGAGATTCTGGTTCAAGAGGTTCTTGTTCAGCCATTTCAGATTCAAGTGGTTCAGTTTCATCAATTAATTCATTGTCATCCTTCTCACTCATATTTTCCACATCATCTTTTTGTACTACTTCTTCCTCTTCCTCCTCCTCATCTAACACATTGTCATGAACATTGCTCACTTCATCATCAATCAATACTTCTGGAACGGAAGGCCTCTCCTCTTCTTCCTCCTCCTCTCCACCTTCTTCCACTTCTTTTTCAAACACCTCTGCTTCCTCCGGTTCATTCACTTCAGGTTCATGACTAATTTCATCAGCATTATCTTCCACTAGTTCACTTGCCTGTCCATCAACAATATCACCACCATACCTCTCCATCTCATCATCGTCCAACTCAATTACTTCTTTCACTGGGCTCTCACGCTCAACTCCTTCGACCATTTGTACATCCTCCCCGTCGTCATCGTCGTCGACATCA
Organism: Gryllus longicercus; assembly: GCA_038098605.1. Classification (NCBI taxonomy): domain Eukaryota; kingdom Metazoa; phylum Arthropoda; class Insecta; order Orthoptera; family Gryllidae; genus Gryllus; species Gryllus longicercus. The sequence goes on along the minus strand of JAZDUA010000329.1, from coordinate 834,736 downwards.
TCTTCTTCATCTTTGGCTTCTTCCTCTTCGATGACAGATCCGTCTTTCGAAGTGGGGCAATCAGGAAAGGGGGCGGGGACTAGTGACGTAGAGTTGTTTTGGTCGACGGTGCTGCCATCTTCCAGGGGCGTGGCGCACTGCTCGTCCGCCAGCGCCTCGCCGTGGCTGCCTGAGGTACTAGAAGCGGGCGCGACGGCCGCCTCGCTGGGCGAGTCGGCGGCCGCCGCGGGCAGGGGCTGCTGCAACGGCGGGGGCGGTGTCGTCTGCTGCTGCGGCCTCAGCACGTCGGCGGAGGTGACGGTGCTGGAGGCGAGGCGCTCGGTGCGCGGCACCGCCCGCCACCCGTGCGCCGTCCGCGTCAACCGAATCCGGTTCCGCTTGTCGTAGTCCTCGCACAGCACCTCCACGATTCGCGTATTGTCCTGCTTGATCCACACGAAAATGGGGTTGACGCGCGGCGTCGGGTTGGGCTCCTCGGCGGGCACCGGGCTGCTGCTGCCACCACCGCTGCGCCTCCGGTGCTTATGGTGCTTGTGGTGGTGCCGGTGGTGGTGGTGCTGCTGCTGGCGCGCGCTCGAGTTGGAGCACGTGGACGAGGTGGTAGAGCACGTGGACGTGGAGCGCTTGCGGTGCTTCTTAGCGGGCGCGCCGCCGCCCCCGCTGCTGCTGGACCGCCGCTCCCTGCGCCGGCGCACTGCCTTGCGGGGGCTCTCCGACTTGCGGTGGCGCGTCTTCCGGGGCGCCGCCGCCGCTGCCACCACCGCAGAGTCCGTCGCGCCGTCGTCGTCGTCACGTGACTCCGCCGCCTGCGCAGCATCGATCTGCGGTGGCTGCGCGTCGGCGGGGAGGGTGGTGGTAACGGCGGATGCGGGGGATGGGGTGCCGGTGGCGGCGGCCGCACCAGCTTGCACGTCCTGCCGCGAGGCGCGCGGCGATCGCCGGGTGTCCTGATCGCAGCGCTCCTCGCGGGTGGCGACCTCACTAACGAGATCCTGCAGTAACCCGCGCACCTCCACACTGGCCGGGCCGGAGCCGGTCGCGGCCGCGGCGCTGTCCGCCGCCGCCGCTGCCTGCCCGCAAGCCCGCCCCGCGCTCACCCTGCCCTGGCTGCTGAGCGAACGCAATAGCTCGGAGGGCAGCGGGTCCAACACCACCGCGCACTCGCCCTCCGCACACATCTTCCCGCCCTCGGCCACACTAGCACCACTGCACTCCCCCGCCACTTCCACCCCCACACTGTTCGAGTCGCTGTCGCCGCCGCCGAACAGGCGCAGCAGTTTGTCTTCATCGTCACTGCCCCCTCGCGTGTCACTATTCACCATTATCACTCCGCCGTACCTGCCCGGCTCCACACTCGATCCGCCACTGTCATCACAATCGATATCACTACTGACCTGTTTCAGCCGCCCGGCCGCCTCCCCGAGGGGGATGAGCGGCGGCACCGGGGGCAGCGACGCGCACTCCTTCTTCACAAAGTCATCGTCGTCGCCCACGAAAGTGAATCCAAACTCGCGCGCGTGGCGACTCAGCTCGCCGGCCGTGGCGGCCAGGTCGGCGGAGCTGCGGAACCACCGCTGCACGCTCAGGGTGGAGCTCATGGCTCCCGACGCACGGCACTCGCGCACGCGCTCACCGCATCACTGCACACGCGCATCCGCATCCGCCCGGCCGTCTTCGCCGGGCCGGTGCCACCGACCGCGAGCGCCCAGGAGGGGAGGGGGGGTCACCGATCACTTCCAACGTGTCCCGCGTTAGGCTACGGCGCTCGAACTGCGGCGCGGCGCGGCCCGAGATCCACTGCTGCGCGAGGGGCGTCGCGCCGCCGAGCGCGCCCGACGCCGCCCGAGCGCGGCCGACCCCCTCCCGAGCGCGCCCGAAGGCGGCCGTGACGTCAAGCGGGAATAAGCCTATGAGGGGGGAGGACTTTGCCCTGAGTAAAAAAGAGGGGAGGGTAGAAAGGAAGAGGGGCGTGGTGTTCCCATCCATAACACTGCCCCTCCCTCCCCACCACCGCCGCTCCTCCCTACCTCAGCACAAATACTTCTCCTGGCTGTGTGCTGAACTTCTGTTGGCCTTGACTCCGGCGCCCGATCGCCCGGTCCCTCCACCCTCCGCCTAATCCTATTTGTTTTTTTTTTTCTTTTCTCTCTCTCTCTCTCTCTCTCTCTCTCTCTCTCTCTCTGTCTCTCCCTCTCCGTGCTCAGCGCACACAATGCTCCGCCACAACCCAAAACTAAAACACTGTTTGTACAAGCATCTCAGGGAGCAGGTTGACCAATATGTGTAGGCCAACTAATGTTGAGGAATATCCGAAATCCCCGTATTACGTACTCTTCGACGAAAAATCTGAAACACAAAAACAAACCTACATTTTTAGAAAAAGAACTACAACACGAAACAGCCCTTGCACTTGCAACTGTTGGATGTTTGCATATTCACAGGACTTATTTTAATTAAAAAGTATGTCATTTATCCATTTGAGCTGCAGATAATGTTAGTAAACGGAAACAATACTTGTTTCTCCACACCCACATTCCACCTCTTAGTTTTAGCAAATAGGTATTAAAAACTACTTCAATTATTGAAAAAACATATTTACAGTTTAAAACAACTTGCACTCGTAAATGAGGAACTACCATGTTCCGTACGAGTGCGGCGTATTCGCACAGAATCCCGCCCGTACGCAGAGAGGGAAGGGAGTTAAAGCGGAGAGGACGGGTGGGAGCGTAAAGGCGGAGGGCGGGAGGCGACTCGGACAAAGCAGTGCCTGTTCCTGATGCTCCGCCGCGCACGAACCGTGAGGGCACGCGGAGGGCGGCGAGGGCGTTGCGTGTCGGGGCGGGGGCGGCGGCGGCGGCGGCGCAGGGGGGAATAAGTAGAGAGGCCCCAGATTATTTCTGGTTGGCCGCGCGCTCTGGCCTTGAGGACGCGCTCGCATGTCTTCTTTTCACGTGTAGGAGGTCGAGTCGAGGGCCACGGGGGAGAGCACGGCTCGTGGCTCCCGCGGCGACCCGATGCAGCGCTCGGGTTGCGGCTGGAATTTCCACGGCGCGTTCGCCCTTTTTTCTTTCTTTTCTCGTCCGAAACGGTTGGCGCTGTTGATCACGTTTCCTTTAGTTTAATTCCAACTGACGGTAACATTCGGCAATGGAACGAATGGCAGGTTCATGAGACTAATGTGCGACACGCCGTTTTTCGTTTTTCCTTCTTTTATTCAATAAAAAGTTTGATGTTATAAAGTATACTTGATATAGTTCTCTTCGATCTCATAAAAATATAGAGTAATCATGATTGTTAGAATTTTCGTGCAACAGTCTGTGAGGTTTGCGAGAGAATGTGTTACACATCCATACACTTATGCATTACCTTCATTGGAAATGAAATTATGAAGGATCTCGCGAAAGGGTAATGCTAATTGTAAAATGAAATGATACGTTTAATGCAAGATGAAAATAGAGGTAAAGATTGCGCTAGATGGATATGCGTTCAAACTGACTCATTTTTAGGCAGTTAGTACGTTTGTTATAGAAGCAAATATGTCACTTCCAACAACAGACCGAGTGAGGTAATATTCGGAAGTGCCAGTCTCGAAACGGCGCATTACATCATCTTCCACCGAAGCACCAGAGTGTTAAAGACGACCCATCGCTCATACAATCAGACCAGACCTCATGGGCCCCTCGGCCCACGTGCACACGTGCCTTCGGCGACGTCGGCGCGCGTCCCACAACAGACGCCCCCGCAGGTAAACAAACGCCTTGCGCGTGGCGGCGCCGCCGCGGGCGATCGCCCGCGCCCCGCACGAGGACCTGTCGACGCCGACGCCGCGGCGGCTGCGCGGCGCGGCGCGGCGCGGCGAGTGGGCCCGCGCGGGGACGGCGCGGGGGCGGCGAGGTAGGCCATTGTACGCGGCTGCCGCCACGCGGCGGAATGCCTCACTTGTGAGTCCGCACGCCGCCGCTAGATGGCACTGGCGCGGCAAACTGCGGCGTGCCAGACGCCGAGCAGACGGTGTTGGCGGGGGAGGTGCGGGGAGTGGGGTCGGAGGGTGAGCGGAAGGGGGACGGGAAGGTGAACAGGAGTGGGGAGGGGCGTTAATTGGTCGGCCCAGCCCACAGACATTAATCTCGCGAAAAAAAAACACGGGCCGGGTATTACAGAGAGTTAATAGCCGCCGATGCTGACGGACGAACTGCTTCGACAGGCCAGAGTAGACAGGGACGTTGGAGCTGTCCTCTATCATTGACATCGGTTTTTTTAAATTACGGGTTATTGCGCATGTTCGGAAATACATGGACTCTCTCGTTACATTCGATGCGATAGTTCTAGAAACTGTAAACGTGCGGATAAGGCACGAAATGTAATGTTAAAACGCAAGCGTTATTTAGACTACATGTTGATGGGAACGACAGAGACGAGTCTAGAAAAGCAAAGTTACTAGTCATGAAAAGAAGTTCGAAACCTTTGTTTTGCAAACTTTGTCCTAATCAATGAAATGCGGTGTCACGTATTAATTAATCTTGCTTGATTTAGCATTTAAATTTGCATGCTATATTTAGTTTTCGTGGTAATAAGAATTTCAACTCGTCTTGGGGTATTATGTTTGCTTTTTAATTACGAACACTTCGCATTTGGGCTGTTAAGTACAAGAGGTGGGTGCCAATTCTGTGAATCGTACGGTAATGAGAACTATTATACTATATTCTACAGTGTATTGTTTGACAGATACGATGTACTTCAAACACTATTACTCAAAGGGTTCACAAGTGATATTCAAGTGCACGACGAAATCTTTTAGTTTAAACGGTTTAAATTTGATTAATGTTGTCAATGTATTTCAAATTTCTCGAACTAGTTTATCCGTTTTATGTTACTTAACTTGGAAAAGCTCAGAAAAGCAAGTCAAGCTTCTTTTCATTATTCGACACGAAATACATAGGTAAACCTTTTCAATATTCAGTAGATCTACTATATAGTTCATCCAAACTTACACCTACGGCATACTCACTGGTCGTCCATCACATTGTTTTTCTGTGCTTTATAAACGCCAATTGCATTTATGATGTTACGTACTATGTAAATATCGAGGACAGTAGTGATTCTGCAGCCAGTAAATATGTGACGTCTAACAGGCAGATAACCGCTAATGCTGCAGTAAGAACCCACTACTACCCACTTAGAACACATGTAGACCTAGCTCTTACGGAAGGAACGATGCACGATCGAATTTTACGACAGATGAAAAGAAAAGGACTCCACGTCTGACACAATAATTTATTACAAACCAAACATCGTAATGTTCAAATTTAACAGTACAATAATTACAAGGATAGTCACAAAATGTACATTTTTTTTCATTTTTCGTTTAGAAATTAACTTTCGTAAAAGTTAGTAGAGAGGTTTTATATCGAATTTTTAAGCTACATGGAATATCTTACAACTATTTGCAATTTTGTTCATCAACACTTTATATTTTGTATGACATTGTATGCATTCCCTTGATGCAGTAATGACTTCTACTTGCATGAAATGGCCTAAAAAACTGTTTTCGATTCCTTACTGTGGCAATAAATAGGGGGTTTCCTCGTTTGATACTAGTACGTGCCACTTAAAACAGAGATTGCGTGCGTTTGATATTAGTGTATTGATAGTTATGTAGCCTATGCAACTGCCGTATTTAAATTGTGTTCCTGCTACAACAGATAAACCTGCTCACTAACGAGCAGCAGTTGTATTGTCAACTAGTGAAAAACATGTTTTTAACTGTTGCAAAAAAAGGTGTTTCCTCTGTTTTCGAAGAAAGGAAGCTATTAATACATCGAAATATCTACTACATCCATACATAAGAACTTGTGAAACCCTGACAGAATAACATGTACCATGTGGGTACAATAAAACTTACACATTACGTTTTAAATACATTTAAGTAAATAAAGTACATAAAATAAGTACATAAAATAAAGTACATTTGTAAATGAACATTAAGTATTTGTGAATTATATATATGCAAATGAATAAACTGCTGCTTAACAAAATGTCAAGTTGTTGTAAGGATTATTTCGTAGCTTAAGAACGTTATTAGTTTATTCAATTTTTCAATCTAAGTCCTCATCAATAATTTTTTCTGAAGTAAATATATAAAAGGAAAAGCAATAACACAAATTTGTTCATTGTGTGGTGTATTCTATGTAATTATTGAAATTTTGAATCTAAAAGTTGAACCTTACAATGTTTGGGTGACACTATTAACTTATTAAACTATGAAGTGTCAGACACGAAGTTCTTTTTCATCTGTTATGGAATTCGATCGTACGCCGTCACTTTCGTAACTACTAAGTTTTCTGAGTATGTTGTGAAATCATTCGAGAAACCAAATTATATTCACGGAGTATTACTCAATAAATGTGGCGTTGCCGACGCTTGAAACTCTTTTTCTGTATCCCAGCATTATAAACGATCTTTTCGGTTGCAAGAAATCATTCATAATCAGGCATTAACACGTGCACGGCACGAATCGGTCACGTCATGAATATTGACATATTAGCATTTTACGGCACCAATGATTGCATCACCACACGTTCAGCCAATCGCGACGAGAGAATTGTGGGGAGGTAAACGGAACAGCCGACCGCCCATTTTCTCGCGCAGATGTCAAATGACCGAGACGTCACAAGAAAATTGTCTCTCAAAATTACGATTGGTTTTCTTCTACATATATAATGCTATTTCTTAAAAAAATTACGCATGCAACTCGTTTATAATGTTGCTTTATTGCTTTCTATACAAATCTGAAACCTTGATCCTAACGTCGCTCGTTTTTAAAACATATACACATGCAATGAAGATTAACATTATAAACTATTTGCGAAACAATAATATTAAAAGTATTGTCGTAATAAAAATTTCTATTATATGTAACGAATCGGGTAATGTCATTTGTCTCCACCTAGCAACGTGGTATCATACTAGAGAACGGTGGATAAACAAGATTCCTCGGTTCCAGGAAATATGGGTTTTATGCATAAAATGCTGAAGGCACCAACAGTATAACTTCTTAATGTTTCGCGAAGTTAATACTACTTGTAAAGCTGTAAGACGGAAGTCTTATCATTGAATTATTATTATTATTATTATTATTATTATTATTATTATTATTATTATTATTGAGAAAGACATTACTTTCTCAAAAAAAGAAGGGGTCCACAGGAAGTCGATGACGTTACCAGTGACTCACACTATTGATACAGAACATGTGCAAGTCAATGAAAAGAAAATTTATTTATACAGTTGTCTGTTTTTTCATCCTCGAGCAAAGTACGTGAAAAATTATCTATTAATTAAAACTATTAAGAATCCTTTAAGAATTATATTTCTTATTCTATTAAGAATTATATAACTCAGGAAAGAAATATGTAGCTTTTACGATTGTTGCTAATTTCGCGCTTTTTTAAATTGTATTATTATTATTTTAATTTGTATTCCCCTTTCAAATACTTATAGTTGAAATGTTTGCTTGACTAATGTTTTTTACTAATAAATAAATAAAAAGTAAATAAAATATTACAAAAAATGTGTAATCGCAGCTCTTATTTTCACAGGTTTTTTCGGGCCGAGGCCACTCCCCACTCCAGGATTCGGTATTCGAGAACCTAATACGAGCGCTCGCACGAAGATTTTTCGAAGAGTATTACATTCTCTTAAAGTGTATCATCAGACGGTTTATTAAAGACAATTGGTATTTTTCCAAGATCCAAATCCAAACCGTTACATCCTATTAGATTTACATTAAAATATCATTATGAAGTCGAAATTATTCTTCAAAAGAGAATTGTCCCGTTAGCATTATCGTACATTCTACACATGACACAATGATCCCACAAAAGATAATTATCCTACGGGTGTAGCAATACTGACGATCAACGTTTTCCTTTCGAGTGATCCAAGTATCGCATACTACACACAGAATTGAGCGAGCGATACAATTCAGTGTGACCGCTCAATCATTGCCGATGTGCTTTGGGAGAGTTGCGTGGGACTCTACGCTGGCGTCATTTTTAGCTGTCATACAGCTGCTTTGCGAAGCCCTAAGGGTTCGTCCATAAATTACGTAACGCTAAAGGAGGGGGGGGGTTGAGGCAGCGTTACGCTGCTTCACATAGGGGTAGGGGGTATTAGTTAAGTTTTACGTAATATTGATATTTTTTTATTTTTTCAACATTTGTTGAAGTAATTATGTTTTTGCGTCCAGTACTAAAACATTAAAACATTAACTAATTAATTTGTTTTAGAAACATAAATAAACTAAAGTTATTAGTTGTAAATTGTTACAGTAAATGGCAATATTTTTTCAACATATCGTTTAATCTGTAAGAATACGAAGAAGATATTGGGTCGTAGTACTTTCCAAAATGTCTACTGTAACTCCTGAGAGCTTTGTAGGCTGCCTTCATATCGAAGATACGTTATAGCTTGTTATTGCCTTCGATACGGAGTTCTCTATTCGCTGCATAACTTACCTGGATCGAAAAGACCGTGGTTACGAGTGAAACACGAAAACAATTGATTGAAGCTACATGTTCCTTTATGGAGGGAATTATGAAAGGAAAGTATGGGATGGAAATATGAAACGACAAACCGAGTCATGTTAACATCTAGTTAATTAGTAAATAAGTAAATCTCATTCAATAAAATTAAATAAAAAAGAAGAATATGTATGCACCACGAGCGTTAATTGGTTCTAATGATCTCGGACGACAAAACGCCCGCGGGCCAAAGGCGTTTTTTCGCAGCTGGATCATTAAAACCCATATAACGCCCTTGGTGCATGAGTAACTCTTATCGTGTTTTTTTTATAATAATACTTGATCGTACGGCATAATGAATAATACTCGAACAGTTACCGTCCAACACACTAGTTACATTCTCACTGTAAATTATTGAATGACATGCTACGTACACATGCAATATGTTCCGATGTTTGCAAGGTGTACTAATTGAGCGTTCTTGTTTACTGTTTAACAAAATAATGAATATATTCAAATTATTTAACACTCCTTCCGTCAATCTTCAATGGACAAAGTGCAAAGTTCAGTTTAGTCATTACGTAGCGCAATTCGCACTAGACCTCGTTGATTGCCGCGTAAGAGTCAGTCGCTATTATCGACTTGCCGCTTGAAGTCCTAAGGAGCGCACACGCAATGTTTCATTTTAGAACATCCAAGTGCGATGCGATTTCGCTTGTAGTTTTCCAAATGTGACAAGACCACAAAAACAAGACTATTGATGAAAGCCGTGAAGACACTGAAGGCAGTACGTTTCCCACGACCCTCTGGGACTCGTGGGAAAATTTTGATTTCTGTGTTCACACTGTGTTGAAATGACAAAAACTTTTAACACGCCTTCTTTAACAATCCGACCAATCTGACCTCTATCTATTAATCCAAATCAATACATTATTATTTTATCAGTCATCTTATCAGCACTCCATGGCTCAAACTATTTTATCATTTTATTTTACGTTTACAGCTAGTATGCTCATTCGTCTTCTTATCAATGTTTAGCACTTAAAAGTCAACTAAATTTACATAAACCGGCTGCTATTTCAGGGCACGATTTTCTTGACGTGTTTTAATAAGATACAGTACGAACAATACAGAATATTGTGTTTACTGTATGCAGAGTGTTCCGCAAAATATAAACGTTCTTTGGGAACTGCATTGGTGAGAATTGTCGATTAGTAAAAGAAAAGGATTTGAAGGGGGTTTTATGAATATCAAATGTTGTTTATTGGACTGAATCCCTTTTAAATGAAATACGTTTGAAAAGAAAAATGGTTGACAGTCGCGCGTAACAATTTTAAAGAATCGACTGTTATAGAAATATATGTGAGAGAGAGTGCTTGAATTTTCGGAATAAGATGCAAAATTATTTTGGAGGTGGGTAGAACTGTATCTTCATATTTCCGGAGAAGGCGAGGAACTGTGGTGAATACACTGAACCCTAAAATATTTTTACTAAAGAACAAAATTTGTCTACCACACATGTCGAGTGACCAGTTGGGAGCTTAGAACTTGTCCCGGCTGGGGCGGTACAGGCTGATGGGAGGTATCTGGATGAGGGAAACCCCGCAAACCTTGAATCATCAAATCGTTCATCAAATACTTGATGAACCGTAAGTATACTGGTATAATAAGCAACATAAGTGACTTAAAAATAAAAAAAAACACAAACTATTGAATATAGCATTACTAATCGAAACAATAAATTAAAATAATGCATTAGTTGGAAGCTACAGCTTTTTCCTTGAATTCGAAGTTACAAATTAGCCTTTGAATTCAAAACATTCATTCATAATGGTAATCACTGACGTGTACAGTCCGTTTCTTTTGACTTATTTTCAGACTGTCATTAAGTTTCTATTTAGCAGTATTTTGCACAGAATATTTTTATACAGTCATTTTTTAAAAACATTGAAAACAGAAACACATTAAGCAGAAACCATTATTTAGATTCAAACAATATTATTAAAATATTCAGATTATGTAGCTTTCAAAAATCAAAAATTCAAAGTAATTTCCATGTATTATTATTATTATTATTATTATTATTATTATTATTATTATTATTATTATTATTATTATTATTCAGGACTAAAAATGTTAAGAGTCAGTCGAATACAAAATCTATTCCAGGTTATCACCAGCTTCCTAAGGAGCAGATCTAGGGAGTGTCGTTGCCTCCATCATTATTATTACTATTCAGGCGATATTGACATTGAAGAATCATAGAGGAGAAGAAGTGGATCCGTTCCTAGCGCTAGCTCTCCACAGCGGCACGCGCTTGGAAAATCAACATTCCACCCGCCCGCGTCTTCAGGGCGCAGCGGCCCGTGAGTCAATATTGTGGCTGGCGCTCCACAAGGGAACGAATCCGGCCGGCGGAGACAACACTATTAGCAGGTAGGGCCCTCGAGCGCTGAGTCCATACTTGGGGCTCCCGTCCCCCCCCTCGCCCTCCCCCCTCTCACCACCGAGCGAAGCGCTGCTCGCCGGCGCAGGACGACACTGCACGGACCGCTCCGCCGGCAGAAGAAAACAATCGCCGGGCACATTTTTCAGAGGAAAAAAAGCTCGCGATAGCTTTGACTAATAGAGGTGTTCTTTCCCCACGCTCCAGGCTCCCTTGTAGCGTCTGAGGGTTTGTTTTGAGGGGGAAATGACGCGCGGAGTTTCCTTCTTTTTTTTCCGAGGCGGGCGCAGCAGCAGCGCGCCTCGAGGGAAGTTGTGGTAACAGGCAACAAGCCAGGGGAGACGCAGGCGGGGGTGGGGGTGGGGGAAGTGGTAGCCGCCCCTCGTGCTCTACTCGGGAACTCCATTTGCTAAAAAAATTTAGCGCGAATGGCGCATCGCTTCGGGCCGCGGCGCGCGCTAACGCAATATAGATGGAAATGCTGGGATATTGTTTTCACTTTTCGCGCGGGGGTGCAACGCCGCGGTGGAATTTCTCAATTACAGGCTCATGCAAGGAGGTTGGGCCGAAACGGTCCCCTTCCTGACGTTAGTGGGAAGTAAAAGGTTCGTATATGACATAGGGGAGCTTTTCGTTTATGGGGATGTAAGTTAAATAGGGTGAGCCCAGGGTAGCACTGTACAATGATACAACAGGAGTAGTAGATCACAGAACAGAAAATAAGAGGTATGAGAAATAACAATAAGGAAATTCCTTTACATGACCAGTGAGTGATGATAAAAAATAAAGAGCTCATGCTGTGTTTATCAAGAACTTTCTCTCCAAATGAAGTAGTAATATGCACTTCTTTCTTCTCCATACCCTTAGGGAAGATAGAGAAAGGGGAAACGAAGTCAGAGATACAAATACGAAAATTAAAGGACTTAAAGAAAGAAAATTAAAATGCATTTTACCAATTCGTTTTGAAAATCATCTTTGGTTTATTTTCTTTCAAGGCAGAATTTCTCAAAATGGTGGAAGTTATGTGAGATGGAGTAAGTAAGTTTCATTTCAAAACTGTAATCATAAAAAGAATGTACATGAAATCATTTTATCCACTGAACATTATTCTACTCGCGAATGTCATTTTTCCGACATGTACTACATTCTCAGAAGAAAGTTATTCCGCTTTCTCTTTTGCGTTTGTTGTGTTTATAATCAATTTTGAGTTAAGAATACACGGATCTCAAAACACGATTCAATAAGAACGAAATGAAAGAAATGTTTAGACAAACGCCATGAAGGCTGGAAAGAGCCGACCAAGAATGCCTTTGAAGTATGAAATATGTATCCAACGCATTTAACGTATGAAGGCAGTTGGGAACAAAAATTTCTACTGAAAAAAGAACACAGGATTAATAGCCTCGTATGATAATTATGTGGAACGTTAATTTCTTTGGTTGAGTCTCGGCGTCTCTTCGTTTGCAACCTCTAATAGTAATAGGGATTTTAATATATATGGAACACTCAGTTGCGAAATTTAAAATGCCTAAGTTCAGAATTAAAAAAAAAAAAAAAAAAAATGGCGATCTAAAATATTAGAAAAGTTTTTGAGATATTCATTGTATCGACATTGCTTCAAATGAACATTATCCTACGTAGAGCGTTGGATAAGGTTTATAAGAAATTTCATTTGAAGTTTGAAAGATTAATTGGTTTTTGATTTTGTTTCAAATTATGTAACAATGATTTAACAGGTGATACCCCCCAAAAACGATATGGCGAAATAAACTCCCATATTAATAATTCATATAATGAATAGTAGAACACAATCTTATTTCTTTTAATATTAAATATATTTGTTTGTTCTCTTTTCAAAATGTAATTGAATATCAAATTAGACGGCAATACACTTTTAACACGCAACACTTTTATATAAAATCTGTTGCACGTTTTTCGATGCAAATTGTTTTCGTAACGGTTGAACTAAAATGTCTGGTTATCAAATGTAGTCAAAAACCGTCTGGTTGCTACTTGAATTCATAATTAACTAACATAAGTTTCTGTAGCTCAAGAAAACGTATACTACACTTTCTATTTACCTCCATGAGGTCACAGAAAATCAACACATTTTGTAAATGTGTCCCTGATTTTGACGACTAAGTTTGCACATTCATTTCTGCTTCTGATTCCATCTAACGCTCACACACGGCTGTAACAAACACTTTACTCCACTAACTTCAAATGCAACTCAACTAAACAGTGCTTCTTGTGTGCAGTTATCACTAATGGTGTCGCCGAATGTAGTTCTAATAATACATTTAAAATGTTTAGAATTTAAATATACTGAATAATAAAAACATAATTTTCCCAAACGTTTATTCCATACTTCTATATTTCTAGCGGACATTTTTATTTTTATCGCTCATTTTAGTAAATAAAATATGAATGACTTATTGCAAAATGTCTCTAATTGTGGGGTGTTAATATATAATATAATAACGATTTCAGTTTCTCTTGGTATATTTCCAGATTTTAAAGTAACAAAGTTTCTGAGTCGTTGTAATAGTACTAATCCATAAGTAACGTATTTTCATGACTAACTGTTGTTCAAATATATTAAATTATAATAATGTAACGATATTAAGAAGGCACTAATTCATTTCACAGTATAATACGTTGATGTGTAATGGTTTCGGGAAAGAATTCAACACATTTTATTCCATTCAAACTGCACCTCCTTTCCAAATTTTCATGTAAAAAGTTTCTGAGTCGTTGCAATAGTACTGATCCATAAGCAACATATTTCCATTACTAAGTGTTGTTAAAATATATAAATTATAATGACTTAAATATATTAAGAATACACTAATTCATTTCACAATATAATACGTTGATGTGTGTAATGGTTTGGAGGAAGAATACAACACATTTCATTCCATTCAAACTACTCCTCAGTTTCTCTCAAACTGACAAAGAATAACGTAAGACCCACAAAAGTCAGAAATGTACGTGAAATGTAACAAAAGTCTGTGGAAGAAACGATCAGACATATTACGAAATTATTGCGAGATGTGTTCAGAGTTATTTTTTAATACACTTGTAATTTTTGAGTCTTGAATTCAATCGCGATGTTTCGGTGTCCACGCAATTTACATAACAAAAATTGCAACAGTTCTCAATTTTGCTTCTGGTCTGATATTGCAGTTGTTTTCATCTCCCTGTAATAGTTATATGCAAGTTTTTACACATCCAGCTTAATTGAAAAATAAGAGGTATTGGAAAACAATAATCATTTAAATTTAGTATGTGTAAAAAGTATTCGTACAATAGTGCGTGTTTAACAGTTATTGTGAGTATTACGCAAACAACAACTACAAAAAGCAACAATAAAATACAAATAGAAAGTAAAATCGAATCAAGTGAGTTCTGCATAACCATATCGCCTACGCAATCATATCGAGTTCTGCATAAAACATTCTGAACGTCCAATTCTGATGTTTCAACTTTCAAGTGTTTTCATTCGGCGTCCAAAATTTATTCCGCAAGTCACTCGTTTTTGTTTTGCGAAACTTATCTTTTATAATGGTACATTTGAATAAATGCACTGTTATTCCCAAAAACAATATATATCGTTTTCTCCAAGTGAATTCTAACATTACACACAAATTTAAATGATTTTCAATTGCGATGTGAATGGCGATCCTATTTCTAGTTATTAAGTTAACAACGAAAATATGAAGATTTGGAGAATCTTGAACGTCTTTCAAGTTCAACGTCATTTTATTTGCCACATTTTCTTCGGCATTCATTATCAGCAAACGTGTCACTCGTATTAAACAACGCATGATACAACAAAATGAAAATAATTACTGACATGTGGAAATCACAAGACATTGGCACTAAATTGAACATTACATACACATAGCTTATCCCAATTTTTATTGCAAATTAGAGATTTGTTGATTGAATCAAATATTCTCAAAGATCTATTTTTCTCCGACTTAATGCCTCAACTGTGAACACAAAAATTTCAGCAAATAAACGAAAGTTAACAACCCTCTTAGCTTATAGATATTTTTTTAGCACAGCTGTGTCAACTTCATAGTGCCTATAGCTCAGTTTGTTGTACAGAAAGTTATTAAAAGCAAGACAATGCTTTCTTGAAGTTTAACGCTCAACGGCATTTTAATCTCGGAACGCATTTTGAGAGTCAAAGCGTGTTGCACGCGAACGCGATTGTAGTTCAGGTAGAATTTTCACCACAAACTTTCTATGCACGTGAGCTGCAAATTTAATGTATGAATTTACGAGTATTATCGAATTGAGTTGCAAAATATAAAATACATCATCTCATACTAGTTACATTGGTATTCCTCAAAGACACGTCCAGGAAAGAATTGTGACTCTCAAACTCGTTGCAAACGCATAACGAAAGCAGTATAGGGATTTTTACTAAAAGTAGAAATATAGTAGAAGTGTTTACTTTATAGAAATATAGTAGAAGTAATTACTTTTATCGGTCACATACGTCTTTCACCCCTGTTAACATGTAACTTTGTTAAGTGCACTTGTTCCTAACTGTATGTTAAGAAATGTACCATCCTTACTAACGTCCTTAGCAACGTCAATATAGAACCATCAACTAATTGCAAGTCAACGTAAGATAAACATAGTGATGTACAAAATAAATCAGATTAAAACAATTCAGAGTAAAAGTAACTCATATTAATTTTTGGAATAATTATTGTTCCTTGTAATATTATTAAGAGTACAATTAAAAAAGTATACTAGGTAAATTAACCTAATTTTCCTGGCTTTCCACTAAATGAAACTCTTCTCCGGTAATCATATTTACTGACGATGTAAAGTGTCTCCACTGGAAGTCAATGCGTCAACTTATCTCCAAAAGCCATTTTTTCATATATCTTTAACAACACGAGAACTATTCGCGTCCATCATTCTCTAACCACGATATACGAATATTCTTTAAATAGATATACCGCAAGAAACACTGCACATCGTCGTACTAACGTGCCGTCCGTACTATCGTACCAACGCAAAGCCCTATATTGGCTTAATGATGTTAATAACTATTACGGCATGATTGATAAATCATTTATTCAAATTAATAAAAAATTATGAAGAAGTAAATGAACATCTAAGCGAGAGATTCATTGAATTCATGTTCGTGAAGAGAAATAATATATAGATATTTTGTGTATTTCGGGGACAAGTAAACAGTGAAAATGATCGAAAGGTTAACATTCTGTATCTGTGTGTGTACAAAGATTTAACAGACGCGCATTTAAGGAAACGTTGATTATGACTTACCTCGACTTTAAAAAGATCGAAACAAGTTTTTTAACTGTGGTTTTCTATAATAGTAACAGAAACTCTTCGAAAAGGCCCTTAGGAAGCACACCCTTCACCGACTCTATGGCAACGGAAATATATTGCATGATAATTCGCCTCAAGCAACTCATCTTACGTCAACTCCTAAGAAATACTCAGGTTTTCCGCTTTCCATCCGAAATATCGATGTGCCTCTACCGCTACTGTAGGATTCTGAGAAAAATTAAAAGAAATAATACGAAAAAAAGAACATTTTTTAAAAATCCCACAGGTTTGATGCCGACAAGTCACCTTAACTGACTCGATTTCCGCATTCCCCTCGAACTTCATGTTCGTCACATGAAGTGCAGGACCAGCCTCCGTCCCGAATCGAACTTCTGATCTCCCATTTATCGGTACTTTTTTATCTCTAGGTGTTGCTCTAACGGACGTGGTTACCGATGTTGGTGAATGCATCAAGCAAACTTTAAATTACAACGTGGGGCCAAAGAATGCACCTCTCTAAGAAAAGAGCCAGGATTTTCCACCGGCCAAAAGTCGATGGTTCTCTCCTGTTATTCAAGGCAGATCCACACGAGAAGATACTCGCAACGCATAGTACTCGTAAACGAGAGGTGCTCGCATAGACGAGAGGTGACGGTCGCTGCAACGTCTGCTCTCAGCTGGCTCACCCAAGTTACCAAGCTTGCCCGCTGATTTATGCCGCAGTTAAAACACAAAATAGAACATTCACCTGAATTTAACGTGGCTCTACGCGGAGTTTGTGCATTACATTTAATACTACGGCAGTAGGTCGAGAGCACGATATATTGCACAACCCATGAATTCCCTCGTAATAAAACTGCAGAGAAGTAGTAAAATATTGAAAGGTGAGAACACCAGTAGAATGTGTCTGAATAATAGAACACGTTTATGAGGAACACGTAGCAAGATATCGCCTCAGAACTAGGTTGCGGATTCGCAATATCTTCTCTTTAGAAGTAGACACAATAACAAAGGCGACGATTTATTCGCCAATAATAGGATACTGCCTGTAATAGAAGTGTCATTCTGTAGTCTATAAAACACACATAACATGTAACCAACCATACAGGGAATATGCTCCGGTTGATGCACGGCGAAATGAATTGGGTTCAACGGTCGAGAGTTTCTAGATTAGGTATATACAAACAACACATTTCCCATTACAAGCGTATCCATCATGATTTTCCCTTATTATCAATGGCGCTTCCTAAAAACGCTGGAAATCATTTCTCAGAATGAAAAGGCTTCCTCTCTGATTCTTCATTATAATTTATATATGCTAATTTCCCTTTATTTAATGTTATTTGTGAAACATTTTACATTTTATCTTTTAAATCTCTCTCGATATATATATATATATATATATATATATATATATATATATATATATATATATATATATATATACAAGAAAGTGAAAAACTCTATCAAGTCCTAATATCAGCGGGAGGAGAGGAGGGGGAAGTAGTTATCATTGCTTCCCTTAAATTAATACGTGCATTACATTAGTACGTTCCTCATCAATTGGCCTCCCCTCCAGCGGGTGCTGTGCATTCGTTTCGGCATCCACCGCAAGCCCAGCTCTCCGCGCCCGCGTTGCGCGAGTTCGCACACTTCGTCTCCGGCAGCAGCGCCTGCTTCTGCGGCGGAATGGAATTCCATCCCTCCCCTCCCCCTCGCCCCCCCCCCCGCCGGCGCTGTCCTCCTTCGCCACCGCCCCCTTCGGTCCAGTTCGCCCGGCTGCGGCTGCGGCTGCGCCCGCGATCGAAGACGCACGCGATGCAGGAGGCCGCAGCTCGGAAAGTGCAGAGAGGGGCCGTGGGGTGGGCCGGCGAGGAGAGGGGGGAGGGGAGGGCGAATGGAACGGTGCTGCCGCAGACCGCGCTCGCGCGGCTCCGAGAGGCCTAATTTGTACTCCAAACCGACAGGAATTAGTCCGACGGGCGGGCTAGGCGGGGCGTGGTGGAAGGGAGAGGAGGAGAAGGGGAGGGGAAGGGGAGGGG
The DNA here is from genome assembly GCA_038098605.1 of Gryllus longicercus. Lineage (NCBI taxonomy): Eukaryota > Metazoa > Arthropoda > Insecta > Orthoptera > Gryllidae > Gryllus > Gryllus longicercus. The sequence goes on along the minus strand of JAZDUA010000329.1, from coordinate 816,407 downwards.
AGGGGAGGGGAGGGGGGGAGGGCGGCGCGGCGGCCGCAACGCGAGCCGTGAGAGATGACGCGGCGGCGAGCGCGCGCCGCAGCCTCGTTAGCACAAACAATGGGCGCCCGGCGGTTTTTTGTGGGCGGCGGAGGCGGAGCGGGCGATGGTGGCAGTGGCGGTGACACAGGAGGCTGCGGGAATGATTGTAGCGGAGACATAATGATTGTGGTGGTGGTGGTGGTGGTGGTGGTGGTGGTGGTGGTGGTAGCTGCGTTTGATGACTTTGTCGGTGACGGAAGCAGTGCTTAATTTCCGGAAGCACTAGAGGGCGCGGAGGTTCCTTCCTTTTTTCGGAATAAGGAAAAATTTTAAAATTTTACATTCAATTAGATTATTATTACATAAAATGATCCCGTTATATTCCGTTTCCTTCGTATACAACATATAATGTAAGATCTTTATGGAAATTCTATAAGAGAATTGTAATGCATTCTTTACTTAGCAAGTAAAGTGAATCAAGAGTTACCTTTCTTGTTTTACCACAAATTAAGTATTGAGCGGAAGTGATGGTGATGAAACGGTGACTGCGATAATGTTGGCGGAGATGTCGCGGAGATGTTGGCGGTGACGGAGATGTCGCGTCAGTGATGGTGACAGTTGATATTCGCGGTGGTGGTGACAGTGACGGTTGTGATGAAGGCGATGGCACTGGAAATAGTTGATAGCGGCGTTGGCGGTGTTGCGAGCATTGGCAGTGGAGACTGCGCACGGGGTCACCAGATGGCGAAAATGTGGCTAAACAGTCGCGTAGCGTAGGTGTCAGCCGCCCAGTGCGGAGGAAAATTTCCCCGCCCCCTTATTTAGGTATTTCAATTTAAAAGACTAAAATATGCCAGCCTGAACAACGTAGCAGACAGTCAAATCACAGAAATAAAATAATTAATACATAGTCGAATGAATACGTACACGAACAAAACAATTTTCAACAAAGTTCAATAATTTAATAATTACTACGCGTACTTAGAGCACTAAAATCACAGTTTGGATTAATTTACATTCATTGAAAGAAGGCGTCACCGAATAGGTAATGAAAGATTCAGTGCTCATTTAATTCGGTCTTTTAATTTTTACAAATTATTATTATTATTATTATTATTATTATTATTATTATTATTATTATTATGTTTGTTGTGTAATTATGCCGCCCTTGGCGGACCGCCCATGCCGCCCCCACTACGCTACGTCATTGTGGCGAAAACCTCAAAAATAAAAGTGTATTTTGGGAAATTATGAACAAAGAAGAATGTTTCGTACATCCCTTGTGATCATCCCGTGAAGCCTAATTCCTATACCTACTGTGCGCTGTGCAAGTTTTAAGTTTGGAATACTCGGTCATTGCTCTTGTGGCGACAGAGGAGTTGTTAGACTGTGGTTTCTAATATTTATAAAAACGTGCTCTAAAATAATTTTTAATATATTTTTTCAATCATTGATGTTCCTGTCGGTGGTAAGTAAAACAATAACTATGTTAATTTAATATAGATTACGCTAATTTATATTCAAAGTAATAAGGTATAAGATATAACTAGCATACAAGTTATATGTTACACAATATGGTATCTCCATATTTATAGAGACTTCAGCTTAGGTAATATTAATTCAATTAAAAGAAAATTTGGCTGCGTGTCGCTAGGAATTCATAGCTACATACGAAAAATTTCAATGAGTGTGTGTATCTCGTAGCGGCAACGTAAATTACTCAAATTAACGAGCGTTCCATTCACTTGTTTTGTACCGGATAAGAGTGTAAAGTGTGAAAATTGATATAAATCATTAAAATATGTCATTATCTTTCAAATAAGAAATTACTTGGAGGGGATAATCGCGTTTTCTTGTAATTTCAACAATTTCTACCGACCGTATGTAACCTCGTTACGACACTCTAAGTAAGGGAAATAAAGTGAATCATTCTCGGAGTTCATTACGTGATAATGTTTATAACTCATTTAAATTTATATTAGATATTAGCTTATATTTTATCATCTTTGGAATAACGCATTTATCGTGCCATAGTTGTGCATTGACTTTTTATGAATAATTTCTTTTAGGCGGAAAAATGTAATGTTGGCGTTAAATTAGTCTCGCATGATTGTTGTCATTTCGAAAGTGAATAGGCTTTAACAGAAATAAACATAGAATCGGTATTACCACGAACAGTCGTGCAGGTGATGGACATTAATAGGGTACGATCCCTCTGTTCCCAATGTCTAGTTGGAAAGGCTGCAATACAAGAAGGAACGGCCATACATTCTAGGAAGCAGGAAAGAAACCAGACAGTATGACCCCACGAGTACGATGTAGGAAGAACTCTCGAAAAGCTTTTCAGTTCACAATTCCTGGTAAGGCGTGCCTAGCAGGAAGTTGAGGATGAGTTGATGGCGAAAACGTTGGGGGAGACGAAAACCAAGGGCGTGACGTCGCTGCGGTGTGTGCTGCCTGACGGGGGCGGAAGCGGGACCGGATGTGACCGGTTGACCTTCGCCGTCTCCCGGCTGATGAATGAGCAGCGGCAAAGACATCCGGTCGACTTCGATACGCGTATCGGCTGTGACTTGTGTTCTCTACCACGGCTGCCACCAGAAGAAAACAACGCAGCGTGTTTAGAATATAATTAAATTTGTATATATGGCTGATTGTCGTAATAAAACATACAAGGAATACATAACAACCTTCCACTGAGTGTGTCTATATGCAACAATAATGTGTGCCTATAACATTTTTATTGAGGGCTGAACCTGTACCGTAACTATCGACTGCCACTCGGAAACTTTAACCCCGGACTTGAAGTTGATATCGCCACGCGTTCAGTACTGGTAGCAGTTAATGATTGCGTAAAATGTAAAAGGTGCCAGAGCCTGGCATCAGTGGACTGTTGCGCAGCTCCCAGAAGGCCACGCAGCGAGAGGTTCCCACAGGGGAAGGGTAATTAATAGATTCAATGTGAATTTATAGATTTTTTGAGAAATTAAAATACATCGATCAAAATTAATTCAGATTTTATAGAATTCAAATAAAACTTTAGAATTGAGCCGGTAAGACAGTGTTACCCGCACAGTTACCATACCGTTACAAGTAATAATGGTCGTTAATGACCTAGTTTTTGGTCGACCTTAAATAAAAATAATAATAATAATAATAATAATATTAATAATAATAATAATAATAATAATAATAATAACAACAATAATAATAATAATAAAAAGAATTGACTTTCATTATATTAATATAGTGTTCAAATTAATTAAAACATTTTAGCAAACTAATAATAAATAATTCATATTTTACGTTTTAATACATTTTTGACATAAGATTTACCATGCAGGCAAAATCTGCTTCTGCCTGTACACAGTTTTAGTCTATTGAATAAAAGAAAAATAATTCAAAATTATACAGGAAGAGGTATAAAAGGGAAATAGGGTCACAAATGTGAAATACCATATGATCTGGCTTTGTAAGTGCAGCTCTGAGGCGGCAAGCACTAGAAACGGTGCACCGTCATGCATTTCGTCAATCTGTTGTTGCAGAAGGCCGTGATTTACAAGCGGTAGAAATGACACGTGTTGAGAGGTGTATAAAACTTTTGTCGTTAAGCACAAAACTAATAAAGTAATAAAGTAAAAGTAATTGTGTAACATAAGAATTAACATCTTTATGAATGTAGAATATATTTTATTTTTGCTTAGTCATTGGGGTTAACAACTACGTATTTATTATTTGATTTCAACATGCGCTCGGCATGTTTTGAGGTTTCGAGTGCCAAGATGGTGTCACAAATATGGAATACATCGGAAATTCCAGGAAAACTGGACGTTGCAATCGAGATGAAGAGCGCCTGCTTTGCTCTGGTAAGTTTTCAGCAAACACTGGGAGAACAATGGATTTTGTGTGAAAGTGAGAGATGCTCACACACAGACTGCGCCGGTTATGACGAATTGCGTTACATTTGTGATTATTGCAAATGAAAATCTGTTGTACAGGATTATGTCTTTTATTCAATTGTTGATTGTCAAGCGAATAAGACATGTCAGTTGGTAATTTGGACTAACTATTTAGCATTTATTGCTTATTATCGATGGTATTCCATATCTGCACCCATTTTCTAAACAAAAACGAATCATTTCTTTCTTTACGTATAATTGCAAGGAACATAAAACAAAATGATATTCCATATTTGTACCATTTACTCCACTAATTCACTTATAATTATTGACAATAGTTTAAAAAATATATAGGTTGCATTGATGCAACTCTCAGCGTTTACGTGTTATTAAAAAATGTTCGACGTAAATTTGATCAATTCCATACCATACCTTCCGCTCGCTGAGGACGCTTCGCCCAAACCGCCACAAGATTTAGCTGATGTGAATCAAAGTTGTTGAAAAATACATTCTGAGCGACCACATGGTAATACCTCTAAATTTGCATGCTTCCCTCTGTCGAAGCTCGTCTGACCCGCCCAACACTAGAACGATAACAAAATCGAGGGACGACGAACGATAAATATTGTGTTTTAATTTCTGTGGCCCTATGATTTTTGCTCCTGCTTGATGAATTATAAGTGTTTTGTTGTTAATGAAATGTAAACTGACGTCAAGCGAAAACAGCCAGGATTTGTCGAATTGGAACTCTGTAATGTATCACAAATACTAAGATAATATTATTTTTATGTTTCAAAAACAGAAGTATGTATAATAATAAAAATCCACGCAGAGAAAACAATCTTGCGTAATAGCTGTTTTTTTCGTGCCTAAAATATGTTGTAGTATGTATTTTTCGTTTTCACGCTTGTTGTTCCGTATCCATCCATCTCTGGTGTCCAAATATGTAGTCTCTTGAATCAAAATAACAAATTGATACGATGGTGACAGATTTTGTAAATATTTTGAAACGAGGAAGTGTTATGGTCATATGGGTTCATTAAAAAAGGTTCGATTTGAGGGGAGAGAGTCCCCCCCTGTGACAAAAGCAAAAGAGGAGGGAAGAGGTTGAAAAATTAAACGTTATCACATTTTTTGTAACAATCGTTTTATTAATGCTGATATGTATTTTATACCTAATACGGGAATTGCCAGTGTTGAAACAAGGTTTTGGTACAGTACATTTCTAACTAAGAAGGGTAATGCAGCAATCTCGTTTCTTGGAAATGTGTTTTGTATTCGTGAGTTACAAACATGGACTTTTCTTCATCTTGAGTCTGGTCAGAACCCTAGGTATCTTGTAAGTCGTGAAATGCAATCCTCGTTCATGGTTGAATTGTAAATACAGCTATTGAAAATGCAGAATAAGTAGGGGGTGGAGCATTACAATTAATCACCTTAGTGTCTTTTGCATGTTGCATGCCCCGGTGACGAGTAAGGATTGACGATGGAGAGAAAAGATTCATTGTCGTACAAAAAGAAGCGATTACAGAACGGCTGGAACATGCGTTGTTAGGAAGTCAATATCGATAGTGCCTCAGTTTAAAAGTCAGTTAAAAAAGTGGTACAGAGTGGAGAAGAGAAAAGAGGGCCAAGGAAGAATGATGTGAGATAGCTAAAGGAACTCCCCCTAACAACAAAAATACTCACAGGCTCATAACGACATGAAAATTAAATCAAATTCAGTTTTTCATTTACTAATTTTCAATTTTTTTAAAATAAAGTTTTCATTTCAGTTGGTAGTGAATTATGGAAGTAATGAATGTAAGATACACTGCTTGCTATCCTCTGAGCTATAACAAATATTTCGTTTTACGAGTCAGCTAATAACAAGTGAAAGTTAGATCCCCAGTAGGCTTTGCTAGGTTATTCCTGCTCTCTTGGCATTTCAATCATTCAACGAATTTTGATGATCAAAGAATGATCTATATTCGGCTATTAGAAACCTAAGCATTCTATACTGTCTTAAAACGCAAAGCTAATAAAAGCTTTTGCCGAGTGTGCTAATAAAACTCGAACAACGGTTTGGACAAACGTATTTTAGAGAGCTTTGAGAGTTCAGTTTAAATTAAATATAAACAAAATATATGTTCTTATGATTTGATATTAATGATGACATGTGACGAAACCCAGGAGGCGAAGGCTAGAGATTTTAGTACATCACCCTAACGCCGATGAGACATTCACAAAAGAAGCTTTTTTCTATTTCATAACGTAGCCGAATTTTCTATAATAAAATTTAGTTCATTCAATACCTCTATTGAATACATTAAAAAACTAAAAATCAACAAATAAAGTAATTTCAAATAGGATTTATTTAATTATAATTTCTAATTATTTAAGTTAATGAAGTAATGTGATTGAGCTACGTACTTATCGTCATACGGCTATAAATGAAGATTATAACTAAAGATAAGAAAATAGAATTATTAAATTGCATGTTGAAAAATGGAATGGAATTCGTCAAGAATTCAAGAGTACTGACTGGTTAGCCACCGAGAAATTCAACCGTTTTCAAGGGAGAATTCTTCTACTCTATGCTGTTCAATAAATTTCAGTTGCAACTTTAAACGTGAATGAATAATAATTTGTATGAAATGTTCTATTGATAATTTGATGAAATGATTTGATTCTGATGAATAATTTGTATGAAATAATTCTAAATGATTAGACTTGGTTATTGGTTACGGTCCAAATTTTAATATTTGATTTCACAGAAAATGTGAATAACCGACAATATGTATTAGGATAATTTTATTTAACCCTGTCTTAGTCCACATATTGTCAGCTTCACCTCAGTCCTAGAGTTTCTTACACTAGTGGGAGCTGCGACAATCGGTCTCCTTCTCTTCGGCACCTGACTTTGTTTCCACCTCCGCCGCCGCCGTGCCGCACCCCTCGGTCACGTTATCCGTGCCAGCCACCCCCGCCGCGTGCGTATCCGATAGCCCTGGCCGGGGGCGTCGATTTGTTCGGGCGAGTGGGTGGGGGAAGGGGGGGGCGGCAGGGGCTGCGGCGGCGGGGGAGGGGAGGGTTGTGATCGCGCGAGGGATCAGGGTAACGATGGTGCACAGTGGGACATTTTCTCGGATGGCAAATCAAACGTTTTCCTCCCGCAAAATTCGATGTTCAAAGCTCAAAGTCAAGTTTTGATTTGGGATTCCTCTTCCAAGGAGATATGAAGTAGAAAAGTGTCTGAGGAAACAGGCAATTTATTATTTCTCACAGAAAATCTGCATAGAGATTTTCAGGACTCCAAATCCACAAAAGTACTTGTATACTCCTGAATTAAATAAAGCATGGATTTGTAAATAGGACAATTGTTATTCAAGAAAGAATTGATTAAGTTTAGAGGAAGAAATTATCAGTAAATAAATTATCGTGTGAAGCTTCTACCTGAACTCACACTTTTATTTTCTTGGAGAGCATATTGTATACGTACAGATTTGAAATAAATATAGTTTGAAATTCGAAATGCTACTAGTATTAAAGATTTATGCACACGGTATTTATCCATCTCATCATTTGGAGAAAATATGAAAACGGTATGTTGAACCTCGATTCTTCGAGAGAAGAAGAGAGTTTGTAAAGTTATCGCTTGCGATATTTGAATAACTAAAGCTCCTATTTAATCTTCGTGTTGAAACTTCGGCTGCTGAAAGTTACGGCTACGAAAAAAATCATGGAATTTCTTTTTTTAATTTATTTTTGTACTTTTTTATTAAAGGTCAAAAATTGTTTAAAAACTGTGCGAAACGTACTGCCGGGCAAACGTGAAGTCCAACTATAAACAAAGTTTCAAGAATTCCTCAAATCTTATTCTCAAAGACTTTTAGAAATGTGTAAATTTCCATGTGATAAGTGAATTTGCCATCCAGGAGTAAGAAATCAGTGAAATAATTATATGCGTCGTCGTTGCCAACAATATTGTTGGCAATGACGACGCATATAATTATTTCATTGGAAATGCCAACTATAACTCACCACAATACCTATATAGTGAAATCAGTGAGTTTCCATCTAAAAACCATGAGTGTGATACCTCTGTGATGTCTCATTCACGAACGGGGATGTCTCATTGCTGAGCGTGCCTTTGAACAGTTTTGTCCATCGAGTTGGAGGAGATGTAGCACTGCGCGGTGACTGGATAAGGGGCGATGGCTGATACAGGTTGATCGAGTGAGCTCGCTGAGTCTGTAACAAAGATCTGGAAACCTCGACGCTGAGGGAAACCTCGCGGAGTGTGTGAAGGGGACTCGCAAGAAACCTGATTGCAAAGTTAAATATGGTAAATTAAAGGTGTTGTCATGTATCTACAATTTTTAATTCCAGACAACACCTTTAATTTACCATATTTAATTATTAGAAGGTATCTACCTCACCAGCGATCGAATTACTGATGGCAAAGGTGAGCTCTAGCTGAAAGTTGGTTGAAATTGAAGACTCCCAACTCCGCTTCCGTCGTTTTCTCAGAGACCCTTGACTTCTGTTATTTGACGACTTCAAAATTTCTTTCATTTCAAAACTCACTAATTTTTAAATCATTATTAAAGAAGTTCGCTGACTATCATGCACCTACATCAGAACTAGGGATGCAACATCTATGCCGATGTTCTCAAAACATCGATGTATTAATATCGATGTTTTTTTAACATTGATGTTTTGTGTTCCATACTTTTTTCTTTTCCGATATTTTGTTTCTGGATGAAAACTTTCTATGATCACAATACTGGAAAAGTTGAAATATGAAATAATAACTGATTGTAATACTGTTATCCATGTGTTGGAACCACATGAACGCTGGTTGCACTATCTTCATCGACCAAACTCTCTCGCCTGAGATGACCTCCATTCCCTTGTATTTCTTCTTTCTTCATATTCAATTCGAAAACTGAGGTTTGGTCAACAAAAACGCTGTGGATGTAGGGTCTACTCTTCTTCCCATACCCTTTTAGGGCGAATTGATAAACACGAACACTGTCATTTAAATTTTAATGCACACGAATGTAATGTTACAGGTTAGTAATCCAGTATAAAAACATCGATGTTGAAAAACAATGTTTTTAGTCGATGTATGTTTAACATCGGTTTGCTATCATCCATGTTTTGTTATCGATGTCGCATCACTGATCAGAATACAGGAGGGTAGGTTCTAGGAAACAGCTCGATATGATGTATTGGAAAAAAATATATGTAACTGACATCACAGCACATTATAAACGTGATTGAAAATCCAATAAATGTGAATTAATATCATATATACAAGAAATAGGAGTAAAGTAGATAGTCTCTTATTTCACAGTTTAGCAGAACCGACGCATTTGGTTATTTATCAAACGTTTAGAAATGCTTGCATGCAACAATAACTACGAGAATAATCAGAATAGAAAATAAAATGAAGTTTGATAAAGTAAATCAAAACACATAATAGCCTATTGGGATCTCGTTGAGGGATATCAAGCACCTATACCGAGTGCTCTTTCGAAAATCCTTTGTTGAACGGAAAAAGAAAAGAAAATGAGATTGCACCTTTCGTCTCATTCAGAGCGTACGTGTGCAATCTTATGAAATTTACGCAGCTTCAACGCCGCGCCCTCCAGAACATTATGTGGTTACTTCGCTGCGGTGAAGATGAGCATTAATTCTAAGTCGGCATCTCTGCATTAAATTTGACAAAATAATATGAGAACACAACCAACTTAAAACAAAAATAAAGTAAGTGAAATATAAAATACTGAAACTCAAGTCAATAAATATATTCGATAATTCTTACAATGTTTTATTTTGAAATAATTTAAAAATAAAGGTTTTGGAATTTTTAAAATTATTTCGAGTTTAACAATTTTATGGCTTTAGCCGTTTCACTAATTAAAAATAAGCAGGAAGATTCGGGAACGATATAACCAGTAACCACCCACAAGTGGCCTCTGCATGATATTTTCGTGTTTCAAATTAATAAGTTCCCAGAAAATCAGTGAAGTGACTTAAAAATCACAATTTGTTGTTTTGCATTGGTTCTTTTGGTAGCATTTAATTACATTTCTCTCCTAACTATTAGTACTATAAACATTTTACTGCTAGAAACGAAATTTAAAACGAACTATCAGTTACATTTTCACACAAATTATCGCAAAAAGCTTTAGCCGTTTAACCTTCACACGCCTTTGCTTGTTTTTACTCTAGAAATAGTGATGTGATCAGTGGGTTAAGCTGCAAATAGTCCAGCGAATACACTGCAAACACATGGCACTTCCTGGCCATTCAGCTGCAAGGATCTTGAATGGGCTTCGTTTCTATTTCTGTCCGCCTTCCTTCCGGCGCGCAGTGTGTCCGACCAACCCACGCTCACTCTTTCTCTAGCAACTTCCTTCCGGGGCTCGCTTATATCGTTGGCTATAAATACTCAGCGTCCTGTTTGTTGCTCAACTTTCCTCTTCGACACCAAATTCAATTTATTCACATAGATGATCATTTACAGAAAATTAATATAAATTTTACTGAGAATGAATTTACTTGAATTTTGTTCTTCCAAGGTTGATTTCATTAGACAAGGAATGGTAAAGGAATAAAATACGGTAAATAGAGAAATAACTTCAAAGTTAAAAGAGGTCTTCCAACCGCGCTTCGTATCCGCTAAGAAATTATTCACATTTTTCAGGTTTCTTTTCTAATTTTGCTTATTTTCCAACTCAATATCGACAATAATATAATCAGAAGAAAAGGGAATGAATAGTTTACATTTTAGTATAAGAGTAAAAAAGATAATACTCCATCTATTGGCAAATATGCATCACTCTCTATTGATATTCGAATATGTATCGACCCTGTTGATTGCTTACTCTACATCCACAAGAACGTAACTGGAGGCAGTTGATTAGGTTTACCATACTTGCATTAAGGAAAAAGTGGACTTTTCTTTTAAAAAGGAGGACATTTCATGTAAAATGTATTAGTTTAATTTATTTTTCTTCAAGACAAAATACTATTGACAAAATAAATACTTTTATTACAAAATAAATACATACCTTTCACAATCACACAATAGGCCTACTTCATTGTCATTAACGTCTTTTCCACTTTTATACCAGAAGTTTGTGATGCATGATGAAATCTCCCTCAAGAATTAAAATTTTGCTTTGCTTTTAAACTTGCAACAAACGTTTTGAACTTTGAAGTCATTAAAAAAGCCTTTTATTTTTTGCACCCTGCTGGAAATATATCACAGAGCAGTTGACTTATTATTTCCACACGCCAGCAGAATATAATTATATTATAAGTATAATATAAGTATAGAATACAAGGATATTTTTATAGTATTAACACCAGAAAACACAGAATATATAACAAGCACTACCATCCAATACGTTGTGGCAGCACTGACTCATTTCATGGAGAAAAGTCGTAAATGTAGCTATATTTGATTTATGGACATTGACGGTTGTTATATGAAATATTGTAGTTTAAGTTTAATGTTAATTATTTATACGACCATGAAATGTTTTTATGTAGTCGACTCGAAAAAGTTGAACAAAGCACAGTATCTTTCGTTCACCATACGTTAGGGTCGCATTTAAAAGTTGTACCCCCTTTCCAATAGAAAAGAGGACAGTTACTATTTTTGTTTAAATTCCACGCGTATAGTTTTTCTTACTTTAAAAAGAGGACATGTCCGGGGAAAAGAAGACATAGTATGTTAACCCTACATCTAATGTCACCCTTCTTGATCATCTTTATCATCTAATGTCACCCTTCAATATCTCTTTAAGTAAGATTCACATAATACACAAAGACCAAAAATATGAGGTGGACGATTTCTTATCCAGGAATGACGAACAGGAAAGAAGGTGATATCAAAATGGCCGCTTCTAATCAAACCCAAGCCAAATAACGGCACATCCACCCGCCTCCTCCTGCAACGACGCGTTGGCTGTGAATGCCTCGCCGCACCCTGCGCCCTTCCTTGCAGCTTCAAAGGCGGCAGCCGCGGGCTTTAGCCCTTGACGTCCTTTTGTCCTCCGCCGGCCCCCATCACCATCATCCCCGTCCCTGCCACAGCACACGCCGCCGCCCCACCCCCTCCACTCCCGCTCTGCCGCCACCTGCCGCGCCGCTGCCACCCATGCCCCGGAGCGAACAGCAATAGCTCCATGGGAGACATTATTTCCAAAAAAATCCCATTATTATTATTAATACTATTATTATTGTTATTATTATTATTATTATTATTATTATTATTATTATTATTATTATGTTTATAGCGAATCATATTTCAACTATAGTAAAATATATTTTGTTTTCCAAAAATATAGTAAAGTGCAGGATATTAATTGTGTACAAGTTTTAGTGGGGGTCTATGGCAAGTTGCCCCAGCTGCCCCACCCTCTGGACGCCCCTGCTCACGCTCCCGCCCCCGTTCTGCCGCTGCCGCTCCCGCATCCGCCGCCTCCCACCTCCCCCTCCCCCGCACCGATTCTTCGCGCCCGCGCGCCGCATATCTCCCGCGCGTTCCTTGGGAAGAAGCGAAGAATGCGGTGCCTTTCCAGGATCACTTTCTCCTCCCCTCGCGTGCTCCCCCTGGCCGCCGACGAGGCAGAGGCGCTCGCCGCGCTGCGGGGCGGCGAGAAACGCACAGGGGCCACGTGGCATAGCGAGGGGCCCCCACTAGGATAGAGCACCGGATGCTAGTAAACATAGAGCGCTCAACTTTAAAGCGTAAAGTACTGTCATGTGCATTTTGAGGCACGTTGTTTCATGAATTTCTGAAAGAAAAATTGATTTTTTGTCTTGAAGAGAAAAATGTGGTGTTGAAAGAGTGTGAAAAGTATTTGTTCTGTTATTTGATGGGTATTTTTCACCCTTTTAGGAAAAAAACACGAACACTTTTGTAGTGTTGTATTACTTACAAGGCAGAACCTTTTACATTGAAAATCATGAAAATTATTACCGTCACGGTACTCAGTTGCAAGGTGAAACGCAGTGCGTAGGGAAATTGATACAAGGTAATACATAAATTTACAATAGAGTGAATAATGCATGAATAATAATATTACATGGACAACACCTAGTATGCATTAACATAGGTGTGGTAATGAACATTGTGACATGGAGAATATTGGAACATAACGGATATTGTGGTGCGAAAGGCAATGACAAACCAAACGGACATTCATAATCACAAACACTTCACATCTATAGTATACAAGCTTGGAAAGTGAGCATAATCATTCGTAGAAAGAATAAAAAGATATATTCAATAAATTTAATTTTATAGATACAAAGAGTCTCTTATTCTAAGTCATTTTATCCCCCCCCCCCCCCGATTATAGCTTGAATATCCTGCTTTGGGCCGGATGCAGAATTGTCTCTTTCGATACCTGTTCCATTGTTCTCACAGCAGGGGGCATATTTGCAACCGGCAGAACAAAGGATTCCCAGCGCGCCTATGTGTAAAGGTGTGGTGTGTGAAGTTGTGGGCCAACCTCCTGGCCAACCTCCTCCGGCACCGGTGTATGTGTGGGACGACGCTGCAAAAAGCGAAGTCTTTGCTGACTCGCTCGAGCGGCAGTTCCGACCCAACGACGCCGGAGCCTGCGATGCCCACGTGACTGCGGAGCGCCTACGGTGCCTCCTGGCAGTCAGACCGAATACATCAGCCCGTCGAGTGACTGACGGAGAACTCCGCGGAGTGCTCCGCCACCTCAACCCAAAAAAATCTTGCGGCCCTGACGGCATCACCGTCGCCCACTTGAGATCCGTTGGTGACAAAGGGGTTGAATTTCTCCTGGCACTTTTCAATGCCTGCCTAGCACAAGGATATATCCCGCGCCCGTGGAAAACAGCTAACATCTGCTTAATACCCAAGTGCGGTAAGAGCCTCTTCCTGCCGAGTAGTTATAGGCCCATTAGCCTACTCTCGCTCCTAGGAAAGACTCTAGAACGCCTCATACTGGTGCGCTTGCAGCAGGAAATACGGCGTCTAGGTCTCCTCCGAGACGAACAATTCGGATTCAGAACGGGTCATAGCTCCGCGCAGCAGCTGACGCGCCTCTGCACCGAGATCGGCCTCTCTCTCGAGAGGCGGCAGAATCTGCCTACCGTCTTCCTGGACATGCGGTCGGCCTTCGACACGGTGTGGCATGAGGGGGCACTCTTATGTCTCATCGAGTCAGGGATAAGCGACTGCTACACCAGACTGATCGGTAGTTTTCTCACAGAGAGAACGTTCAGAGTGCGAGTTAACGGCGTACAATCGTCCCTAAGACGCGCCGAGGCGGGAGTTCCACAGGGGAGCGTTCTCTCCCCCACCCTCTTCGGCTTGTACGTCAATGATGCGCCTCTGCTAGCAGAAAGGAGAACGGGAATTCAGCGTTGCGGGCTCCTGATGTTCGCGGATGACTTTGCGTATTACGCGAAATCGGCGAACAGCAGGCAAGCAGTGAGATATCTGAACGAATGCCTCGCCGCCTTTCCCACCTGGCTACGCCAGAAACGCCTGACCCTAAACCTTGAAAAATGCGTGGCCGTTAACTTCACCCGTCAGAGGGCAGACCCCGAGGAAACGGTGTTGCTTGCGGGCGCGCATCTTCCTTGGTCCCCATGCGCGAGGTACCTTGGCGTGACTCTAGATCGTGGCCTCTATTGGCACGAGCACGCCAAGGACCTTCGCCACAAAATTCTTGCAAGGACCTCCCTCTTGCGTCCCCTCCTTAGCTCCCCGGACCTATCTCTCTCGCAGAAGCGTCTCCTTTTCACCGCCTGCATACGAAGTTTATGGACCTATGCTTGCGAAACCTTTGCGGCAGCGCCGGTCTCGACCCTACGCCCGATTTGGGCGGCCGAGAACCGAGCGGTGCGGACCGCCACGCGGCCGCATCTCCCTCCTCCTCCTCCTAACCGCCACCATAGGAACAGTGCAACCTATGGGGCCTTGGGCGTGAGTCGTCAGCTGCCAGAGGAAATCCGCCGGAGGGCACACACGGCGCTCACGCGGGCGCTGGGCCCGAAAGCTCCGCGGCTCTTGCGCGAAACCGGCCGGGCAATGAACTGTGAGGTCCACCGGGCGTATTTTGCGCCGAGAGGGCCCAAGCAAGTGGCCTCCACGTTCCGGGCGCTACCGCCGCAGCTTCTCGCAGAACTCTGCGAGCAGCGGCGTGAGGCTCCCAGCGGGACGAGTGAGGCTCCGCCAGTTACACTTGCCAGGGCACATTGTGCCTAGCCGCCACGGACGCTTGGAGCAAAGTCGGCGCCGTGGCGCACATAGTGTAAATAGTGTAAATAGTGTTTAGGATGTATATAGTGCCGTATGAAAGTGCGTGTATCTAGTGATCTAGTGTGAAAGTGCGTGTGAATGAGAAAAAAAAACAACAACCAAGAAAACTAATACATTAAAGCATGAAGAAGAACAAAAACTTGTGTTAATCTTAGGTTGCCGGCCAAAGTGCCGGCTTCATCCATAGGTTAAGTTAGAAATAAGTTAGTAAGTAAGTTCTGCCCCCTTCTTTGCCGCATAAGCCATAGAGCTGCGGCGTATGCTGTACCCCAAATAGTAAATAAACTCCCGCCTCGCCAGGGCTACTGGCGGGGGGAAAGTTGAAAAGTTGTGGGATGAATTTTGAAAATCCAAAGTTGTCTTTGCAGTCCGGCGTGAAACACGAGATATTTAACATTTTAGTTATTTTTTTGTTCTTCGAAAAACAATAAAAAAAAAGTTTTTCACAATACTTACAAGAACTCTAGGTGGTTGAGAAAGAGTTCTAAAGAAGTTTTTTTTAAGTTTTTCCTGAGCCATAGAACTCTTTGATCTTGATTCAGAACTCAAACTAATTTGTTGATTTCAAAATTCACTTCACCATTTTTCTGGTTTCCCTGACGAAGCAGCCATTTCTTGTCGTGGAAGGGACATACACTTCACGAAGCTCATGCACCAATGAAATGGGTTACTACTTACATCTAGCTTAATATACTACCCAAGGCAGATGCCAACACTTCATATGAGAATCATCCATGAGAGAATCATACGAGAAGGCTGATAGCATATAGACTTTCACAACAAATTTGGAAATGGACTCTTGGGTCAGCATCTTCAACGCCGCTCCATGCACACCCCTCCTTAAATGCACAGTGGCCCTTGAGCGTCCGCCCACGAGTTACTGAGGGCACTGCCCTCGCAATAACGGTGCCTCCCCTCCACCCTTACCGCGCCCTTTCGCCGACCGTAAAAAGCAGGAGAAATCGCCACAGCGCGCCCGCCAACCGTTCACCCTTCACCCACGATGCCCGTCAACAACCACAACCCAGTCGCGGTTTTCTTCTTCGAAAGTCCTTCCCTTATTTTATGTTGAATTCACTGCATTCACGACAGGACTGACACATTGTAGGCACTTGGGCAAAGGGACTTTGGCTCCCTCAGTAATAAAGAACAGAAAAAATGAAAGATTTTAGTTTCCTGGTTTCGTTTTGGATAGAAGTTACTTCACAAACCCACATGCTTATTTTTTCTTCTACGTCCACCTTTCTGGCTACATCTTCATTCCTTCATTTGTATTACGCATAGCCCTCACAAGCGGCAATAAGTCTGCGGAATATTGGATTTTCTCTAAAACTTTGATCCAAACATATCGACGTTCTTGTTTTTTAGAGAGTCTGATTTATCTTTGTCGTCCTCCAACTGGGCTTTCGTTCTGCAGTCGCTAAATACCATATTGATACCTAAAATCAGCATTATTCAAAGCATCCTGTACTCAAACGTAGTATGTCTAATCACAGATTGAATGAGTTGATGGAAATTAAACAACTAAAATTGTATGGACATATGAGAAGGTTGAAATCATATAGACTTCGACAACAAATTTCGAAATGAATACCTAATCGAAGAAGACACCGGGAAAATTGAGGTCATGGAACATGACACTACCAGAAGCCATGGAAAAGAGAAGAAATGAAAGAGAAAGAGGTGTGGGATAAAGGAGAATCGAAATTGGGATTCGGAAAACGTCTAATGGGGTAAAACAAAAGCTAAATAGATAGATGATCCAATTACAGAGTTACTAAGAAATCCGCCTATTTTTAAAAGAAAGTAGAAACTGCTCTAGCTTAAAAAACAATGCGATTCCCCGTGATATAAAATTCGTTTGTCAAATTCACATTCAATTTCAAAAGAGCAAATGCTTTTTCTAACGTTTTGGAAAATTTTCATGATACGATTTTGAAACATAAACGAAAATATTTTAAAACTATGTAATAAGAAAAACTACAATAATTTCATTTCAAAATGCTGCACTTCTAGGCACTGATTATATGAACTGTGAAGATTGAATAATATCAGTGCACTAAATACGAGCAACAATTTCTGTTAAGATCTCAGAAAATCATTTCTACTAATGCCGTTTTTAAATCACTATTTGCAAAATTATGACAGTGATTGACACAGTAAAACGTAATGAGATTGACAATGACTAGAGTGAATTGGCTTCTAGCTTTTTTCTATAAAAATAGATACTACATTTTCGTTATCAGAAAAACAATTTCCCCATAAATGTTCCTTCAATGTACAAACAGATAAGTAAAAGCTAATCGGTCTGAGGTTACCATAAATGTTCAAAAATTTCCAACCATTTATTGTACATAGATTCAATATTATTTCCTAAAATATAATGCGCTTGAAATTTCTGTTTCTCGATTTGAGGCTTAAAATACATTCATTAAATGTTTCTGCTATTTTAAAGGAATTACATAATCATACACGAACTAATGAATCACATCATACTCGAAATTATATAAATGGTATGAAGTACTTCTTTTCCGGTGGAATGTTCCATTTATAGAAAACTTATGTTTCTACGATTCATTTCAAGTTTTTGCAAAAAAGGAGAACATATAACATATTATTTCACACAAAATATAATTCACGCCTTATTACATGTTTTATAAGGTAATCGGAGGTAATTAAAATTACTATTTAAGTTTATTGTAGGTCCATATACGAAACCTTTTCTTACTGTTTAGCACGGTCTGAAAGTGTTCATACGGTACCTCTTCATTGAAAGACATGATACTGTTTCGAAAAACCAAGTATAACGTAATTTTTGGGTTCCAGGACATGAGGTGTAAATGTAATTCAAAATCAGATCTTTGCCTTTTTACGCTTCTTGGTTCTGTTATTTGTTGTGAACGTTCGTGAATTTCATTCAATTTTGGACGTCAGTCGAGATGCTGTTGTGTTTATGTTATCAGAAGAATAAATACTAAGCATTTAAAAAAAATATTGTACTATTAAGGTCTTCTAAAGATAACATTTGAGTAGAATATTTGCTTGACTTTCAATTGTTTTTGAAAAAGTATATTTTTGCAAATTTATCATATACTGAGGAAATATTAGAGAGAAAAATTTAGTTTGGGAGATTTCTCTTAAGAGATATATGTTTTTCTAATGCGAGGAATTGAATGGTAACCCACCTCATGGTAAACCATGGATCATGGTAAACCACCCCAAGAGACTTAGGAAACGCTGTTTAATATTCAAAGAATTCTGAAAGTCAAGTTATTAATATAAAATACGTATTTAATGACTTAAACGATACGGCATACATACACAGTATACTACTATTACCCTACTAATTCGCCAATGGCTGGCCCAAGTCTAGCAAAAACGAAACTGAATTGTGTTACAACACCACAAAGTTTCTCGCATTAGTTCGAATTTATGCAATTTGAAAATTCAAAGCTTTGAAGGAAAATGGGACCTGTGCTATTCTATAAGCGTACTTTGCTGTATCCGAGAAAAAGAAAATTAACCCAAAACTCTGGAAGCATTTTTGAGATTTTAAAATTCTTTTGAAGTTTCATGTAACTTTCCTTAAAAAATATTCCTTTTAATTTCGCAGGGTCTCGGGTTCGGCCAGAGCGATCGAGAAATAAAAATTTTGTTGAAAAGTGTCTGAACGGTTTATATGCTAGCGCTGGCCACAGACAGGCAGACAGACTTTTCCCCGTAAACCAATTTTTCAATGTCAAGGACCCACAAAATATGAATTCTGGCTACACAGAATTCTAGATGAAGTAATTTACTACACATAGGAACAAGATTTATCCACTTTTGCGACATCAGGGCCCAGCAATACGAGATTTTCTGACGAATTTTTGTCACTTTACGCTGCAGCATTACAATACTCTCACTTTGCAAAGCAAGTACATAGAAGGCGAACCAGTAAAATGCGAAAAAGTAAAATGTTAAAACGTATCTCAATTTTGCTTGTTGTGTAGCTTCCGATTGTCTAATCCAATATCCCTCAATTTCACTGAATGGGAAATGTTTCATAATGCCCGAAACATAACCAAATAAGAAAGCTATTTGGTAAATCTTCCACGCATGAACACATTCTCGATGTAAACATGAGTGTGACTGGGGTGCAGCACACTTTTTTCTTTTGTCCCCTCCACAGTAACCCTGTGAAGGAGGGGAATTTATTACCTATAAATATTTTTACATTACGCTGCTGCCTTGCGGCTTAAGCAGCTACAGGCGGAGCTTTTTCTTACAACTAACTTACAATCTAGACTTAAAGTTATCTTAATTGCTCTTTGGCATTACTAACTTACACTAAAATCATTATTGTAATTCTATTTATTTATTCTACGTAAATTGTTTGTATGTATTGGTACATTATTATTATTATTATTATTATTATTATTATTATTATTAATAATAATATTTTTTTTTGTTAGTTTGAAGGCTTGGCATCTAAGGCCTTTAGCCATTTTACTGATTGATATTATGATTAATTAAATCTAAATTTTGAAGAAAAGATTGGCTTCTTTCAAGAACTGTATTGTTTTGTCAGTTGCTGTCTTGTCGGTGCCGAGATCTATCTTCATGTTGCCTCTCATGCCGCATCTGTGTCTAAGTCTTGAGAGATCTACGCAGTCTGTCAGGATATGTTTCACTGTCAGTAGTCTTCCGCAGCTGCAGATGGGTTGTTCTTCATTTCTTAACATGTATGAAGAAGTCATTCTTGCATGGCCTATTCTTAGTCGGGTTAAGCACACTTGTTCTCGTCGAGGGTAGCTGACATTTGGTGACCATTTACTGATATTTGGTTTAATGGGGTGTAGTTTCGTGTGAAGACTGTTCCACGTGGTCTGCCATTCTGTGAGGATGTACTTCGAGACAGCATTTCTTGCATCCTGAGGTCGTATTTCAATATCCATTTCTGATTGGATGTTCCCGGCATTTCGTGCTGCAGAATCGGCTTCTTCATTGCCTAGGATACCCACGTGTCCAGGGCACCAGATGAACGTAACTGATGCTCCTCGCTGTTCTAATTTATGGCATGCTATGAGGATAATTTGTAGCAGTGGATCTACAGTTTGGCGCCTGTCTATTGCAGTGAGAAGACTTAGAGAGTCTGTGCAGATGACGAACCTTCCTGAATCGAGAGTTTCACAGTGTCGCAAAGACTGCAATACTGCATATAATTCGGCAGTGTACACACTTGCTTCAGGTGGAAGCGCCCAAGCCCTCGATAAGTTCTCTGTTACAAATGCGCTTCCAACCTGATGTCTTGTTTTTGAACCATCTGTGTAGATTATGATGTGATTTGCCATGTATTCTTCGAGAACTGATTGAAATCTAACTTTTAAATCTATGGGAAGGCATTCTGTTTTCTTTACACTGGTAGTATCGAGTCTTACTTCTGGCATTTTCAACATCCAAACTGGAATTTCATATGGTTCGTATTTCAAGACTGGTGGTAGGACGATGTTGTAGCATTTTTCTATCTCGATTGCGCGGATGTTGGCTGGACGAGTAGCTGAAGGTCTTCGATCGTACATATTTACTAGCTTAGGTCGAGTCATCAATGAGTGGTTTAAATGTTTCGGTAGAGACAGCAATTTTGATCTATAGTTGAGTAGCATTGTTTGTCGTCTGTGATGTAGCGACATGGTGCTGGTTTCACAGTAGAGGCTTGAGGAAGGACTAGTGCGGAACGCGCCAGATGCATATCTGAGGCCTGCATTGTGAACGGGGTCTAGTTTTCTTAAACTTGATTTTCTGGCTGAGGAGTACACTGCACATCCATAATCTATTTTGGACATCACCATGGATTTGTACAGGCGGAGTAAAATGTCTCTATCTGCTCCCCAATTTATATGGGAAATGCATCTTATTACATTCAGAGCTGTTTTGCATCTACGCAAGGTGTATTCTATATGCTGTTTCCATGTTAAATGCCTATCAAAAATCAAACCAAGGAATTTTGCCGTTTCATTGTATGTCAGTTGAACCCCATTCAGCGTCAGCTCTGGATCTCTGTAACTTTTTCTCTTCCTACTGAAGTGAACGCATTTCGTTTTGGCTGCTGTAAATGAGAAACCAATGTTTTTTGCGTTCTGTACTAATTTATTGATGGCATTTTGCATTTTGAATTTGACCATTCCCAGTGATTTGGCTGAGTAAAATATAGCAATGTCATCTACATACATGCATTTTCCTATTGAGGCTTCTATGCCGTCAAACATCCTGTTAATCGCTATGATAAAGAGCGTGCCACTCAATGGAGAGCCTTGCGGTACACCGTTCTCTAGTACGTAGCTTTCTGAGATAGACTGCCCAACGCGAACTCTGAAAGATCTGGTACTAAGGAAGCTGGATATAAATTTTGGTAGATATCCTCTTATTTGCCAGTTATATAGTTGTCTCAGAATGTTATGTCGCCAGGTCTTATCGAAAGCTTTTTCCAGGTCAAAGAATACGGTAATCATGTTTTCTTTTGATGAAGGTATTCTGAATTGCATTTTCTAGGTGTATTAGCTGATCGATTGTAGAGTGATGTTGTCTGTATCCGCACTGGTGTATGTTTAGGAGGTTGTTTCTTTCGAGACACCATGTTAGCCGGGTGTTGACCATTTTTTCCAAGATTTTTCCTAGACAGCATGTCAGCGATACCGGGCGATAGTTTTCAGGATTTAATGGATCCTTGCCTGCCTTTAAAATCGGGATTACTATCGCTTCTTTCCAGACTTTGGGGTAATTGCTTTGTGTCCAAATGTTATTGTATATATTTAGCAGAGTGGACAGTATTTTCTTCGGTAATCGACGTAGTATGCTGTAAGGGATATTGTCTGATCCTGCTGCGGTGTCTCCAGCTGCATTTATGGCGTCTTGCAATTCTCTCCATGTGAAAAGAGCGTTATATGGCTTATCTATATTGGTTGTAAAGTCAAGTACTTGTTCTTCTTCTTCTTTCTTTTTGTCGAGAAAGTCTTTAGGATAGCTATTTGTGCCACTGGCTTTGGAGTATTGGGTCGCTAATGCATTGGCTATTTCGTCAGGGTTGCATATTAGTTGTCCTTCGTGTTCAATGCACGTTATTGGACTGAAAACATTTTTCCCAGCTATTGACCTGATTTTCTGCCATATTTCCGTGACTTTGGTCGTCCGAGTTATGGTGGTTACGTACTTTTCCCAGCTTGATCGTTTTGCTGTTAGTATTTTTCTGCGAGCGAGCGCACGCAGACGCTTGAAAGCAATAAGATTGTCTTGGGTTGGTGCACGTCTATATCTATTGAGGGCTTTTCTTTTCTCCCTTATTGCTTCTTTGGTCTCCGTATTCCACCATGGTACTGGAATCCTAGATGAGCGGCCACTGGTCTGTGGAATGTATTGTACAGCGGAAGATATGACAGTGTTGGTAAAGTCGGTAACGTCTTCCTCGGAGTTTCCATTGACATTTATTGGTGGTATATGTCTAGTGAAGCTGGACCAGTCTGCGCGGTTGGTACACCAACGTTTTGGCATGTGAACTGTGTTCTTTGGCATGTTTGATGATATCAACAGAGGAAAGTGATCGCTCTGATGAAGATCTGGCAGTGGTTTCCACGTCAGCCGAGTTGCAAGATTTGGACTACATATTGAGAGATCTATGGCTGAGAATGATCCATTTCTAGCATTAAAATGAGTGCTTGCTCCTGTGTTTAAGAGTACGTATTCGTTGTTAAGTAGCAGGTCATCGATTCTGCGACCTGAGTCATTTGTCCTAGAACAGCCCCATGTGGTACTGTGAGCATTGAAGTCGCCTAAAATTAGAAATGGAGTCTGTAGTTGATCGATCAGGTCTTGTAGATCTGCATTTCGCCATGAGGCATCGGGTAAGTATATGCAACATACCGTCATCTTCAATGGCTTGTACAGGGTTACAGCTACTGCTTGTAGAGGTGTGTTGAGATCAAGACGACTAGCAGGATGAGTATTGCTGATCAATATGGCAACACCACCTCTAGCTCGTCTATCAGGTTCTACGTCACTGCGAAAGGTTTTATAGCCTCTAAAATTGAAACGGTCTTCTGGTTTGAAATGAGTTTCTTGCAAGCACACACACATTGGTGTGTGATTGGCCAGTAGCAATTTCAGCTCACAGTAATGCGAGATACAGCCGTTGATATTCCATTGAATTATATTTTCCATGGTTGGAATGGGGTTTTTCTGCTGTAGGATGCGTAGATCTTGCTTATTTCCTTGGTTTTCCTTTTGGCCATCCTTTCTTCTTTCTCTTCTTACGCGGGGTTTTGTATAGATCGATGGATTGGTGATCATTATGTTCAGCACTTACCATCGAACTTGTCTCAGAGCCAGTGGTCGTGTCTTGATCATTGGTCATTGATTTGATTTTTTGTTTGAGGAAGTTGTCCTCGGTGTGCTTAGGAGAACGAGGCGATCGACTTCGATAGCCTGTTGTCAACACTTCTTTGCTGGGTATGTCTGCAGGCGCAGCTACTGGATTTCTGTCTGCCTCATTTGGTGGGGGTCTTGAAGATTATTTTTCATTTACCTTTTCACTTTGAGTGTTTGTGGTTAAGTCTTCTGTGTTGATTTTGTTATTGTGAATTTCGTTGAAGTACTTTTCTATGCATCGGGTTATTGCAGGCATTAGTTCTTTCACTACTAAAGAAGGTAAATTTGTGTTTTTAGTAACTGCTTCCACGTATGTAATATTTCCTTTATTTTCGGGACACACAAGTTTTTTTGCTTCAGGATAACTGATCTTCTGTCTGGCTTTAACTTGTTGTATTGCTGCCTCCTGCTTATATACAGGGCAGTCTCTCGACCTCGATGAATGTTGTCCACTGCAATTAATGCATTTGATAGGATCTAGGCATGGATCATCACTATGAAATAGCTTACCACAATGGCATACTTTGATTCTCGCACATCTAGATGCTGGGTGTCCAAATCGTAAACATTGGAAACACTGCATTGGTTGAGGAATGAACATTCGTACGGTTAGACGATGAATGCCTGCTTTAATCTTCTCTGGTAACGTACAACGCTTGAACGTCAGGACATGGGACGCAGAAGGAATTATCTGCCCATCCCGCCTCATTGTTAGCCTACGACAGGCAATGACTCCTTGAGAAGCTAGTTCTTGAACTATTTCCTCTTCACTGCAGTTTAGTAAGTCACTACAAACTACAACACCTTTGCAGGTATTCAGTGTGCCGTGAGCACTTACTTCAACATCTATAGTGCCTATTTTCTTCAATTCTAGTAACTTTTTACCTTGATTGTCATTAACTGTTTCTACCAAGAGTCCAGATGAAGTTTTCTGTATACCTTTTACGGCAGATCCAGCGCAGGTGCTAATACTCCTCTCTATTATAAACGGGCTCACTTTATCAAAATTTCCTTCAGTTCTTTTTACTGTAAGGTACTTTAGTACCGCTGCGGTGTTCTTGAACAGGTCATCATAGTTTGTTGATTTTCCAACTTTCATTCTTTTAGCATTAAACTCCGGACTTTTTTCTGGACGAGGGTTTTTAAGGGTTCCCTCAACCCTAGGTTCGCAGACTTCCATACGAGTCCCGCGAAGCTTGCTATCACTCGTAGCACTATCTGCCAGCGGTGCCGAGTGATCCGCACCCCTGGCATTGCAGTCGCTGGGTGACGACGCCCGGTGGCCTGCTTGCGCACCACCGACCGCCGGTACTGGGGCTCCGATCCCCTGCACCGTAACTGTTGATCCTGACAGATCCTCCATCTTGGGTTTTTTCTTCAGGGTCGCCTTCCCCTAGCGTTTTTGAGCTACCGCCAGCTTAAGGAAACGGAAGGAACAAGGGGGGGACAGAGAAGACAGAGTTAGAATAGAAGGGTAGAATGGAAACGACTCCCTAGCCCTCGCAACCTAATAGCGTCGGGGCGGAAACACAAGAGTTGGCCGATACAAGATTGGCCTACAGGACAGAAAACAGATGTGTGCCACAAGTAAGTGGAAGCAATGACACACAGAGTTAGTGGGAATGACGGGATGTTTAGGGGAGTGACAGCGGACAGCTGCTCCGATTAGTCGCCTTCTACGACAGGGGGAGGTCCCGTGGTGCTATTCTACTAAAATCCCCGACACCACACGGGGATATTATTAATATTATTATTATTATTATTATTATTATTATTTTTTTTTCTACATTCACACTTCATTCATACTATTTTCATTATATACATAACCATTCATTCTTCCCATTCATTCACACTTAACTTCACTACACTCACTGTTCGCCATGGCACTGACTTGACTCAAAGTGTACAGGGTACTCAAAGGGTACAGCACACAGAAGCAGGCAAGCAGACACACAAGCAGACGCACAGAAGGTACAGCTGCAGGCGGATTCCGGCGCGCGTGCCCCAGCGGGGCGACCCCGCCCGCGAGCATCGCATTGGGGTCGCGGCGGCGGCGGCGGCGGCGGCGGGGCGAGGGACAGATGCTATCTGGAGGAGAGCGATAAATCCGCTAATTGCCTCGTAAAGGGCAGCGCGTGCGCCGTACCGCGCCGCGCCGCGCCGCGCCGTGCCGTGCCGTGCCGTGCCGCCGCGCACAAAGGGCCGCGCCCGCCCCGCCGCGCCGCTCAGCCACCTTCCCCGCGACACCTGCTCCCAAGGGCGTGGGGCCCCCGGAGGGCACCCTCGGCACGCTCTAGGGCTCCGCCGCCACTATCACGGTCACTATCCTTGGCACGGCCTCTTCGTTCAGCGCAACTGCTGACTTCAAAGCCGCCGGCACCGCCACTGGCTCCGGCAGCTCCCTGCTGTTGCCATTGTCACCGCCAGCGCCAATGACTGATGCGACCCCCAAATCTCTCGCCCGACATTGTCACCGTCATCTACGTCGCCCTTTCAGCTATTGCCAGCAGTACATCACTACCGAACTAGCCACTACCTCTGAACTCGAGAAGACTGTCGATAGTTCTAGTGACGTCGCCAACGACCCTGCCACCGCGAAAAGTCATCGGCGCCCGCCAACTACATCTCCGATATTTGCATCGTCAACGATGCGGCTGCCACATCGGCCCTTTCCATATCGGCACCGCTGTTGCCATCCGCGAGCTACTACGATGGCAAATACGACCCCTATATTACCTACGCCTTCACTACCGTCGCCGCCATCATCTGCCCTCACCACCCTTCCACTTCCATCGTTCGCCTTCTACTTCTGACTCTACTTCCTTCGTAGTGATTTCATGTGAAAATAACAACTGACATTTTGCAATATGAAAGGGTGATTTTGTAAAAGACAGCCACAGCCATAACGTACGGACGAAATATTACTGTCCAATTAAGGCCCATAATCTCGACTTTGTCCAAAAAGTCATCAACCATTATTTACGCTCGAACGCCTCATTTCCACCACAGTCAGCTTGGCCTCTGAAACTCCCGACAGCGTCTTGCCACCGCCCCCCTCACCTCTTCTATTACCACTACCTGCCGGCAGAGATTTCCACCGGCAGCTGTCAGCCCGGCCGCCGCCCCGCCCCGCCCCGGCCTCTCGGCTGCTCCGCAGACACCTGCGCCCGAAGGGATGCGCCCAGAAGGGCGGCTGCGGCTGCAGGGCGGCGCGCGCGTGCCAGGGCGCGAGGGCGAAGGGCGGAGGGCAGGCTCCGCCCCGCCCCGCTCCGCTCTACCCGTCCGTTCGCTGCTTATTTGCGGTCGCCTGTGCTACCGGGGGGCGCTCGCAATCTGACCTGCTTCCACAGACGTAGTATGCGCGTATGTTAACCTGCTCACCCGCCCCACACACAGAGTTGTTACCGTTGGAGTCAGCGCCAGCTTTTTTTGTACCTCCGCGTGCTACCTTGTTCCGTTCAAATTCATGCAGATGTTTAGTGGGAAGTTAAACGGAATGTATTTAAAAAAAATATTCAGACTTATTTATAGCCGTTTCTCGGCGATAATGAAACGAAATTACTCTGTATTCACAAATTTTATGACAATATTAAAGAGTTTTCTTTAATAACGAGCAGGTACAATGTAGACTTCTTTTCCCAAAGTCGACTCGTCGGAACAATGCTAATGCACGAAAATAATTCCCAAATTGGATTACATAGATTCAAAACACAATTTTTATCAAAATAAACTTTTATAGTTAAAGTTTTTTTGTATTCATACAAATTATATTTAAAATTGCTATACCTAAAGCATTATAATTATGTACAACTATTGTTTCAACCATTGATGTTAATATTAAGTTAATATTTATTTTTAAGAATAGGAATAGCTTTTAAAATATATTTAAAATGGATCCTGCAGGTTCGTGAATGCTTTTTTCTATTACTATTCAAATTTACTTTTAAACATGTATGTTTAATGATTATGAATTTATGTTATAAATTTATACCTGAGCATATTCAGGTCTTGAAGTCAATTTAAATAACAGAAATAAGATTTTTCAAGAAAACTGTCCACCTTTTTCGTTCGGTTTCTCAGAAATGTGTATTCATTTCGTTGCTGTCTGATAGGCTTTCGTTCTCACTCGACAATAATTAAATGACTCATTCTTCTTGTCATCCTTTCACACTAAAAGAAAGTTACCACGGAAAACTTTCTCGAGTTACATCTACTACTTTCATTAATGCATCTGTTTACCTTTCCACTTCGAAGCAAAACCAGTCAGCATTTGTTCCTAGTTTAAATGCATGGTGGAAAATCATTGGAAGGCAACATATTACAACCCCCAAGAAACTGTTGAATATAGTATCAAACTATATCCTACAACATTATAGGGTTCACTCCTATGAAACTGGAAACCTACCGCTTCTAAACTACGCAATATTTCTTTCAAGCTAATTCATCTCTAGTTATTGGTGAAGAAATTCCGAAAATCTAACGGAGGCCTTCTACGTAGTCTGTCTTTCTTAACTTTTCAATAACGTATATATGCCACATGTTTTAGAGCGACATTTTCCTTTCGAGTTTAAAGAGTAGCTCTAGTCAATGCCTGGTACTTTTGCTACTGTAATTGGATGCAAAATTATATTGATTTGAAAGGATAAATTGCTGAACATTACACAACAATTAAAACACCGAAGGAAAAATGATGTTACTTACACTAATGATTTCTAATGTTACTGGCCACTAAATTATTTTGAAATACAATAGAAACTACTATACTTCACCAATTTCTCCGCTTTAGACTTTTTTGTTATTAAACCACATAGCATTTTATTCATTTTACTATTTCAAACACGTATAACGTCAGAAAGCACTTTTCGCCGACATCCTTTGTCAACATTTAGTAAATTTTGATGTCACTTACCTACAATGTTACCTTAGTTACTTACGTTTTTAGGTGTCCGAATTAGATGACTATTCTCTCAGACATCCGAAAATTCTTCCTCCGGAAAATTCCAAAAGAATTCTAGTCAGTTGGCTTTCGACGTCGTCAGAGGTTTAACTTTCCGCGTATCGATTCCAAAGAACCAGTTCATCGCCCGATACGAAGTTGTGTTGGCGCGTTCGGAAACACTGGCACGGGGTGGCCTTACTGCGGCTTTCCCACACGGCGTCACCACCAACTTCATTTCACGCGCAAGAGGTAAGTCTTCTCAATCCTCACGTGAAACTTCTTTTCCTTCCACCCTGCACCCCCACCCCCGCAACTCACCAAACTTGTCGCCGAAGTCCAAGCCCGCGTTTCAAAAGTTCTTGCCGCGTGTTTTTTCGTCGTATTTGTTCGCCGCACTCCAGCTCGCTTTATGTTTTTCCCCAGCTCTGCACGTCGAGGTTTCTTACATCCTCCCCTCGGGTTCCACAGCACGCTTCTTTTTTCTCCAGCTCTATCGCGCGAGTCCTGGTTTCCACAGGTTTTCGTCGGACGGGAGAGGGAGTAATTTAAAATTTCAATTTGGACGCGAAAGGAAAGCCTGCCTCCGATGATTAAGGAGTCTAGGCGCGAATCCATCATGCATCAACGTTACCGTTCCCGAGGGAGAGAGAGTTTTCGCACGCGCGGCAGCGCCCGCCCTCGCCCCTGCCCCCGCCCCCCCGTTCCATCCACCCACGCCCACCTCCAACGCTTTCACCACGCCTCCGCCCAGCAACCGCTTCTGCATCCACCCTCGTTTTAGCCCCAGCCCTGTTCCCGCTTCCACTTCCTCCGTCTCCACTTCCGTCCCTCCTGCGACCCCGCTTCCATCTCTCCTCCGCCCCTTGCTCACCTTTGCCTCACCCCTTCCCAGCTTCCACCCCGCCCCCGCCTCGCCCTTGCCTTTCACCCCGTCGCCGTCACTGCAACCGCTTCAGCCTACACCCTCGCTTTAGCCCCCACCCTGTCCCCACTGCCCCCTGCCAATTTCCTCCTCACCCGCTTCCACCGCCACCTCCACCTCCGGACCCTCCCCGCTTCCGCGAGCGTCACCGCCTCCTCCTCCTCCCCGCCCCGCCCCGCCTCCCGCTCGCAGCCGTCGGGATTAAACCATCAGAGCGGTGAGCGGGCGGCCCGAGGAGCGCGGGGGGGGGGAGGGTGGCGGCATCCGCTGCATGATGATGAAGCCGCCACGTGTGGGGGATACCCGAGCGAGATCTGTCGCGTGGATTAGCAAGGGAAAGGCGTGAGGCGGAGCGAGTATCTGATCCGCGTTTTCTGCGCGCCCCCTGTCCTCCAGGGAGCGAGCGGTGAGGACAGAAGCAATAAGGGCGGTGGAGACAGGCATTGCTGCCAATACTGCAGCAGGGAGGAGAAGTGAGAGAACACGGTGGATATGAATGACTACGGTGAAATAATGCCGAGGGAGGTAGTGGTAATGAGAGGGCTTTAGCGGATTGCTGGAAGGAAGAGTCACCGTTTCCATTGAAGACTATCATTAAGCAGATAACGAATTTTTAAAGTTTAGGGAATGGAGGCTTTGGTCGCAATAATTGAGATCATACCGAGATATCTGCTTATTCGACTAAGAACTTGCACAAAAGCCTAATTAGAACAATTATAATTACTTTTTCCCTCTCTCCTCGAAAGTCTCGATAAAATTGGTGTTTGACAGTTCTAATTCATACTAATTACAAACCTATTGAAACTCAAGTGAAATAGTTTATTACAAAGAGTAACCTGAGGGGATTGAATATTTCCTAGAAGCATTTTTAAGCGTTATTTCAAAAGTAGAAAATTAAGCGAATGCGAAAAGTGTAAATGTGTAGCACTTGACGAATAATAAGTTGGCCTTCCATGAAAATGAATAATGTACTAATTGTAAGCCAAAGAGCTTTTGAATTTCGACCACACTGTTAAAAACCGAGTAGTATGATGAAACAGAATTGGCTTACATGAGATCCAGTTCAGAATGAATTTTATGAAAAAGTCCCGAAAGTATGTTTGGAAGATATTTTTAAAGGCTATAGATTTACATTTCTGCGATTAGATCGGATCAATTTTACGCAAATACGAAAGTAGTTCAGCCACAACGGGCCAGGAAATACACGTGACCTATGCATCTGCGTAATATCTTTGGGGTCAGATTTAAGATTGATCTGAAGATTCATAAAGCATCCCCCCCCCCAAAGAAATTAAATAATCGATTTTTATGACATACAGGGATATTCCCAAGTGACCAATGTCGGATTTGGATGCAAACCAATGTGCAGAGGCTCAAAGATAAAAGACAAAAAGGTAACAAAAAGTAATAAATATATGAAGTAATAAAACGCTTGTAATGAAAATCTTCTTTATAAGGAAGTATCATTTTACGTAGTTTTTAGTAAAATGTAATTAATATAAACTTCCTTTTCATTCAATAAAAACAAAGATCGGTGGAAAATGAATCCAGAGGGTTATGCTTCCACAAATGTCCCTGACAACGGTCCAAGAACGTACAAAGTTCAAAAGAGCGAAGCAAAGGAGAGAAAACAAAACATATGAATAAAATTGTAAGTAGAATATTGAAACACGGTGAACACACACTACGACGATTAGATACCAGATACACGTAGAAAACAAAGAGATCGCCAGAAACGACATGCAGGGGGGTACGGCACTGCCTTCTTCTACCAAAAGCGGTTCATCAGAGAGGGTCTGGGTGACGCGACGCCCTTTGGTTCGAGGCAACGAAGACAATCGGCGGCGCCGCGACGAGCGCCGGCGGTTGCCGCGTCCCTAGGCGCTGCATCAGGGACCGCAGCGGCTCTCTTTCTCTTTTCGCCAGAAAGGAACGGAGAGAAATCCCACGTTCTGTGCAAGCGAAGCCTCGTTTCTCTTTCTTATCGGACAAACACGCGCGCCAGCTCGTAAAGAACAAGAGGATAAGCATATAGTATTACACAAAGCACAAAAATAAACTCAAGCCTCATGTAGAGCTGACAGCAAAGAATACGCGGAAAGGCGGCTCGAGATGTATGATGCCACAAAGGCGCATGCATTATGCAAAGTGAGGGAGGGCGGGGCTCGTCCGAAGGGAGATCGAAGGGTGGGGGAAAGGGGTTGTGAACGATGGCGAGAAAGACGGTGCGGAGAAAAGGTTGTGATTCGAATGACGCCCACCTCATCGCAGGTAAGGGCGACGACGTGACTGTGCGAAGAGGAACGAATATTATTGAACGAAAGAGACTATGGGCGCGACGGAAAAAGAAGTAAACTGGTTTTATTGATTTTGTGCAAGAAAAGGAAGAAACGAGTGATCGAGAAGATCTTCTACTCGAGGATTAAATTATTTTTACACCTTGTTTCCTAAATAAAATAAACACGTTTCTGACATTAAAAAGACATGGACCCAACAGTCTAGCAGCTTAAGACTTAAAGGAAATGTTGCCGACAGTTTGAAGGATTTCTTAGACGGGTCTGTATCACATTTACTTTATTGGGAGAATTACACCAACCAGATTAATGTCAGGGACAACTACAATTTTCCAAATTCTTCAATTGTAGCTTATTGCAAGAGTTGATGCGGCGTGGCTGCCTGTGCAATCACGTCACAAACAGAACAATCAAAGTCAAAGCATTTTGAGATTTTTTTCTGAAATGTAATCCGAGTTAACACATATTTATGAATTAAGCAAACGTTTAAACGCGTATACCAATATGTTAAACCAAAATGATTCGAGTTCGCACAGAATAATGTGCTATTCTGATACAATTATGAAAAGCACATTGCAAAAGAGCGCATAAAGTTGTAAAACAAGTTGGTAAAACACATTTTTGGACTTACTTACAAATGGACATTCAGTTTTGACAAGTAAATGGGAACACTTTTTATGTAATGAGTTAATCAACAATCAAATCTGGTAAACATTGGACTAATAATTAAGCATTCAATGTTTTATCGTCAATCAGATCCATTATAAATAAGATATTAAGATTGTATAAAAGTCGGTATTGTGTTCAATAAGCGCGAAGAAAATACCAAGTAGCCACACATTTATATCTTGGAAAAGAAAATGATGCGACGATATAACTTAAAAATTATTGACTTGAGCATGTAATTTGAATGTGCTGTTCCGTTATGGAATTACTCAAATGCAAGTACACTACATAAAATAGTTACACCAGCTAAAATTATCAATAAGCTGATATCATTTCTTCTTGTTCGTCATCGGATCAAATAGGATTCCAACATTCAAAAATTTGTTTTTTAAACATTGCAACCATAAATAATGCTAAACAACGGCCTATCGCATTACAACACTTCAAATTACGAGGAAGTTATGATAAATATTCGTTGAATCGGTATCTTACTTCCATATCCGTTTTACGAAAACCAACTTAACGAACTTACTGAACTTAAAACATTGTTATTTAGAATATGAATTGCAATACTTTTACAGGAATCTAACGAAGTTTTGTATTTACAGGCCTAATCAAGGGCACCAGCCTATCTTGGATGTTGATTTATTTGCAAGAAAAAATTACAGTAGAAGCTACTGATCGTCTGATTATTTTGCTCAGATTATACTAATGATCCAAAATTTATGGACAATAAGATGTTTAAAAAATGTTAATTTAGTAACAGTTATTTATAGTGACATTCAGCAAGTATCCTAAGCCCACATACATTCATTAGGGTTAAAATAAAATAAATGTATAATTACTTAACTTGTTACAATGTTTTTAAATTAACTTGTTACAATAAATTGTTACAATGTTTTTAAATTAATTTTTTTTGCCGTATTAAAGAATGGTTTCTTTTATGAGAAAGATTTTTAATAAAAAAAAAGTTCAAAGCGTTTTCACTCTTTGAAGTTGCAGATATCACTTATTTTCCTAAATGAGGTTGATACTTCCAGACGTGAAGGTACACATAGGTGTCACTTTCAATCAAGTTATTTGAGCTAAATTCTCTGACGAAATGAGATTGCCTGTTCCACGGGAACGCAAACAGTGGGAAGGTTACTGCTATTTCCAATAAACTGTAAGACCGTAATACGCATAATGCGTTTCATTTACAAAAGTATTATTACCGTTTCCTTATCTTGTAGAGGCGGCACTGGAGACAGATAGCGGCGGCGGCGCCGCGTCGTCCGAGTTATGGCCGTCGGCGGTGAGCAATTTCCGCTCTTCGTCAGGCAGTCTGGGCGAGGAAGGTCTGAACACTAATTGCCGCAAAAACAGCACTACTAACAAAACGTCATAGCATTTAAAAATTTACATTTACAAGTTTCGAAAGGTGCTGAACAAGTTGGTAAAAAATTCATATCAATCGGAGTATTCAGCACATTTGTAAAATTTATTAATTAGTAAGTTAGGCTTATTAACATAATTATTATTTTTATTATAATTGTTGTTATTATTATTGTGATAATTTCTATTGAATGCATTGCCCTATTAAATATATAATTACGTATATTTAAAGTAGTAGTTGAATTGGAGTGTAGTGACGTGTTGTGAAGTGTAGTGCAATAGAGATGTAGAAAGGGAAGTGAAGTTCAGTGTATTTATTAGTTAAAATATCTGTGCACGACAGTCATAATGTGTAGAGTTACTGATGTTATTGTTATTATTGTCTTTATTGTTATATTATTTTTATTGTTGTTTTAAAATATTTTAAAATTGCATTGCATCAATTTTCCCGACTGTAATATGTTAATTGTAGTGTTCTGCCACCAGGTTGTATAAACCTAGCTGCAGAAATAATAAATATATCTACCTAACTAAACGTGCTTGGCCTGCAGTTGTATACCGTACATGTCCAGCTTGACGTACCTATCACCCCCCTCTCTGTCTCTCTCTTCCCCCCTCTCTGGAGGGAGTACGATCTCCGACTCAATCAATTCGCACCCTGAGAGGGTCGCAGCGAGGGAGGGTCTGGCGGTCACGGCCGCGTCGCGTCGCCTCCGGCCGCCTTCGGGCCAAAGCCGCTGGAGCGCGCGGGCGGACGCCCTGGCGCCGTCGCGACGCGACGCGACGCCAGGGGAAGTCCCGTGATGCGAAGGCGGGCGCAGGGGTCACTGCACACGGCGCGGTCGAGTGCGCCCGGCGACAAGTGGACGGGCTGATACTCTGGGAACATTTTTAGCTACGGTTCATGATCACTTAATTCAAGGCTTAAATCGGCAGACTCGAAAATTTGGGGAATTTATTATTATTATTATTATTATTATTATTATTATTATTTTACATTATTCACAGTATCTACTGGTCGGTATGTCAACCACACACAGGAATGATGACCAGGTATGTGGTTGCTTTACTGAGGGTTCAGATGGCTTCTGACAATACGGTATGTATTCAAAATTACAGACTTTTGCATATATTTTATATATTCCTGGCATCCAAGTGAAGACACTCCAGTGCCCGAAGTGTCATTTTTGGGATCACTCCTGTAGCTGATATTATTACAGGCACAGTTGTCACTTTACTGAAGTTGCACTGAGATGCGACTTCATGGGCGAGATCGGTATACTTCTGGATCTTCTCTTGATATTTTCCCGATATGTTGTGGGTATTGGGTATTGATATATCGATAAGGAAAACCTGCTGATGGTTTCTATCAATGTACGTTATATCGGGTCTATTGCCGCCGACATGTCTATCAGTGATAATGGAGCGATCCCAGTAGAGTGTGTGCTCACTACTTTCAAGCACATTCTGAGGCACATATTTATAATACGGCACGGAAGTGGCGAGTAAGCCCGTTCTCAATGCCAATAATTGGTAGACCTGCTTCGCCACTTCATCATGCCTCTTTTTGTATTCCAACTGTGCGTGGCTGCTACATCCATTTGTCACGTGTTGGATAGTTTCGCTTGCAGCCTCACATCTTCTACACGAGTCGGAATGAATGGTAGAATCTCTCAGAATGTGTTTTCTGTAGTTCAATGTTGGTACCACTTGGTCCTGGATAGCTATCATGAAGGCTTCTGTCTCCGGAAAGAGATCCCCGTGCTGGAGCCATGCGTGCGACGCAGAGATGTCGACTTCTGGTTTACTCAGCTCGTGAGGGTACCTTCCATGCAGTGCCTTCGCTTTCCATAAGGATATCTTCTCTTCCGTTTCAATGATTGGTTGAACAGGTGGATCAAGCTTTTTCAAGTTCAGAGGACTATAGTTATTATCAACTGCGCTCACTGCTTTCTGAACTCTCCCACAATGTTCCAAGAAGTATCTTCTGAGTGAAGCAATTTGAGAGCTGTGTAGAATTATGAGATCTACAATACCTCGCCCTCTTTGTGACCTTGGGAGGGTAAAACGCTCAGTACTTGAATGGGGATGATGTTTTCGATGTTGAGTCATAGCGGTTCGAATTGTCCTCTGGAGGTTGTCGAGGTAGGTATTGCTCCATTTATTATTATTATTATTATTATTATTATTATTATTATTATTATTATTATTATTATTATTATTATTATTATTATTATATATCGTTAGATATATCTTGTGTTCTACTAAATGGATATCTTCCATTCCTCTGCCACGGGAAGAGGGAGTTTGGTCTGATCCTTTTGAGTTGTCCTCCTCTCTCAGTTGTATTTTTATTATATCATTGCTTCATTTATTTTCTTTCTACCAAATAATTTTACAATGGCATATATTCGCTATAATAAATCTTTATTTTGGTTTATTTTACTAATTGATAGAGGTTTTACTTGAACTTGACCGTACCTTAACAATAATTCATCTCCTGAATCTTGTTCGCCAATGTTGTACATCTCTTATATAAACGTGCAAGAGCGGTTGACGCGTCTTCTAACCACACTCAAACTGAAAAATTGAATTCAGAGCTGTGAAAACCACCGAATTGCTCCGATAACTGGTGTAAGATAGCACAGCACTTCGTAGCGACCCTGTCGATTTTTAATATTTTATTGCTTATGGAGACATTCTATCTGAAAAATATTTTTTGGCTGCATATCCGTAAATCATGAGTATTAATATGCAATATACTCAAGTTTCTGTATAGCTTTAATTGCTCAAATTTTATGATACAATCTCGGGGACGTGGGAAATTGTTACAGAAAAAGATATTTCTTCACAATCTGGGAGAACACGTTATCTCCATGAAATGTCCACAAAGAAAACAATTTAATTACTCAGAAATCTAACAAAATCATTCCCGTATGTTTGTATTCTCATCTGATTACTTAGCATTCTAACTAAATTATTCACGTACTCTTCCGCCCACTTGAAAAATCGTTTTCATCGCGTCGTGCGCTTGGGCTTAAATAATGAAGAGGTAGCGGTGGCGCTGTTCAATGTGCTGTGGGGCGCGCATGAGAGAAACAAGTGTTTCGAAGAATTTTTATGCCTGCAATATCGTTTAATTTTCGCTCCAATGCTTTTCCGCGATACGTGGGGAGAAAGCACCGGTTCTGCCGAGGGTATTACTGAGTATAATGCGTGCCGGCCATGACTCTCCGCACCGCTCCACCCCACCGCGCCCATCAGCCCTGCCCTGCCATCGCGCCCCTTCCCACCATGACTGGCCCGACCCGGCCCGCCCCTTCACCCTTCCCCACCACATCATGCCTCTGCGCCCTGAACCATCCCCTCAAGACGAGACGCCAGTAGAATCGTCGTCTCTTTTCAGTCTCGATTCGTGTCGGGTCGTCGTATCGGGTCGTTGGGTCGAGCCGTCGTGTCGGGTCATCGTGTCGCGTCGTCGGGTCGGGTCGTCGTGACGGGTCGTCGTGACGGGTGGTCGTGACAGGTGGTCGTGTCGGTTCGTCGTGTCGGTTCGTCGTGTCGGTTCGTCGTGTCGGGTCGTCGTGTCGGGTCGTCGTGTCGGGTCGTCGTGTCGGGTCGGGTCGGGACGTCGGGTCGGATGGTCAGGTCGGGTCGTCGGGTTGGGTCGTCGGGTCGGGTCGACGTATCAGCACGTCATGTGCCATATCATGTTGTCTCGACTAATTTCTCCTTGTCACCTCATCTGATGTCTCGTCCATTTCCGTCCCTTCCGCCCGGTCCGACAGCTCCTTCCCTACTTCTCTGCCCTCCCACCACACCTCACAATTCGCTCCCGTCTCGCCCCGTCCCGAGCGACCCGCTCGGCCCTTCCAGTCCAGTTCCGTCCCGCCCCAGCCAGCCGTGCCCGTCCCTACGCCGCCCGATATCAGCCCCGCCCCTTCCCGTCCCGCCGC
Organism: Gryllus longicercus; assembly: GCA_038098605.1. Classification (NCBI taxonomy): domain Eukaryota; kingdom Metazoa; phylum Arthropoda; class Insecta; order Orthoptera; family Gryllidae; genus Gryllus; species Gryllus longicercus. The sequence continues at coordinate 778,628 of JAZDUA010000329.1, read as the reverse complement.
GCCCGCCACGCCGCGCCACGCCGCGCAGCGCCGCTCACCCGGAGTAATGGGCCGCGCTCGAAAGCGTCGCGCAACTCGAGCGAAATGTGAAGGGTGGTTAAGCACGGGCCGCGCAGGCGAGGCTGCGAGAGGAGAGGGAGGGGAGCTGGAGGCAGAAGAAGCGGAGACGAATGAGGAGGAAGAGGAACAGAGAGAGGTTACAAATGTAATGAAGAGAAAGAGAGAGAAGATAGGGTAAATGAGGAGGAATGGATGATGATGGCAGAGAAAGAGATTAATAAGGCACACAAAATAGAAAGTAACAATGAGGCACACACACTGGTGGAAAATAGGAGGTCTGAAAAGACGGAGGAGGAAGAGACGACGAGGAAGCCGAAAATAAGAGTTTCAAGGACGTGTTTATGTGAACGGGAAGAATTCAATGGATTACAATGCGAAAGAGTATAGGTGGGATACAACGGAAGTAGAGAAGAAATTCAGAAAAAAGGGAATTCGAAAAGAATTGTAGTAATTATTCGGAAAATTGTCAGTACATAAGATGTAAGACATAGAATTGAAACTGTAGGCGTATTAGAGCTTTAAGGTAAGAATGGAATTGACTGAGGTCGAAGACGAGGAAATATTTTCTTAGAAAGTGCCGGTTAGAATTCAAGTAGCATTGTTACTAGGCTTCTGATGGAGATAAATGAGCGGAAAAGAGAAACAATGGAGAGAACAAGAACAATACCAAGGGATGGAGACGATTGTGACTATGGGCTATTTATGTCTGGGAGAATCAATAATATATGCATTTGAATATAGATGTAAACTTCCTTAAATTTAGATAACGAATATCAGAACCAAATGGAAGCAGGATGAAAGAAAAGATGAACATTATAGGCAAGTTTGGGTGTTCAAAAGAGGCAGAAGCCCATGAAGATGCAATTGTGGCACAAACCGCTGTCGAGTCGTAGGGGGAGCAATCCACGTGGGAATTGTGGCAATGGTGGTGGAGATGGAAGTGATAGTGGTAGTGGTAGTGGTGGTGGTGGTAGTGGTGGAGGTGGTTGTGGTAGTGATGGCAGTGGCAGTGACGGTGACGGTGGCGGTGGTGGAGGTGGTGGTAGTGGTAGTGGTAGTGGTGGCGGTGGCGGTGGCGGTGGCGGTGGCGGTGGCGGTGGCGGTGGCGGTGGTGGTGGTGGTGATGGTGGTGGTGGTAGTGGCGGTGGCGGTGGCAGTGGCGGTGGTAGCGGTGGCAGTGGCGGTGGCGGTGGCGGTGGCGGTGGCGGTGGCGGTGGAGGCGGTGGTGATAGCGGTGGCGATGGCGGTGGCACGGTGGAGGGGCAGTGGCAGAGAGCCTGGTTGAGCCCACAGCATTGCCGGCCTGAATCGTATCTGCAACGGAATCTGGATAACAGGAATCCAGAGCTTCCTATATCTTAACGATAAACATTTGGGATAACTAGAGCAGAAAGAGAATTTTTGCTCAAGAGGCGAGTTGCGTAGGCGACGCAGTGGTGTATGTCGAGAAGCCTGCCTGCTCGGCAAATCGGTTTCCCAGTATGGGCTACGGTTCTTCTCGAAATAAGTACCTCTCCAAAAACCGCTCGTATTTGATGGGAACAGATCACAAATATACTTTCTCTTTCCGATTCAGTTTGAAGTACAACAATAACTTGTTACTCTCTTCCTTTTTGGTGATCTTAAAAGTAACCGGGACTGATTGCACACGAGCATTGGCCATGTACATGACTCAGAGGTCACAGAACAATGACTGAAACATGAACTCATGTCCATATGATAAAGACAACGCACACATACCACTTTACTGTAAGCGTATCAATATCGATTTCTCAGCCATTGCTTCTTCTTTGAGGAAGAATAAACTTAAACGCTCCTTAGTGTTAGAAGCTTCCTGCTTTTGAAATGTCAACTATGGGATCGAAAAACAATATCATTAAAAATATTAACTGATTTAGTTGAGAGGTGCTATTTTAGCTGGAAATTTATTTTATTGACGAAGACTTGATTATTTCTGATTTTTTTTATTGTAGTAGTACATTGTAATAAAAGTAATGACTGTAGCCATAGAGTAATAATCGCAATGAAAGTAATGACTATAACCATAGAGCAGGGAAAATCATTTCTCTATGCTTTAACTAACCTAAGTCCGAGCAATCACACTAATACTACACACTGTCACGAGGTCATTCTTAGGAAGGCCATTAAAGCGGAGTTCTTCTTCCTGGAAAGTAACAGACGAGACAGTAACACGTTGCTGCTCCTTTTGGGCAGCTACCTCTCGGAGGACAAGAGAACGTGTGAGCGGCGAACTCGCCAGTGACAGCCGACTGTCGGCGAGCGGAGAGGCCGAGCGGCATTTGAAGAGGTTGTTCCGAGAAGAGTCGCCCCAAAAGGAAAGAGGATGCTATGTTGTCCGATCTCAGGAGTAGCACGCGCTAAGCCATGTGCTGGCGAGACGGTCTGGAGCTCATCATCGTAGCTTATACCGTACGTTAACGCTGTGCGTACCGTACGTCAGTGGATAAACATTGCGGGTTTTCGGGGTCATTTTCGCTTATGATTTTGCGCAGCTCTGCATTAACATGCGCACAGGGAGGCGGGAAGTCCAATTCCTGATTATCCCCCTTTTGAAGTTGACAATTGATGAAATTGTTTCACGACAGGAAGAACCTTTCCAAACCATCTAGCAATCGTATAAATAATTCAACATAAAATCGTTTTTATTAATTGTATCGCTAAAGTAATAAAATAATTATTTGTGTGTGTTTTATTGATTTACTAGAACAATTTTAAGTGTAAATAAAAACGTTTAATGGAAAAGGGGGTTCAGAGGGGCTCAGAAATTAAGTTTCCCCCCTCCTGTTTCAGGATGCGCCCGCCTATAGTACTCTACAATGTAAATCTACGAACGGCAGACGTGGGATCAAATACATAAACACTGGGAGGAAGTGGGCAAACTTGGGATTAAAGATTTTTTTTCGGATACTATCGGTTGCGGATTTAGAAATTATAATTATTATTGAAAATTATCTTAACAAAAAATGACAAATTTGATAACAATATGTCAAATTAAATAATATAATACAGAGTATGTGAATATATAATGCAATACCATACCTGACTCTTAACAAATGCATAATTACTTTTCTGTAATTACAACCCCAACTATAATTGTACTTCTCTATTCGTCTCATAGTTTTATTGTTATTGAAGATAAATACAATCTGCATACAAAATGTGTGGCAAAAGGAAACAGCATATTTACTAGTGTTCTCTTCAGATGCTCTGCCTTCAATATTTTCTAAGTTCCTTGATGATTTTGGCTCGCTCTCCTCCTTCCTTATTAGTAGTGTGGCATAGGAAACACCCCTTCAGTTTCTTAACATATTGTACTTTTTTGAGCACGCCAAAAGACTTCGTCATTGCGGTCTACAGAAGGCACAAACAAACTTCCCAAATACTCATAGAAAAATCCTCACCGGTATACTACATGATCTTTCACCCATGTTGCCCTAAATCGTAACCAATCGCCCAGGTTTCTTAGGGGTGCCGTGGTGCAGGATGCTTCCTCCAGCATTTGTACGAACTGCTTCGCCTAGCCCGTTCTCACAGGCTCAAAATGACCTACGACGTCATTTTTTGTCAACTTTCCAACCGCTGGTGTAGACATTACGTAGTATAAATGAATGTACGCATTTCTGGCATAATAATTGTAAATAATGCAAATAAGGGGGGGGGGGCGAATGAGGAAAAACATCGAATCAAAACGCGGTTACTTAAAAAGAGACTGTTCTACAAAATCGACCAAAACGTCACTGTGAACAAACGTTAATTTAAGGATGTCTATTATTTATCCAACGAGAGAACGAAGTGGATGTAAACAAACCGGAATGTATTCCTCTCCTGAAGCGTGTGTTTCGGTGCCACTGAGCTGTCATCTTCCCAGCTGTCAACACAACACTGGCCTTTTATGCGAACTGGAATTCACCCACACTTGCACATTTATCTATCGGTTTGTGCAGGATGCGAAAGAGAAACTGACGTTTGCTTATCAATCAACGATCGACATCGTAGCACTCGCATAGATAATAATGTATTCAATCAGCATATTATTTCTAAAAGTTATCACGACATGATAAATTATTGTCGTTAACAGGATATGAATACACGCACCACAAAATCGCGAGATTTGCTTGTCTTGCGCATTAGACATTGATTTTTATTGCATGAAAGCCCAAAATTGGTGCAGCTTTAATTGGTACAGAAATAATCTATCAGTGATTTAGCAAGAAATTTAAATGTTATTTATATGAAAAGAAAAATACAATTATTATAATTTGATCATGACTGTATCGACTGTAAATGTCAAGTTGCGTATTCTTCTTGCGTAATGAATTAAACGTTTTAAAATAACACGTTTTTGGCATTTTCCGTGAATGTTTTACAATTTCAGACGTGAAGGAGATGGAGATAATTATTTAGTCTTCGCAGATAAGTGAAAACGCAGAATCCAGAAAGTTTATGTTACGCTCATTATTTCTGCAAAACGCAAATAGTTTCACTGACGATAAACTCACTTCACGACCCCCCCCCCCCCCATGACATCGAATCCACTTCTTTGCCTGGAATGGATCTTTATTTACACCTCTCGTTTGAGGAAACACAAATAATGTAAAGTAAATTTAGAAACTTATTTGAGAAGTAAACATCTGATTTTCTACTATATATTACAGGCATTTACTTGAAGTTTACGGAAGTATATCATTAGGTGCGCACTTAAAAATGTCTGAATAGAAATGAGTTTTGAAGACTTGCAACCAATCAGCAACTACTTATCCACGTGGCAATGTTTACATTCACTTCATTCTAACGTTGGAATATTCATTCTAAAGAATAGGAATATTGCCTTTTCTCATTAAACGAGGCGTGAAATGTGCCTCAGAAAAGAACCAGAATTCTAACATCGAGAAGCAAAATAGAGACGTCATGTGTAATGCAATGTGTAATTATTCTGAACTGCCTGGAAGAGGGAAGAGAATTCCAGAGGAGAACCGCTCTGATCATTTCCTCAGTTTACCCCAAATAATTCCTGGCGGATGTCGGAGCAGAGCAACACTACCAGCGGCACATGCACGGCACAACATACCCATGTTCGTGGTTTGATACTCGGTCGAAGACGTACTGTTTTTGAGAGCAGAAAATCCTCAGTTCAAACGTAGCTAAAGCAGTTCATTCCATATTGGCTTTTTACGCCAAGTTGCTGAACTACAAGCCTAAAAGACGCCTTTATTTAAAATATGAAAAGGCTTTTTCTGCTGTAAATCTTAGTTCGAGATCAGATTGCATTGTGGCGACAGCACTTCCCCTGCTACTTCGAAACAAGCCCAAAGATTGGTGGTAAGTCTGCTCCACCTAATCCTTGATGAAGAATAGGATTTCGATGATCTAAAACATTGCCAAAATTAACAATAAAATGCTCTTAAAATGCTTTAAAAATGCCCTAAAAACAAAGAAAAATGTAAAAATTTGCTCAAAACCACTTCAAATAAACAACTCAGTTTGTTGGATATGTTACTGATGTAATTGATGGTTCTTCCTTTTGGTCATATGAACTAAGCATACAAACTTTGAATTTGGACTGCTTTTTAAAAGAAAACTCTGCATTCATTTATCACGAAATCGGCCGAATGGCGCCGATAAAAGTCACACGAACCTTAGATTACATAATACTCACAACGGCTGACATTACAATATATGAGCGAAGAAATCGAATAAGCTTCTCAGGAATTCTGTGGTGAACACCTGATAAATATTGTTTGAAGCAAGTTCTATTAAAATCGGTTAAATCAGCAAAAGAGGCAGTAAAAATGACGTAAAAAAGGTAAATAATAACTTATTAGACGAAATCGATGAAAAATGCAAAAAATGACATATAAAAATGGGTCATTTTGTTTCGTCATAACATAACATGAATTTCTATACTAAACGGCATTGTGTTAAAAGTGAAAAGAAAAAATATGATATTTCATTAAAATCCGCCCCCCTAATAATGAACATTTGAATATTATTCTCTTTGCTCTTCGCTTGCCCTAAGTTTCATTAGACGGTGACCCCGAAGCCTGATAGTTCGACCGCTGGCTTCGGTTACCGCGTTGGGATGCTCCTGGCGAAGGCTGCATAATCGCGAGCGCCTTCTGAGGGCGGGAGGGCGGCGGCGGACGACGCTCCCTGGACAGATGGCGCGTCAGTCCCGCCCCCTCCGTCCCGCCCACCCGGCCGCCGCTCGTGCGCGGCGAAGCGTGACCGCAGCCATCCACCGTCGACCGCGGGCGCGGTGACCGCAGAGGACGCGGTCATGGCGCTGCGCTGGTGGAGACGATAGCGGCTTTGGCGGTGGTCCAGAGGGGGGGGGGCTGTCTAGGAAGGTGGTGGAGGTGGTTATCGTCCGTGGGGGGAATAGTGGTGGTGGTTGTGGTTGTATTAACGATGGGCGATGGTAGATGTGGTGCTGGTGGTGGTGATGATGGTAGTGGTGACGATGGTTGTCCGGGATGGCGCTGATAATTGCAGTAATTGTGGGAGAGGGAGCAGTAGGGTGGTGGTGGGAAGAGTGTTGGGGATGCGAGCAGTGTGGCGGTCTAGTAGTTTTGGCAGCATATAGCTAGATGTTATGGAATGTCTGGTAATGGTAGTTGTGAAATGAGGTTGGCGGTGTACCGATGTGATGGTGATTGTTGTCTGAGGAAGTATTGGTGGTGGTAGTGGTGATGATAATAGTAGGATGATTGGTGGCGGTGACAATAATGGTGGTAGTATTACTGCTTCTGTCAGTAGCGCCTGTGGCGGAGGGAGGCGACAGCGGAAGCTACGTACGGCGGGAATTTCGGAGGTAGAAATGGTAGAGATGGAGCTATGTAGGGTCGCGGTCAGTGACAGCAGCAGTGACGGCAATAGCGAAGGCAAGGACGGCAGCTACGCGGCGATACTTGAATCGGCAGCGGTCTGCGGCGGCGACGAAGGTATTTATGACGACAGGGTCATCCATAAAGAGGGAACGGCGCCCGTAAAGAGGGTATGGCGGCAGTTGCGAATTTGCAGACTACGAGGCGGAGGCTGGAATTAAGGGGTCCACACACGCTACGGATGATTGAAAGTTTTAACCCTTCCGTTTTATCCGTTCGGACACATCCGTTCTTTATTTTTCTGTATCATGTGTGGCCATAACTTCGCACGTAAACAAAATCCGTTGCCGCTATATTTTTGTCGAGGTTCGTGTTAGTGGTCGCCTGTGTCCTGAAGGGCTGTGCACGTCAAAAGGGGCCCCACAAACGCCGAAATAGACTGTGCCCTTCCCCCAAACCATCGGTTGCTCGCTTTTGCTCAGGTGAGGGCGTGGCTTTGACAGGAGGATGAGGACGCGCCTCTGGACGCCCTGGAGAGGATTCATGGACTAGTGATCCCAGGCGCATAATCTGCTAAGAGCATTAGTCCCGTAAGTGTATAGCATGTTTTTATCGCGGGATGTTGCTCTGATTTTCGCCCTCCGGTTGGCAAGATCCGGTGTCGACTCATAAGACGGCTAGCGGGGTAGGGACACCGCCCCAGCCACGATAAACTCTAAGCTCCCGACCAGTCTCGTGTGTGGTAGTGTAGAGCATGCGAGTGTGTGTAAGGGGTGAGGATATGGCAAGAATGGGAAGAAAAGAGCGCGTGGTCCGTGGCTCGTTTGGAAAGTACTTATCCGGCATTCGCCTCGTGATGATAGAAACCATGGAATTGAGCAATATAGCTCTAAAGAAGGCCACAGCAAAATGGCCGAAACGTGAGCACAACTGACCGAGACGCGGCTCATCCCGGATAGCCAAGAATGTAGGAAACATGGAAAAATACCGAGCGGCCGGCCGCTAGTATTCTCCTCAGTGGCTGAACTCGGCCTAGCTATCGAAAATCCTGCCCTTGACGAACTCCTCCCGGTCGAACGCACTGTAGTGACATCAATTGACATCACTGACAAAGCGGCGGCGATGGTGTAACGGTTAGCGTACTGGACCGTTGTACCCAATTTCGCGGGTTCAAACCCGATCGAAGCCGCGATCGTGGATGGGGCGACAAAATCCTTCGTACGCCTTCCTTCGGAGGGGAAGTAAAGCCGGCTGTCCCGTGTTAGTAGATTTACTTGCATGTAAAAGATCCTCAAGCCTAAATGCCGCCTCTGAGCTAAATTCAAAATCGCCTGTTTCTCGCCCAAGAAATACTTCCTTCCTCTACTAATTGGTGAAAGGAGCGTAGCGAAATTTGCGTGGTCAGACGGAAGAGCGGGCCTAATAGCCTGAGTCTCGCCACGTAAAATAAGGCAAATTCAATCAATCAATCAATTGATGCCCTGAGCCCCCTAAGCCGGCGCGTAGCAGAGGATGATGTACTTGGACGACGGTACGCTGTAAACACGTTACGCACGCCGCCGCCTAGCTGACATACAAACAGGCAACAACGGGAAAACTCAGCTTCTATGCAGGCCTATAGTTGACTCAGGGATAGTGAAACATGAAATGCGCAAACACGGACGGGTAAAACTGACATTTATTTTGATCGTGTGTGGGCACCTTAATTCACGTTCGATGTTGAATTGTACCAACACAAGAAGTAATTTAAGAAAGACATAAACGGTGATGTGCCTGCAAAACTAGAACATCATGTTTCTATCACTCAGCACATGTTCATCTTTTATTTTAATTGCGAATCTACTGAATGTTTTATAACTGCTAAAATGTGGTTGTACAATTTCTTTAACCATTACGGTATTACGATAGCATTCCGTTTTCTTCGTACGGGTTTCGATCACTAGGAGTAGGATAAAATCAGAATGGTCTGTTTATATTTTGGTATGATATTCTTATTTTCCTATAACCCCTGATGATCTTAATTTTTAAAATTCATATGATTACATTATTTGGATACGAAAATATGTAATTATTGTTGATAAAAACATTAGTTATCACAAGGCGAATAAAAAATAGCCATACAAAATACAAACCAAAAATACATTTATTCTGCAAAAGCTACACCACAACTACGCAAGGATTTCTGGCATCGACGCTACCTCTTCACGTCCTTAAATCGTTGCAAAAAATCGTGTTTCTCTTTTAACCTCTGCCGCAGATGAAGACTCTAGCACTGTTGCGACGTGCAGTGAACATCTTCAAATGAAGCTATCGCCATTGTAGCTGGTCGATCGTTGCACTTAATCAATTGCAGCAAATGCTGCAGTCCCGTAAACGCCACGGCCCAAAAATCAGACCCTACGAGGAGGAACGCCCTGAGGAGGTAATAGAACGGCCCAGGCAGAAGAGCAGTGCTGTTAAAGAAGTGTAATATAATGGAAATGCGATGATACCATTCGAAGTGAAGTCTTAGCGCTGACGCCTTTGAACGCAAAAGTTGTCGCGTGGCCGAAAACCACGTGTACGACACGTGTTCGAAAGAGCGGGCGATTGGGTTTCTAGCGTGGGCAAGAACGTAGGTGACGCGCTTCACGGGCTCGACTGAAATAAGCATTCGATAGATCAGAAACGGAACATCTTATCCATCAGGGAACTCCTTGTTCCATCCGATTGCTTGGTGACTAGATTACATAGGTTCATATGCTTGTTGGTTGAGTTGTTCTCTAGTGTTGCATGTGCAGTGTGGTGTAGTGTTCGAAATGAAAAATGAATTTTATAGTGAATCTCAGTGAACTCCATCAAAAAATTAGAAAAAAGAAAATTGATGGTCGGGCAAAACAAAAACAATGTGCTAGCATATCTCATGAACAAATTTGGCTTAACCCTAGGAATACGAAGGGCACCTCAAGGAGCAAACCATCTTGATATTACTTACAATTCACGTGAATCATGTGCTCTACAAACTCCAAATCGATACCATTCTAGAACATATAAAGTAGCAAATAATTTCAAATAATTTCAATGCTTCCCTTCCTTCATCTCATCTCGCTCATAATAGCTCCATCTAGATCGAACAGCAAACATCCCAAGTAGAATCAAATTAAAATTTCCCAAATATTTACTTAATCCTCCCTAAAGTAATACTTTAGTGTAGAATATTTCCCTTTCCTCTTCCTATTACTCGACAGGACAATCGTAACAGTTTATTCCCTAAAATCAAAATTCAAATTCAGTAGCATGTAACACAAAACTAATTAATGAAAGAGTAATTCAACCTCAATTTGTCATCGGATGCCCAAATCCAAAAACGTCAGCATGTAATACTGAAATGTATCGAAAGATCGAACGTGAGAAAAAAATCAGGAATATATTTACGTTTGTTATCTTGTTTATTTTATTGCGGAGTTGTTTTGGCATTAATAAAACAGACTCAGAACCTTTTTAACAACTTATTTCTTTTTGGCGTTTCGCCGCTATGTGAGGTCTTTTTTTTTTAAATCTAAAAATATAACAGTTATATTCAAATGAAATAAATTATTAAAAATACTGAATCTGTTATATTAAGCTAAAAACATTCCAATAAGCATTTGTTTTTTAAATGTGCTCCGCGTAATTGAGAATGGAGTTGGCCTGCGGTGCGGCGTCGCCCGGGGCGTGAGCGCCGTGACAAGGCGCGGTCACCGCCGCGGGCCACCGAGGCGAATCCCAGCCGCGGGCGGCGGGCGACAGCGCGCGGACGCGCCGCGCAGGGCGTTGACCGAGCGGGCGGGTCGCGCCCCGGCGCCGCCTAATTAGCCTCGCGCGCCCGCCCCGACGCGCCACATTCCGCCCGGCGCCCTCCACGTCACTCCCCGCTCCACCCGCCCATGCCCCTCGCTCTTTTCAGTCTACCCCCACCCCGCCCCGCCCCGCCATTCCCCGCACCACCCGGTCATCCCACTTCGCTCTTTTTAGAGTCCCCCCGCCGCGCCCCGCCCCGTCCAGTCCCGTCCCGTACTCTCCAGTCCCGCCCCGCCACATCACTCACCGCTCCACCCACCCATTCCCCTTCGCCCTTTTCAGTCTCTCCCCGCCCCACCCCGCCCCGTCACGTCACTCCCCGCAGCACCCGTCCATCCCACCTCGCTGTTTTTAGTCTTCCCCCGCCCCGCCCCGCCCCGCCCCGCCCCGCCCCACCCGCCCCGCCCCACCCGCCCCGCCCTCCTCCGCTCCGCGCACAACAGACCTGCCCAGTCTCATCCTATCTCGCTCTGTTCAATCTCTCCCCGCCTCGCCCCGCCTGGCCCTCCCCGCTTTGCGCAGGCGAGTGCTGCTCAGCCCCATCCCCTCTCACTCTGTTCAGTCTCTCCCCGCCTAGCTTTGCCACACCCAGAAATACGTACTGGAAGTAACATAAAAAATGACAGAGTGCATGGAAGAAGGGGATATGGTAAGAAAGGCTGGTATAGTGAATTATATATATATATATATATATATATATATATATATATATATATATATATAAATTTGTATGAACAAGTCCGTCGTGCTGAGTAAGCTGCTCATTCTAAGAAGATTTCATACATAGACAGCCAATCACAGCTGTCTAACAACAAAAACCTCCTAATTTTTCCGTCAGTGTATTCCATGTAGTGTTTGTAAAAGTAGATGTAAAAGTAAAAAGTTGTAATTTTATTGGGAGGGTTAAAGTAAGCGAAGTAAAACTGTAATTTTGTTAATACTGTAGGGATCATCTCTTTGGCTTTTCTCGTGCCTCTAGGCGTTTTCCATTTACCACGAGACGACTTTTGCAATTTTATAAATTTTCAATTTTTATTAAATAGAAAGTATTCCAACATCAATAACACATCTAAAATCAAAGTAACTTTCTTCGAGATGAAATAACATTTGGAATTCTTCCAAGTATCGTGCAATTTTGAAACAGATTGAAAGAGATTTATTTCGTGTTCATGATTTCTCTCCAGAAGTGCAGATGAACAGTGGCTCGTCTGATAGGGAACCAGAACACTCGTATTTTAAAATGTGAGATCACGACAGAAAATGTGAAGAGAAAATACGTAGAAAGCGAGATCATATTGACAGCAATGTATCACCTGAAAGTAATGGAGCAAACTTTTCTAAACCTTTTATGGATGCCTATTTTAGAAAAACTAAATGCCTTTTTAACTGCCTATTTTAGTTTAAATAAATTCTTGAACTTGTGAGTCTGAAAAGCAATTTTGAAGAAATTTTAAAATCGAAAACATCTGTGAATTTGCCTAGAATTGTGTTAAAAAATCTTAAATGTTCTTAGAAAATATTTCTTTGCAATAAATTTGTTATATTAAAATGCTTAGTTATATTTTAATTGCCATATTCCATGAAACAAAATGACTCATACACCGCGCACCCGATTATAATACTATTGGCTACGTATCTACTTCAGGGTTAATACAACAAACTATTAACTATTTTCCTTGGACGCAGTATTCAAATGATTTTTGTAACTCACCAAAATAATATTTTTCTTATGATCTCTTATGATCCAATGCCATTGATATCCTATCAAATGTCATAGCTGAAACACGGAGAATCCTTACGAACATCCGTAAGTAAAATGAATGCTGGTTCATGGGGCTAGGTCAGTGGAAACAATCAGACTATTTAGTAGTTTGCCAAACAACTAAATAGTCTAGTTCTTTCCACTGACCAAGTCTCATGAACCGACCTTCGTCATATGGTTATTATATTACTATTATTACGAGCTTCTTGGTCTTATTTACGTTACCCATAAATTATTGTTACATGGGAATATGATATCATTGAAGTTTAACAAAGAGGTTGCAAAGAGGTGTTGCGTGAAAATGTTGAAACAAATTCTGCAAAGAACTAAAATTAAAAGATGATGTTATCGTTACCTCATACATACGACGATTACATCATACGACACAGAAACACTGAACAACAAACTTATTGTTATTTAGTACCTGTCATCTGAATCGTCCTACGTGATTTATGTCAGATGACCTCCCATCTCCTTTGAATACCAGAAGAAAGAATTCCCTGGAAAGCTCAGCCCGGGCGCTGGGTGCTTGCTCCCTTTGTGAAGGGCAGTCAGGTATCGCAGTCACTTTCTTGGAAGGACGGGGATTAACACTGACCTCCTGCAGAGCTCTGGGAAACAGTTCGTTTATTACCAACCTACTCTTTCAAAGAATAATAGAGGAGGAAAAGGCACTATTCCGGGAGCAAATAGACTGCGTTCTCCTTTAGTGGAGCTCATGACATTTGGATGTCATTTTTGTTATTAACAAGAAGACTCTGTAAAGAAGGCTGCGTTCAGGTTGTCAAGCCCAAAATAATCAACAAAATGGGAAGTGCTCTATCTACAAAATCGAGACTCTGAATCGACTCTCTTTTTCTCTAGGAAATTCGTCGAATTTTACCGCTGCAATACAGTACGTTCTTTTTAAGACATACATAAGGTGAAAAAGAAAAAAGTAAAAGTAAAAGTCGTGATTTATTGGGATGGTTCGTTAATATACCAGTGGGCGAAATTTTGTGTCTCAAAATACAATGTATCGAGCTAGAGCATATTAAAAATTTGGAAAATTGATACAATTCATATATAGTCATAGTACTGATTTGAAAAGATGTAAAAAAAATGTAAAAAATTCTTGATCGACAAGTGGAAGAGAAAAACATTCCTGACGGCTAGTGTAACGTATAAAAAATTTACCCCTGAAAGAAGCAACAAAAAAACTGAAATACAAAAAAGTATTTGGGATCATTTATGTGCCTCGCAAGTCTCAGCAAACCGTCAGACGTACTACAAAGAAAGGCGATCTGTCTTTCATACCTCACATGGACTCTGTGTTTCATCGCGATTTCCGCCGTGGCCTCCTTGTGTCCCCTTCCCTCCTCTTGGCTTCCGCAGCACCCCTGGCCGCCATTGTGACTCACGCGTGTCCCAGCGCCTTCCGCCCGTCCTCTCGCGCTCCCTGCTGCCTGCGCAGCCCGAGCGCACCTCGCCTCCCCAGACACGACGCACGGTCCCCCATGCTTCCATATGGGTGGGCTACTCCGCCGTACCGCTTTTTAAGGCCCATTCACAATGCAAACGTAAACACAAAGGTAGCGCATAGACATAAACATTAACATAAGTGATAGGCATTGTGAATACTTCAGTCTAACATCAACGTAATCTACATAAGAGTTTCTATTGGCTGTGAGACTTTCTGGTTGGATGTGAGAATCAATTTCAAGATATCGACTCTGTATATGTCCCATATGGCGTTAGTTCTTCTATCAACGTCGCTCCAATTTCGATTCTCGATTTTGAGTTACCTTTCTGTGATTGGTTCATTTCTTATGTCTTACTTAAGCATAAGCACAGAAGCTTGCAAGCTTTTAAGTTACCGTCCTACGTGGTGTGCTTATGCGAACGCGTAGCGAACGAGTCCGCTTGTGGGCGTAGACCTAACGTCTACGCCAACGCCATGCTTATGTTTACGTTTACATTGTGAATGGGCCTTTACTCCTGCGCAGCACCGGTTTGATCACAAACCACGCGATCACAAGATGGGCACTTCGTTTGGAAAGGCAGTACAATCGCAGCTGCCACGTTGCATGGAGCGTTGAGGAATATTTTGAAAGTGGCATAAAGAGACACTTTTTAACGAAAAATACCTTGATAACAGTAATTGATATAAACGTTGCAATATTTTTTTTTTAAAAAAAGCTTCATATATATATGTTTCAATGCCTTGCAACAAGGTGATAGTTTTGGTAACTAGATGCATTAAAAATGCCCGCTAATACTATGACGCAAACTAATACGTGAAGCTCATTGGCTGAAGTTGGATACGCTGCGCAAGAGCCCCACCTCCCTTGTCGGCTCGTCTAAACGACGATAGTTAAACTGTCGTAAACTGGCATACTTAACATGGCTGTACATCAACTTGGCTAAGGAATACATTATTGTCTTCAAAGCTGTAGTGCATGACTGAAATATGGGGCCCCCTAATTACATTTTAGAACATGATCAGTAATCAATATGAATGCAATAATAAACTATAACCTTTGAAATTTTAAACATTCGTATCAAAATATTTTTTGATTATTAGAAACTATTAATTTTTTAAATCCATCAGAGGCCCTCATCCGTCGGGGCCTTAATCATGTGCTTCGTATTTGTCTGCTTGAGAATTAATCAACTTATAGCCCAACCACTGCGTTTGTTGGCTCGGAAGGCCTACTCCAAGTCTTCGAAATTTTGTTCAAATGATAAAATCTGTTAAAATGTAATTCAATCGAAAATCCAAAAACGATTTTTATAATAAATAAAATTGATTATGGCGATTCGGATAGCCGAGATTGCTAAGGCAGTAGTGCTGTCGCGATCTCAAACGGAAGGATCACGGGTCCCAGTCACGCCTCTGGCAAGGATGACTTTGTATGTTAGCATCGTCCATTCATCTTTCAATATCATCGTCATTTCATCTTCCATCCCCCAGGAGTAGTCACTCTGGGGGATAAAAATTGGATTTGGATCAGCAAAAGAATGCTGATCTCCCCAAAGGAGCCACATTCACTTTCCACGGGGGAATATGTAAATGGGCCTCGGTAAGTGCAGGTGTATATCCGCGGGTTCACAGCTGGCCAAATTCGACACAAAAAAGTGGATACGTGGGTGTGATTCCAAGAGAGCTCTGCTTTGGTTTCCTTGTGTATTGTTTGGAAGTGAAGATACGGGGACGAAGACAGGGTTTAAAGATTTAAACAACTTCATAGAAAGATTGAAGAAATATGAAGATTCTAGAACTCAAGTAAACAAATATTTGCAGTCAGTGTTATCAGATTGAGTAGAAATATTAGATATGCTTACAGGAGAAATATTTGAATTCACAATGAACAAGTGAAACATGAGTATAATCATTTATTTATCAGCTTCAGCTTTGGTGCTTTTGATTTAGCTTTAAGGGCCACATTGTAAATAGGGAATTCACAACAAATTCACCAATTTTTAGAGAATTAATTGATTTCTGTGCAGAACAAGACGCAGCTTAAAAAAATTTGGAAAGTGCGACAATATTTTCCGGACTTCTAAAACGGTTCAGAACGAGTTGTTGCAAATTGAAAGTATGCCAAGAAAAAGTTGCGGAAATCGGAAAAAAAACGTTTTAGCTCTGATTGTCGACGTAACAAGCGATGTGTTGATTACGGTTCAAATGGAAATTGTTTTCAGATACATCGTTAACCACAAACACGCTGAAAGATTTTGGACTTTTCAATACTTCTGCGCCATGATGAAGAAATTTGGCGTCTTGAATTCATTAAGAGATAAAGCGGCACCCAAAAATGTCCCCTTACAAAAAGCTTATAGATCAGCTTCAAGGTCAGACGATGGCGATTATGAAATTTCTTGGATTTCGAAAGGTTTTCAAACACTTGTTGAAATCATTATCATGAAGCTCATTATGTCCATTGTTATGTACATCAAATTAAGTTAGTGATGGCGACAACAGCATTAATAAACAGAAATGTCAAAATTTTCTTTGACAATATTCAGGACCTGTGCAGATTTTTTCAAACAACCCACAGAGGACATCAAAATGATAGAAAATATAGAAAGAAAACCAGTTGCTTAAATCTGTACTCATTCCCACCAGATGAAATTTTCAATCGAGAAGCGATACTACAATATTTGACCACAGGCAAGATCTGATTGAATGCATGAAAACTATATTAGAGTCAAATGACATGAAAAACGACAGTTTTCTCGCTCATACTGTCGGTCATTTAAAAATTTTGTTAAGTGAAAAATTCAATTTTTGGATTTCATTTCTTCGGAAAGTTACGCCGATTTATATTATTTGGGCAACTTCAGAAAGTAGGAATTGTCGTTGCACAAAGTCATTGAATTTTGACCAAATTATGAAAAAACTCAGAAATGGTAATGCAACAATCTTCGTACACCAAAATCTATCACAATCTTCACCTGTAAAGAAAAAGAAGACTGAATAAAAGAGTGGACGAGAAAAGCAAAGAAAATTCGAGATGTAATTATTTTTCAACTGAAAGAGAGATTAAATTTCACTGTTCATTTGACTAGTGCTTCTTTGTTCATGTTGGGAAATTTTTTCGATTTACATTTCTAAATTTCCAGAAGAAGCATTAAAACTTGTTTGTGATGCTTACAAGTTTATAAACTCTCCAACATTTCACGGGAGCTTGAAGCAATTTACAGTGCAGAGGAATACAAGACATTATCTAGCACTCTTAGTTTGTATCAGTTTCTAAAATAGTGCAACTTTGAAGAAACATTCAGTGAAATCATCACTCTACTAGCAATTATAATTATAATTACATATATTTCTGTACTGCAATGTGTACCAGGCTAGGAAAATTTTCGAAATAAAATAATTGTATTGAATTATTATCACCCCTAGTAGCAGCAATAACAACTAGGATCATGAAATGACCAAGTGTAAAATGTGTCCATGCAATATTACTTGTCACAAAGTGCTAGAGCGTGGTCACCGTATTTTATGAAATTTAGTTGGTTTTTCTGATGTATGAATTTGATTACTGTCAACTGTCTCAATGCAGAACTATTACAAAAACTTGCCCGCTGGAAGTCAAAGCCAGAACCACATGCGCGGGAGGTGAATATACGTGGCAGAGACACAACGGGTAATATTATGTAATGTTTCAACATAGACTTTTCTAAAACTTACTTTTAATTTACATGAATTGTTTACGTTTTATTATATACTACTAGAGTTCTAAATTTTGGAAATTACATTTCCGTCATTCGTTCGAGTTGGAACAGCACGCATCTTGTTGGGACAGCTCGCACCACTACTAAAATGACTGAAGAGATGATATAGTGAGGTGTTGGAAGTAACGATAACAGCAAAGAAGGTGCGATAGGTATGATTATGTTATACATTAACGTAAAAGGAATAAGCATGAGTATGCGAATAAGTGAATAAACATGAAGACAAAGAAAAAATGGTCATAGAACTAAAGCCTGTTTTACACAATCATTTTTTCATCATTTTTCGCCGGTACAGAGAAGAAACAGACCAAACTGGATGTAATTTGTACGAAAAAATGATGCAGGCTTCATTTTTCAGTACAGATTTCATCCAGTTTGACTACCGCGCT
This sequence comes from Gryllus longicercus, assembly GCA_038098605.1. NCBI lineage: Eukaryota > Metazoa > Arthropoda > Insecta > Orthoptera > Gryllidae > Gryllus > Gryllus longicercus. The sequence continues at coordinate 760,533 of JAZDUA010000329.1, read as the reverse complement.
CCTGGCGTCACTCTTCGGAACTTTCTCTGGTTTGTCATGCGTTTGGTGCGATTTGTTCATTTTGAAGATTCGAGAGCGTTCTGATGTGTTGAATTGTAATGTAATGTGATTATGTAGTGAAAAATAAATCATGTACTGTGTTCTAATGTCACCGCGTTCCCCGCTCAGTGCAAATATAACCTAACTTAATTTGTTACCATAGATGCGATGTTCAAATGTTTGATCTTCAGCGCTTTTTGTGGCGTCCAGAGGAAGTATTTTCATCACAGTTACGTACAAAGACCAGAAATGATCATGTAAAATCCTGGAATTTTTTAATCCAGTTTCGGCACCGAAACATAATGCGTAAAAACGAACGTCCTTTTTCCATCCACTTTCTGTACAGAAAAATGATGACAAAAGGTTGCAAAAATGACCATGTAAAACAGGCTTAAGAGAAAGTTAAGTACATGTATTACTCGTGCACCTTTTCTTGAACGATGGATTAAAAAATGCGGGTGGAGTGGGGGTATTAGTTACTTAATCGGCCACTAGATTTTACGAAGCAATGCCAATCTCTGGAGAAGCAGTCAATCCTTTGCAACTTTCTCAATAATTTGCGTTCTAACTTTCTAAAGAGTTCGATGGATCTCCTGTGATGGATCTTCACCTGTTTTGGTCATTTCTTTAGATTTTTATGGAGTAAATCTCGGACAGAAGTTCTCGTTTCAACAGAAAATAGTTTCTATTTCGCGCCAGTGAGGATGTGTTTGGGATGTTGTCATCAGTGCTCGCTGCGAGCTTTTGCCTTCAACTGTTTATTGTGCCAGAGAAGAGGAAGCAAGGTCCTTGTTCAAGAAAAGTTGCACGAGTAATACTATGTGAATTGTAGGTTATAGGCCAAAGCGTCGGCTAGTTATGTAAGTAAAGTTAGTTTAATGAGTTACTACCCACTTTTTTGCTGCCCAATCCATAGAGCTGCGACTATATTCCCCCTGGCCAACAAATGACTGCCTCGTCAAGGCCACTGGCGGGAAAAAAATGTCAAGCAGAACATGTAAGCTTTCAAAAATAAACTATTATTTTCAATACGAAAAAATGAAAAAGAAAAGCCAGATGTTCATGTACATGAATGTAGATAGCGATTTTACGTGTCACTAATTTATTTTCAAGAAAAATTTACACCAACGTTATTCATTCTAAATAATAATTTAGTATTTTAAATAACTGGGGAAAAAAAAAAGAAAAATTCTCTTGTATCTGCATATTCTGGCCAACAGTAGAGCTGCAGCTTGTAGTACCTCCAGCAGCCCTGTCGCCCCCGTCTTCCTGTTTCTCATCCGCGTAATCCCCCACCCGCGCCCCCGGGCTTCCTGTCTGTGCCGCCGCCGCGCCGCGCCGCGCTGCGCCGCGTCGCCCCCCGCCGCGCTAATCCCGGGCGCCGGCCGGAGCGCACGTCCGTCCGCGCCAGACAAAGGCCGCTCGCCCCCGCCCCCGCCCCGCTCCGCCGGGTGCTGCGGCGCGCGGGCAAGCTGGACCGGCCTCAGCGGGGAGGACGGACCGGACGTCGCGTCGGACGTCGCGTCGCGCCGCGCCACACATTCGCGCAGCTGGCGGCACTCCCAGCCCGGGGGCCGCGACGGGGGAAATGGTGGGGGTGGAGAGAGAGGTGGTGGCGGAGCTGGGAGTGATGCCGAAGGAGGAGGAAGAAGAGGAGAAAGCGGAGGCGGGGGTGGAGGCGAAAATGGGGGTGGAGAAGGAGGCGGAGGTTGATGCGGAAGCGTCGGCGGATGTGAGGTGAAGGCGGAGGTGGAGGTAGTGGCGACGGTGGAGGTAGAGGTGAAGATAGAAGTTTTGGCGGAGGTAGAGGTGGGGTTGGTGGTAGTGACGGAGATGAAGGTGGAGGCTGAGGCGGAGGGTGGTGGATGCAGTGGTGATGGCGGTGGCGGAGGTGGACGTGGAGACGGAGACATTAATGGTAGCAGTGGCGAGAGTGTGGGGGAGAGCGAGGAGAGAGATGGACGGAATAGTGGGGGTTGGGCCGGCTGATGGTGGGGGCGTGGGTGGTAAAGTTCGCGGAGGCCTCGGCGGACAGCGAGTGCTAAGCCGGCCCTTGATCGACCGAACCCCTTGAGTGTCTGGAGGTACGACTTGAAATTAGTATTACAGAGGGGCAGGCGACAGGGGCAGAGATGGAAAGGATTCTAAAGTTATTATTCGTGAGAAGGACAACAGGGATGAGAGCTGCAGCAGCGGGGGCGATGTAAGGATTATTATGGACGGACTGGAGGGCGGTTTGAAAGTGTCTGGAGACATTAGAGATGACTCCATGAGAAAAAATTATTAAGTGGAGATACAATCCTCCATTTGACTTATAGTTTTGGGAGGGCCCAGAAAGGAGGCTGAGAAACTTGCGGTTGCAGGGCATCTGAACGTATCACACAGTTGTGTCGTGTGCGCGTTGAGGGTAGTACTTTTTCTACGATAAATAGTTTGAATTTATATTCGGAGACAATATTTAAAGTTGTATTGAAATAAAATCACCATTATTCAGAAACATATTTACAATAGCTATCAAATATTTTTAATCCCACCTATTTGTACGCGAGGTCCATGATACTTACGTCCTCCCCCCTCGGGAGTCGCCCCTGCTGCCCCCTGTCCCTTCAGCTGGGCGGCGTGGGCGCTGGCCGGCAGGCAGCCGTCTCGCATCATGTGGGCGACGGTCGCGGGTATTCTGAGGGACAATGCGCAGCCCCGCGCCGCGCCGCGCTGCAGACCCCTACGGCGCAGCTGCAGCGCAGCGCTGCGCGGAATTTCCTGGAACGCGTCCGGACACGTTCCTCCGCACTCGAGGACCATTCCCGCTCTTCCGCTTGCCCGGCCAATGTGCGTGGACTGATTGGCTGTGTCGTGTTCCCGGGCGCGACAGCGGAAATGGCAGTCGGCGACGATGGTGTAACGGTTAGCGTATCGGACCGTTATACCCAAATTAGCGGGTTCAAACCCGTGGACTTTTAAGGGATAAAAAATCCTTCGTACGCCTTCCTTCACAAGGGAAGTAAAGCCGGCTGTCCCATGTTGGTAGATTTACTGCACGTAAAATATCCTCACGCCTAATGAGCTTTTAGCCTCTGAGCTAAATTCAAATGGCCTGCTTCGTAGCCAGTTTCGTGTATACCTCCGTTCTCCGCTATTTGGTGAGACAGACGAGAGAGCCTGATGGCCTGCGTAATATATAATATATCTATAATAATATATCTCGCCGCGTAAAATAAGGCATCGATTCAATTCAATTAGTTCCGAATGTGCATGTTAAATATCGATGTTTCTCCACCGCCACAACGTAATATCCCTTGTCGAAATTCACGTGTGCTTGTGTGTGTTTGCAGCTTCAGGTATCTCCGCCAGCCCCAGTCGGAAGAAACTCTAAACCTAAGCTTCTGACATGTGTTGTACCGTAGTGCATTTGTTTGTGAGTATGTAAGAGGAGAAAAAGGGATAAGGAGCATGGTGTAAGGTTGCGGAAGGAAATATCGCGCGAGACCCGTGGTCTATATGTTAAGAGACTGCTCCGGCATTCGTCATGTAATGATTGGAGAAACCACAGAATCTACGTATGTATTACCATCAGTTACATTCTAGTTTAACTTTTAGTTAAATTTTAATTATAAGTTAATATAAACAGCAACTTTCAAATTAAATTTAGTTGTTAGTTACTACATCAGCTTCAAACCATCTTTGTTTAAAACATAGAAAGGTTTTGTGCCATGCGTTATTAACACGATGTTTTAATTTACTCGTAGCTGCAATAAAAGCAGAAAACCACGTGCATACAAAGGAAACATACTAAAATTGCGTCAATCGATTTGTCTTGTCGAGAGGATCATTCTCTGTAGGTGACGTAAAGTCACCAAAAATGCATTTCCTTTACTTAGAAATAAAAAATAAACACGACTTTTAAAGACTTTCTTAGAAATTTCTGGATGGTTAAAAAAAAAGTGATCCGTTCCTCAGCAGGAGACCGAGGAAGCAGTATCGTAAAATTATATCTTGAAATACTACATTAATCTTCAAGAAAAAATCAATTATTAAGCTGGATTAAGCATAGCTTTTTCGGTATACAATTCACAGTCTATGCATTTCAGATTGAAGTGGATTTCTATACTGCAACGAGGAGTGGAGTGAACTTTAACAAAGCCAGAAGGAGAACGAAGAGGAGGCGAGGTGCTTTGGACTGAGTGAAGGCTGCATCCCGCCCACGCCCGAGGGAACCTGTTCCGGGAGGTTGGTCAACCTGTCTGCTTCGTCCGGCAACAAAACGACAGCTCTGCAAAGGTCAATACTGTTCTCAACCGACGCATTCGCGTCCATCAAATTCCTCATGCTGCAGTTCATCGCTCTCGACGGCTTGAAAACCAAATTCGCCAACGAATTCGCCAACGCCCCAGAATAGGAACAATGAGGAAAATATAAACTCTTTTAAAGAATGTTTGCAAATCGAATATGAATAGATGTTTAGAAAATTTACTTGCTCTCTGTATCTGGAGTGCCGGTTCTCAGCAAAAAGTCAGTATATACGCATTTCCGTAAAGTTAAATGACTTTCTTTAAAAGCACAAAGAGTTAACTTTTTGTCTTTTTGAAAAAACAAAAAGAACCTGGCCAACAATGCAACGCTTTTACGATAGCAAGATTACGTATGCTTATTCAAAATTAAACATTGAAATGTAATGAACGAAAATGTTTGTTTGGAAAACGAAAAAAATCTTAACAAATTTTCCCGCACAAATAAAAACGACTACTCTACGCAGCTCTGTGAGCACGCAATATGTCAGACACAATGTTGGTTCTTACCATTACAATATTAATTAAAAATGTTATTATATCGTTCTGCATTTGGTGTATTTACGATGTTAAATGGTATGCGATGTTAATTGTACAATATATATTAAAAATGCTATTATATCGTTCTGCAGTTGGTGTATTACGATGTAATTTGTCTCGTGAAAACAAATGACGAGTCCTAGAAAATTTCATAAGTGAAAATCTCACAGTAAATGCACAAGCATATAGTACATGACTAGACGTAGTCTGAGACAAATAATACTTTGCATTAGTTATGAATACCACAGTTGAATCGTCAAGCATAATCTTGTTTAAAAACCATCTTCACTTAACCCGCTTCTTTTCAAACGCAAAACAGAATCATCATATCGAACTGGCTTTGTCGTACGCGCAGCAGTCCGGAGGTAACAGCCGAAGTGTAGCTGCAAAGAGACAGTGGTAGAGGTTCAGGTCACAACAAGAACAAAGCCCTATCGAAGCAGTAGAAAAAGCGCGCGGCAGATACTCGACATGGGCTGTTTTTGCGGGGAACAATAGTACTGATATGTGGACAATACTTCGGGTTATTTCAGGACGACCGCTGTGTCCAATGTTTTTGCAAAAGATCACATCGTGCAGCCGGCAACGTCCTGTGCAAAACGGTTCGCTCCCACGTTTCGGGCTTGCGAGAGCGAACGTGGACCTTCACAGCACAGATGCCAATGACACCAGAGGTGTGTTATTATTTACAAGCGGATTACATGCGCAACTTGCAGACGCTTACATATTTTGCGTATTACTTAGACAGACCACTGAATGGTTTTTAATAATCTGGTACACAACGACCTATTGTTTCTGTTGCAAGAAATAGGTTTAATGTATTTCAAGGTAAATTTTGCAGAAACATAGTTTATGCGATTGGAACATGGAAGAAGTCATTGATTCAGAAATCATAAGCATTTGAAATGCGCGAAATGCAAAAAAATATAAAATGTGTTCAGGACAGGCTTTCTGGAGTCTTCTCGGGTCAACGAAATCTCTAGAAAATAAATGAATGTGCTCATGATCCCTCCATATCAGATATAACAGCTTCCCCTACCCTGTCGCCACTACATTCCGACGATTGGTGAATCTTGGGATGTCTATGCAAAGATGTAACGCCCCGCCACTGGTGCCATGGATATACTGCGCCTAAAACGTGAATGCAACCGTGAAACGACTGTGCCTCGCATCTTTGGAGTATATTTTAAGGATTGTAATAAGTTCGTTTATAGAGATCTGTTTACTTTACGTAATGTATTCTAAAATAAGTACAGTGATTAGGATTAGATTTAGATGCGCTTTCCACATGGAATATATGTGATATGTAGGTTAGATTTTGAGATTTTACTACATTATAAAAACTGAGGTAAATTTGTTTGCAGAGATTTGGTTTTTTGACTTGACATATAGTCTAATAAAAATATAACATATTCTAACGTTTTCGAAGTTTCATTTCTTTTAATAATGACATAATCTAGACATAAATAACTCACATTGATATTTTCTTTAATTTGTTGCGATTATGTGTACGTTTTAATTCAATGAATTTCAAATAAATTTAGTGGGGTTCTGTTTCTTTATCTGGCAGCCCTGAATCACACTCATGAGAGAGATGTGAGATAAATGGTTTGTAAGTTACAGAAAGGGGAAGCGAGAACTAATGCCCAATCGTACTTTTAGAATAAAATCAGTAATATTTCACTTCATTTCTTAATTGTTAAAAAATTATGGTACAATTATAGTATTACATTTTGGGAGGGAGAGTGTAAATTATGGTACGATCTGGCAACCCTGTCCAGTCCGCTGAACAACGTTCACAAGTTACAGAAACAGGAAGCGAGAACGAAGGTCCAGTCTTACTTTTAGAATAACATCAGTAATATTTCACTTCATTTTTTTAATTGTTAAAAAATTATGGTACAATTATGGTATTACATTTTGGGAGGAGAGTGTACATTATGGTACGATCTGGCAACCCTGTCCAGTCGCCGAACTCTGTGGGCGCGCGGGTGTAGTGGCCAGAGGCGGGCGCACGCGACTTCTTTTCCCGGCGGCGCCGGCGGGGAGGGAGGGTGGCGAAAGTGGGGGAGGGGGAGGGAAAAGCGGAGGGGGGGTCACAATGCGCAGGAAATTGCGGAGGCGCCGCCCTTTGTGTGCCGGCGCCGGCAGAACAATTTAATTCCGCCGGCGAATTTGATTTCCGGGCGCGACGGCGCCGCGCTGGTGGCGCTCTCGCGCGGGCGGCCGGGCAAACTCCCGGTCCGCACGTCGCCTCGCCCCGCCCCGCGGGGCCGCGCGCGCACTTGCAAGTTCGGCCGTTCGGTGCAAGTGCAGCTTCAACAGGGCCAGTGGGATGTCGTGAAGATGAAGAGCCAGCGCTCCACATTTGAGTTTGGTCTGGGAATGGAGACTTACACCTCCTGTGTAACTTTGTGTTTTCAATGGAAATTTTGTATCAATTTTCAGTTAGTGTATTATAATTATTTCAATATTTAATGCTTGTTATGTATTAATTTTATACACAGTTATCTTTTTCCAAAATAAAGTTCCTTTATTGTCGTGTGTAATGTTTGATTTAATTTTATTCCACTTTTTATTAAAATACATATAAATATAATAAATAAAATAAATAAAAAATATATAGATTACCTCCGAGTAAAAAAATTGCTGCGCCACTATCTAGAGGTAAGGTGATTTTTATCACTTATAGGTGATAAACGCGCGCTTGCGCAGATGTAAAAGTGTTCCAAACCTCGAACTGCGCATGCGCAGATGATATTGATGTCGTTTCTTATACCTCCTTTTTAGGGAGTTTGTGCACCCTCCAACGTTAAAGCACGCAATTGAAGTTTCGCATCACTTTAGTGCATCTGCGAATCCTCAGAAGATTGATAGTGTTGCCGCTATGGCTTTGGCGAGGACACACTCCCTATTTTGCACGGTGTAGCGAATAGCAATCTCGATCACACTACTTTTCAGCATTTGCTCCAACGAAACTCGACCTGAACACGCGCAGAAGATGGAGCTTGATGACGATTTCAGAACAAAAAGTAAGTCCATAGAATTAGGGAGTTTGTGCACCCTCGAACGTTAAAACACTATCGATCTTTCAAGTGCAAGTTTCGAACCACTTTACTGCATCTGGGCATGCGTATAAGATAGATCGCTGTCCTCTATGGCATGCACAAACTTCCTATTCTATTTGGATACACAGATATCTGTGTGTATGACAGCCATCTGGAGAAGATACCGGGGCAAGCGATTGACCTTCAGACCGCTTTGGCATGTGCATTCACACAGATGACAAGTCCCCACGGGGAGGGGAAGCAGTGGTAAGTAAATCCCCTGAGGAAGTTGCGTATAGGGAGCGTTGGAATTTTATCTACACTTATTCTATTATACAAACATTAATAAAAGTCCAGAAGGAAGTTATGCAGTAATAATCCGCAGTAGTAGTAATACAAAAGTTCCAAATACTAGTGTTAATGTTTAAAAACATTATTTATATTTCACTTTTATTGCACAGAGAAGAATCAAGTCAGACAAGAAGTATACTAGACGTAACATTCGATGTACAGAATCATTTTTAAACAGAATTTTCAAAGGATAGTTTCCGAGCTCTTCGCGAAAGCAGGTTGGTAAGCCTAGCCTGAAACGAGTACCTGGGCCTCCTCATACAAAGTTTGATCAGTAATAGAACGCTCTCAGTAAATGTAAACCACCACCATTCCAACTCATGACCAATCTTAGCAGGACCACCACAAGAGTCGCCCCTATCACCGATTTAATTTAATTTATACGTAGCAGACATTCCCACACTAAACGACATCCACATTGCACAGTTTGCTGATGATACAACCTTCTGGAACTCCGGTCCTTCACTTACTGATTGCAGCAACAAAGTTCAATTGTACCTTAGGCCTGAACATGGACACAAAACTCAATTGAAAGCAGCACATAGATACAAAAATCATTCAAGCCAGAATGAAGCTAATACAATTAAAGCCTTTATTACATAGAGCCAGCCCATATCATACAATTCAGCTCTTCAAATATACAAAACAATAATATGACCCTTGCTACTAAACGCTTACCCAATCTGGTTAAACGCAGCAAAATCCAACAAGAGGAAAATAGTACAAAACAATTTCATAGAATTATTTCAAACGCTCCCTGGTATGTCACCAATAATCAGTTACACAAAGAATTCAACCTAGAGACTATAGACCATCATATCACCAATCTAGTTACCTACTTCTCAAACATTCCCCATATCCCTTCACTATCAGTTCATAGACTCGGCAACAACCCTTCACATAGAACCAGAATACAATATAAATATTTCCCTTTCACATTTTGCTCAAGAAATTCTCCGAACTAGATCCCGACTAGAGGAGCCCGATGAGTAACATCAACCTCTAAATCAGTTTTAAGATTTAAATTAAGTTAGCTCTTAAGCCATCCAAAATATGTATAGTTAATTTAAACTGAACTATGTATTAACCATCTGTGTAAACAATTTTAAAAAAGGCGGACGGACTTCCACCTTTCAAATGGCTGAAATAATTTCGATGTTCAGACGCTTTCGATAAATGGAGATTGTGTGTACCTCCATCCTCGAAGAGTCGCAATTGTCCAGCGCAGCAACTCAGTCGTCTGTTTCCTCTCATCGCGCATGCAGCGGGTGGCGGCGCGGGCAAACACGGCGTGGGCGGGGCATGGTCCTAGGCAGGACACGGGCAGGGCGGGAGCAGAATGACGCGTGAGGACGGAGCGGGGCGGGAGCTTGGGGTAGCGGGAGGGAGCGGGTCGGGAGTGGGGGCGGGGGCGGGAGCGGGGCGGGAGCGGGGCGGGAGCGGGGCGAGAGCGGGGCGGGAGTGGGGCGGGGCGGGACAGAAGCGGAGCGTGGTGGGAACCTGGCTGGAGCGAGGCGGGTAGGTGCGGACAGGGGGTGTGGCGGTAGCGGGGCGAGGCGTGGCGAGACGGGAGCGGAGAAGGTGGAAACGGAGCAGCAGCGAGGCGGGAGGGTGCAGAACGGCGGTGGGGCAGTAGCGGGGAGGGAGCGGTTCGAGGCGGGAGCGAGGCCGATGCGGAGTGGGAGGGTGCAGAGCGGGGACTCGGAGGCGGCGTTCGGGGGCGGGGCTGGCCTTGGATGCTGATAAATCGGCGTCGTCACTCGCGCTGATAGGGCACGGTCGCTCCCCGTGCGCCTGTGGCATGCTGATCGGAGGTTTCCTTGGGATGGGTCACCGCGCCGATGAGGTTGGGAGCGCCGGCGATGGAATGCCTGGGGAGGGGAGAGGTCGTGGGAATGTGCTCTGGCAGGGGAGGGAGGGCGAAGTGGGAGCCATCGCCGTCCTGAAAATTCTGAATTAGGCCCCGCTGCCCTACCTAATCAAACACCTTAATATGCTTAATCGCTGACTTTCGCCTTTGTTAACCTAACAATTTGGGAAAGTTTTGAAGAGCATTTGCAGAAGAGGTTCTTCAAGACATCTTTAGAGGAGTTACTTTGACCAGCTTAAGAAGAGATCACTTTCACAGGTCAGGAAACAAATGAACTTTCACAGGGCGATGACATTGCAAGAGATAATGATAAAGCCATTTTCTATAGCTGTTAGAGTCATTCAATAGCAGTAGCTTCAAAAGCTGTATATTCGTATAGTAATTTCTCTATAGTAACCGTGTAAATGTTTTAATATAAAATACATATTATTTTAATTATATACTTAAAATTACAATTTCAGTATCTTGGTACTCATTTACAAGTAAAATAGTGCAAAAAAAAGTTCAACAAGAAAGGGGTCCAGAAAAATACCAGATGGCGTGTTTGAGGCAATGCACGCCCATGTGAAAGATACTACACGTTCGTTTGTTTTTTACATTACATTGTATTGTAGCCTCGATAGAACCTTACATTTCAATTTCTCAACGCCCTGTCTTTCTTCATTAGGACTCACCTTCACTATTAACTAAAATCATTTTCTGTGAGTCGTAATTCGACAAGTCAAATTTTTTTCGTACTTCCTTCAGATTACAATTATTAAAGTATTCTATTAGAATAAATAGAGCAACTTCTATAAATAAAGCGTTTATTTCCAGTCGTTTCTTTCCGTCATCGAGAAGGAACTCTGGCCCGCTGGATTTAGCTGTACGTCGCGCTCAATTTTAAAAGAATCTATAGTCCATAGTCTATAGTGGCATAGTTCATACTTGTAGTCCATACTAAATGTCTGCAGGGGCCTGTAACCCCATGCTGCTAAATCACGTTGAAATTGAAAGAATTGAAATATAGAAATTCCCGGATCGTATACGTGGATACAACGTGTTAAGAATATAATTATTGAACTAAATTAGACAACGACATTTCCATAGGCGACGTGGAGACACAGCCATGTTGCCACACCGGAGCTCCGTTTCCCGCGTGCGCCGCCCTGATTCGCGTGTGCCGCGCCGACACGCGCCGCGCTGTCCCATGAACGGAGAACAATGCGCAGATAACGCATGCGCCGCTCCTTCCGGTCGCTGCTGCTGATAAGCGCTAGCGTTGCCACCGCCGCCTTCGTTTCGCTCTCCCTGCTACGCGTCGCGGCGTCCCTGTCGCCCGCGGTCGAAATCGTCTTAAAAGCGAGAGATTTCGAGTGGGAACGTAGTCACAGTAGTGATATATATATATATATATATATATATATATATATATATATATATATATATATATATATATATATATAAGATAGAAACTGAAGTCCATTTCTCCACGCTAAGGGGAGGGATATTAGGGAGTTTTTTGCACGGCACAGCGTATAGCTATCGACTGCCATCTCGACCTTCCGTGCATGCGCATATACACAAAAGCGATGCGAAACTCACATAACATACGCAGAATCAGTAGTGCTGTCGATTGCTGTTACGCTTCACCATGCCAAAAACGCCCTAATATCCCTCCCCTTAGTGAGTGGAGAAATGGACTACTGTGACTACGTCCCTACACGTAATCTCTCGCTTTTAAGACGATTTCGACCGCGGGCGACAGGGACGCCGCGTCGCGTAGCAGGGAGAGCGACGTAGCAGGGAGAGGACGATCGGTGGTGCTATCGACTGCTGTAACGCTTCGTCGTGCAAAACTTCCCTAAAAAGTGTGGAGAAAAATACAGCAATATCGACCTTCTGCAGCTGCAATACAAACTACGCATACGCAGATGATAAATTCTGCTGAATAGTATCAAGAGATTGCTGTACCCTACGCTATGTTTAAAGTTCCAGACGATACTTATGTAGAGCGATCCGCTTAACCCATGGACATGGAGTAAGACCAACCAAAAGTCCGCGAACTTTTTTCTAAACTTAATGACTATACGAACTTAGCACACTTACACAAAATACTTTATCCGGAAGAGAAAAGGGACAAAGGCGGATGTAAGATAAGATAAATTTATTTAAACTGCAATTGGGTATAGCACGGTAGCAGTTAATTACATAAATAAGGCAACATAACTAACATAAACATTATATAGTAATAATGGTACAATAATAAGTATGGTGGTAAAATAATAGTAATAATAATAATAATAATAATAATAATAATAATATAACTGACTGATTCATAAAACATTAAGTTACACGAAGAAAAAGAAACTTCTGTAATCTAACTTCGATATGTGAAAATACTCAGGATACATTTCCACACAGTTCTCTAAAGTATACACTACTTTCCGTTTCCCAGCTGGTATGGACAATTATAGAGGGAATTTTCATGCACAAAATTATTCTGTCGATTTCACCAACACTCGTCAAATCTGTCTTGACAATCGTCATTTTTGACGAACGTCAAAATATTGACGCATTGTTACGTTTCACCAACACTTTTCTGTCAGAAATGGCGCTCCTTTAACTTTGACCATTCGTCAAATAACGTGTGTTGATTTTTTCACCTCGTTCAGAGATTCGCTACAATGTCAGGTTGCAATGCGGTTCCGCTTTGGCTGTTCAGACGGCTCTCGCGATCTGGTTCGTGCATCCGCTTTCGCTCCCACACTAACGCAGTTTTACTCCTACCTCCCTCACTTGTAAGAGAACTACATTCAAACGAAATAGTTTTGCACTGATCTGCAATTCCACTTTCACTTTTACAACAAATCTACACCTTCACCACAAGTCACTTTCAACATTGCAAATACGAATAAACACCTCATTTAGTAAATAGCATTCGTAAATTTATATTTCGCCGCAGGCCTTGACGTGCAGCTGAGGTGGACACGTAAGGGAACCGCTATACTACATTTCAACATAATTTCGTTGAGAATTTAGGCGTTCACATGTCCGAGCCGGGGGAGTACGAACGCTATACGGTGATCATCGTGACCAGTAACGTAACGAAATGAGTGAGGGCCCGCCCTCCAAACATTCATTCGGTCCCCTTTATAAAAGTGTATAGCAAACACAGGTAGTGTTAGTTCCTTAAATAATAAAAATATCCTTTAACAAATTCGAATTCATCAGTCTATGATAACTACATAAGAAGTTACTAGCAGACTACAGCAGGAGTTTCGATTAACTTTGTAAACATTTGCCTGTCTTTTTCACTTTCCTACAATTACCCCTTTTATACAGTAGAAGGAAATTAACAACTTGAACCTTTTTAGAAAAAAGTTCCACTCATTATTTCGAACAACGAGCAACCTAATTTAGTTCATATCGACATTTTCATTGGATATGAAGATAGACCTCGAGGCCAAGTTGTCAAGATGAATGAATGCACGTCCAGCCTCATCCTGAAGACAGAGTTGTTGGGGAAGGAGATTTCAATTTTAGATACTCGTTAATTTATGTCGTCTCTGGTTTCTTTGCCTAGTGCACTTGCTGACGTTTCTATGTATTAGAGATTCGAATCTTTTTTAATTCATGTTATGGTTCATTCTCACAAGCTGTCCTTCATTGACATTGCGGGTTAATGACATTTTGTTATCTCATTCTTGTTCCGGTTGGTTTTGTTACGAATTTACTTTTTTTTGTTCTTCTTTTACATCACAGAATCTATTTGATTTGCATATCTATATAGCTAGTGGACTAGTGGACTAGTATACTAGTTGACTCGGCAACGCGTTGCTTTTGCAGAAAATTAGACAACACAAACTACTGGTCTCGTGATTGTTAATCACATTTTACGCTACACTGTGCAAAAATTCTAATAGATGAAAGACTTTCTCTATATATGGGTTTGTTCTATGTCCTGGTTACGACATTGTCACGTATCTCATTGTTAAAAATTCTCGCTCAAATTTGTTCGCTATAACACTATTTTGGAAAAAAAAATGATTTACTTGTCCGAGATTCAGGTAATAGTTCCGGCAGATGTTTAACAATTACAGGTCAGAATAATTGAATGCAATGAAGACCCACTTAATCCTTGAATGCGGCGGATTGCGTAGAGTTCAGGGGCGCTTGAGTCGTCATAAACGAAAAAATCATCGACAACACCTCCCCTGTCCGATTTAATTGAAATCAGCGACAGCAACCAACTCTTTGAACACTCCCTTTAATATTACTACTAATAAATAATAACAACAACAACAATAATAATAATAATAATAATAATAATAATAATTATTATTATTATTATTATTATTATTATTATTAGCGACGAGACTGAGACCATTAGGCCTGCTTTTACGCCTAACCACGTTAGATATTTACATTATTTCAGATAAAATGAAAAAGATGGAGGGGGCAAGAACCTTAGTTTTACTTCTGGGAGAGCAAACTAGAGTCCATCCCGGCATACGCCTTAAGCGATCGACTAAACCCAAAAAAACTCAATAATACCACATTACTATCATTACAGTATCAGTACTAATAAGAAAAGTGTAAAACTTTCAGCGAAATCGGTCGAGTAGTTTTTTCCTCTACATGCGACACTCATACGCACATTCCCCAATTTTTTCTCGCGAATAGGTCGACTTGGACCACGATTGCTGCACCCTGCATTTACCGGGGCTCAGAAACTCGGTGGCAGAAGCATGTAATTTTTTTTTTATCAGGGGATCAGCATTTTGCTGGATTTGATTTTTATCCCCCAGGGTTGTCATCACGGGGGTGCAGGGATGATGAAATAATGATAATTGTGGAGGTGAGAGGACAACACACACATATCGATGTTCAAGATAGGACTTGAACCCGCGATCTGCTGGTTCGAGAGATCTACGGCACTTCTGCCCTTGCAATCTCGGCCATCTGATCGGCGCACATTCTCTTTTATTTATATGTAGATATGAAAAAAAGTATAATACTTTCTTAGTAGAACAAGAACTTCGAAACAAAATATTTCTGGAATACCCATTCACTTATGGAAGTTGGATTACGGAAGTTCTAGTCGCGCTGCTCCCGAAATAAATTTGTGGCTCCGGCACCTCAGCAGGAAAGGCGAGGATAGTGCCCGCCGCCAACCCTCCCCCTACTAACGAACGCCCTCGCGTCATAGCAGCGGCCTGAATTAACGCCTTCGTGAGGCCCACGGGCCGCGCGTATTATTTAACTTGTTCTAATTAAAATCCAACTTCACATCTGCCTTTCTTCCCTTTCTTTTCATTCGAGATTTACCTTTTCTTTCCGCCACTTCTTTCATATTTAAGTAAATTGCGTTTTCTTCCCTTTCTGCAGACTCATTTCCTGCTTGTTATATCGTCTTTGTGGGGGGCGTCGTCGTGTTTGTTTCCCTCGCGCTACCTGGAGGCTGGGCTGAGGCCAGAAATAAATCTTCATTAAAGAGCCGCTGAAATGCCGCAGTCGGCGGTGGAAACTGCTCCCGCTTATACCGCTCTCCCCTGCGCGCAGACGAAACGGAGATGGATTTCCTTCTGCATGATGAAGCTTTAAATTTTCCACTCAGATGTATTTCCATTCATTGAGCTGAAAGCGGATTTGGTGGCAGCATCCGAACGAGATGGGCTATCTTACTCTCGTTATAGGATTTCTTTTTTTTTCCACTAACATCTAGGTCATTAGCGACCACTATTGCATCTTGACGGTATGGTAACTGTAAAGATGACATGATATGGTGATGATAGGGGGTGAAAGAATGAACACAAATACAACCATGCCCGAGGCGGGACTGGAACCCACGATCCTTCGGTCCGAGATTGCTACGACACTACTGCCTTGACGATCTTGGCCATCCGGACCAGCTTTTTTGTTCTATATAGAAGTAGAAGTTTCAGATTTAGAATCATCTAGAAAAGTTAAAACGTTTTATTTATTCGACTCACCTATTGTGCTCCTGACCTACAAAGGAAGCTAATACAAAAGTTTCATGGATATTGGTTCAGTGCATTAAGCGAGTATCGCGATGTAACTCACCGCCTTTGTGTCTTTATGTATTAGTAGAGATCTAATTTGTTACTAAATAACATGGTTACAAATTGGATCCCTTTACTGCTTGGGAACATATTTTCGAGAGTAATTACGTCCAAAAAAAGGTGACAGGGTGGTGACAATATGTTAATATTAATGAAAATAACACAGATTTTATGTGGTCGTGTGTACAAGACGTCCGAAAATTTTAGCCCCCCCCCCTCCCCACGTTCAATAGTGTCAAAAACAGTATCTATCCTGTGACGTCTCATTTCACGCCAATAATATGCTCATCATTTTTTGTTTTTATGTCGATACAAATTGCAGAGTAAATAAATATGTTTCTATCACAGTGGTTTCAATATTTTTTACTAAACTTTAAATTGTACTTAACATGGAAAATTTAAGACAGTATGAGTAAAGATAGGAACGAAAATATGTTCATTGAACCCATAAAAAGGATTCAAAAGCCAAGTACCTGTCACACCCGTGTAATCGTTTTTGGGATACTACATATTCTGTGAAAAAGAAATTTTAAAAATAGAACAATTTTTTAAAGCAGTTATTCTACGATTATGAATTAAATAGAACGCCCGCCTCTCTAAATCTTCCCCTTCCTTTAGACTCCAATATTTCGAAATCCCTTCGCCCTTTGTTCTTGTGGTCTTTATTTGCGGGTGACCCTTGTCAGATATTCACCACGGGACCTTCCACCGTCACATACCTCGCAGGACTGTCCCTGTCAGTTTTGGCGCCCGCAGCAACGCGATCGCAATTCGATACAGAGAAAGCGACAGCTGCTCACTTCTCGGAGTATTCAGCGCATCATCGTCAAGTTTCACTTTTTAATGAAGCTCGAGGTGAACGAAGCAGTCGATTCGGAAAGAGGTCAGCGGCAGAGTCTCCGCGAACAAAGAGGGTCGCCAGACGCGCCGCGCGGGGGAGTCAACACAAACACTCCAAGTAAAAACGCGCGCTCGTCAGATTCTGCATGTAATGCTCCAGCTTCAGGCTGAGGAGGAATGCAAGTAATAATGTGTGAAGGCCTTTCGTGAGTACACATTTCAGAATAAAATAAATAAATAAATAAATAAATAAATAAATAAATAAATAAATAAATAAATAAATAAATAAATAAATAAATAAATAAATAAATAAATAAATAAATAAATAAATAAATAAATAAATAAATAAATAAATAAATAAATAAATAAATAAATAAATAAATAAATAAATAAATAAATAAATAAATAAATAAATAAATAAATAAATAAATAAATAAATAAATAAATAAATAAATAAATAAATAAACAAACAAACAAACAAACAAATAAATAAATTCAATAGGAGGCTAATTCTTCAGCCAAATCGTTCTATTACGGTTAATCGTTTTGGAAGACTGCTATTCATCGGCTTAAGTGGCTCAGTGATGTCACTACAGTGTCTATGACTGGGAGGTCCTAGAGTTCGAGTACCGACTGTGGCAGGATTTTCGACATTAGCTACATAGCTGGATCGAATTCAGCCACTGACTGGAGGAGAATTCTAGCGGCCGGCTGGTCTGATCGATTGTTTTCCGCGTTTCCTCCGATGAACACCGGGCGAATGCCGGAGCACTACCCTATCAAGCGGACCATGGACCGCGCACGATCTTTCCTTCCTCTTCTCCTTGGCCTTTCCGCACCCCTTACACACACTAACATGCACTATACTATCAAACATGGCGGGAGCTCAGAGTTTGTCTCGGCTAAGGCGGTGCAGAACTGGTGGGGGATACCTGGTTGGGGAAAACCGCAAGTCGACGGGTAGGTCGGCGCCGGATCTCACCATCCAGCGGGAAAAGATCACCGCCACCTCCCGAGATAAAACATGTACTACACTTACGAAACTAATGAACTTAGCTGTTGACAGGACCAGAATTATCAATCAATCAGTTAACGACCGATATTCCTTGAAATTAATTGGGCTTAAAAATCTGTCCAACAAAACTTCCTCATGAATATCATAACACAATATCTGGCGAACAAATACTTTAATATAAATATGTGCTTATCTCAAAGATTATGTAATTGACAAATTTCTATCAAATTACTTACTAAAATATTTTTGAAAAAATAGTATTATTTACCCAAGTATGTATTAAAATATCCTGTGTGAACTTGACTTCAAAGAAAAAATCATTTGTCAATGAGGGATTAAAAGAAATATATCCACAAAAAACTTTCCGCAAAATACAATTTAAATAAATATTTTCGGTAATATAATAATTGGGAAACGAATGTTATTTTTTTCACTGTCTAATCAGATAACAGTTATACTTACTGTTTCTCACAAAAAAGCGAATTTATAAAATATATTTTTTGCAAAGCTTTTCTTTATTTTTGAAAAGAGTATTAAATCTTTAACTGTGAAAAAATGGTATTTTGTCACTATGAAGTTTAATATGAAGAATATTTGGGTTCCATAACGTTCATTCGTTATGTTCTACAAACTGGATTTAATTTGGTATGGTGGTAAGTATTATTTCACAAGATATTAAATATTTCTTTTAACTGCCCAATTGAAAAGTTACTCCTTCTTGTCAATACGTAGTACTTCCCCGATTTCGTTAGGCCGTGACTTCGAAAACAATTTGAGTCGACAAGGTCAACTCATTAAAAAGCAAAATAAGCCTGTTACAGTAAAAACTGAAGTAATTTCTCAGGATGGTGTGTTGCTGGAGTTGTTTGAAAGTCGTAAATGTCACAACAGAATGGCAAAATAACGGGAGAAGTCGTACAGAAAGCAATTTCATGTCATTTAAAGTTTCTGTAATGGATCAGACCAGTTAAGGACAAAAGTTTTCTCAGAGTGTATACAACGACTTCCCTCGAAGCTGTTGTTCTCCAACAAAAAAACACGTAATCCTGAGGGACGAGGCAATCATGCAGAAACTCGCTGCCTTAAGTAAATAAATAACAGGATCGAACTTTTATAGAACGCCACTACAACCTCTAAATTGGAATTGTATCGACAGGAAAGAAGATCCCTCACAATACGTAATCCTGGGTAATCCTATTAGACCGATACTGCACGAAATCTGCCAGATGAAATCCGTCACGGATTGTAAAAAAATACAGATCTGAATACATAAGAATTCACCGAGAGTATACCGCATTCCCTTCGACATAAGTCTAAATTTAATTTGCATTCATTCTGGAGAAAACAGTTGTAATAGACGTGGTTGTTTCCAAGTAATTTCATTGTGACTAAATAACTGGACAAAAATGTTATATTAATTAATTTCTGGTCAAATGGTTTCAACGTCTTCACATTTCTGGTGGCCATTGCGAGTAACATCGGTTGCCTGCACTGGGTGGGTTTCGCAATAAATGATAATCCACTTCCTTAGAAATGGTTTTCGTATGGAATTGAAGTCAATCGATAACTACCAAGTGAATTTATTTCATTATTTTTTTAAAGCTCACAACATTTCCCGGCCAGTTGCTTCAAGAGGTAACAATCTAAATATAACAAGATTAAAAACAGTTCAATTAATTATAATAAAACAACAATTTTAGATAATTTCAGAAGAATCAATGAATTAAGAAGTACAAGGGAAAACTGAGATTCACTAAAAAAAAATACTGGAACGATGAATTATTTAAGAATTTCTTTTCTTAAAAGTATTCATTGTCTTCCTAATGGCTTTTTATTTTTGAAGTCATTTAAATATTTAGCACTACAGGTCAGCTCGAGTCTTTATATGGCTCTACATATTTAGTAATGCAGAATATTTTGGAGTGTTTATGTATGTTTGAGTGGAAGGGGAGCGCTTTCTTCCAGAACTGTCAACAAACATAATGAATAACAGAAAAACAAACGACTTTTAAAATAAATTCATTTCACATGCATTAAATTGAACGAATTTTAATTTTGCCGTCAAAACAAATATTTCTAAAGCAATTTCAATTTCAAGAATGTCTTACCGGAGATTAGGAGATTTATTTTTTATAAAATCAGAAAAATAATCATGGTTTTTTATACTATGATATTGCGACACGTCTTCTTAATCGGTGCAGAAAGTTAGATCCGGACACGGCAAATCTAGCGATGGCCAATCAAAAATACAACGGCTGGTAACTGAAACCCATCCTAAAAGTGTATTAATAATTAGAGAATCACGGTGATTGACAAACCAGACAAGTAAAAAAATGAATAATATTCATGCATAATTATAATTTTTAAAAGTTGGTGAGATCAACAAGTAGGCCATTGACAATTTTTCAAAAATGACCTATGACAATTTTTCAAAACTTCGCTTTTTGGATTCAGTCAAACTATCAAACGTTTTTATTCCATTTCCTAACGAAAAGTTATAGAGCTCAAATATTCAAGTTCAAAATAGCAATCTATTAACGCAGTAAATTAAGTATTTAGTTATTTCAAGGATTTAGTTTGTTGAAGACCTAGAGTGCTACGAAAACATGACTTCTCTCAAGAAATAAATGCAATACTATGAGAATAGAATATTGGTACTGTTCGAATTCGAAACTTTCACATTTTTATTACGCTCATCAGAGATGGATCATTAAAACTAAACCTAAAATAAGTCATATGAAATTAAAAAGAAAAAAAAAGACTGTTTTAGAACTCAACATTCCACGGCGTGGAAGTGCCTAGAAGTCAACAGTGCGTTACAAGAAGAGAAAGCGTTTGAGCTGCACAGAAATGCCCTTGCCTGCCGTGTTTCATGCGCCTTTGCTGAAAACCACACTGGAGTAAATTACTGGTCTTCCCGGGCACGCGGCGCCCGCACCTGTGGCGACCGACGCCACCCGACAGCCGGCAATTACTCCTTGGCTTCGACTTGCCTCGCTACCTTTGCCGGCGCTGCGGTAAGAATTAACAGCATAGGAATGAGGAAACATTGAACCGAAAGCAGATTAATTTGTAGTTGCGTTTAGTTCCTCCGAGCCACGGAGGAATTTCTTTTAATTAAAATACCTACGACTTTATAAAGTAATGGTGAAAAGCTAATGCATGTTATGTTAAAAACATTTCAACAACAAATGTAATTATGTTAGTAAGATAGAGTAACCCTCTCTGAAAGTGGAGGCTATCTATCTCGCAAATGACAGTTTTGAGCATGTAAACGAGAATGTTACTTTCATCGTTTCTATCTCACCTAGATGAGTAGAAGTGTTATACAAATTTCGCACATTGCGAATTAGGTTTTTCATGGCAATCTGCGAAAGACCAATTGATTCATGAGTGGCTGACCGATATAGAGTGCTAATGAACAAGTGCGAAAAGTGTTCTCTATCTCCCATGTTTTGTGCATTCGAAGCAATACAATGTGTTTTCCATTTTTGAGGAAATGACTCCGTGGTTCTCTCGCAAATACAAATTTAGAAACAATTCTAATTCAAAAATATGATGCACAAACAAGTACAAATTTGTTGGTTTTCTTGGTCGGCATTATATAATATATAGTAGTAGAGTGTAGTGAAATAATCTACAAGTCTTCGATTTCAATTTGTTTTGTCTATTTTTTAAGTATTCAATCAACTCTAGACAATCATTGAGTTGAAACCAAAATAACGTGACGAGGAAGCTATTTTACTCCACTAATTGCGGAAACCACGAGCAAAGGACCCTGCAATAATTACAGTGCATGCTATGAATGTGTAGTTATCTCCCATTCGCCTCGAAAAACGCCTCGCACAGAGGCTAAAAGAAAGTACAAAGCACTAGAGTCGAAGGCTGATCTCTTCATGAAGTCGTATTCGCAGCAGTTACTGCTTTTAGATAGCGTTCGTCTCATGGCGATAATTCCTGAAGGCTATCGTAAATCACGTTCCGAACGATCGATTGATGTCAATCGAACGCGCCCTTCACGCAACTCGCTGCCTTTCACGTGGCCTCAAGCAGCGCGTAGTACCTTGGGTGACAATAGTAAATGAAAGCTCTGAGTAAATCTTTCAGCAAGTGCACGAGTGATCATAAATCGAATGACAATACGTATCTCCTGTAGGTTAGGGCAGTATTTGAGAATACAGACCTATTTTTATCGTTCGTAATGTCATGTTATTTACTGGTTATTTCTCGGCGGTCAAGTTAAATAAAAATTAATACCTAGTGGTAAGAAGACCAAATTCTGTAGAATTCCTTAATAATTCCATCCGGCGTTGATACATTTCGATTCAAAGGAATCTTTTTTTTCTAAACAATTAATCAAAGAACATCTTTACTACTTAGTTGTTACTTTTCTCTAGTTGAAAGATTAAAATAATAATAAATATACATTTTTTTAAAAGTTCACTATTCTTCTCAAACACATTGATTTTATTCTAAAAACAACCTCTTTTCTGAGGTCTTTCCAGATTTAGATTGTAGTACCGTGTTTTTATGCGTCTATCTGGCGGTGGAATATAATCTTGTTTTAAAATTGAGAGTCTGATGTGAATGATCATGATAAAAGTTTTTAATGGAATAAAATATCGAAGTAGTATGGCATCTTTAATACTTCAATTAGAAACACATTCTACTTATCTATGGGGTAAGAATGCATTCCTGTTTTAACTAATTGTGCTACAAATGGAACAGACTTTCCTGTATTCGTTTTCTGTTTCTTTTGGTCTCGGCTAGCTACTCGGGCTTGCAACACACTCTTGCCAGCTGCCATCTATCGCTGCCTAAAGTACATTTTTTAAACATTTTCTTAACTTTTCGGTTTTCTAATTGTAGAACGGAAATATTATTTTAAGATTATTAAATACCAGTAAAACCTCGTCGTAAATGGCAAGTTTTATAAGAAAAATTTGGGGCCTTTTTAAAAAAACTGGTGATTAAGCGCTACTGTAAATCCGAAATTTAAAGCTCTCTTTCACAAAAAATGTTTGAGTTTTCGAAAAAATTCATTTGAAGTCATTTTAAGAACTTAACTCACAAATGTAATAATGTTTACAAATGGCTGGAAATGTGCATATTAAAGGTGTGAGAGATCTCTCAAAAAAATTTACATTTATGTAATTTTTGAAAAAAAATACACTGAAATTAGCTTTACGTAATATTAAAGAGTGCAATTAGCATCATCCATTCGAAGTGTTTGAAGAAAAAAATTGGTAGCTGTTTTTGACAAAATGGCGTTTGATCGTTTCTGAAATCGCGAAATTGTGAGCTAGTTCTGACAGAAAACGGTTGAGTTTTAGAGAAGCTTTATCTGACATTATTTAAAGCACATGTACTCATCAATACAATAATGTGAAAGAATTGCCGGTAATGTAAATATTAACGACGTGAGAGACAAGTAAAAAAATACATTTTTGTCATTTTTGAAATACAAAAGAATAGAGCAATATGGCATTTATGTCACTTCTTAAATTGCATTTAGCACAATACCTCTCAAATTTTAAAGAGTAAATTTGGAGCATTTTTACGAAAATCTTGTTTCGTAATTTTTAAAATTGCACAAAATCCTCGCAATATTCTGTGAAAACTACTGAAATATTCAAAAAAACGTACATGACCTTAATTAAAGACCAAATTATGGACAACAAATTTAATTTGAAGAAGAAATCTCTGTCTAATTTTGAAGGTGGACCCCGAAAAAAAATCAAACTTTTAAAATTTTCGAAAATTCAGAGTTAACAGTGAAAATTGAACTTACGCCACCTTGATAAGCGTATTTTACTCTACTCTTACAAGAAATTTAAAGAAAGACGTTTAAGCTGTTTTTGAGAAAATTTTGAAAATGTTCCAAAAGGTTCATGTCAAGTACTTCCAAAACCTAATCAATGATTTTCAAAATCGTAGAGCTTCGACTCAAGCCAAATGGACAGGAATTTCTTGAATTTGGAGAGTCGGAGTGGACAGACAGACAGACAGACGAATGAATGGACATTGTGGAAAACAACGACAATAACATCAAAAATCACTTTTTCGGTATCAAAGGACCCCAAAACGTGTATTTCAGTTGAAATCTCGAAATCGATTTTCCGCAGCATTACATAACTTTCCCTGTATTACGTATATTATTCCGTATATACGTACGTATACGGGAAAGTAAAAGTTTAGGGCTAAAGTTCACTCTAAGATAATTTCGATGTACAATCTAAGGAAAACATCCATAATATATTTATTTGGTTACACACCGAGTTATAATTTTTCTAAAATGCCAGAAGTTGTTTCTCTGTTATTCATGCGATATCCGTTTCAATTTTTTTTTTAGTTTATTATAGTCGCATCAACAACTGTGGTCATTAGCGACTACTTTAAATACAACTTAACAATATTAATATTATATAACATTATATATATAATGTGAAGACAGACATTATTTCAAATTTTGTTTATATGCTATAAAGCTCACGCTAACGCACTCTGGATCATTCTTATTAGTTAAAAATATTGCATTTATTGTTGTTGATGTTATTATTATTATTATTATTATTATTATTATTATTATTATTATTATATTTATTATTAATCATAATTATAGTTGAAAAAGCATCTTTAGCTGTTGTTTCTTTGACGCGTTTTTCACCTCATTAGCTACACCTAAAGATTACTATCAACAGTAGATCCACGATATGTATTGGGACGCGTATTACATCTACGATTTGTGTTGTTCACATAACTATTAGTATAAAACATAAGAAAGTCTAATATATTTAAGCAAAAGTTACAAATTCATCGCTGACATTTTTTACACATTTCCCATTAGTTAACCACTAAGTACTGCGAAGAAGGAAAAACAAGAATATGGATGACGTTTTCGGAGGGCAAGAAAGAGCGTAGAGCGCTGCGCATCTGTTCCCCATTACAGAGTCCGCTCGCTGCCTGCATCGTTCCTCCAAGGGGGCTATGGAAATCTGCCCAATTTATCAAGAGATAATTTGAATCCGTGCCTCCTTCCCGGAACCGGGGCCGCAGAAGCAGAAGTGGTGCAAGCGAAGGCAATGAGGTTGCATGCGGCACAGTCAACGGAAATAAGACCGAAGCGAAAAAATCAACGTCATCCTTATCATTGTAATGAATTAAGTTGTGAGTCTGTTTCGAAGAGTTTGGATGATTCCTATGTTACCCACGACTTAATTTCATTGAGCGTGTCTAGTACTAATAGGTACTCTATGGCTGGGAGCAGACTCGCCACAATGCTCTTTGAAAAGGAACTAAGGAATTCCTTAGCACAAGTAAATAGTATTAAAATTTTGCTTTGAGGATTTGATTACGCCCTGAGATTGTTTTACACGCTGTAAATGTATTCAGAATGGGTCAGACTGCGCTACTTCGCCTCCGAACGAACTTACGTAAATGAGGGAATTAGGGCACGTCTTAATATGAATCTGCGAATTTCGGTATAACGGTTCCACTCGCGAATATCGGTATATCGAGTGATGTGGTAGGCTTTCGCGGCCAGTCTTGCGAATGCCCTTGGCTGCCATGACTGCCGCAGACCAGCCCTGAGGAAGACCACGGCAAGATACTCGAAACATAAGCACCATAGCTTTCGACGGGTGTCACCCGGACAGCTAAGAGCATTCGCGAAAAGCCTTGTTGTTCAGCGTAAAGTCTTGTTGTTCGAAGTTACGCAATAACCATCCAATATATTTTTCAACTATATTGGTTCTAGTGGCTTGGAGGTTTTCTCCATAAATTTATTCAACTGTAGATCTTTAAATTTTGTTATTCAGTTCTTTAAACATCTGAGTAATTGTTAATCAATAACACTAATAGGAGAAAAAGTTTCGGTATGCTGCACATTCCAACTACTTATCTTTTTGTGTTGTGTTGGACAGCTGCTTGAAAATACAACGGCATATGCTGCGCATGCTGTTGTAGTGCTTTGGGACCACTCTGCCGTGGCCACAGGGTAGCAATGTATGAAGCATAAAGTTGGGGCAGGAGCTTGAATGTGGGAGAGAATCAGTGGTGCAATGTATTTTAAGATTTTCGTCTTTCCTACTTTTTCGCACTGCATATCATTCTTCCTGCTGCTTGGCAATAAGAAGATAGAATCTTTAGAACGAAAGTCGGTTCATGATAGACGATTTCCATTCACATTCACAATTTGTTTTTTAAGTAAAAAGTAAAAGTAATTTAAGTTTTCAGTAAAAGGTAATTTGGAACACTAACTTTTTTGAACTAGCAATTCTAATGTGGATGACTTTGATTCGTCGAAAGAAATAGTACTGTATATAACAATGAAATTTAAAAAAAATTTCTTAATTGCATTTATCCCATATTTCTTTATACAAATTTGAGTCAATAGTATTTCAGAAATTTCTCTTCAAGTATTTACTCCTCTTTTCCTTAGACGATCTCTTTAATAACTTCGTTAGTAAGTAGACATAATAGACATTATTACATTACAGACATTATAGACATTAATTATAGAAATTATACTTAATTTTTCAATGAAATATGAAATTGAAAAGTACTATTTTTATCTGTACTTTTTCTTATAACGTTTTATGTCAGAGGATGGTTGAGCCTAATGTCAGAGGATGGTTTATCAACTTATTACAATCTAATGCGCCACGATAACCTATTTGATATCACAGATTTATCTCACAAAACTTTTTTCCAAAATTCTTCGATCCATAACAAGGAAACATTAGAAATATTACATAGATAATGCATAATGTTTAGAAACCATGTAACTTTAAAAGACGATCAGACTAGGCGACCAGCCGGGAGAACGGCTGGGAGCTTACAGCTTGTCTCGACTGGGGTGGTGCCCCGCTGATGGGAGACACTTGGTTAGAGAAACCCCGCTAGCCGACGGTAGGTCGGCGACGGATTTCATCCATCCAGCGGGGGAAAATCACCATCGCCTCCCAAGGAAAGAACATCCACTGCACTTACGGGGCTAATGACAGTCGACGCGCCTGAAATCACTAATCAATCGAAATAAAAAACCAGGTATTCTACTCTGATCGTTTTCGTCGATTTCGCCGCCCCTATCACGTCGCCACTAACCTTAGAGCAAGGAACACTGCAGTATCCTTTCTCTATGCTATAACTCTACCAACAAGACAGCCGTCGTCACCAATGTCTCCACCAGCACTACTACTGCCACCATGGCGGTCGACGCTATCCCTACTACCTCTACCACCCCCACAGGCACCATAATCGCCACCGCTACTACTTCTGCTGGTGCACAAGCCATCTCCACGTCCGTTGCGTCCTCCCTGGAACTGGATAAGGGCGGAGGCGCCGGCGCCGTCGGTACGCGCCATTAAGCAGCTTCCACGCGGAGCCCCAGAGCTCTCGCCTCCTTGCGCAAGGGCCCGAGCGGGCGCCGACGCGCGGAAACGCGACCGCTCTCGATCGCAATCGATGTTGCCGCCGATGGCTTGGAAATTGTGCTCCCAGACCTTACAAGGACAATGGGAAAGCTTCCTGCATGTAATCGGTGGTTCAGTCAAAAAGTTTTTACTCCGGTTTGGCGAATGAATGGATGGGAGAATTGAAGGCAAATGCAAATAGGTCAGGAAATAAAATTACATATAAGAATTGCTGACTCCAAGGATATTAAAATAAATACAATACATGCAGATAAATTATTGCTTGGACATAATCACCATTCATCACTGCACGTATTCGAGAAATTGCACACCAAGCGATAAGTGTATACAACTAATAAGTGTACCACACACAAGCGTTACGTTTTTTGATGAACCGTAAAGGCTGCGTACTGATTTACCCTGATTTACCATTCTGTTCCTGTCTCTCTGGCTCTCTCTGTTTGTCTCTCCGTGTCTCTGTCTCTTGACTCTCTCTATCTCTCTCTGTCTCTCTGCGTCTCTGTGTGTCTCTATCTGTCTCTTTCTATGTCTGCCTCTGTCAGCCTCTGTCTACTTCTGCCTCCGTCTATCTCTGCCTGCATCTTTCTCCCTCTGTCCGCCTCTCCCTACATCTGTGTCTCTGTCTGCCACTGTCTGTCTCACTTTGTCTTCGTTTCTCTCTCTCTCTCTCTCTCTCTCTTTCTCTCTCTCTGCCTGTTTCTCTTTCTCCGTCTCAGTGTATCTCTTTCTGTCTCCGTTTCTCTGCCTCTCACTCTATCCGTGTGTCTGTCTCTTTCTGTTTGTATCGCTTTGTCACTTTCTCTCTCTCTCTCTGTCTCTCTCACTGTTTACGCCCATCGTCTCTCTCACTCTGTCTCCGTCACTCCCTCTGCCTCATTCTCTGACTCTCCTGTCTCCCTGCATCTCTGACACTCTCCGACTCTCTCTCTCTCTCTGCCTCACTCCGTCACTGTCTCTCTCTCTCTCGCGCGCGCGTACGTCCTCCCGGATATCGCCCTGTGTCACGCGGCAACGGTCAGCAACAATGAAGCCCACGTGAAGCGCAGTTCGAATGGGAATTGAATTAAAATGCAGCGTAATTTTGTTTTAAAGCGGTATCTACTGACGTTACAACAAAATTAACAGCACATAAACCTCGGTGAAACAACACGCAGATGCGCGAACTTTAATGGAGTTCGATGTACGAGTTTTCTGCTTACATATATATATATATATATATATATATATATATATATATATATATATATATATATATATCTGTGTGTGTGTGTGTAATTTCTACAAAATTTGTTTATATTTTACATAATTTTTTTGGGTACGCGACTTCCGATTTCAATTTATGCCATGTCATTGGTGATTCCTGGGTAATGAGGTGAGCGCGTCACTCACGCAATGATATCAAGGTACTGAGAGTATCCAGGCCGCCTGCGGGGCGACAAAAGCTCTGACGTAGGTTTCTCGGGGCTTAACTGAGTCGTTGCTGCTTTACAAGGGCGTAATCGTCGTTGTCGACTTCATTACTTCGTCGTTGTCGACGCTCTCATTTCCGTCTTGGATGGCTTTGCACTGTAGTAAAACGTCTGGCCAGTGACGTGTCGGGTTTGGAAGTGGCGAGAGAGCGGGTGTTAAGCGGCTGAGTTTCAGGAGGAAAACTACAAACAAAAAGAGCTAAGACGTTAAGTCATGGAATGATCAAAGCAAGTTCGAAATCTTTCAAACTTATTTCACTATTTCTTGCATATTAGAGCAGCCTAAATTAATTTCGTACCGTATTAATAATTAATGAATACGTTGTAAATTATAAAGCGCAGAAAGAAGACGCTTATATAATATTAACGCTTTATTTACTTTAGTCAAATTTCTAACTTATTATTTTCTTTTCTCGTTCTAAATAAAAGTGCTTGAAAAATTATTTTCATTTTCTTTATTTTATTCTAAAGGCCAAAAGTGTCTCACACACAGCACAAACTAAAACTATTTCTATGTGAAAGAAGGAGCAGTTGATGGTATTGTGTGTGAGATGTGTAGAAACGTTACACCAATACAACATTTTCATTACATATAAGAAAAAAAAAGCGACAACAAAAATAACGTTTCACATTGTTCACGCCACTCTCCAAGGCGTATGAAATGAAAGAGGCTTATAAAATTCTGGATCAATACAATCACTATTCACACAGTAAACACAGAGATAAACATGTATTCGAAAGTGTAATTGACATATTTTATATTTACCAAGATCTGTACACGTATGCTTATCAGCCAGGTCGAATCTAGTCGCTGTCTAGAGAATTCTAGCGGCTGGCTGTCTGATCGGTATTTTCCGTGGTCTCTCCGATCAACACCAGGCAAATGCTGGAGTGGGACCCTATCAAACGGGCCACGGACCGCGGGCGATCTTTCTTACTTATTCCTTATTCTATCCACTCACACTAACATGCACTAAACTACCACACATGCTGAGAGAACGGGCGGGAGCTTAGGCTGGGGCGGTGACCCATTGGCCGACGGTAGGTCGTCCTCAGTAGGTCGGCCACCTACTGAGTGAGAATATGCACTACACTTTCGGGACTAATGACCATATTAGTTGACGCGGCCGGAATTACTATCAATCAATTGTTTTTGTAAACAGCCACAACGATAGGTGGACTTCGCGTACATTCATTTCTTCGTCATTCACATTAAGCCACTCACTGATCTCTGCATTTAAAAACATTCATCTTCAATAGAAAAAAATTCCCTCGCTGGCTTTGTTAACTACGGATATAATATGGAAGGCATGAGGATATTTTCCTCACACTCATATACTCGCTCGCGCTAGTCCACGAAACGTTGACTGCTTCGATAGATCTATTGCAATTCGCACAACCAAACGTAATGAACAAACGACAGAGAATAATCGCTCATTCTATTAATTTTTAACTTAAAATGTATTGTGTTACTGTAAAACCGGTAAATAATAGCTAGTGAAACATCCAGGAACCACCACTTTCATTTTCAGAAATGTGCTAGATTACAAAGTTCAAATTTCCTTCCAAACGAAAACCCTTGTGAAACGCACAATGATGTCGACTGTGATCACATTTTTTTTAGGAAAAGATTGGAATTAATAGCTCCTTCCCCCATCCGAATACACTTTCTCATTGCATTTTATCTCCTTACAACTTCCCTGATCAGGTTTTTTCTTCGTGAACCACATATCACATTTGTCTTCATTTGAGTTTCATCATTCTTCTGAGGGCAGTGGCGCGCATCGTGGTCGTGGGAATAGGCTCCATATGGGAGCAGGCGGCGGCGGCGGCGGCGGCGTTGGCGTTGGCGTCTGCTGCCGCGGTCGCTGACCTGGCCCACTTAGGCCTAATCGAATCACTGGCAGCCCAGGGCTCCAATCACCAGACGCTTCCGCCGCGGCCGACGCGCCTCTGCCAATGCACCGCGCGCTGCGCCTTCGCAAGAGTTGGGAACTTTGTGGTAATTCATAAATTAACTTATTGTCATCCAGAGAGAGATAGAGACAGAGAGAGACAGAGACAAAGAGAGAAAGAGAGAGAAAGCGTGAGAGAAAGAGAGAGAGAAAGAGAGAGAGAAAGCGTGAGAGAAAGAGAGAGAGAAAGAGAGAGAGAAAGAGAGAGAAAGAGAGAGAGACAGAGAGATACAGAGAGAGAGAGAGAAAGAAAGAAAGAAAGAAAGAAAGAAAGAGAGGCCGAGGCAGAAAGACAGGCAGAAATGGGTATATATACGGAGTGAGAGAGAGGCAGACAGAGGGAAGAGAGGAAGGGAGCTGCAATAATAGAGGACAAAAAAATTTCGACGAAGCTTTAATGCGATGCGACATTTTAATGACATGTCTAACAATTGTTAAACTTTAGATTCTGATTTTACACTAATGTGTTTGCATTTCAATAGTTAGTTATTATTTTACCCTAGATTCACCCTATATTAAGATATTTGGTGATGTTTAAATACAAAATGCTCTCTAGAATCTAACGAGATTCCTGTGAGCAGATCTGGCTGTGGGTGATGACTACAATATTTTGCGCAAAATACTGGCTTTCTCAAAAACGAGATTTGAAGCACTTTTTTGGGCTTTTAAACGACCTGGTAGTTTGAACAAGTATATTCATTTTACAGAGTTAATCTCAATCGAAAGCTATCTGTACGACCTTGTTTTTTATACCCCACATACGGATGATCTAGATTTCTAAACTCTTGTATTTAAGACGGTTTTCTGTCTCCTTAGTTACCCTGCGTCGTTCTGATCTCATGGTACAGCAACATCTAGAAGTAGACACATTTTTATTCCTGGGAAATTTTTATAACCACTATTCTCAATGATTAATCTTGAGTAGCTATTACAAATGCTTCCGCTTCTGGCTTGATTCTTCTCTTTGTAAGCCACATAAGTGATATTTGTCTATTTGTATCTTTATCATTATTATTACTCGTACATATTGTACACGGAGAGGTTTTTCTCCACAATATTTAAAAAAATCTTTTTGTGTCTCACATCTGATGCAATGCTTCAACAGTTTATAGTCTCTTATTCTGCGTATGTTGTACAATTTTCTTCCAATAGCCTCTTACTAATCTTAGAGTGCCTCTATTCACACATTTGTTGTCCAGCATCTTAAGTGTGGCATCTTGATGACATCATATACATTTCCATCCAGTCTATCGCAAGGACTCTGGGGAATGAGGATACTATTTTCATTTAAAGTTCATCATATAGTTCACTTGTGCGATAATGGAATAACTGAAACTTTTTAGTAAAAGTGCCAGGAAGATTCAAGTGCTTGAGATCTCTCAGTCATTTTTTGGGTGACACTAATTCATTGCGCATGAGCTGACGGGTGAGCGACCTCATAAGAAGCTTTCTGGTTCTTATTATTGTAACCTCAAAATACCAATCAAATAAAATATAAAATTTCAAAACCAAAGAAAACCATCAATGTATTAATGTAAAACGTTTTGGCCATTTTCGGCCTTTTGTTTTTCATATTTTTTTAAAGTTCTTCATAGATGTTGAGTTAACTAAAAATGTTACAATAAATCTGATGATTGGGAAAATTTTGCCTTCGAAACGTTGTGCATTTCCAAACTTAATAAAATATTGTTACCTGTCATATGTACAATATCTGATGCCAGAATCTGTTCGTCAAAAAATGGCCAAAAAGTTTTGTGATAATTGAAAGTGACGGACAGTAATGTTTAATAATACTCAATGTATTAAGGAAAACAATACTGACTGTTTTAGAATTTATGGAAATATCTTAGTTGAATATCTCTTTTGACGAGAACTTGAAAACAATTTGCAGATTTTCAACCAAATAATATTACATGGAATAAATTTCAATTATGATCTGTCTTCGTCGTAATAAATTAACGCACTGCATGGCATACATTATTACAAGCAGAAACAAACAAGTCTATTATTTTTTTTTTTTTTGAAGATGAGTACCAATAATTTAAATTACAATACATCTCACTTAACTGCTTACTACCCGAATATGATAAAGAAGAAGAGAACAATTTATTTCTCATTAGTTTCCATATTAGGAAGTAAAAGTTAACGTATTATACTCCGTTCAGAATACACACCCAGGAAGTAAATGCGCCAAATGTCAATTAATCTGCAATTTAACACATTCAAATTGAAAATTAAATAAATAGTGTTACTGTGTGGATACATAGCGATGCAGAGCTGTTGCAATAAATAATACTAACTTTATTAATATGTCATAAGGGAGGTAGCGCTTTTAATCTCTACTAATACGAAATAAGCATGTTTTAATGGACAAAGTTAGCACGTTCTGAAACTTAACTTTTGATGAATCGTCAACGAATGTTAAGAAATGATTATCCAAGGGGGATTAAAACGCGTTGAATACTTATTAACTACAACTGGACAGGCGCGTAAAAGCCTGTAACACTGCATGCACCACATGTATCGCAAGTCACAACGCAAGGGAATGTTTAGCGTCTCATGTACTACTAGTACAGATACGATATAGGCATCAAAACCTGGTACCTTCACGGTACATTGACGTTCAAAATTAGAATATTGATGTTAATATTACATCCCCCCAAAACCATCTACGTATCCAAAAACAATATATTTACTTTGAACATTAACGTACGTGCAGGAGGATTTATTTGATTGTGGCTGTTTTTGTTGATCTATAATTACAAATTAACTGCCGAAGCAGTAAAAACAATTTACTACACAGTTATCATATTGATTAATACAAAAGTAATCAACAACAATTATACACGAAAACTGTATTCCAAACAGAAAGAAGTTTATCTTTTAACGTACACAGATAGATACAATAGCTGTCCAAATATGCATGTAATACTAAAAGCCTCGCAAAACATAGTATTAAAATAAATTCAGAAGAGGAATTTACCTAGTCCTTTCTCCATAACTACGGCCCTAGAGATTACCAATTGTTTCACTGCAAAACCACCATCCCCTTTCCACGCAAAGGAGAAAGAAAAGCGTCCGTTACTCTACAAGCCTCAAGCACAAAGATTGGTTACTGTTTGTTTCGCTTGGGAGAACGTTCCCTCTAGAGTGAGACTGTCTGTTCTGTTACAATTTAGAGTTGCCTCCTACGTTTCAGACCTTTCGCACTTGGTCACTTTGACATGAAAGTCCAATTACTTGTTTGTGAACTTTACGACAAGATTTATTTTTAATTTATTTGGGTTATTTTAATTCAGAAAGAAATCGTCACGCACAAACGTCAGGTTGTTAGAAAACCTCAATAAATTTCAATTCAATAAATCGGCGTGAAATACACCGATAGTTTTATAAAAATCATCGACATCGATATCGTATCTCTAGTCTACTAGATCACTTATTGCATGTGTGTGTGTGTGTGTGTGTGTATGTGTGTCTGAATATACTACATAACAAAGTTAAATAGGAAAGAATTAATATTCCATTGATATTTCTGGTTCAGGAAAATGGGTATTTGAACCCCAGGAAAAGTTTTAATTTTGACTTTTGCTGAAGTTACACCCTCAGTATAAGTATGGACCACTTCATATGACGTCCTCAAATTTAGAAAGGTTTAAAAAATAAGAAAAATAACTTACATACGTTGTAATACATCGAATCTCCACGAACTATTTTTACCCGTTTGGAGTCAAACCTTTTTTCAAACAATTATAAGAGAGCTCGGTACACTATCTGAAAATTTATTTTTATTCTATTCTCCATCTTATTTCACGTCTTCAAGTTCTTTTTAAAATTGTGTACGCATAGGGGACCCAGGGTGTCGTGGGTTTCGAAAAGCCCCTGCGCCTGAAAGGGCTCCAGAAAGAGGGGTCCACAGAGGCTCCTGAAAATTATGAAAAAGACCCCGTAGCCCTTCGTAATAAATAATTTTCTTTCCGTAAATATCAATTCTACAATTTCTTCTTTTTTAGCTGATATTTTGGAAAATTGATACAAGGAATTTGAGAAAGTAGCTCTCCAAGCTATCTCGCAACCTTGTAGATGGTTTATCATAAAATCAATTGCATTTTTGGATTCTATCATTAAATTTATAATTCCACCCTCCTTGTGTTCTTTTACTTATTTATTAGAGAAATGTGATAAGTAAACAAACCAGTTTAACGGGAAAGAGGGCTTACAGGGGTCCAGAAATACAGTTGGCCCCTCTTGTTTTAGGCCGCGCACTCCTATGGCTCAGGAGTAAGACTTTCCCTGATTTCCTCTCCCGCGAGAAAGGAATTTAACACGACCTTCCGAACACAATCCATTCTACAAACTGTGAATCCGTAAAAGGGTGATTCCTTTCAGGCTTCTAAAATCCAGAAGAAAATGCGCACCAGGGCGTCGGAGGTCGGGCGAAAAGGTTTGAATTTCTATCTCTGAATAATTCTTCCATTTCCGGAACGAAAGCACCCCTTCCAAGGGGCCGTGCGGTGTTAATTTTACGCCCCGTGTATGGCGTAAACTCCCCCTTCACCCTTCCGCTACTACACGCGCACTCCAGACTATGCTGCCGCTTCTATTCGCCGCGTGCGCTGCGTTTGTCACCCGTTTAATTTAGTATTTACGGGGCGACGCACTTAAATTTGCAATTACCGAGGGAGGTTGTTCTATGTTTATGGAGCCCTAATTCAGTAATTTTCATTCCCGCCGATGAAAATTTCCCTTCGTTTTTAGTTACCCCTTCGCTCCTTTCCCATTGTGTACAGTAATTAACGAGACATTGTGTGAAGTACTTAGGTGACAGTTTTTTTTTTATAGGAGAGTGAATGCATTACGAAAAGAGTGCTATAAGATTCGTAGGAATCAAAAGACAGAAGTATTCATAGGAATAAAACGTTTTGCAGCAGTAAATAAGTCATTACTTGTAACGTTTGTTTAGAGGAAGCTAGTAGTTTCGAGTTTCGAATAATGTATCGTCGCCAGTTAAATATCAAATATCCATTATATTTAAGCCATACCATCACACCAATATAGATTTCAACAATTTCTGTCCCCAAAACATGAAATACTACGACTATCTGAAAACAATCGAAGGTTTACACGAGAAGAAACACACTGCAGCGACCTTTCTTGACATAGCTTAATCCTATGACACAGTCTAGCATCCAGGACCAGTATAGAAACTTTTTCATATTGAAGCCCTCCCCCAATATTATCGATAGGTTACACGCGCTCCAGCTAAAAGGAGGAGTACCTCAGGAATCCGGCCTCTCTCCCACGTTATTTAACCTTCAACGCAACATACGATATACCATCCTCTCCACATACATCTATTGCAATGTTCGCCAATAAACCTGCAACACTTTCATCAAAATGTGTTATAGGTAGGTTACAATATCATCTTTCTCTGTTTTACGATTGGACCACAAAATGGCTTGAATTGAATTGAATTTGCCTTATTTTACGTGGCGAAACTCGGGCCATCAGGCCCGCTCTTCCGTCTTACCAAATTACCTTGTTCAAATGAATCCAAAAAAAGAACAATCTAAAATCTTCACGCTCTGTAGGTCAAAAGATCCCTTCCTAACACATATACTTATCCTCCTGTATCAAGGACAAATTTCTCCAATGGAACAAGCCAGTCAAATATTTTGGTTATTACTCGATGGCAGAGATATTTCTCTTGGAAACCAAATACCCTACACCGAATAACCTTGGCCATCAGCCGAACTCAACAATTTCACTACTTCCTCAAAAACTAATCACCCCTCCGATTACATGTTGCGGTTCATCTCTACCATGCAGTGATCGGACCAATCCTCTTCTACGCTTCCATCTGGACGTATACTGACAATTCCAATACAAAAATGCAGATAGTCTACAAAAAATTCGTCCGGAAATGCAAAAGCGCGTTGGTTTGTAACCATTTCTAACTTCGTAATGAATTCGGCATCCCTCAGATCTACGTTAACTTTTCCCATTTATCCTCTCGCTTCCGTTCCAAAATTTCACAGGTTCCTTAAGCTCTATATAACAAAATCAACAAACAAAATCTGCGTCACAGATAGCAAAAGTGGAAACTAGCAACTCAGATTTTTAACCCAACATGATTAAAATTCACCACATGCACATCAATTTCACTAACTCCTACAATCCTCTACGTCGAAATTGTTTAATAAAACTGAAAAATTACAAATTATGTACACATGTTGAGATAAATATATAAATACTGTAATAAAATACTTTAAAAATCTATATATAAGATTCTGTCCTACAATTTTCAATGCTTTTCCAAATGTAGTTGAAGGTTATGATATTTTTTTTTCAATTTGATCAAACCTATACAATTTCACCCTAATACATAGATAATTGCCAGTGTAAATAAACTGCTTCTCGAAGAGAGGAAATTAAGCGTGGAGTACTAATTTCTTACGGTTGGGAAAGTACGTGTGGATGTTCTCCGCTTCCCTAGGTAGGTGATCTCAACGGTGGTTTACCCTTTTCTTCTACTGAATGAGAGATGGTAGAGAGATCAAGAGGGTTTAATGATGAAGGACAATAAACGATTACATGATTTGCATTGAGTGAGACGTCAGCCACGCCACAACCAAACGGTGGAAATGCCAACATCCTAAGCGTGACTCGAACTCATGGACCGGCTAACGTGGCTCAGGGCATCAATGATGTCACTGCAGTGCAGTCTTCGAATGGGAGGTCCTAGGGTTCAAGCCCCAACGGTGGCAAGAATTTCGACATTAGCTCCATTCTCTCTCTGGAGGGGAATCCCAGTAGCCGACGTCTCTGATCGGCATTGTCCGTGGATCAACACCAGGCTAACGCTGGGGCAGTACCGTAACAAACGGGCCAAGGATCGCGCCCGATCTTTCCTTCTCCTTATTCCTCGCCATATTCGCACTCCTTACTTATACATATACACACACTTGCATGCTCTACAGTACCACACTTGAAGCTTGCCCCAGCTTGGAGCTTGCCCCAGCTGGGGCGGTGCCCCGCTACTGGGAGAAACCTGGTTGAAAAAACAACACAAGTTGACGTATAGGTCGGTGCCGGATCTCGTCACCATTTTAGGGAAGATCACCGCCCCCTCCCGCGAACAATCATGCCCAACACGTAGGGGGCTAATGACCTTACCAGTTGACGCGCCCAGAAACACCAATGAATCGAACCCGTGGCCTTAAGCCCGCGTATTCGAACACTGCTCCACGCCCCTGCGCCCCCACCGGCAGGGAGTGGAAAGAAAACCGGAGGGAGAGAGGGGTGCAGGTGAGTGCTGTGGGGGGGGGGAGAGACCCCGTACGTGCTTTCAGGGTATCGCGAGGGGGCGCGAGGGGGGCGCGGGGCGACCGGTGGACGACCAAGCGCGCACTTCAAATATTGACGCTGCCACCCCCGCCCCCAGCCCGCGTCCGCGCAAGAGGCAATTACTCTAAATTGGCGAGCTTGTTCCCGCGGCCTTTCCCCGTCTAGGGCGCCCTCCCGCGCCGCCGCGCCCGCGCACCGTGCCGTGACCCTGCCTGCTGTCGGCTGCAAGCAAGGTCGGTGTCCGACGCTGCCCTCGCCTTTCTCGCTGCCCCCTGAAGTGCCCCTTCCCTGCCTCGTGCCACCCGTTTGTTGTCGCCTGAGCCAATGTCCCCACTCTCCTTCATCTTCCCGCTGAACGCGCCGCTGTCCTCGCTACATATTTCGCCTTCCTCGACTGGCTCACTGCTGTTCGCGCAGGTATCCTCACTATATCCGTCTTCTTCCTTGTTCCCACTGCCGCCCGCGCCGCTGTCCTCATTATCTCTTTGGTCTTCCTCGCCTGGCCCACTGCTGTTCGCGCGACTATCCTCACTGTCTCCTTCGTCTTCCTTGCTTCTCGCGCCGCTGTCCTCATTATATCTTTGGTCTTCCTCGCCTGGCCCACTGCTGTTCGCGCGACTATCCTCACTGTCTCCTTCGTCTTCCTTGCTTCTCGCGCCGCTGTCCTCATTATATCTTTGGTCTTCCTCGCCTAACCCACTGCTGTTCGCGCGACTATCCTCACTGTCTCCTTCGTCTTCCTTGCTTCTCGCGCCGCTGTCCTCATTATATCTTTGGTCTTCCTCGCCTGGCCCACTGCTGTTCGCGCGACTATCCTCACTGTCTCCTTCGTCTTCCTTGCTTCTCGCGCCGCAGTCCTCATTATATCTTTGGTCTTCCTCGCCTGGCCCACTGCTGTTCGCGCGACTATCCTCACTGTCTCCTTCGTCTTCCTTGCTCCTCGCGCCGCTGTCCTCATTATATCTTTGGTCTTCCTCGCCTGGCCCACTGCTGTTCGCGCGACTATCCTCACTGTCTCCTTCGTCTTCCTTGCTTCTCGCGCCGCTGTCCTCATTATATCTTTGGTCTTCCTCGCCTGGCCCACTGCTGTTCGCGCGACTATCCTCACTGTCTCCTTCGTCTTCCTTGCTTCTCGTGCCGCAGTCCTCATTATATCTTTGGTCTTCCTCGCCTGGCCCACTGCTGTTCGCGCGACTATCCTCACTGTCTCCTTCGTCTTCCTTGCTTCTCGCGCCGCTGTCCTCATTATCTCCCTCGCCTTGGTATATCCGGCACTATCCGCTGTCCCCAGTATCTCTCGCCGTCGCATGCTGAATGTGATACACAAAAGATATCAGGGAATATATTTTGAGAAGGAAATTATTTTGCGAACAAAATAGACGTGAACTACTTTTCTTCATTCCTCTATTTCTGTAATTATCAATGAATACACCATTGACATCTACTACATCGTATGTAACTTTATGAGCTGTTCCCGGGGGAGATACCTGGATGGGGAAAATGGAAAGCCGACGTGTAGGTCGGCGCTGGGTTGCAACCACCCAGCAGGATGGCGGTGTTCGCCTCAGCAGGGGGAAGAACACAGCCACATTCCGCGATGAAAAGCATGCACTACACTTACCGGACTAATAACCACAAACTATGACGCTCCCGGAAAAGCGAAATAATCAGGATGTCTAAAGTAAAACGTAGCTTTTTTCTTCAAATAAAGAACGAAAATACATGAAATTCTGAAACTAGTAAGATATCAGTCTCTTGTAACACGACAGAACTTTTAAAACATGAAGTATACTTATTAGTAATATAAAATGTTGTTCATGTTCTTCAGAATTTTAAACGAAATGACGTTCTTGTTTCCGCTGCTACTTCCCAATGCGGTCTTTATTGTCTGATTACTTCCCATTATCGCACGTTATTGCCTAATCTGCTTCCAATAATTTTCTCAATCCATCAATCATCCCTTTTTCTACATATCCTACACGATCACCATACATTTTCAGCGTCGCAGAACGTTTATAGAATTTTCATTTCGGCGCCAAGCATGTAAAGCGAGGCACGATAACATTCACAAAAGTTTTGTTACAATCAAGAAGGCAACGTTTCAAATAAAAGGTGGCCAAATGACAAACGCGTTGAAACAAATGCGTTATCTGTGTTTGTGATACTCATACAAGCGTGCAAAATAGGGGTATAAATTTTATTTAAAAAAAATGGTATATGATTGCCAAGATTTTGAACAAGCAGATCAAAGGTGCAGAATAGTAGATACGTATCTCACGCCCGAACTCTGTGCAGTTGTTTGCAGTTCGGCATCATCTGTCAGATTTGAGACAAAGTTAAATAGATTACAATTTTGAAAATCTGTGAAAGAACGTCGTATTTGTCTCCAAAGATTAATTAACTTTGTTATGGAGGAAATACTCACATTTTCCCTTTCACTTAATTATTGAAAAGAAGTTCACAAAACCTTTTTTAGAATGTCACAATATTATGGCATGTACAGGAAGTAGAAAAAGAGATTATTCAACGAAAATTCACTCTTAGCTAATCAGCGGATGCGTCGTTTTCCACTTTTGAACTTAATAAATTACTGACTCTTCGAGATAATATAATTACTCACGGGAATTATGAACTCAAAATTTCTCGACAATGGTTCAGAAAAATCGAATCACGCTAATGAGCATGTATTTGCTGGAATGAACAAGGGTAGTGACTCAACTCTTTCGTCACTGGGACAAGTTCCGCGTTCATTAAGACGAATTTGCTTCGAAGTAACACGGCAAATGTTCATCAAAGACAAACAACAAACAGTTCCTTCCATTGTAATGACCACACTGCTACACACAATCAATGCTTTCTATAGTTCTCGGTTGCATTAACGCGATGAAAACACACGGTCCTCGCAGAGTCGAAGGAGGCAGCAGAGGCGACAGCGGAAACGGCATTAGAGGGGTTGCGGAGTATGAGGCGGGGGCGGAGGAGGTAGTGGAGACGAAGGCGATGGCAGTGACGGGGGGAGATGGTGGAGGAAGAGGAGGAGGAGGAAAATAATTATGATGCAGGAACTTTAGAGTAGATATACAGTTTTAAGAAAATGACAGAATTTATTGAAG
The DNA here is from genome assembly GCA_038098605.1 of Gryllus longicercus. NCBI lineage: Eukaryota > Metazoa > Arthropoda > Insecta > Orthoptera > Gryllidae > Gryllus > Gryllus longicercus. The sequence goes on along the minus strand of JAZDUA010000329.1, from coordinate 719,165 downwards.
ATGAGTTCATATTTTGAACCTGGTTCTTATTTATAATAATTTCAATTTATTTTATGTAACTTTGACTATAACATTAAAGTTAGAAAATTTAACATTGTTTAATAATAATTTATGTTTATCTTAAATTTAAACTCCTGAAGAAGAGGAAAAGTAATACTTGAAATGTTGAGATGTAAAAAAGCTTTCTTAATTAAGAGAACATTTTTATAAAATCCTTCAATCTAATTTATGGTGTTCGATAAATGCTTTTAGTTTCAATATGTTTAATTAAAAATGACTGCCAGAAATACATGTGGACTAAAAATATAAAAACAGATATATCAAACTCTGTGGATGGGACTATTCCTGGCAAATACCTTCCCCAATTCGCACCCTTTCACAATATCCGTGATGAGGAGGTACAATGGGCTCAGATGAGTCCAGGGCTAAAGCAAAACAGTGGAGTGCAGATGACGTGCGGCGAAACCAGTGTAGGAGGCGTTTCTCATCAGATAACGTTGCGAGAGTCATTAACGAGAGTTCCCTGCTTTCGCAATTATCCATCATGATGTGCGACAGGGCGAGAAAGAAAGAAATGGGTAAAATAAACGTTCAAGAATTGCATGGAACGCGACAGTTTTTTTTCTGCAAGGGACATTTACAAATCGAACTCAATGCATTGATTTCAATTTTCGTGAGCAATTTTACAAACAATGAAATTAATTTTTGCTAATTTTATTTGCAATCTGTTGCAATGCGGTCATCTGCTAATTGTTCGAAATGAAGGGGAGAGATTAAAATATAACTGACAGCGTGAATAGAACATGATCAACTTGATCGTCAATAGTTGAAGTAATTTATTTCTACTTGCAAAAACATCTTTAATTAAATTTATGTAAAAGCAGCTGAAGCTCCTGCGTTACCCAAGTATTTATTTATCACAATTTTCTGCACTGTTTTTGTGAAAATTGTAACGCACAGAAGGAATGGCCGGATTCACTTAAAATGGGATATATAGAACATAGTATCCATAAATGATTAAGTTTACGTAGAGATGGCGTGCACAACGGACTGGCAGCGCCCTCTGTGTTGTCAGAGTGTTACGCCACACTCAGTCGGTGTAATTCGTCAAACGTGCAAGCAAGTAGCGGTATGCTTCGTCGTCGCGAAAGAACGCAGTATCAGCATCTGAGTTAGTTCGAACGGCGCAGAGTGATAGATCTCCGAGAAAAGGGTTTGTCATACCCTGACATTGCGGCTCGAAGAGGACACGCCTGCTGCTTCTCTGGTCTGCACGTTGCACGTCTGCACGTTCTCTGGTCTGCACACGGTGACATGTCGCCCATCCAACATGTATGGGATGCGATCGTTCAGCAACTTGTACGTTCTGGTCCTCCTGCAGCCACTGTTGATGCGTGGCAGTGAGTCCCCCAGCAGCAGATACAAGCTCTCTGTGAATCCATGCCACGACTTTTAGAGGCTCTGATGGCAGCGCGCGGCGGCTTCACACTGTACTAAATACTCAAGGTGAAAATGCAGGTACAGTTCTGTAATTCCAATCATTTTATATTACGATTTTCCTAATCTATGGAATATATTTCATTGTGAAAGTATTTCTCCTTTTTGGTGTTTTAATTTTCACAAACATCAGTGTATTACAAAGGAAAAGAATTGATTTATATCAACAATGAATTCCCACCCTGCCCTGCCCAAACTCGCCCTCCTCTTTCCCTCCGCCCTTCTCCTGTCCCTGCGCTCCACCATCTCGTGCTAATCACGGTTGCATCATTCCTACGGGCATTTGCAGACGCATTGTTGCAAACTCCCGGCAAACATCCGGTAACCAATTCGACTAATTACTCTAAGTGAAATGGAGCTATTAGGATGTTTGAAAATAATTGAATAGAAAATATTATGTTCTTTAAAAAACATTTAAAGCGTATTGATTCTTCGCATTTTTCGAAATATTCGCAAGAAACTGAATGACTACTTACATTTAAGGAGTGCTTTACGGGAAGGGAGGTGGGATAGGGAAATTTTATACGAAATCTCTAGTAGACAGCAATTTTCTCTGGGATTGAAGTTCACTTATAAAAATGTTAATACATTCGGAGTGAAAACATAGACTTATATTTTTTTTAAATTCTTCTTTATGTAAGAGAATTTGAAAAAAACTAGCCTAAGTAATGCCCGATAAAACACTTTTCCTCTCAGTACAAATCGCGATTGAAAATGATTCAACCGTTCTTGAGGACAGACTGACAAAAATTGTGAAAACAATTGAACGAGTTTTTACATCATCTAAATAAGCATAAGAGATTATACAATGGCAGTTATTTTGAAACCAAGTAGAGACACTCCAATATTGTTTATACAGTTAAATACAGTAAACTCCGTGGAGTTGGGAGGGCGCTCTCATTGAGGATAATCGGAAATAAGACGAAAATGGCCCAAAATCGATACAAAAATACTTTTAACATATCTTGTTTACTCTAAAATGGCTTTACGTAGTTACATGACAAACAATACTAGGTCCGTTTAACTTTCTCTTCTTACGGTTTAACAAAAAATCGAATAACTGTCTGCTTTTTCGTTTCGAAACACTTTTTTATTTGTGACTGATGTTTCTTCAACATATAATTATTATAAGTACTATTGCAAAAAAACGTGAAACAGGAAACTTCTAAAAGGTCAGTAAATAATCTGCAAAGCGGATACTCTATCTGCGAATAGTCAGGGATGTATTGTATTCCATTAATTCACAATATTAGTATTCGTAATTGGATCATTAAGTTGAATTTATATATAGGAGAACATTTACGATAATTCTAGCTTCAGCTCTTCGATTACGAATCGAAGAATAGAATACGATCGAGAATCTAATTCTAATCCTAGATTAACTTTATGGCTAGACATATCAATGCCATACGTTACGATGAATAAGGTGTTTTTTTTTCTTGTGAGCTACTTATCGTTGTGTATCGCATAGTCAACTTAGTACGTTCGTTAAGGTCAAACAAAACTCATTCGCTATTGACGGATGTTCTCTCCAACGCATCTGACCTCTGACCTACGAGACGGCGCCTGTTCCCGCCGTGACCTCTGGCAAAGGCCGGATGAATTGAGGATCCCATTTCCCTAATCCCCTCCCCGCCACGCCCGGCCACGCCCCACCCCGCCCCGTTGCGCCGCGCCGGTCTTTCTGTTGCGTATCCGCCTGGCTGCAACCACTCGGCTGCAATGACTGACGAGCAAAAGGAAGATCACCAGGCGAACAAGAATTAAAAAATATCCAATTGAAATTCCCAAAGCCTTGAGTTCATTCACATCGATGGGAGAATACCAATTTTGAAAAAAAAGCCGGCTGAACGGTTTAGGCGCTAGCGTTCACCGCAGACGTACAGACGTTTCGCCATCAATCGATTCCATTTTTCGGCATCATACATCCACATAACACGGTTTCTTGCTACACCACGTCTTTTTCTCTGTATTAAGCAACATAATTTATCCACGGTTTCGTTCCCAGGGCCCGGAAGTAAGTTTTTTTTATGTCATTTTCTTTTCATACACAGTACTTCGTAAGCTTTAGACATGCAGGATATGAAGACGAAATTATTCATATTTGATGTAAGAAAATGTGACAGACATTTAGACAAAAAAGACCAAAATGGAGTCTAGTAATCACCATATTGAATTTTTATTTTTTTTTTAAATACCCAATTCATTCCTTAGAGCTCGGCTCTGCTATACAGTACAAATGATTTTGTATTTACTAAGTATTTGATTGTTTCGTAAGAAGTACAATTTTAGCTCCTTATTTATTAGCTCCTTTTTCTTTTATTAATTTATAAGAACATTATTTTCGACTTGTCTTACATCCTCATTTTCAAATAAACTAAACAAAATTGGCAAAGGGGAAGGGGAAATAGATTTGGGATTGTTCGTCGTTTTTGGCTCATTACTCATTAGACCACCATTCCCACCCCATCCTTCTTCCACCAGCTTAAGGACCACCTCTAATTGTTAACTGGCAGCGGTAGAGATGTATTTTCTAGGAAGAAAATTATTTTTTAGATAGCCAGTAGTAATAGAGGTTACTTTTAGTGCATACACAGTGTGCTAGAAGTTCTATTTTTAACACTAGTAGTAAAACAGAGGCGATGCTCACATGTTCAGATAAAACAGTGAATGCAGCAAAGAAAACAACATTATTTTGCATCAGTTACTGCTAATCTTAATGTAACGTAATACTCAATTAAATGACTTGAATATTTCGATTAAAATAAAAGGAAATTCAGTAGGGCCGTCTAAAAAGTGTATGTCACACATGGTAAAAGTTATTTTATTTTGCTCGTAGGATTATCGGCCGGCCTCGTGTTGCAACATTTATCACAGGCAAAATAAAATGTCACTTTCACCACTCGTGACATAAATAATGATTTAATTTTATTTCTGTTGTATTATACGCTCTTCATTGGGGCAAACTTGCTGTCGATGTTCTCCTGGACCGGAGCTTCGTAAACGAGTAATAGGAATGAGCAGAAAACATGATTCGTTAAATGAATTTAGAGCACACATTGGGATAAGTCAAGATCTCTTTCATCTAATTCTCATTGTCCACCTACTTTATTTTCCTCTTTTTTCTTCTGCTTCTTTCTTCTCTTTTTTTATGTCTTCTCTTTCATATTCTCCTCCTCCTTTCATCTTATTCCCTGTCTCAATTTCTTTTAATATGTCTTGAGATTGTGCGGGTCGCTGCAACACAAAATCGGGAAGCGCATAAAATTCAACCGGGTTCCCTAATAAAACAATTGACGGTGATTCGCCTTAGCTGAGCTCATTGTTGTATCTAGGAATCTGACAACAAATTATTATTCTCTCTGCCCACTTGTGTATTTATAAAATTCAAAGTATGTAAAATGAATACAAAATAAATAGAAGTATGTAAATGAATAAATGAAAAATGAATTAAAGTTTTTTTGTCACATTTCCAGAAAGAGACTGCCAGGGCCTGCGCAGTTTCTGTCCGGCCATGTTGTGAACGAGTTATTTACTTTTACTGAAAATATCATACCACGCAATTAATTTTTTTGCTAAGTACTTCGCTGCCAGATCATTCCGCAGTTACAACATATGATGGATGCTCTTTTCTCTCTCCCCTCTAACACACCTTCCGTGATCGCTACCACTCGAGGCGAAGAGACGTTGAACCTGGGCGTGGTCCGGCGCGATCATCCGATATTTATAGCAGAGGACAACCTTCTGCTATTTTAGGAGGGGCAGCGGTGGGATTTCGGGAGAAGTGTCTTGTTTTCCACAAAGAACTATGGCACGTTCGAAATTTAGTTTCAACGGTCACTTACTGCAGCAGTGATGCCCGGGAAGGCAGTACCCTTTTTCGCATTTAGCTCTGAAAGTTGACGAATGGCAACGAAAAATTACAAAACCGCTACCCTGCGGACAAACACAGCCCAACGAACAAGCATAGAACTACCGGGACCCGAACTTTCCAAAGTCAGTAAAATGCCACAGCAGGAGCTTATGACAGTATCAATAACACTTTGTATTATACTAAATTATTGCTTCTGATATAAACAATGTTTTGTTCCGAATATATTTGTTTCTTTATTATTGTTCAGATACAATTATTAGTAGGGATAATATGTTAAGATTATTTAAATCAGATTTTGAAATCCTGACACGGTATATTCCTTTGCGAGAAAGGTTCATAGTAGTGATGACATTTTTCAAAAGTATCAGTATCGATGTAGCGGTATCGATGTAGCGGTATCGATATGAATTGAAAGTTAAAAATTGGTAGCAGATGTATTTTGTAGTGGTGATGGGACATCGATGTTTCCAAATAACGATGTTCAAAATTAAAACATCTATATTAAATACTTCATAAGGCGAGAAAGTAAAATATATTACCAAAAACCATAGATGTTTTTAATCAATGTTGTTCTAAATTTGGTTTAGTAACCTTTAACTTTAAATTCGTACCCCACAAAATTTAATTTGACAGTGGCCTAGTTTATTAATTTATAATTAAGATTTAAATGAAAACAAAGTTCAAAAACGCCTCTTTGTGTATGAAATACTGAAAAGACGTACGAAATATGAAGGCATAGTGGCCCACTAAGAGTCTTCTCGAGAATGGAAATATAAAAAGCGATTGTTTGGACCGAACACATAAATAGACAATAGTAGTACCATGAGTTATTATTTCAAATTTCAACTTTTACAAATTTGAATTAGGGGAATTTTTGATTAAAAAAATATTGAGCACATATATAGAGCACAGACGTCGACGTTAAAAAATAGCTTAAATATATCGATGTTTTTATAAAAGCATCGATGTCGCATCCCTATGTTGTAGAACATAAACAGGTATTTCAGAAAACAGTTTTACTTCGAGGATACAACACTGACATGGGAAGAAGAGAAATGATCTATAATACCTACATGATACCGGACGCGAAAAACTCTTGATCCTCTCTAAAGTCAATTTACGTTTTTTGTCAATGCACATTAACTGTATAATTATATTAACGCATATTCTGATAATGAAATATAAATATATTCTAGAGTGTGAATCGATATTACTCAATATATCGTAATTAAAAACGGGGAGGAAATTTCTGGATATTGCTGTGCGTCGAAACTAATTATCAACACCAAGGTATCATTTATATAGATATACTGAAAGAAAAACATTTGTTCATCTTATAAAAAATCTACGTATTGTTACCAATACCAGTTCATACGTCTGTTACCTTACAGGCGGCATAGACTTCTCTATTTCTTGTGGTCATTGGATAATGTTCACCACTCGCTGCAGATATCGGCTTTCCGATAACCTGATATTTGTCACAAAAGTTTTCCTCCTTACTGTTAGTAAGGAAGGGGTAATTCTTTACTTATTTGTAAATGTTTGTCAGACAATTTCCTAGTACAGACTTGTGGAATTTGAGAGGCTGTAAAATATTTTAAAAAAAAATACGAAACGATAAAGAACGGTCATTCGGCTTTCTTTTCCAATTACAACAGACTATGTTTGGAGAATGTGTTGGACTCTTCGTTAAATCTGTACATTAATTCTGAAAGTTAAAATAACGAGGTTCTGGATATAAAAACAACTGACGTACGATTTAAAAAAATTCTTGTAATATTTCTTGACATGCTTTGGTACTTTATACAATATGCTATCATCCAATGAATTTTGAAAACACTGAGCGTTAATAAAAATTATAATTTGATCTTGTAGAAAAATATGATATTATTTGATCTTGTAGAAATTATAATTTGATCTTGTTTAAATTACTTTAAATCGCTATGGACCTCTGAAGATGAAGAAGAAGAAGAGAGAGGAATTAAAATTGATATATGTAATTCTATTGATCTGATCTCTATGGATGAGTTGAAAGCAGCCATTAACACAACCAAAAATAAAAAGTCACCTGGTACTGATAATATAAACATGGAATTGATCAGATATGCATCAAATGAATTTACGCAGAGACTTCTTAACTTTATTAATATCTGCTGGTCCACTGGATATGTGCCAGAAGAATGGAATGAAGCCCTAATTTACTCACTATATAAAAAAGGCGACAAATCTGAATGTTCAAATTATAGAGGTATAAGTCTTCTAAATTCCTGTTATAAAATCTATGCAAAAATTATCAATCAAAGATTAGTGCCTATTGTTGAAACTCAAATATCTGAAACACAACATGGTTTCAGAAAAGGTAGATCATGCTCAGACTGTATTTTTGTACTGACACAACTTACTGAAAAGCGAAGGGAATTTAAACTACCGACATACTACGTCTTTATTGACTACGTAAAAGCATTTGATAGCCTTAAAAGAAGATTATTATGGGAAACACTGAAAAATATTGGACTCCCTTCCCATCTTATTACAGCAATTCAATCATTATACAGAAATAATAAAATCATGATCCGAATGCTAAGAAATGGAACAGAATCAGCATATATAAACCAGGGAGTAAGACAGGGATGCCCGCTCTCGCCAACGCTTTTTAATATATATATGGACATGATCATTAAAAAATGGTTGAAGACTTTAAATGATGTTTTTAAGATTAATAATGTCGAGATCCCAACATTACTTTTTGCCGACGACCAGCTTATCATAGGAAAATCTGAATATGAAATTCAAATAGCAGTCCACAAGTTAAGTCAGGTTGCTAATGAGAATGGTATGAAAATCTCACCAAGTAAAACAAAAGTGATGGCATTTAAAGGACTTGAACCTTTAAGAGCAAAGATAGTTATATATGACCAAATAATTGAACAAGTAAATGAATTTAAATATCTTGGATATCATTTTAATTATATAAAATCATGGGATATGGAAATAAAGCTGAACAACTTCACATATTTCTGTGGAACGTTACAGCGAACTCTACATCATAACGCGCAAAAGGAAACTCTTCTCAGATTTTACAAAGTTATTGCTTTGCCATTACTACTTTATGGAAGTGAGAGCTGGACATTAACATCAGATCAGCTGCGCCGAATTGAATCTGCAGAAATGAGATTTCTTCGTTTTGTGGCAGGATATTCACTATTAGACCACAAAAAAAGTGTAGATATCAGAGAAGAACTAAATGTTGAACCGGTTATAGATACCATAAAGAAATATCGAGAAAACTGGAAAGGTCATGCCCTGAGAATGCCAGATCATAGAATAAGTAAAACTATTCTTCAATATGTACCTAAAGGAAAAAGAAGTGTAGGACGTCCCTTGAAGAGATGGCATGAACAATTCTGAGACGGAACAGACCAAGAGGTCTAATCCTTGCTGTCGATGATGATGATCTTGTAGATGAAATCTGTGTACTAATAAAATTTTAGAAATTTGGGGTTCTCTATTTACTGGGTATTCAGATCAAAATCGGATTAGCGAGACTTACGAATTTTATTTCTCTTTTGGCACTTTCTCGTCGGATGGAAATAATAAACAATTCCATAACTCAAGGAAAATATTCATTAGACAAGATAACTTACTTAAATCTACTGAAACATTAATATTTATTGAGGAAAAGTCCAGACGGTACCTTATGCAGTATTAACAAAAAAGTAGATACAAATTATAATAAATTATAATCGTGAATTATATATTATTATTGTGAATTATAATTGTAATTTTTGTTGTTGTGATTCGGTATTTTAATTCAAATAGACTTCGTGTTTTGAAGGGATTTATATCTGAAAAACTCCGTAGATGTAGAAGAATTTTTAAAGAGTCGGCTGAAGATAGTCGCGCGTAGGTGCCTCATCCGAAGCACAGCCAGGGCAAATCGCGTCCGCGAATTAATTTAATAGAAATTACTGAATCCTACAAAGTATCAAATAGTAGATGATATTTCGGAAACATTTGTAATCTATTCTAACGATAGGCAAAAGCGCGGTAATAGAGGCATCGAGGACATTCCACGGACAATATCGCGCCCGAGGACATCTGAGAAGACATCGTAGTAAGCTTTCGAACTTCATTCAAAACCGTAGGGTACTGTAATGTTTGTACAGAGGAAAAGTACATTTAATTCATGAGCTCAATAGAATTGTGTAAGAATGTCAGAATAAATTTCAAATTATATTTTTTTGAGGAAAGATAAGACTGATAATCTGCAGTAGTTGCCATAAACTCAATAATTAGTTTTAGTACACAGAATGTCTAGGAATCGCAATTCTGTAAAGAATTACACGTCCACATGCAGCAGGTAAGAACAGAATTGTACGTCGAAACCCATGATTAAATTTAAAAATGAAATATAATAATATTTTCACATTGAGAGAATTTATGAGCATAACAGGGCAACGAAAGAAATAATATTGATAATCGCAGGGGAAGAAATCCGGTCATAACATCCATAAGATTCTTTGTAAATAGTATCAAGATTTATTAACATTATTATCAGTAGGAGAATGAGGCGTATCACATTACTATATAAAACATGTCCGGAGTAATATTAGAATTGTATTCGTAATAGGTGGTTTCTGTTGGGGCTATGATGCTTAACTTGTAACGGATTGGAAAGTTATGAAGGTTTACTCCTTGTTTTCAAGTGGCACTTCATCTCCACATACGGTTTTTGCTATTGAGGTCATCGAGAATGACTGTCATTCAGATGAAAAGACATTCTGATTATTTATGAAATCATTTTCGTAGATTTTTTCTGATTTTTTTTTATTTTGATGTTTGTATTCCCCAACTATTATAATTACGTTATTTTTATTGTAATGATTATAATTTATTACTATTCCTTTTGTTTCTTATTTTTCCGCTGATTCTATATTGGTTTGAGTTTGTTAAATATTCGTTTAACTAATAGAGTTACACAGCCTAAGGAAATCAATGATGTTCCGCCTTTTCTGTACGTTGAGTAGCCAGGTATTTTAAATTTTTCTCCAGGGTTTTTTAAGTGTGTAGAAAAAGAGGTTTGATGTACAGTACTTCCAAAAATTAAAATATCCGTTTCAAACTCAGAAGGCCTCAAGTTCTTTTAAATCACTAAGAAAAACATCAATTTTGAAGAAAAGCAGTGGAGCGGTTTAGGCGTTAGAGTTGATTATGAACAGCCAGCGACAGAAGACAGACAGAGATAGACGGACAAAGACAGCCAGACAGAGGCAAACGGACAGAGAGAGACACTTTTGCCGTCAATCGATTTTTCGATATCAAGGACTCACAAAAAATGGATTCTAACTACAGAAGTTGAAGGCTTAGAGGAAGTAATTTACATTACACAATAGGTAAAAGTTTATTTGGCGAAAATGCGCAGCGACACGGGAGGCAAAATAAGGTCTGTCCTCCTAGTGAATTGCCCACCTCCCTGCAAAAAAGTGGAAGTGGGAGTTATTCGCTTACTCGTGAGATACGGTTAGATGGAGGTTAAAGTAAGTTTGGTGTCATTTTTATTGGTATTAATACTTATCGTTTTCTGTACTCATCTCTCTTTGCAGGTTCAAAATATTTTTTTTATATCCTTCAACACGCTCCTGTATGTTTCGACAACGCCATCGCGCGGAGAATTGACGCGCGTACTGATATTTCCCTTTCATGCCACTAGTTGCGCTGATAATCGCCTGGCATGCCATAGTGGAGCGAGGAGTGCAACCACCAAGACGACAATCTTGACAAAACAACTACTGAGGGGAGTCGAGTAATTTAAAAGCAGGCGGAAAGAATAGCCTGTAAGGGTCCTTCACGTTTCGATTATGGCGATGTTTCGAAATTGCTTTCGGACCACAGGGGAACCGGGTGCGGAAACGGAAAGTCGCGTGTGGTTCCTTGTTCTGGCGAAATCTTTCGCGTATTTCCGCCAGTGAAGTGCAAAGAATCGCCCCGCGGTAAACAATATGCACAGGCATGAACTTAAACACACTGGCGAAAGCCTTCAGATCGAAGGCGAAGCCATGCTCGCACGGAAGCGATGAGCTAGGGAAAAGGGAAAAGAAAAACATTTTGCACTCTGGCTACACTGAAATAACTCCGACCGCATTCAGTGAGCTCGTAATCTAAGGTGTCAGAGGTTGTATCTTATGCATAACTCTTGTGACAAAGAACTTCAAGAAAGTTTTTCTGAACACTCTCCTAAGGTGGTGTTTCATAAGCCTCACATTCTTTACCGGCAGGGTTTAGCTCAGAGGCGGTCAGGATGGGCAGACAGCTAGGGTTCGAGTCCCGACGGTGGTGGTTTATCAACACTTGCAATATAGAGGAAATTCTGCAGATTTCTCGATGAGACTATTTGCGGTCGGTTGCTCCGACCATTAATTTTCCGACCTTTCTCCGTTCAATATCAGACGAATGCCCTTGCAGTACCCCAACAAATGGGTCACGAAACAGCATGCTATCTTATTTCCTCTTCCCTGCCATATTCTGAATTGAAATGAATTGAATTAATGCCTTATTTTACGTGGCAAGACTCAGGCCATTAGGCCTGCTCTTCCGTCTGACCACGTAAATTTCGCTTCGCTCCTTTCACCAACTAGCAGAGAAAGGAGGTATTTCTTGGGCGAGAAACAGGCGTTTTGAATTTAGCTCAGAGGCGTCATTTAGTCTTGAGGATCTTTTACATGCAAGTAAATCTACTAACATGGGACAGCCGGCTTTACTTCCCCTCCGAAGGAAGGCGTACGAAGGATTTTTTCGCCCTGAAAAATCCACGGCTTCGATCGGGCCCGCCAACTTGGGTACAACAGTCCGAAACGCTAACCGTTACACCATCGCCGCCGCTTCTATCTCCTCACTTACACCTACATTTATATGCATGTCGGGGGATCAGCCTGGAGCTTAGAGCTTGTCTCAGCTGGAGTAATGCCTCTCTGGAGGAGATAACTAGAAGGGAAATTCTCCCGCAAGACGTGTAGATCGAGCCCGGATCGCACCAACCAGGGGCAGGCACATTGCCACCACTCGGTATAATACATTAATACATTCACTACAGTAACGGGACTAATGATCACATCAGTTGATGTGCCCGGACACACCAGCCAAACATTCAACCTCCAACTTTTTGTATATACATGTCATCAACAGTTAACTGCTACTAACAGTTTTTTGATAATTTGAAAATGACAGTAAATTCCAAATTTCTTTTTGCAGAACGGATAAAAAGAAGCACCACCTCGCGGGTTCGAAGAAAAAATCTGAATCACTGTCTACAGTAAACATTGTATGACGTGAAGTGTGACACCTGGAAATTAGAGAGAAAAGGGGAAAAGTAGTATGGATGATGTTTCCGGTCGGTGCCCTTTCATGCACAACGCTGCTAGCCGGTGCTGACCTACATGTCATCTTACGGGTTATTTCCCCCTCCTGATACCTCCCCTAGCGCAGTACCACCCCAGCCAGAATAAGTACCAATCTCCCGTGTAGTGGAGGGCGTGTAAGCGAAAGTGTCTATACGTGTAATGGGAAAGAATAGGAAGAGAGAGAAAGGTAAGATCGCGAGCGGTCCATGGCTCGTTCGTTAGGGCGCTGCTCCGCCAATCCCTTGGTGTTATTCGGATAAACCACGAAAAGCTACCAATGAGACCAGCCAATACCTAGGATTTTCCCGCAGATAGCGACCGCATTCGAGTGTCCGAAAATCCGCCTCAGTCTGCTCCCCAAAAACTAGGACTTCCCTGAAGCGCTGTATGAATTAATCTATTTTCATATATACAATATATATATATATATATATATATATATATATATATATATATATATTAAAGATAAAGTATCAGCTCTCTAAAAAGCACATATCAATATTAATATTAAAAAAATAATTATAAAAACAAACAAATGTCCATAATAATTATAATGATAAACTGAAACTCTTGCCATAATTATCAAACCGCAAATTCAATATCTTAATAAAGTTAAACCATAAGATAATAAATCAAATCCTATGTAATGTTCTGCCAAGCAGCCTGGTGGCTTCTGACCAACAGGAAGAGCACTCGGGCGTGAAGCTGCCTCTGGGTCGTCCGCTCGCCTTCGCCCCGGTGTCGCATGAGCGCGCGGGGGCGTGTTCGTTGCATTTCCGGGAGCGCACGGCGCGCCGACACGACGACGCCAGGGACACGACGACCGCGGCGGCCACGCGACCGCGACCTTCTCAATCGAATGCACCTCGATCTTCTCGACTCCACACTCGAAGAGCGACTAAAACACGGGTTCCCATCGGGGACGGTATCGGCTCCCAGAGGATCGAGGACATTTTAAAGACCGAAATTGGTGATGATTGGGGGTCATCAGTTACATGTATACTGGGGCCTGATGAGAGTAATCAGGATATTTTAACTAGATGAATGTGGCCGACGCTTTACACAATTTCAGACATATTTTCGGATCTTAAAAATGTCTACCATTCAGGTTGTAAATAAAAAGTTAATGTAAACATATATTCGTCTGGTTTTTCATCCTCGAGTGTTATTCGTGAAACATAATCTATTAAGAATGAAAATTAAATAATAACAAATACAAAAAAAAGTAATAGCAGCTCTTCTTGTCTTCTTGTACATTTGCAAGCTCCTAAACTAGAACATACAGATGAATTCTTAAAGATTTATATTACAGTATAATTTGATAATTGAAATTATGCTACAAAAGGGAATTATCCCACTATATTTTTCGTAAATATTTAACGAACAAAATTATTTTGCAAAACAATTATAATCCTATGGGGTGGCATCGCTGACGAAGAACATTTTCCCTCTTATGATTTAATTCCTGCACCGCATACTACGAGTATAGCCAGAGGTGTTCTGACAATGTACGTAATACTCGTATACGTATGTAATCTATACGATCTGTGTTATTCATCTCCTGTGTCCCGTGGACCGTCTCAGTGGCGTTAGATTTTGCTGTCATGGTCAAGGTGATTTGCGAATCCCTTGTGGGCCGTCTCTTGGCATGGCGGTTGCGATTTGGAACGAAAGGTTCAAATATAGAGAGACGATGAAGAGCGCGAGGCGTGCATTTTATTCGCGTTTCGGGAACGTGCAGTTTCAGTAAGTATTTCGGGAACGTGCATATTCAGTAAGTATAAGTAAGAATATATTTATTCCCATAAATTCTTAGCTTTCGATATATGTTTTCCAATGGGGTGTCATAAACACCCGAAATGGGTCAGGGGATCGTGGCTGTTGCAAGAAGGGGGGCTCCGCGCGTGACACCGTATGTTTTTCTTCAGTAAAAAATTTCTTAGATCTACTTTACTCAATTTCATTTATCTTAATAATTCTGTACCGCTACAATATAATGCAGGAAATATGCTCCAAAACTTCATTTGGCATCTCAAAATATTCAAAGACGTAATATTTTTGTGTATAATTCATTGTCAATACTTTTTTTTAAAAACTATGTATGTTACCCAACGTAGTTAGGTTTAAATATTGACAATCTTATTAATTCATGAAAATCGAACTTTTGCATTATCTGTGATGTTATTAATTTAAAAGTAATATTTGTAAAAAATGAAAATGATAATAGAACAAAAAGTAATAAAACATAAATCTAATAAACCATTTTTACTTTTTTAAACATTTGTTCATATTCGAGTTGAGGGTTTTAAGTGATTTATGTGCAACTGTTTTTAATTTTCATATAATGAAGAGGCTGATGAAACAAACCATTGCGTTAATAATGGTCGATGGAAGAAAATGGTTGGCATCTCAAACAGACGTATGAGAGTACACTCCAATTATGATAGTACCAAAAATAGATTATTTTACGGGCCCCTTATTTCCATTTATTTGCCTAGTTGAATTATGAACAAGTACAATACTTTACTGAATGATGGATTGACTAAAATAACAAATATTGTAAATTTATTTTGGTACAAATCATGCACGAGGACGACCTACTGCGAACTTCTATAAAATCGTCATCTAAATATTTCTAATTCACAGTAAATATAACATTTTAAAGAACAATAATGACTAAGAGTAGTTATTAGGTATTCTTAAAACCGAACTGGCCCACATATGAAGATATTGACTGCACATTTTAGAGCGGGCACAAGCAGAATCGGTGGACATGGCCGTAGACGACAGGCCGAAATTGCATTACAATAAGTATCTGAAGACTTCCAATTTCATTTCAATGGCGCTACATGTAATAGAACCATTTTTCGATATTAGTTTTGGTTATAAGGTTTATGCATATATAGTAGAAAGGTTTTGGCATATAAATTCGGCAAATTGGCAACAAAAAAGCGAGAATTTTCAATGTAATTCTCTTTCACAAATCTGCAATTTCACGAAATTGGCGGGTTAATTTTTTTATATCAAGAATGCGAAATATCACATTTTTGGTATGAGTTTAAGAATGTAAATTTTTTGGGAACAAAATAGCAACGAAAAGCGAAATTTATAGATACTTTTCGAGTAATTTCGAGAATTATGCTATGCTAATTTTACGGAGTATTCACAATTTCGCGAAGAATAATTTGCTTTACGATTTGATATTTTAGAAACTAGCATTCTTTTTATCAAGCGTTTAACGATTATTATGCTATTATCGTAAGGGAGAATTGAAATCCAGAAGCGTGAAGAAAAAACGAATTTATATGAATGAGCGACATTTTTAACTTAGCAGTAAGTATGGGGTAGACGTTTTATGATTTTACTTAATATTCTGTTACATATGTCAAACTATTACTAAGTTTGACACGTTTTCTTGGGTAATATTTCCCTCAATTTATATCAACACATTAACAGGATATTTCCATCCATCCATCTTAATTAAGTCACGTCTAAGATTAGATCACTGCAATTAAGAACAATTTCTAAAATATCGTATAGGTGAAGAAAAGCAGGCACAGCTTATATTTTCAAATAGAAACACTTTACATTCGGCGATTGAATTTAAAATAAACAACCACTCACCAGAGGTAACACTCGTCTTCAGTAGTTGTGTCAATATCATTTGCATTAATATTATTAATCAATTAATTCTTCTATTACACGTTATACTTCTACGAACAACGTTCCCTTTTCTCTCGGTTTACTTGTTTCATATTTTGGTTTTTGATAATACTGAGGTTAGATTATTAACACTTAGTGTACTTAAAATCCCTTTTGTATTTTTTCTTTCTTTTTGAACAGGGTAACATTTTCTTTGTTCTATTGGGTTCTTTTGGGGTAACAGTTTTGTTTTGTAACAACGCTATTTTTTATTCATGGGCGCTCGAGAATATTCGTGTCAGATTTGAGAGTTATCATTCCAGTAATACTATTTCATTGATCATTCATAATCATATGCATTGAATACAAGTTCACTTTCATATAATAGATCATTTAACTACTGGCTAAAAATCTTGAGGTCAATACATTACTAAGAAATTCACCACAATATAATTGTTCTTAATAGTTGTATTTCCTAAACGAATGTAAATTATACTTCGCCTCTAAGATTTCTATCAGATTTTTAATTAACTTCGCACATTGCAAATAAGCCTCATGGGATTATGATTCATCGGTCACAAAGAGAACTGACGAAAGTGTATCTCACAACATTTTAAGGCCCAATAAAGAATGCATTATTTATTGCTCGAGAAAACAATGCCGTTAGGCTGTACAACACTTAGGGATACACTACTGACAAGTGCATGAGATTCGATGAGTAAGATCTACCAAAATCCATTTAGCAAAATCAGTGATTTGCCTGTGAGATCAATCCAATACAAACATTCAGATGTCATGCACGACGTAATGAGAGAGAAAATCCCAATTGTCGTCATTCGTAATCAACGAATATTCATCAAATGATAAGAAAGGAAACAAACAACACATATTTCGTACACTATTGTGGGAATTTGAAGGAAAATTCCATTGGAAAAAAAAAGAAAAAGAAAAAACAAACGAACCAATTAATTTATAAGGCGACGTCTGAAGAAAGCAACGTGGCACGAATTGTTTTGGCAAATGACGTGAGAGCTGTAAAAGCACCTCTGGCAGCGCAGCCGCGTGTGTGGGCGGCGAACCAAAAACGAGAGCGGCTGCCTCGCGACATTCCTCCGGGCGCAGCGCGGCTCCGAGGAGCAGCTTGGCCGAGGGGGCCTTGCCAAGAAATAAACCACCAGGCTCAATGAACTTTACGGCCCTCAGCGGCGGCGGTGGAGGTGACGGCGTGGTAATGATGCCGGCGGGGGCGGCGCGGCGGTGAGTGTGGTGGTTGTGGTGGCGCTGGCGGTGGCGGTGGAGGTCGAGGTGGCCATAGCTTAGGTGGAGGCGCAGGCGGTGGCGATCGAGAAGGTGGCAGTGGAGATGGTGGCGGTTGCGTTGGAGGCAGAGGCGTTAGGGGCGGTGGTGGTGGCAGTGGCGGTGGCGGTGGCGGTGGCGGTGGCGGTGGCGGTGACGGTGAAGGTGGCGGAGAAGGTGGCGTAGGAGGAGGCGAAGGAGGCGAAAACGCAAGCGATGGCAGAGGGGGCGGTGGAGGCAGAGGCAGAGGCGGTGGCGTCGGAGGCGTTGGCGTTGCTGACGGTGACAGTGGAGGTGACGGTGACGTAGGAGGTGGCCGTGGCGTAGGAGGACACGAAGGCAGTGAATAGCGATCGAGATTGTGGCAGTGGAGGCAGTGGACGCAGGGGTTTTGGCAGTGGAGGCGGCAGAGGCAGCGGCGGTGTCGACGGGGACGTTGGCGTTGGTAACGGTGACGGTGACGGAAGAAGTGGCGGGTAGGAGGTAGGAGGATGTGAAGGCAGTGGAGGCGCAGGCGGTGGCGATCGAGGTGCAGACGGTGACGGTGGCTTTGGAGAAGAGGCGGTGGCGTTGGGGGCGGTGGCGGTGGCGGCGGAGGCAGG
This sequence comes from Gryllus longicercus, assembly GCA_038098605.1. Classification (NCBI taxonomy): domain Eukaryota; kingdom Metazoa; phylum Arthropoda; class Insecta; order Orthoptera; family Gryllidae; genus Gryllus; species Gryllus longicercus. The sequence goes on along the minus strand of JAZDUA010000329.1, from coordinate 700,857 downwards.
GGAGACGCTCGCGTTGCGGCTGCCGTAAATCGACACATTCTCCGCGCCTTCCGCCATCAAAGGGTCGCCAGATCGCAACGCAGCAAGGACTTCGGGCGCCCAACACACGAAGCAATAATCGCAAACCCTGGATTGGAATCGCGATTCACGAGCAACAGACAATTGCAGCCAGATCGGTTAGCACGTATAATTTGCAAATGACATTCACCAACATTGCGTTGAAATGACCAATCAGTTTTTACAGTTTTCAGAACGAAATGTTTTAGACGTTAAATTACACTTCACGAATTGCACATCACGAAGCCACAAACTGTGCGTATGCATCGCATTTTACATTCGTCAGCGAATCGCGACCCTAGTACGAATTTTCCGCTTTTTTATTTTATGAATAGCCTAAAGAAAAGGCAACTTAGGAAAAGATTCATCTCGAATACTTTCAAAATTTATCAAATGCACATATTAGTTTTTTAATGGAAGAGGAAAAGATAGTCAAAGAAGGTTTAAAACATTAGAGAATATTTAGAACAGAAATATTCACGGTTAAAATTGGTAAATAATATGGCCTGTACACAGATTTTCAAGACTTGTGGAGACTAATCGGTTTCGAATAAAATAATTGATTACGAAATAGGTTTTGCTCCTTGCGTTTTACATTTATATACTCCTTTTTTTCAGTTGAATTTTAAATAATTCGTGTAATGTTTTCACTCGTAAAACATTAATCTGCCTGGGGAAAATGTAACTCGACAACAAGCAGATGCAGAACTCTTCAACAAATGGTCGTTGTGGACAGAACGGGAACGTTGATATTTCAATGCTGGGAAAGTGAAGATCGCGCCTGGAACGCGCAGCGACAGTCAATTTATTATTCCAGCGAATGAGACGGGGTGGAAAGTGAAGCAGAGAAATCGCGTTTTTTATCAGTTCTTTACGTTGCGTTTTATTACTTTGGTGTCGTGACGAGCTCACGCAACCCCCGAAATACCCACATCCGCTACGGAGTTTGATTTTTCGTTTGAAGGAAATGAACATTGACGCTGCATTACGACCCATTTCTCAGCCTCTTCTTTGGAAGTAGGTTATGGCGAGGCGGTTGTGAAGACCAACAAATGAAAATCAATAATGTGGAGAATGTCCTCGACTTCACCCTCATTTCTTCCCTAGAAAAAGAAATGTCAGATGAAGGGCAAACTTCCTTTTTTCCCTTTCCATGTTTTAGCACTTTCAATGCACTCTCTTTCCGCATGAAGTATTTCTGTCATGGTTTACAAAGAAAATATAAAATGCTATTAAAGAATGGGAAGAAATTTAAAATATTAAAATTGATTTCCCAATAATAAGTACGTTCTTCTTTGGGTTCGATTACAGTTCCCAATCTACAGGTTTCGTACAGAATTATGAAAAAGTTTGATAGATTATATACCCATAATTTTCACTTAATTCAGAAAATTTAAAACGGAATGTCAAATGGGACAGTTCTTTTCAAACGAAATTCTCGAAGAAGAATACAGTGTCTATTTTGCATTATTTAGTAAAAGAAAACTCTATAAAATATGGTATAAAATGAAGAGAAAACTACTTCAATAATAGGAAGTGGAAAGTCTATTTTCTTCGAGAAGTCTCTATAAATCGATTATATCAACAGCGAGTAGATAAAGCAAATGGAAAACACTCTACAAGTCAGGATTTCGAAGAGGAATAGAAACATATTATAGTAATTAATGAAACGAGTGTATGAAACGGAGTATAAATGCATGAATGGAGAGTTCAAGGAAACGAGCGACGATAGGAGCGAGTTTACTTATTTACCATGAGTGCAATTCTACCACTTGTTACGTTCAATATTTTTTCGTGTCCATTAAAGAATAATTTTAATTTTGAAAAACTCAGTCATATCTTTACCATTTGAGGTATATACGACGACGTCATGTTGTTTCTGAACAAGACCTATTTTTGTAGGCCTTGTAGCGTATATTTGTCACCTTGGTGCCTTAGAGAATAATGCATAATAATAAATAAGAAACGTTTGAAAAATGGAAAATATTTAACGTATTCCGGTTGAAATTTTATAAGAAGCTGACAAAGCCATGAAAGCATTACTTCGAATAATAAGGGCATCTATGAGAGAACAACACGTATTAATTTTGGAAAGCAAAATGACGATTCAGTTCTGACTCAAACGTTTTGCTGGTATACTTTTCAGAGCGGGTAAATGTAACACATTTATCCATGTTAAATATTTTATGTTCTTCCATTAGTCAGCAAGTGTCAAACCAACATGCATACTTGTTAATGTTGATGACGTGGCACGAATAGGAGAAAATCGATATTTTATATTATAAACAATTTACTTGATATCGTAAAAAAATAAAAGAGTTTTTCCAATACATCTGCTCTCTTAGGGCCGTAGCGTTCAAATAGATGACGTAAATATAGTATCTGTGCAACACAAAGCGACTTCTGAGTTAGAATGATTGATGCCAAGTTTGAGTAGGGAAATTGTTTCTAATTTAACTTCGTGTACTACAAATATTAACATGTTTGTCTAAATAGTAGTAATAATTATTCGTTTATAATTTTGTTTCATTCGTTCACTGATTATATGTTTTCGAAGTACGTAATCTATTATGAACATTTTTGTTTCTGTTTCATGGCCGTCTGGTAGTACCAGGATACGTCTGTGTTATAGATTCATAATTAAACGATTTCGATCAGTTCTCTGAGTTCTGATTGGCTGTTGTGAACTTTTAATTGCACGGTGAAGTTTTAATTGCACGCATGACATAAACATCGTGATAATCAACGATTTTTCATGGAATTATTGAGCATATTTAGTTAACAAAATGAAAAAGAAACAATAATTGAGACTTCAGCAATGGAAACAATTGGAAACTAATAAAAACTAACAAAAACTAAAAGCCTATGAATATGGAAAAACAAGAAACGGGAGTCTCTGAATACAATGAGGAGGTCATATCTAAAATATCTCGGCGAAAAAGACTCCGTGTCAAAACAAGACTACTGCCTCAAACCGTGTGAGAAGACTTGCAATGAAGGCGCAGCAAGAGAGTTGAGACTGATACATGGTTCATGTGAAGCATGCTGTACATGGGCGCCAGACAAAGACTTATAAAGTAATGCAACAATTAAATATATGTGAAAGAAGAAACGTATATTCATATTATACAACATGATCAATTCCTCTCATATTATAAATGTTTATTAACAAAAAACTCGATATGAAAGCAGGAAGAACACATGAAAACAGACTGAAATCAATGAAATAGAACGTGAGGAACTGTAAGAAACATTAAAAATAGAAAAGCTGTGGAAGTGATAATATTAAAGGGGTAATTATCAAATATACCTGATACAATTTAAATAATCTTTTCTTGCACTTATTCAATTTATGAAGCAAGAATACACGTACGTCCAATGAGTGTAAAACAGAAGTAATATGCCCAGTCTCTAAGAATGGGGACCGTTCATCATGTGAAAATTATAGAGTAGCAAGTCTTTTAAACGTTGATTACAAAATATTTTAAAATTTACTTCCAAACACAGTTCGATATATTCCAGAGACCAATTATTAGAACAAAATGGATTTAGGATGGATAGATCAGTAGCTGGTTATACTCTTACGGAAAGGAAAAGGAATTCAAATATTTGTGATTGGCTTGCAGTGTGTGGTCGTCAAGAGAAAATTAACAAGTACCGACGTTTTTGGATTCAACACATTAAAAGGACGCATGACAACCAACTACAGAAGAGAATATTGCAATACCACACACAAGGTCGAAGAAATACTGGTCGCCCGAGAAAGAGATGGGGTGACCAGATGGGAATGGAGGCGTATCACGCAGTGCCAATACCTGAGGGAGATGAAGAATAACGACTTTTCTTCTGTACTAATCGAAAATGTACTGAAGAAAAGAGGAAGAAGCATTTGCATAGGAGATGGAATAAATAAATGAAGTCCAAGGTTGAAAAGAAGAAACAACTGAAAATATGGTTCTCGAAGTATATTTTATGAGGCAAACAATGATCTTAACCTATTTTACGCTCCACAAAACTTGGAAATTCTCTTGTTTTATTTCTTTCAACGGCACGGGAAGAGAATGTCAAAGGTTTGGCGCAACGGAATTTACGTTCCTGGAACAATTTTCCAGGCTTCATGGATTTCAAAATGCGCTTCGTCTGCATGAAATATTTTGCATGTGTATGCTTGAAATTACAATGTTGGGATGTTCACAAAGACCGGATTCAACTCGTGACTAATACAGTTATCCGTGTAGGACGCTTGACAAATTATTTTTTATTCATTTGCGAACTCTATTTGTATTTGGAATTATGTGACTGATTTTGTTCTTATTCTGGCAATGAGACGATCCTTAATCTTCGGAGTTTATGGTCCAACTTTTCACAAATGAAATATCTATTTCTTGAACATGTTTTGTGTTTTTAACAAGCACGTAACAAACGTTGCAAGATACAAGTCATCCAAGCCTCCAGGCTGCATATGGCGCATCACTTAGTACATCCGTGTCGCTGACAACCATTACTTTCTTTGGTAGCCGCTCTACACGACAACTCCCCATTCACCACCATCTCTGTACAACTCGAACATTATCGTCCGTGTTGGATGCAGAGAATGTACAACAAAGCGCAGCCGTAACAAAGAGCGGCGGGCTCGCCAAGGCTGCAAAGAGCACGAGGCCTCTCTGACAGAGGCGGACCCGCCGGCAGCCGTGCGTTCCTGCGGGGAGACGCGAAGGCGCGGGCGGGGGCAGGGTAAGGCGGGGAGGGGCGCGGCGGGGCGGGGGGCGGGGCTCGCGCGGTTTCGTGCACGGCTGGCGGGCGAACGGACACAAGTTTATTCCCCTCTGCGCGAAGTCAGGCCCGGGCGCGGGCCGCCGCCTCCGCCTCCGCCGCCGCCGCCGCTAACCATCGGGACGTTGACTCCGGGGAAGCACAACGAACCCGGGCTCTCGCCGCCGCCGCCGCCACGGCGTGCAACCGCCTTCGCTGCAGCTGCGGTGCAACGCTGCACGGGCGGCTGTTGCACCGCAATGCACTCCCCGCCGCTGCCCCTCGCGAGGATTCTGATGCGACGCGTCTCGTCGGCAGCGAGGATAGCAGTGTGTGGATAGGAATCGCTTCAGTTGGAAAATAATGAAATGTAAATCCGAGGGCTGGCTACTGTGTCTAGCCGGTTACCATATTCGTATGCGCTCTGTCGGGATCGTTCCTACAAATCAACGTCGTGAAGCACTACTTGCTGTCGGAGCTCCGCACTTCATGGAGCTAACACTCGTATATTTCATTGCAAGAAAAGAGAGAAGTCCAAGCATTACCTAAAGGAGAACATTCATTATTTGGAAATTTTGACGTGACGTCGTATAACGAAGAGTGAATAAGCAACGGGTTCGGGTCTCCGACTATTTCTTCGTTACTATCTCGCATACCACCATGTAGAATAGAGAACGTACAGAACGAGTACTGCAATACTGAAGGGGAAAGTGCTCATTTTTCAATAGCAAATCTCGTTTTGTAAATTCCTGATACCGATATTAAGTCATTTTCTGATACTGATATCAATACAAAAATGATACAAATTAGTTATTTAAAAGAGTGCGATAATTTACTGAATTTTATTATATTTTTGAATTATTAAAATTTAATTGACTAGTTTCTATAAAAAACAACATTAAATTTAAAAATTATTAATCATGTGTAAAAAAAATCATTATTTGATTTGTCCCCAATTTTCTTTTGTCTTTACTCACGTTATCAAATAACAAAAATCTATAGGCATGCAGATTTATAACCAATTTGGTGAATTATCCCCTTGCATCAGGAAAAGTTTTAGGTTGCATAGGCTTCCGCGACCGGAGTTTATGTTGTCTAGGCTATCCGGGATGAGCCGCGTCACTGTCATTGTGGCTAACGTTTCGGCCAGCGTATTGTGGCCTTCTGAGCGTATGCAATACACAGAAGGCCTAGACAACAGGAAAAGTTTTAGTTCAGTTTGTTCTCAATTGTTTTCCGACACAAGCGTTATGTTCAGACCGCCGGTACTTTGGCTCAAAAATCCAGTTCAGGAGTCTAAAATAGGCTCTTAAAAGGCGGAAATATCCTGAATAGTTTCTTTAAAAGGCAATATAAATTGATACAAAAAAAAATTGTCTCACGAAGTTTATTTTACTCCAAACCGTTATCAATAAGGTCTTATTTTGATGTTTGAATAACAAATAGTGCTCTTTCTTTGAATGGTGTGCGCTGTAACTAAGGTAAACCGATTTTAATGATTCAGATTCAGCCTCGATTCTCAAAGGGCTCAATTACATCGAACACCGAATTAGTATTTTCGGAACGAACAGTCATTTTTAGGTTCTTGTGCTTAAACAGGCATTTTAGGCTCAACGAAATAATAATAAAAAAGAAGGAAAAAGAAACGAACTTCCACAAATTTCCTCCCGTTGTATTACAATTATGGAGCTCCACAATATTTCTGCGGAAACCACCGAGTTTATTCTGTGTAATTAGTTTCTTGATATCAAATAGCATAGCATGAGAACATAATTTCAAATATCTACGTCAAGAGCATAAAATGGCATCAGCCTAAAAATTCTACACTTGGTAATTACCGGATAATTACCGGGAGTAAACCGTATTGTATTTCGGTAAAGGTATTTTTCAACTGTTTGCCATTAAAACTTGCCATTTATGATAACTTCTTATTACAGTATTATTGTAATGACATGTTTCATGTCATTTGTCAATTGTTTTTCAGTTCTCATTTTATTCTGTAGTCAAATATAATTTCTTAATCTGATATTTCCTATTCATTTTCACAATCAATTCATCTAAAAACATCTGACTTCACATTGCTATGTCCTCAATGCTTTTCGCTGTATCTGCCGACAGAGCCGTTTCAGTACGAGTCATAACTTCCCTTCTTATCGGTGGTAATATACCTGAAATGCTAAAAGACATCACTATGTCTTATAAACGACGTTTTAGTTTTATCAATACGTTACTCTTAATATTATGACTTTTTAAACAAATTATACTTCTCGGAGAGGAAATAGAAATGATTTAAGCAGTTAAGGAATTAGTCTCCTAAATACTGCGTAGAAGATGTATGATAAAATTATTGCAAGAAGACTAAATAAAGTAAAAAAAACAAGATTTTGTCACAAAATGAACACCGTAAAGAGCCCTCATGCTCGAATTCTGTATTTAATTTACACCAACGAAATAAAAAAAGACCTGAATACAATCTTCCTGGTGAGTGACCTTACATCCTGTTCATTGACTTTGAAAAAACCTTTGATAGTGTATTTTCTAAAAGCAAATCATAGTTTGCAATTCGATTAAGCGGCTGAAATCTAATGATAAGAATGCAACGTATCATTTGATTGAAGTCCTAAATCAAGGAGTCAGACACCGGAGGTTCTTGTCGCAACTCTTTATGTATAATAATAATTATACATAAAGTCTTAATATCTACAACTATCACCCCATTGAAGACAAGGTAAGAAAATATAATTCAGAATTTTAAAGTAAACGACCAATTACTTTTAAATACAATTTTATTAGCAGATTACCAGAACATTTTTAAATAGTTAATAGGAAACTCGAATGTGCTGAAATATGATTTTGTAGATCATTCTCACACTTTTACAAACCTGATTATACCACAAACAGACATCAGAGGCGAATTAAAGATCTTCAGCGTAATAGAAATAATAAGGATTTGACATGATCATTTTACTATAATGCTGGAAGATTGAATGCCAAAACAGTACAACCACGCCCACCCAACAGGAAAAGCAGTAGGGAAGAACCATTAACGCCACAGAAGGACACTGTTAAAAACGAAAAAGCCAAATCCATGATAATGATCTCCATAACGATTTTTTCTCCCATTTGTTACTTATCTTAGAATCAAACTTAACTTTTTACGGCTGAGATTTCCCCGAGCAATCCCCGCCACCGAAGGGAGCACGTGATTTCGCTCTGCTCTGCCTGTCCGCGACGCTTTCGGGCGCATCTGTCGCCAGCGCCATTGCGGCACGTGTCGCACGCTCCGCTTCATTTGGGCGGTTTCGCAGGGGCGGCGCGCGGCGCGCGGCGGGTGGCGGCGCGGCGTCTGAAACTGGGGCAGCGAGTGATAAATGAGTGGGAAACGTCCCCGACGACGGAGTTCCGGCCTTTGGGTCGCAGTGGCGAACGCCCCAAGTTGGCAGCGTCCCCCGCGCGCCGCGCTGCGAGCGAGAGCGCCCGAAGCGACGATGTCCCTGGCGAACGGCGGCACGGCCAGTGTGGCGTCATATCAGTCGCCTGGTACAAACGTACCAAATATCAGCCACGTGCATTTCATGCTCATGGACAGCGCTGGCGGGAAGAGACGCCGGGCTGAAAAATGGCAAACCTACGGAGCGGAAGGGAAGGGGTGCCGTGTCGTGGGTGGCCACTTGTGAACCCCGTAGACCACTTGCGGCAAACTTGGGAACCCCGTAGACAGGCCAGCGGCGAAAACGCGTCGGCGGAAACAGCGAGATGACGCAGTTCCGTCAGCTGGCCCAGATGGTAATATAAACGGACCCCGGACCTAAACTCCTTCTTCTGATTCTTGGGCGCGTCGGTAGGAAGTCGTAGGGGTTGTGCGCGGCTCTGCATTTTAATGCATAGGCTACTGAGGCAGGGAACTGAAGCCGGCGTGCTACGTCGAGACGGGAGGTGCGGCATACTCGCTGGTATGCTCACGTAGGCTACTGGTGCATCACACCGAATATGATATCTAATTATCAGGCCAGTGGTGGTGGTAACCAGGATACATTCCTTCTAGTAACGGGTCAATATTGTTTATTGTAATTATTGTACATAGTATTCAGGTGTTGGAGCATTTTTTCAAATAAATACTCAATAAATTACAAACCGTTCACGTCTGTGATTTATTGCCCCGGCAAAGATGCCACACCAGCTTTCGCTGCGGGGTAATCCTGCCGTAAAGCATTTGCGCCGGGTACGCGGATGTGTGGATGAAATGAAACGAATCTGTGCGCTTCCGGTCGGATTGTGTTCGTCGATTAATTGAGTGGTTAATGATTTTGTATTTCTGGGCGCGCCAATTGCCACGACCGTTAGATCAGAAAGTGTACAGCATGTTCATCCCGGTGATGTTCGTCCAGTGCGTCCAAATGCGGCGGCGATGGTGTGACGGTTAGCGTACCGGACTGTTATACCCAAGCTCGCGGGTTCAAACCCGATCGAAGCCGTGGATTTTTAGGGCGACAAAATCCTTCGTACGCCTTCCTTCGGAGGGGAAGTAAAGCCGGCTGTCCCGTGTTAGTAGATTTACTTGCATGTAAAAGATCCTCAAGCCTAAATGACGCCTCTGAGCTAAATTCAAATCCAAGAAATACCTCCTTTCTCTGCTAGTTGATGAAAGGAGCGTAGCGAAATTTGCGTGGTCAGACGGAAGAGCGGGCCTGATGGCCCGAGTCTCGCCACGTAAAACAAGGCAAATTCAATTCAATTCAATTCAAATGTGAGATCCGCTGACGACCTTCACGTCGGCTTGCGTTGGTTTCCCCCCTTCAGAAATCTCCATAAGTGGAGCGCCTTTTCAGCCGAAACAGGTTCCAAATTACTGACTGCTCTTCCGGCATGTGTGGTAGTGTGGTGTATGTAAGTTCAAGTATGTCTGCCTAAGATGGGAGGAAGAGATGACGAAGGAAACATAGCGCGCGTTCGTTGCCTATTTGTCAAGGCACTGCTCCGGCATTCACCTGGTATTGAGGACAGAAAGCGAACGATCAGAGCTCTCGGACGGTAGTATTTCTTTCCAGACAGCGGCTAAATTAAATCTAGTAGCTCTGTAGTAATGTCAAAAATTCACCAACGTTGGGATTTGAACCCTACGGTCCCGGGTATTGACCTCAGTTGTTGCATTGAGCCATCTTAACTGTAACCATGCTTAAAGTGCCACACCTCCACACACCGTAGCCAAGTGGAGTGAGTTGTAGAGTGGAGTAGAATATATGTACATTTTTTGTAATGTAATTTGTCTCGGGATATATCGTACAAATCTCGATTCAACACCACATTTGCTTAGTTAAATCTTTCAAATGTGTTTCAGTGTAATATGCACCAAATTATTTCAACGAGAAAAATGTATTTTTTATTGTCTCATTATGAGTGAAATTGTACGTCGTAGCGTAACAGGAAAACATGTGTGTGACTGCAGTTCATATACCACTTGCTTATCGCCTCTACACAGTCAAGGGTGCTTAACTCACGAGTTTTAGTATAAATAACCGTTCCATGTACTCTTTCAATTTGCATACAAGAAACGCAGATATTTTATACGTATCTTCGTTTAACGAAGAATTCTACGGTATAATGGCATTGCACATTTCAAAATGGTTAGAACAAAAGATAGATATCTTACTACTTCCTGTTTGCTTACAAGAAAGGTCGTCACCTTACTGGTAGCTCTTGTGAGTTTTAATGTTCTTTAAAACATGTCGTTCCATTGAACATCTCACTACTTATTAGGATGGAAATAATCCTAACTCGGGAAATATAGTTTATGATTCTTAAAACGCTAGACCATTGCCATTCTACATGCAACAGATCAAAGCTAATTATATCTTTCTAGTTTCATTATAAAAAAAAAATACGTTCTTGTCTTTCAAATGATATTTTTTTGTCGCCCCGAAGTAATCAGTTTGGTTAGAAATAAAATATTTTCATACATTTTAAAATACTTATTAATAAACATAAGATATGTCTTCTTCTTCTTCGTAGGTTTCTACCCCTTAGAGTTTGCCGTTTTCGATTTCCATAATTCTCGGTCCTCCCATTGACCCTCTTCCAATCCTTTCTCCTCCATTACTTCATGTATATATGTCTTCCAGGTTAAACCAGGTCTACCTCTTCTACGTCTTCTTTTAGGTATCCAATTTACAATTTGTTTTGGCCATCTCTCATTTCGCATCCTCTGGACATGTCCATACCATTGAAGAGCTTTATTTTCTAGTCTTCTGGTTATGGTTGTTTGAACCCCAGCTCTTTCCCACACCACTTCGTTTCTTATTTTATCCAGTCTTGTTATCTGCAACGATCGTCTCATAAAGTCAAGCTCTACCGACCGTATTCTGTCTCTACGGCGTTTTGTTAACGGCCACATTTCTGCTCCATATAATGTAATACTTTCCACGATACTGTGGAATATGTGTCGTTTTGTGTCTTGCCTTAAAACACTATTCCATATAAGGCCATGCAGAGCTTTAATTGCATTTCTCCCCATTGCAAGTCTAGTAGTTATATCTTCATCAATTTTCCCATCGTCAGTAATTACAGTCCCAAGATATTTAAATTTCGAAACGTTAGCTATCTCGTCATCAGCGATATTAATATTAGAGGCATCTCCTCCTATGCATAAATATTCTGTATTTTTAAGGTTGATTTTAAGTCCCCATTTTTCGTATTCTTCTTTTAATTTGCGAAGCGTATACTCCATATCTTCCCGATCTGCTGCCATAATTACCTGATCATCTGCAAAAAGCAAAGAATGTAAGCACTTGTCATTTATGGGAACTCCCATTTGAGAACATTTCTTGTACCAGGTTTCCAAAGCTTGTTCCATATATATATTAAAGAGAAGTGGCGATAAACTACATATATATAAGATATATTAAATTCGTATTTATGTACAAAATGTTACAATAGTATTAGACGTACAGAAGAACTGACAATAAATTTGGTATTAAAATTACTAGTTATATCGACATTACGGAACCAAGCATAACGATGTCACTCTTCATGGCCTCATCCAATAAGAATTTTAGCTCCCGCCATCCATTCGGAAGAAAGAAAACAAATTATAGCAACAAAAATTATGTTCGTCAACTCCTTTCGCAAGGTAAGCTACCCGTTATTTTCATGTTCTTTTTTCTTTTAGGAATGTGGAATAGGAAAAGTATTGAATAAAGCGGCGATTATGACAAATAACAATATTAGTTGGTAACACACTTCGGTATCGCTTTCATTACAAACAAATATTGCTTCACATCGGTATAATGACGCTAAAAACGATTGTTTTATTATCTTTAATGGGTAAGTTGCTATAAACGTACTACAAAGAAGTGTCAACAAATTAGTTCGCCCTCCAGTAATATTGAGCCCTTTCATCTTTGAAATTAAGTTGCAATTAATTAAGATTAACCTTGAATAATCACGAGCGCGAAACAGAGCATTCAAATGAAAGATCAGAATTAGCATGAATGGCTATAGCTATCATAACTTGCAGAGAGTTATTCTGAGTCAGTCCTCCGCCCATCCTCTTGAGTCACAAGAAAACCCACAAATCCTGCCCACTTTTTCCGCATCTAGGTCGAAATATTTACATTTTAAAACTTAATATATGTTAATTTTATTAGCAATACATCCGTTCTATCAAATTACATACATTTTTCATGCAAATGTGGAGCCAAATATTGAGGTCTCGTGCCTATGTTCACTCATCCTCACATACGGGTAAACTCACCATTGCTGAATCACAGCTACAGTCAAGCTTCGAAATAGATGACCTCCGAGAGCTCTAGTTGCTGCTCGCCGCGCAGCAATTACTGCGCATAAGGGGCCACACACGACGCAGCGCAGCGGCCTCCGTCGCCACCGCCGTCCTCTGCACCATTGTCGCCCACGTCCACGCCGCCGTCACTGAGGATGGCAGAAAGGTAGATCGTACGTAGGAGACATCATTTCGGGACACATGTTCAACTAGGGAACGCATTTTTATGTAAATGCATACTATTTGTACAGCTACAAGGTACCTTAATTCAATAATTTTATCTAGATTTTGCTTGGCATTCTGAATAAATTTAAAAAAAATATTTTACATATTTTTACTTTTTTGGTATTATTATATATTTTTACGAATGTTAGTTATTGCTACATATACATTTGCATTTCAATATATTTACATCTCGAAACGGAAGATCTCAGATGCAAGTGGGCCAAAGAAATGTTCCTGGAGTCGTCGTTTTGTGAAAGAAAGCAAAGTCATACGCGCTTCTATGACCTCCGTACCGTCGCCCAAATTTTCAGACTTACTCTTCGCTTCTTGGAAGTTGTGTACTTGGTATCAATGATGAACAATTACTTGCAAAGCAAACGAATTGCAACCATTGGTTTGCTCACATTTCATATACCGCGCAGGTAACTCGATCGAAATCTGAACATCATTCTCTACAGACCATTGTCTTGCCGCGTTACCAGCACCCCGTCGGGAAACATATACCTCTGTGTTATGGGCAGGGAATTAGGAACCTATTAATGAAACCCACCTGTTCCTGCTTAATGGGAAACCTCTTTTGGAATGTGATGCGATCAATATGTGGCTCTTGTTTTTAATAAACGGAGTTACAAATTACAAACAATGTTGGGACGAGTGAGTGTTTATTGTTTCTTGGTGAGTTAATTAGGTAGATCATTCGTCCCTTAAGTGCAGGAGGATCGGAGGTGGTTGTGTTCTTCCTTCGATAGAACGAAAGATCCGGTGCCCACCTGCATTTATTTTGGAGGTTTATTCCTCTCCAAATATCTCCCCCAGCAAATACCTGCTCGTGACAGAACAAGCACCAAGCTTGCAGCTGGTCTTTCAACCTGCTATCTAGCCAGTGTTGAAAATCCGCCATTCCCGGGATTCGCATCCTAAGAGCTCCTGGACAACTACGCTGCACAGGATACGTAAACAAGGTCCGATTCAGCCTTGCTATACATTGCCATTGCACAAATATGGTTCAGTTAATATTACAGTGGGAATCCATTGTCTCTATGATCCGTGCTCTCTGTAATGTCTATGCTTAAAGACAACTCCAGGCGCATGCATGCATTCCAATGTATACTGTCACTCTTGCATTCCGCGTCTGCAGCGCTGCACATAAGCACCGGAAGCCTCTTACGACGACGCACTAGTAATTGCCGCAACAGCAATTATTTCGTTGCTACAAGAGAATGCCTCGTGCGCCAATATGGCGTAGAATCGTCAATTGAATTAGTAAGCTCAGAAGTAGTAAGTACCAACCAGATCTCATAACCCTCTGATCAATAATTTTTGTGCGTTCCACAAAATATTTAGTTTTGCACACGCCAAACTACAAAATAAATGTGTTCACTCTTCTTGCTCTGTACAGGATTTTTTATTCCAGCAGGATGCATAAATTAATAATATTAAAAAAGCTTAATCTCTTAAAGAGATATCTTAAACTCGTAAAGAGATTTTTAAGAGTAATGGAATAGTTTTTAAACATTCAAAAATAAATTATTTTGAGCTCAGAAACGTTTCATTAGATTTAAAAATCAATTTCATTATTCTAATGTTCATCATACTCGATTTGTATGGATAATTATTATAAATGGACAACAAAATATCGTAAATTATATTAAAAATTGTTCTTAATAAAACACGATTTTATAAAGCCGGACAATAAATTGGTAATCGACAGTTACAATATTTTATTTTTCAGATTTCTACTTTCTTCCTTAATACAGCTTGTTCCTTTGTTTACTTTATGATGGGGTTCATTCTACTAAGGCAATTTTTTTCAACATCCGATCAAGCCGTTAAACCACTAAACAAGAAGGAGGATTTCCAGATATGCAGTGGTCATTGTTTGCATCTCTTTCACCATAACCTCTGCCACTGCCGACGCCGTTTCGTAAATTGGGGCTGAGCAGTGGAATTATGAGGTGGGTGGTGCGATTCATACCCTTGCCAAGTGCGAGCAGCGAAATGTTATTCGCTTTCTTCAAGAGAGGGGAAGGAAATAGTGCAGAAGAAATTCAAACGATGAGCCAAGAAAACAGTGTAAACTTTAAAATAAAAGAAACCACAATAAAAACACAGGAATCTTGGCTTCTTGATATGTCGTCATCATGGCCATGCTTGCTCTCACAGTTCTCCTGTAACCAAACTTCTGGGGCAGAAGGGACGAGCGTAATCACTCGGTGTAATGTCACGATTTAGCGCAGAATGATTTTTTTTACTTTTCCTCGCAGAATTGTCTAAGAGACCAACGCGTCCAGCCCAATTGGAGCTCCTAAAGCAAAGAACAGCCCATCCCTCATCCCTTCCGACAACGTTCGTCGAAGAGGGGATCGAAAATGTCGTCCACAGACAAGAGAAATGACAAATTTTTCGGCGATTATGAAGAAAGATTACCATATTTCTACTATGTAACTTCTATATTACGAATTTCCAATGCGCGGATAAATTGAAAGAAAACTGCGAAATTTCCACGCATGTGAGTGGTACCTACGGTTTCGTTCGATATCCAGGAACTCGTGAAAATCCAGAAACAATGACACAGTTTCGATTTTAACCGAAAAGTTTGAGTGTGGTATTCCTCCTATTTTCGTACTTCGCTTACTGACTGAATTCTCATTCGCGCGTCACTGCTCACGACACAGCTGATGCCATGCGACTGCAAAGTCCTAAGGAAGAGACTGCATATCATTAAAATATTTGCATTTTGGTATTTTTTGCGTTATGGATCAACAAATTTTTAACAAAGGGCAATTTAGTTGTTGCTAATAAGCGGTGTGCATGCTACATATTGGAGCACAGTTTTGTGAGTTTTTGTTCAGAAGGATTTTTGCTTCTCCAAGCCACTAATTTGACAATAAATTCGTTTTGAGTTTACTTTTGTCTTTTAGCTGCAGCCCACCGAAGGTTCAAGAAAAGAAACCAGTATAGTTCTCTCCCGACTCGAACATGTACGAGTATGATTAATTTTATTGCAATACTTTAGTAAAGGAAGAAGTCAAAGCAATATTTTCTTTGTTTGACAAAGAGGAAGTAATAAATTACTTTGGACTTACTAAAGGATATCCTGTGTAACACAAGCTGTAGCGTTGACAGCAATAGAATAATAAAAGCTACGTGACTTCTTATTACGCACGTTTGATGTGCTTTACAACTGCTACAACTCCTCAAACATGCAGCAGAACTGATACGAGGCAAGAGATAGAGCCTAAAGTTATCAAAAGTTATGTAAAAAATGCGTATCATGTTATTGGCAATGTATCTCATCATTACTTCTGAGAAATCGCCTTGCCTAAAAAAAAATGCAAGAAGAGAAGGATGTATCAAGTCATGTCAATGAACAATTTCATTTACTTGCATATTTTTATTTTTTCTCTGGAGGAAACAAATACGAACTATTAATAAAAAGATATTTTCGAAACATATCCATTATTAATTTTGGATATAAAGGGATTGATGAATATGAAAAATCTCCACACATCAGCGTGACTCCTTTTTTTCGACCTTTATCAACAGTGGTCGTAAATTCAATTACTTCGCAGTTCTCATTCAAATAGGAGATCTAGTTTACACAAGTTTGAATACGTGTTCTGTTCACAAATGATAGTTCAGATATCCCTTATCGCATTCATTAACACCACATTTAATAATGGCTGAAAGTTTCAGTTCTTCCAGTGCGCTGTTAAAGACAATTCCGGTGGTGCGTGATAAGATGGTGTGGATAAATCGAAGAATGGAAATTGAAGGTGAGAAATCAAAGAATGGAAACTATTTGAGTTAGGAAATTCAATCACCACTTGATGATCTAAAATCAATTCACCACTTGATGATCTAAAATCATTATTTGAAATTTAGAATGGAATATTTCAACTGTATTGTTAGTTCTATTACCACCTTATAATTAATATCATTAAGGAAGACAATATATTATGAACGAACAGAACTGAATATTACTCATTTGCACATTTTTGTAGAATGGACATTTTGACTTGTGAATATTGTTCAGTCAAAGGTTTGGTTTGTATGTAGTTAGAATATAAATGCTGAGGAACTTCTGTTTAATGTGAACTATTCAATGGATTTCATGTTTTAGACATATTTTCTGTGGACTTTTCGTATATAGGGAAGCCAGTTGAAACGAACTCCATCTGACTATCCTTGTAGATTAAAGAGGCTCTTGTGTCAAGTTGTATAAGAGGTAGTTAACTTAAGTGGTATTGACGGTTGTGTGTGACGGGAACTGTGCTAAAGTTGCAGGTTCCAATCCTATATGATTGTTTTCATCTCATGATTGCAACATGGAGAGCACACCATTCCTGAAATGTATGAACATTGATCTACTACACTCACAGCCATCTTTTCATAATAAGTTAATAATGTCGACTTCCAGTTGACATACTGAACCTCGGGAGAGAGAGAGAGAGAGAGAGAGAGAGAGAGAGGGAGGGAGGGAGGGAGAGGGAGGGAGAGAGAGTGAGGGAGAGAGAGTGAGGGAGAGAGAGTGAGGGAGAGAGAGTGAGGGAGAGAGAGTGAGGGAGAGAGAGTGAGGGAGAGAGAGTGAGGGAGAGAGACTGAGGGAGAGAGTGTGAGAGAGAGTCTGAGAGAGTGCGAGAGTGAGAGAAAGTGCGAGAGTGAGAGTGTGAGATTGAGAGAGAGTGTGAGAGAGTGAGAGAGTGTTAGAGAGAGTGCGAGAGTGAGAGAAAGTGCGAGAGTGAGAGTGTGAGATTGAGAGAGAGTGTGAGAGAGTGAGAGAGTGTTAGAGAGAGTAAGAGAGTGTGAGAGACAACAAACCATCTAGCGATTCATTTTCATATATAGAGTGAAAACAAATACACATACTTATGAAGCACGAGCCAACACTGACAATGACAAACTACATTGTCATAATGGCAGCACTCGTAGCCCTGCATACGTAAATATATGTACCCATGTGTGCCCATTCACAACTTACACACACACACGCACTCACATTCAGTATCCTAATACCTTTCATATAACCCCACATCTTAACAAGTAGCGCCCAAAAAGTCATGGCCCTCCCAAACTGACACCAACTGGCTCTAATGTATCCCATGACAATGCGAACGCTCCCGCACTCACACGTCCACGCACTCGCTTCACATCTTACGCGCTATGAATAAACACATCTTCACCGCTAATTATCACACACACACATCAATACCAGTTCCAATACCGCTTTGAATACACACATCTTCACCGCTAATTATCACACACACACACACACATCAATACCAGTTTTTAAGGAAACAAACAAATTACACGACGAGAACCTAAGTTCATAGTAGCAGGTCTATATTTTACATTTTTTTTTTCGAAATGTATAACTTTCGCGGCCAATCCCAAATGCTTCCGCTGGTAAATTGTTCCCTATGTTTATTATACGATTTGCAAAGGAGAATTTTAACATGTGAGATCTCTGTGTTAATGTACGAATTTTGAAATCATATACCTCGGTTTGAGAAGCCTGTTCTGAATTTTCTTCAACGCATGGAAACCTATACACGTCTTATGTAAAGAGCTACGCCTAGCCAACTTTCTATGATTTGAAAGTGGTATTAATTTGTTGGGAGCGAGACGGTTACGAGAAGGTTAAGCGTCTCTCTTCTGAATTTTCTCTAGCTCATGAATATGGCTCAGTCGGACGGGATCCGAACGTACGGCCCCATAATGTAACTAAGGGATTAGTAGCAGAAAAGGAGACACGAAATAGCGTGTAGTTTGGGCGTTAAATAATCGACGAAAAGAGGTGGAGTGGACTAGGTGGAGGTTCCGCCACAAGTGGCACAGTGCAATAGGTTTGTTCAGAAATGGAGGTGTGATCTGAGACCCTAATAATGAATGTGGGCATAAGTCGAGAAACGGTGGATGGCCCACGGTCCTAATGGTGCTGCTTCGGCGTCCGTCCGTCTGAAATTGACTGTAGGAAATCACTAAAATGCCCCAAGACGCCAGAGAAGCCGGTTTCTGAAGTTGAATTATTTATCGGATGTGAGAATGTAGTTGCTTCGAATCAGCTACCTGTATTTAGCTGGAATAGAAATTTCATCCACGGTAGAACTCGGTCCTCTTTCAAAACACCAGTTGCCAACTTCCAACTACAGATTCGAAATTGCGCCTGGAAAGGAAAGCAGACGGAAATGATGTACCGACGGAAACCCGACTTAGCGAAGGCGATGCCCTGACAAGATAGATGACAGCAGAGGTGCAAAGACGAGGTGCTCAAGTGACTAGGGAGGAAGTAATCCTAGACAGACAGGGTAAACTTCAGGAAACATACCCCGAACACGCACTTACCATCCGTTCCGTTTGGATCGAGACAGAACTGACAGCAGTACTCAAATGTGCAAGTCAAACGCGTTATCCGCTACGCTGTGAGTAGCGCCGGGGAAAGTAGAATGGAGAGTATCCAAATGATTTCTGTGCGTGGGCCAGGGGCGATGCCTTAAGGTCCTCCCGTTTTCTGGGCAAGCAGACAGTGGTGGTACGAAGGGCGATCGTACTAACGACTAGTATGGGGCCGCGTAATGAACGATACTACATGAAAGATTCATATGATGATAGATGAATGGTACAAGAATCCAACCACGTTACGACCGAATGGAGGAAACGCGAGACTCGAAACGAACCGTTCAGCCCCCCGCCATCGTCAACGGCGTCCCAAGCTCGTGCCACTGAGGCGGGCAGGGGAAAACAGTGCGCTGCGCTGAAAGAAAGCCCGGCCGAGCGAAGGGGTTGCTCCGAGACGAGGGCAGCGAAAAGGGGCGCGACGGGGAGGCGGCGAAGCGAGCGGAGGGGGCGGGGCAGGCCCCGCGCGTGGATCGGGGTTAATCGGTGAAAGACGGCGGCGGCGGCGTCTGCCGCGGGCCCACGCCGCTGCACAAGGAGGCCGCCACCGCCCCCGCCGCGTTTAATCTGGAGCATAAAGGGGCGCCGCTGATTTATGAGGTGGGGAAAAAAGAGGCGCCTGCAGGGGAGGCGGCGCGACGCGGCGCGGCGCGGCGCGGCGGTGGAAGTGCAGGGGTAAAGAGGAAGCGGCCGCCCCGGCGCCGCGGATAACATCCAGCACGCGCCACAAAGCGCTCGACAGCCCAACAGATTAGCGATTCATTCCGCTTTTTTTCTTCTGATTTTGAAACATTAATGTTTCTTGCCTTGGTGGCCTAGGGCCTTCTGCATAGTCATAGTACGTGGAGCTGAAGGCTGCGGTTTACATTTGCGTGTACGGGTTATTTCACCATTTCATTGTGGCGTGGTGGGCTCTTTCTTACCCCCCCCCCCTTGGACCATCATCCCGTTGATAATAATTCACCTGTCATATTTTTCATCTTGGATAATCTTATTAAATCCTTCAGTTCCATTTAAGGAAATCCAGCTCCCTTGTGATCACCCGTCCTTAAAATTACGGCAATGTGAATGGAACTCATGGAAATAAATGAGTTGGGAAATTACAATAATAAATATTATTATCATCAAAAATCTAGCATTAATGATGAGAGAATGAGATCCATAGAAGAGTTCTATTAAATGACTGGATCAGGGAACATATGTATGGAATTACAGAAATGTAAATAGGGTTCAAAGAAAGATTGTTAAAGATGTGATAAATAGCGTAGTTGAACTTGTTCACGTTAGGGTGAGTTTAATATTATAAAAATTAACAATAAAGAGGATATCTAGAACATATCATTACCATTCACGAGGTCCTATTCCAAAATAAGTCGGTAGAGGTAAATTAAGCACTTCATAATTACCTTAATAGGCTTTCATTTACCTGAGCAAGACAAAACGGATGGCGACAAAAATATGCCGTTAATTCAAAGCATAGCCTTCTGCAGCCAGAGTCAATGGCATCGCTACATTTCGCTCTGAGGAAGATCCCGGCAAAAGAAACTGCGCGAACGCTCCGTATAGGACGTGGCGTTTTCCACAGAGCGAAGTATCTACTATTTCATTATCTACATTATAGATTTAGATTTATTAGAACTGCAAATGGGTATGACCCGGTGGCAGTTAAGTGACAATAACTGCAAAAAATACAACACTTACATTAATAATAATAATAATAATAATAATAATAATAATAATAATAATAATAATAATAATAATAATAATAATACCGTACAATACAGTACAAGACGAAAAGCAGCATTGAAAAGAGCATTGATCGCGTTCACCGCACTTCACTTCACTACACTTCACTACACTACACTTTTTTGCTTTGAATTACACTGACCATCACTTCACAGCACTACACCGCACTACACAACACTTACTCATTTAATATCAGTTACTGTTATCTTGTTCTAACTTATTTCTAAAACTTCGGACACTGAGAGGAAAAGCTGTGAAAACTGTTGCGTTCTATATGTACTATATACGTTCTTCTTCGTTTATTTAAAATTCATTAATAATTGCGACGTTTAAGTTCCATTACAAGCAGATCATTTAAAGGAGTTTTTAGCTTTGGGAATAATTTCGTGAGGAGGTACGTATAATGTGTTATATAAGTTGTCGCTATATTTGTTATTTAAACTATCAGTTCGCTGACCTAGTATACTTGTATTAATTTCACCACCAGTCCATCATAACACATGTACACAAAATTAATTATTTGTTGAATTTTATTACAGGAAAATGGCCAATTAAGAAACTTCCTTGGCTTGCATTCGATTCAGAATGTTAAGGAACTTTATTGTTCCTTCATCAGGACTTAATATTACAGACCAATTTTTCGTTTCTACACCTACATAAAAACATATCTGAGTAACAGTTTTAATAATACTTGAATTACATTTGAACTAAAATTCACTAATACGAAATGTTTATTCGTGTCATATTCACGATCACAATCCAATCAAGGAAAGAAATTCAAGGGTTTCTTACAAGAACCAAACAAGTCCAAAATTCTATATTATCTAGCTGCGCTATCTGCTGGAACATTTCCTTTCAGCAAGACATTGAAAGATATAAGGCAGGGGAAAATCATAAATTCATTACTATGCACGTCTGCTATGAAGTTTTTGATGCCTCCTAAAAAATTCTCGAATATCGACTATTTTGGTTCTTGCAAGAAACCCTTCAATTGTAGAAACATAGTATCTTCCATGAAAAACAGGAAGCAAACAAGCACGGCTGCCCGTCATTCATGGAAGCTGAAAGACCGCATCCAGCCCGAGGCTTCCTAAAACGGCCGTCGCCTCCCGAACATCCGTCAAGAGCAGGAACGGGCCGGGCCGCCTCCGCGCCTTCCCTTGTATGGGGGTCTCCGTGCTTCGGCGGCGGCGGCGGCGGCCGGCGCGAGGAGAGCGGCACGCCACGGCCGCCATTTTGTTCCCCGAGGACCATCGTGAAGGGGCCCGCCCCTGCACCGCGCGCGGTGGGCACACGCGTCGTTCGCGCGGGGCGAAAGTCGCCCAGGTAGAGTTGCAGTTTTTCACGGCCACCCAACACAGTGGATTTTCATTGAAAGTGGCTTAGAATGTAAATTTACTCGTACTATGACCAACGAGCTAGAATATACTACATAGAGTGACTGAAGCGTCTCCATCTTTGAAGCAAATTGAAGTTATATTTTCTGCAGCCAGAGCAGCGCCCTCTAGGAAACAAAGTATTTTGGCGGTGGTCACGGACGCTGGTTACGGAAGGTTACACCCTGGTTACACCGTCTCTCGTTTGTTTTATATTAGATTAGATTTGTTAATAATTCTGCAATTAAGTTTGAGAACTTTTGACTTCAAAATTACTAGTTCGACGAGCCTCCACCAAGCGCGCTGAAACTATTGGGACAGCTATGTAGTATATTCTAGCTCGATGACTATTACAAAATATAAGAAACGAAACAGTTACTACCAATTGCAGAGAAACTTTTACATAGTTTAAAATTTGTATTAGCGTATCGGCAAGGAAACAAATCACGTTGTGCTCGTAATTGCTATTGAAATAATCGAAGAAATATTTTGTGTAGGAGTTCTTTACGTGATTAATTTGTTAATAGAATGCAAGAATGAAGTAGTTAAATTCGAAATTGCATAATTAACTTACAGCCATCCAAATACTCACACCTCCAGACGTTTTTCCGCTTATTTTAAAACAAAAAAGGCAGAGGCGAAAATGAGAAAAGCTACATCTTAGCAGCAAGCAATCAGAAAAGAAGCAGTGTTTGCCCTAAGGACAAAGGGTAAAAAAAGTCCATATGATGGCTTCCTGAGATCAGAAATAATTGCTTATTCCTGTTACCGGCATTAACCAAGATAAAATTGTAAGCCTATACAATTCTATTACCAAATTTTCTAGTGGATGTCTTTTAAGGAACAATGTGTAACCAAAATCCTAATTTTTTAAAAATAGTAACTGATTTATTCATTTATTTCTAAATGTAAAATAATAACCATTAAACATTGAGACACGAGATATTGTTTTTCTAAATATGAATAATTTCCGTTCATAAAGGTCAGTGTTTCTATAAATTATTTAGTGGAAAGTAAAGAGAAGAGTAATTTTTATCAATTTCAAGGAATATTTTTACTGGCAATACAAGACTTCCAGTGTGAGCTTTCTGTGCACTGTGGGTCTAAAGAAGCAGCAGCTCTCGCAGGTCGATATAACAAGCGGAGGTGAGGGCAGGGACAGGGGAACAGGCTCTTTTCGATCCACTATTGGCAATGATTCCGTTAGGCCTCTCTGCAGAAACCCTTTCCAAGTGGGTTGCAAATGTATTCCCAGACGCAACAATTATCATTATTCTTCTTTCCAGGAAACAGAACGACCGTTCTGTGCCTGACACGCTCACTGTTATGTTGAACGCCAAACACCCCCAGGGAGCGAGGTAACAAGGCTCCCTGTTCTTCCGCATTTCATGGCATTCCGTTTCTCTGCTCAAGAAATGGGCTCCGAATTTGACTCACAACGACCTATTGGTTGTTCTTTGAATGAAGAGTTGAAAACATGCGTGAGTGCTTCTTTCTTCACAAGTCGTCTATGTTTTTATGGAGAAAATGCTTGAACTTTAAATTCACGACCACTAGTTTTACCCCGTCAGAATTCGAAATAAGGATATTGATTGCTTGAAATGTCTACAGTTCTCATTGTCAGCCTGCTTTGATTCATTCTTAAAATACATCGGTACCCTCAAAAGATGGATATTGCAGCCCAGTGAATGGTGGCGGTCGGGTTACGGATAGCGTATTGGACTGTTATACCCAAGTTCACGGGTTCAAACCCGAGGATTCTAAGGGCGAAAAAATCCTTTGTACGCCTCCCATCGAAGGAGAAGTAAAGCCGGCTGTCCCATGTTAGTCGATTGACTGCATGAAAAAAATACACAAGCCTAAATGAAGCCTCTGAGCTAAATTCAAATCTCCTATTTCGTTGCCCAAGTGAGATACCTCCTTTCTCAGCAAGTGGGTGAATAGGAGTGTAGCGAAATTTACGTGGTCAGACGGAAGAGCGGGCCTGATGGCCCGACTTCCGCCGCGTAAAAATAAGGCATCAGTTCAATTCAATTCAACGAATGTCGGGAATGTAATTTCCCAAATTGAGAACATCATTTAATATATTAAAATGTAATCAATTCATGTACGAGTAAATTCATGAAAACTAAGTTTAATAAAAGTCTGTTTTCAAACATTACATACTTACATATTGTTATTCTTTGTGGAAACCCGAGTTTTGCACCAGTTATGGATTGTGAAAATTGCAGGCAATAGAATTAATACAAAATAAAAGCGGATTGGAATTCAAAAACACGACGATCAGACTCCACACTTCGCAATAAACACCATTGTTCTGGACACGTTTTACACTAGTGCATTCCATGATTTTTGTTGTTATTACTGCTACTGTTGGCAATAATGAAATAAATTATTTTATTTCGAAAATATCATTAGTCTAGGATATTTGACAATAATGAAAGATCTGAAACTTCGGTTGTCAACAATCAATAACAACAATAACAAAACTTATTACGAACAATAATTGCCGTGCACAATGAAATGACTGCAGGGAAAAGCATGAATTCATACATTTTAGATGCGAGCTTCAAAGACAGAAAATTGGTATTCTCTTCTCAATTCTTCAAGGCCATCAATGAGATCGCCAGACTCTATTCAGCGCAGTGCTACTGTGCACTGCCTGTGGTGTTTTCTGGGTATTGCTGCAGTACTAAAACTCACTGGAAATGACTAAGTACTCGCTGTTGAGAGGGCTCAGGCGGAGTTTGATTTCAAAATTATTTCTTACGACGATTTTACTGCAATATTTCGATTATTGATAATAATTATATGGAAAATACATATTTCTAATTAATATATATATATATATATATATATATATATATATATTGTGGCGTCACCAATCAATTAGTATAATTTTATTGTGGCGTCGCCAATAATAACATAATAATCTCATCGAGAAATAGCCTCCGTCGCGGCAGAAGTGGGTCGAGAGACACTGCCTTTGTCGCGAAGGCCCTTTTGTTACGCAGCGGGGCTTGTCCCGACCGCATTCAGGCCCTTTCAGAGGCGGACCCGTTTATTGCCCCTCAAAAAAAACATACTGGCCCCCTGGCCGAAACTCTATCGAACAATACACACCCTCGCGCCCCCTTTCTCCGCCGCCACCCGGGGAGGAACGCGGAGTCCCGAAGGAGTTGGCACGGGTGTCGATTAAGAGGAAGACACATTTACGACGCGTCGTGAACGAGACCTTTCTCAGCCGTCAGCCGGTCCCCTTTCGGACAATGCCCGCCCCCGCACTCGTTTGGCACGCGCCTTGGGTAAGGCACCCGAATCCCCACAGGGGCTATTTACAAATTAAACACAGCAGGCTGCCGATAAGCCTTTGCCGACCGTTTATGGCCCGTGAAAATGCGCTCCTGCATGAACACGTGTCCAGACAGCTGCCAGAAGCTTCTGGAACCGTTGACTGAGGAAGTGAGCGAGAGAAGAGAAGCCGGAGTTAGACAGAGAGCGATCTTTGGAAAATTACTGGAACACTGCCACATGATTGGTAAATTAGAATGCTGAAACGCAGTTACCCTCAGCCAATGGGAAGCTTCGCTATGAGGGAAGGGGTAAACTTACAGAGTTAGAAACATTTTGGGAAGGGGAAAGGGAGTTTTCTTAAAAACGGGGTGCACGAAGGAAAATTAATGAGGATCGGGACGCGAGTAGGGAAAGACTTCCCGGAGCAGAAGAATCGGAACGCGACTTGGGAAATACTTTCCCAGAGTAAAGTTTGATTTTATTTTGAACGCAACCAGTGGACTTGTCGCGGAGGAAACTCGGGCGGGAGATCACTGGATCCCGCGCTATTCCCACATAGGCCCGTCAGCCTTTGCCGCCTTTCACGCCGGGCCCATTGATAGCCCACATCGTATTACGCCAGCGCCTGTGGCTCCTCGACCGGCTGAGTCCGCACAGTCCAGCGACTCCGCCACCGCCCCCGCTGCCAGCTGAGGAACGACGCGTCGCGGAAGGTCGGTGACCTGGGACCGCTCGCCGCCCCTGCCTCCGAGGGCTGCCGCCCGGCCCGCTCGTGGAGACAGCACAGCCAGCGGTGAAAGCTACGAGGAGAAGCTGCCTCGCAGGACAATTTTACGGTGAGCAATTAATAGTGGCCGCGCTCAGGCCCTGCAGATCATAGATGGTGGATTGCATGTGTCATTAGAGATTAAGCCTAATATGTTAGCCTTAAGGGAATTAGCCTATTAGTAATTAGGGCAATGAGCTCACAGAGTAGAGTTAGTAAGAAACCTGCGTCGCCCTTTGCGACCTGTAACTTCCCTGGCAGCTCATGGTGCCAGGAATAAACTACTATTTGTTATAAATGACTCAGTGGTATTATTCATGACCTCCCAACACTTCCATCCAGCCACATTTCAGGAGCTGAACCTGGCGCCCTCCCCCGCTTATATTACATTTGGCTGGTCAAAACGTGGGGCTAGTTTAGTTGATTAGACCGCTTATTACAATATATATATATATATATATATATATATATATATATATATATATATATATATATATATATATATATATATAGGGATTTTGCAACCTACAACTAGCAATCGTAGATAATGATTCAAAACTCGTTGAGGAAGGAATGTCAGAATATGTATAACGTCTTGATGATGTTCTATCAGTTTAGCTTTCTAATGTAATCTGGAAATGAACACTAACCCTACCCGTAATTTAAGGCTATTGAAATTTATCGTGTTTATCATACATTTTAATTGTCACTTAATACTTCTGGACTAGTAGGTTAGTTCCTTAGGTCTCATTATCCTTCCAAAATCTAATATACTACATTTGCTTTTCGAAGGGTTATGAGAGCTAAGGAATCCATGGCTCATTTTACGAAACACAAATTACGAGCGATTTTACTGCGGATATCGTCAGTGCAAAAGAAAAGTGAAGAAAAATTTATTTAGAAAATAATATATTTTCTCTAGCGAAAATTTGATAGAATTCCAGAGCCAGCATGTGTATAAACTGTATTATGCATAGAGTGAAATTATGAGATAAACACGAATCGCTGCCGTTTGTCTTTTGTTTCTGAGGCAACCCGCTCATCTTTTATGCGTTAAGCGTTTTTGTGTTGCATCGATTCCTGTAATTGTCTCTTTAATAGGGCAGTGTCGTCAAGGGGAATGAGAAGATAATAGGCCGAGGAGAAAGAGAAGAAGTAAGATAAGAGGGGAGAGTGAAAGAGGGTAGAAAGACAGAAACGTAGCAGGAGACTGAGATTAAGAATGAGGAGAGGGATACGAGTTCACTTAACCAATCACACATTCTACACATACTTATTTTTCACTTATAAAAAGTAAAGTACAGCGGCAGCCACAACCTCCAGTAGAGAGAACAGGACTTGGCATCCGACGCGAAATAAAAGTCTCCACTCGGAATAAAATCGTTCTCCTGCACGATGACAATTTTTGCGACGTGCCCCGTTTCTTGCGCACCAACGATAACGGTTCTGATCTTTCTTGAACTCGCCCTCCCTGCCGAGGAAGCGGCAGCAGCAGCAGCGTTCGCCCGCCGCGAAGACGCCCACCGCCCACCGTCTACTGCGCGCCCGCAGAAGAGTGCCTGCCTGCACGACGGCGTAATGATGCTGTAAGCGGAGCCTGGCGCGGGCGGGGGCGGGGGCGGGGGCGGGGCGGGCTCGCACGCGCCGACGTGTCGGTTCCCTAATCGACCCGGCACGTGCTTCCTCTGCCGCCGCCGCCGCCGCCGCCGCCGCCGTCGCCAGGCCACGGCCTCCAAGGCCCTCTCGATAGCGCCTGCCCTCCCCACCCTTGGCGCCCTCCATCGCCCGCTACCTTCTCTTGTCTTTTGAGCTGCTTGTGGCTGTTCTTGGCACTGGACAGAAGAGAGTATTCTACTGAAAAAAGGATATTGCGGCTACTTGCATAACGCGATTTACATTCGACCAATACAAATATATGAAGTTGCCATTCGTTGTCTCTATCATTTACTTCTTCCTCTTCTTATTCCCCTTCTTCTCTGGCGCTGGAACCTTCATGAATTTTGGCTTGACATTCGCGTACCACTCGCACCACCACCACTTTTTTGCTAAATCATGGTGATCAACTAGCTCACGGGTCAGTTCTAAGAATTTGAATGGGGAAGGATTAATGAAGGAAATAAGGCTGATCGCTCGCTGTCTGTCGTGACCCGTTGTGTATGATCCTGCTGCAACATCCACATGGATTCGGATGAAACAATTGAAACGATCGATCAGCTCAATCGGCTGATCAAGACTTCTCATTCAGGTAGCGATTTTCTAGAATTCTCGTTCAGGCTTCGTCCCAGTTACTGAGTTAAAAGTCGAAAGTCGTCTCCGAGCTTGGAACCTAGCACCACAAGTAAAGACTCTAAAATACACAAACAATCATTGTTTTATTTTAATAAATTATAAAATTTGCGCTTTGTGGCAACTCAACGACACTTAGCTATCACCTTATCAATCGGCACTTCAAAACAACAACAAAAAAACAACCTTTGAAATTGCTACTGTTGAGTACATTTCTCTTTTTCATTCTACTCCAAATCCTCTCTTTTCTCTTTGTCTTTCTCTCCCCGCCCAACCACTTTTCTCTATTCGCCTCGCCACGCTTCTTTTGAGCGTCCCGATTGTGCACCCAGTGTACCGGACATCCGGTTCTTTCAAACAGAGGGCAGTTTGTCCAGTTTATTCCCACTGGACTGTGAAGTTATTGCGAAAGAAGTGCCCCAAAAAAACAGCGCCGTTCTCTTTTTCGCTCGCTGTACATGGCGCGCGGATGCTGGTTGAGAGGGCTCGAGTTTTCATTTGCTGTCTGGCGTAGTCGGGGTCAACGTTCTCTCCGAATGGTTAGCGCTCCTCTTTTGCCTGAGCATATTGTGTTGGTTTCGACATGTTAACAATGTTTCGCCCGGTAGTATTACGGTAATAAGACGGAAGAGAGCTATTTGAAATCTTCGTGAACTCCCAATGAGAAGTTAAATCTTTAATTCATAAGAACTAACAGTGCAACCCATTTTCTAGTGAAAGGACCACTTGAAAAAATGAGATGCTTTGCCGGACTACAATACAGAATTCGCAAACACTTAATGTATAAAATGTTGGTACGTTCATCTTACATATGATGCCTCTCTGTGAAGGCGTGGACAACTCTTTAGGGGTACAAAAGAACTCCTCATATAGCCACTCAAACTCCATTAACTCTCTCCATATTTGCAAGAATGACAAGAGACATTCTACAACGAAAAACAGAATGTCGATTCCCGCGGCCGAACTGCTCACCACTACGACCTACTCATAATATCCTAGAGAACTGTCATTTTTAAATTAAAACCGAGATTTGGATCATTTAGAATTTTTTAAAATTCTAATTATAACAATAGTAGATTTGGCACAACACCAAAATACGAAATATCCATTCGAAAACATAACAGCGGAAGTGAAATTGCATGAAAATAATATTAATGAAGAAAATAATTCAGCTTTTTAAGTAGAAGCATGGTTGACTGGAACAATTTACCTAATGTGCTAGTGACTCTTTCCAGGAGCATGCAAGTTATGCGTTCGAGGGTTCTTAAGAGCTTAAGCATAGAGTGCAGTGAAGTTATGTGAAGTACAATGAAGTGCAGTGAAGTGCAGTGATGAGGAAAGTGTAGTGATGAGAATATTGCACTACAGTGCAGTGACTTTTTCCACGATAAGAAAAGGTCAAACGGGTATGTGTTAAGTACATATATTTATTTTTCATGTAGAAATTATTGGATTGCGAAGGAATTTGAAGTGAAGTGATGGTAGTAGAGAAAGGGCGAATTCTACACATTTTACCGATTATTTCTCGCATACTATTTACGAAGAAGTAGAAAGTTATGCCACGCTGCAGCAAAAAACGAGATTTTTGTGCAGAAAAATTCGTAATGTACGTCCATCATATCGAAAAAGTGGATACTTCTTGTTCCTATATACAGTAAATTATTTCCTCTTGCAGTTTTTTTTACGTTTCTATAAAATAAAAATATAAATGACTTAAAAAGTTGTAATATATAAATTATTTCAATAAAAGGAAATATTTTCGTCAATGGTATATTGATTAAATCTGTTCTATTACGACGACAATATTCAAAGCTCATTAATAGAAGTCCGTAGTTCATTCTAGATTCCAACTGTATTTGCGCAGTAGATCCCCCCCCCCCATGCGTCCTCCACGATGGCATGTGCTTGTCAAAAATTTCCTCGCTTGTGAGTTCCTTCTTCTCTCAAAAAATGTTCCCAGTCTTAATGTTAGGTGTAATCAGATCGCCAACTATTTCTGACTTTAATAATCTTAAAATTTAATATATAACACAAATTAAATTAATACAAATTATTATTACTAAATATTATTAAATTATTTGTACTTATTTTAAATGTGAGGTGTTGTAACAATGATTACATAATTATTACAGGGGGGAAAGGGGTATTCAAAATTTTCCAAATTAGCATTACGTAATTCATGGACGACCCTTTATGACCTGATACGACGTCGGCAATACTACCATAAAGGACTGGCATTTGTTTATGCAATGTAAGATACGAACACCACCACGCTACCTCAGCGGTACTACTGTCGCTATGAGAATCTAAGACCCAAATTCGAGTGATTTAGAGGCCGCGTTCATGCGCATCGACTTCTGGATCCCCATAAGGGACAGTGCGCATGCGCGCGCTCGCTACAACTCCGGGAATCGCTCTTCCAAATAAGCGCGCAAATCGCGTCTGCCGAGGTCTGTTAATGGACCGTGGCCCGAAAGCATCCCCGAGCGGTTGCGGGGGCGCAGGGCGCGACGCAGCTGTCAATTAGGCGGGCGGCGCCGGGCCGGGCGCTGGGGCGGGCCGCGGCCCAATTACCAGAGGCTGTGGGTCGGCGCGCGGGAAAACGGGCGCCCAGCCCGGCCTGGCCCCGGCCCCGGCCCCGCCCCCACCCGCCAGTCAGCCACGGGGCGATATGCGATTCTGCACGGCGCGGCGCCGATCCCGTTCCGCGCGAGGCCGGCAGCGGCCGGAAGGAGACGCACCGCGCTATGTTTACGGTTGCGATGCCACGTCCACGACACATCGACGCCCAAAAGTAAACCATCGATGTTAACAGTACATCGACCAAAACCCTCAGATGTTTTTAATAATCACTTAAAATTAAACATCTTTATTAATTTACTACTACTACTACTACTACTACTACTACTACTACTACTACTACTACTACTACTACTACTACTACTACTACTACTACTACTACTACTACTACTACTACTACTACTACTACTACTACTACTACTACTACTACTACTACTACTACTACTACTACTACTACTACTACTACTACTACTACTACTACTACTACTACTACTACTACTACTACTACTACTACTACTACTACTACTACTACTACTACTACTACTACTACTACTACTACTACTACTACTACTACTACTACTACTACTACTACTACTACTACTACTACTACTACTACTACTACTACTACTACTACTACTACTACTACTACTACTACTACTACTACTACTACTACTACTACTACTACTACTACTACTACTACTACTACTACTACTACTACTACTACTACTACTACTACTACTACTACTACTACTACTACTACTACTACTACTACTACTACTACTACTACTACTACTACTACTACTACTACTACTACTACTACTACTACTACTACTACTACTACTACTACTACTACTACTACTACTACTACTACTACTACTACTACTACTACTACTACTACTACTACTACTACTACTACTACTACTACTACTACTACTACTACTACTACTACTACTACTACTACTACTACTACTACTACTACTACTACTACTACTACTACTACTACTACTACTACTACTACTACTACTACTACTACTACTACTACTACTACTACTACTACTACTACTACTACTACTACTACTACTACTACTACTACTACTACTACTACTACTACTACTACTACTACTACTACTACTACTACTACTACTACTACTACTACTACTACTACTACTACTACTACTACTACTACTACTACTACTACTACTACTACTACTACTACTACTACTACTACTACTACTACTACTACTACTACTACTACTACTACTACTACTACTACTACTACTACTACTACTACTACTACTACTACTACTACTACTACTACTACTACTACTACTACTACTACTACTACTACTACTACTACTACTACTACTACTACTACTACTACTACTACTACTACTACTACTACTACTACTACTACTACTACTACTACTACTACTACTACTACTACTACTACTACTACTACTACTACTACTACTACTACTACTACTACTACTACTACTACTACTACTACTACTACTACTACTACTACTACTACTACTACTACTACTACTACTACTACTACTACTACTACTACTACTACTACTACTACTACTACTACTACTACTACTACTACTACTACTACTACTACTACTACTACTACTACTACTACTACTACTACTACTACTACTACTACTACTACTACTACTACTACTACTACTACTACTACTACTACTACTACTACTACTACTACTACTACTACTACTACTACTACTACTACTACTACTACTACTACTACTACTACTACTACTACTACTACTACTACTACTACTACTACTACTACTACTACTACTACTACTACTACTACTACTACTACTACTACTACTACTACTACTACTACTACTACTACTACTACTACTACTACTACTACTACTACTACTACTACTACTACTACTACTACTACTACTACTACTACTACTACTACTACTACTACTACTACTACTACTACTACTACTACTACTACTACTACTACTACTACTACTACTACTACTACTACTACTACTACTACTACTACTACTACTACTACTACTACTACTACTACTACTACTACTACTACTACTACTACTACTACTACTACTACTACTACTACTACTACTACTACTACTACTACTACTACTACTACTACTACTACTACTACTACTACTACTACTACTACTACTACTACTACTACTACTACTACTACTACTACTACTACTACTACTACTACTACTACTACTACTACTACTACTACTACTACTACTACTACTACTACTACTACTACTACTACTACTACTACTACTACTACTACTACTACTACTACTACTACTACTACTACTACTACTACTACTACTACTACTACTACTACTACTACTACTACTACTACTACTACTACTACTACTACTACTACTACTACTACTACTACTACTACTACTACTACTACTACTACTACTACTACTACTACTACTACTACTACTACTACTACTACTACTACTACTACTACTACTACTACTACTACTACTACTACTACTACTACTACTACTACTACTACTACTACTACTACTACTACTACTACTACTACTACTACTACTACTACTACTACTACTACTACTACTACTACTACTACTACTACTACTACTACTACTACTACTACTACTACTACTACTACTACTACTACTACTACTACTACTACTACTACTACTACTACTACTACTACTACTACTACTACTACTACTACTACTACTACTACTACTACTACTACTACTACTACTACTACTACTACTACTACTACTACTACTACTACTACTACTACTACTACTACTACTACTACTACTACTACTACTACTACTACTACTACTACTACTACTACTACTACTACTACTACTACTACTACTACTACTACTACTACTACTACTACTACTACTACTACTACTACTACTACTACTACTACTACTACTACTACTACTACTACTACTACTACTACTACTACTACTACTACTACTACTACTACTACTACTACTACTACTACTACTACTACTACTACTACTACTACTACTACTACTACTACTACTACTACTACTACTACTACTACTACTACTACTACTACTACTACTACTACTACTACTACTACTACTACTACTACTACTACTACTACTACTACTACTACTACTACTACTACTACTACTACTACTACTACTACTACTACTACTACTACTACTACTACTACTACTACTACTACTACTACTACTACTACTACTACTACTACTACTACTACTACTACTACTACTACTACTACTACTACTACTACTACTACTACTACTACTACTACTACTACTACTACTACTACTACTACTACTACTACTACTACTACTACTACTACTACTACTACTACTACTACTACTACTACTACTACTACTACTACTACTACTACTACTACTACTACTACTACTACTACTACTACTACTACTACTACTACTACTACTACTACTACTACTACTACTACTACTACTACTACTACTACTACTACTACTACTACTACTACTACTACTACTACTACTACTACTACTACTACTACTACTACTACTACTACTACTACTACTACTACTACTACTACTACTACTACTACTACTACTACTACTACTACTACTACTACTACTACTACTACTACTACTACTACTACTACTACTACTACTACTACTACTACTACTACTACTACTACTACTACTACTACTACTACTACTACTACTACTACTACTACTACTACTACTACTACTACTACTACTACTACTACTACTACTACTACTACTACTACTACTACTACTACTACTACTACTACTACTACTACTACTACTACTACTACTACTACTACTACTACTACTACTACTACTACTACTACTACTACTACTACTACTACTACTACTACTACTACTACTACTACTACTACTACTACTACTACTACTACTACTACTACTACTACTACTACTACTACTACTACTACTACTACTACTACTACTACTACTACTACTACTACTACTACTACTACTACTACTACTACTACTACTACTACTACTACTACTACTACTACTACTACTACTACTACTACTACTACTACTACTACTACTACTACTACTACTACTACTACTACTACTACTACTACTACTACTACTACTACTACTACTACTACTACTACTACTACTACTACTACTACTACTACTACTACTACTACTACTACTACTACTACTACTACTACTACTACTACTACTACTACTACTACTACTACTACTACTACTACTAC
Source organism: Gryllus longicercus (assembly GCA_038098605.1). Classification (NCBI taxonomy): domain Eukaryota; kingdom Metazoa; phylum Arthropoda; class Insecta; order Orthoptera; family Gryllidae; genus Gryllus; species Gryllus longicercus. Next base: position 665,299 of record JAZDUA010000329.1, on the reverse strand, counting down.
TACTACTACTACTACTACTACTACTACTACTACTACTACTACTACTACTACTACTACTACTACTACTACTACTACTACTACTACTACTACTACTACTACTACTACTACTACTACTACTACTACTACTACTACTACTACTACTACTACTACTACTACTACTACTACTACTACTACTACTACTACTACTACTACTACTACTACTACTACTACTACTACTACTACTACTACTACTACTACTACTACTACTACTACTACTACTACTACTACTACTACTACTACTACTACTACTACTACTACTACTACTACTACTACTACTACTACTACTACTACTACTACTACTACTACTACTACTACTACTACTACTACTACTACTACTACTACTACTACTACTACTACTACTACTACTACTACTACTACTACTACTACTACTACTACTACTACTACTACTACTACTACTACTACTACTACTACTACTACTACTACTACTACTACTACTACTACTACTACTACTACTACTACTACTACTACTACTACTACTACTACTACTACTACTACTACTACTACTACTACTACTACTACTACTACTACTACTACTACTACTACTACTACTACTACTACTACTACTACTACTACTACTACTACTACTACTACTACTACTACTACTACTACTACTACTACTACTACTACTACTACTACTACTACTACTACTACTACTACTACTACTACTACTACTACTACTACTACTACTACTACTACTACTACTACTACTACTACTACTACTACTACTACTACTACTACTACTACTACTACTACTACTACTACTACTACTACTACTACTACTACTACTACTACTACTACTACTACTACTACTACTACTACTACTACTACTACTACTACTACTACTACTACTACTACTACTACTACTACTACTACTACTACTACTACTACTACTACTACTACTACTACTACTACTACTACTACTACTACTACTACTACTACTACTACTACTACTACTACTACTACTACTACTACTACTACTACTACTACTACTACTACTACTACTACTACTACTACTACTACTACTACTACTACTACTACTACTACTACTACTACTACTACTACTACTACTACTACTACTACTACTACTACTACTACTACTACTACTACTACTACTACTACTACTACTACTACTACTACTACTACTACTACTACTACTACTACTACTACTACTACTACTACTACTACTACTACTACTACTACTACTACTACTACTACTACTACTACTACTACTACTACTACTACTACTACTACTACTACTACTACTACTACTACTACTACTACTACTACTACTACTACTACTACTACTACTACTACTACTACTACTACTACTACTACTACTACTACTACTACTACTACTACTACTACTACTACTACTACTACTACTTGAAGAACCCCGCGTTGCTGGGGTATTTATCATAACATTTTTTTTATTAAATGGAAAGGAGGAGTTCCATTTAATCATCAATGTTTTAAAGGTGGTTTAGTGACCTACAACATAAAATATGGGAGCAATTTTATTTGACAGTGGCCGTCTTTATTAATTTACTAGCTGAATAACCCCGCGTTGCTAGGGTATTTATCATATTTTTTTATTAAACGGAAAGAAGAATTCCTTCTATTCCCGCTCTATGTCAGAACCTACTTCTATCTACTCTATTGTATATCCCTTCTGCCCTACACCGCGTCTCTCTGCCTTGCTTCAATCTGGAAATACCCGGTTTCCGTACTTTAGAGAATAATATTTATATTTTAATCCTATTAGGGTTCCCTCCCCAAAACTTCTTTTACTTAATAAATTAAAATATTTTATGTATAATAAAATGAATATACATGAATACATGCCACCTGAAAATAATATTTTCAGGTGGCATTAACTCACGTATATTCTTTTTGTGAAATTTTATATATTATACCAATACTTTCAATCAATTACCACATTATAAAACTTATTCTTACGTTAATCCATGTTTAAAAATAATTAAAGTAATTTTAATTGAATTTGAGTACGTGTTTTAGGATCCTTGATAAATAGAGACTGACGGAACGGAGCCATTAACCACATAGATAATTATAATATCTCCAAAAATACGACATCACAGTGGATTCCGACTTGACACATTTTTCTATTATTTATAAGAACATCCTTGAAAATCAGCGTTGTCTCACATTCAATTCCTCCCATTCACCAATACTGTTTTAGTTTAATTATACTAACGTTTCACTATAAATTATATTCTTGCCAAACTTTCATCAATTTAACCATTCCTTGAACACCCAAAGGTACGCTTTCATTCTCCACAATATTAAAATACTTCTCTACAAAAATGCATCCATCCGTCAGTTCCAGCATCACACGTAAAACATGCATAATACTTTGCAGTGAATGATGTCACTGTCGCTCGGCCAACTTGCAAATACATAATAATTATGCTTAATTTACTACAACTAAACACGTGTGCAGTCATACCTTACGACAATATTAAACACATCTATCAGAAAATGATCTCTTCCAAACATTTGGTATCTTGTACAGTAATGCACTCACGCCTACGCGCAATTAAAATCAATATCTAAGTTATTTTTAAAAAGAAAGCGGACAAAAACTCTTCTTGTTGAAATCTATTCTCTTCTTCTTATTGAAATCAGTAGTAGATCTCAGAAGTTATCGTCTGGTGGCTCGCAGTTAAACTATTGACATTGATGTACTATTGAATCTGTGATGTAATGCTAGGTGAAAAATGTCCAGAAAAGTAATTATTTGGTTAATACATTAAGGTTTATGGTTTGTAAATCATAATCTATAGTACTTTAGGCATTTAAAGGAAGCTACCAGATAAAAAATTCATCGATATTGGTTCAGTAGAGACAGAGATTATAGCGCTATAAGTCAACGCACTTCTGTCCTTATATATTAGTATAGATATAGATAATTAAGGTTTAACTGAAAAGAAGATAAAAAATAACAAGAACAATGATCGCTCGATGAAAAAATACAAACATCGTTCCTTTGGTTATTATTTCGTATTTTAACGTTTACAAATAAATACTTGCAAATACATTTCGTATTTTAACGTTTACAAAATAGTGTAATTGGGGATCTTTTTATTTAGAAACAAAATTTCATCATTAAAAAACATCAGTTTTAAAATATCGATGTTCAACACATCGATATATCTATAAAAACATCAATGGTTTGTTAACATCGACATCCATGGCGCATCCCTAATGTACAGAGCCTCAGACATCGAGCATGATGCATCGTGCATGTTGTGAGGATTTTAAAAATAAATAAAGAGCAAAATCACAGAACCATCTCAATGCCTTGCCCAACGTGGGGCAAACTAAATTATTCATAAATTTCTGTCAAACGTCTCATTGTGAACTTGCACACAACTTGGCAAAAAATTACCCGTTAAGCTACTATTTTGCATTAATACAATTTTATTTTGTAATGCAGTGCTACATTCACAAGTATATGTATGAAATCTGTTCAATGGAATGGAAATAAAGTGTTCATTCTTTGGGTAGTATCAAATCTTACTATGAGTGATTTTCGCATTTGTAAGATTTCATACGTATGCATGTGAATGTAGCACTGCATTTTAATTTAAAATAAATTTTTTCCAGTACATATTAGTAGCTCAGTCTGTCGGGTAATTTCTTGCTATTTTTTTTCAAATGGAAGTGTGTGCAAGTCCATAATGATACGTTTGAAATAAATCTATGAATATTTAATCTGCCACACGTTGGGCAAGCCATTGTGATGGTTCTGTACTATTGCTCTTTTTTTATTTTTAAAATCCTCACAACATGCACAATATCAATAATAAAGATTTATATTTAGATTGTTTTTATGCAACGTAAAATACATTCGTTTTCTTTTGATTTTGAAATAAAGTGCTACATTCATATGCATATGTATGAAATCTTACAAATGCGAAAATCACTCATAGTAAGAGCTGATACTACCCAAAGAATCAACACTTCATTTCCATTTCCTTCAACGCTTTAATATTGCAGAAGAAGCTCCAAGTAGTATTTGCATCTGAATTATCTGCAAAAGAAACATGAAAAATAAATATATATTCAATGCAGAAAACGTAATAGAATGCACTACCAGTCTGCCTAAATACTGGAAATGAAAGTCTCTTAATTTATTAATTTTCAACCATTATGAAGATTAGGAATTTTTATAGAAGTGGTTGATGTCTTATTTAAATATCGTTTGAAAATGATAAAGAAGAAGTCATTTTTCACAAGGTTTCGGGATATGCGACAGCGAGTGTCAATAACATTCGAAGAAAATAAAGACAACAGCCAGTGGATGAACTCTCACCAGGAAGTCGGCAACATATCTGAATAAAATGGACTCGTGTGTGTGTGTGTGGGGGGGGGTGTTAAAGAGTTCGTTATCTTCTACATCATGAAATTCTACAAATTTAACGTTTGAACGTTAAATGGTTCAGCATTTTTTCTACATACCTTGACCAACAGCAATTGTTATGGGTTTTGTGACTTCGTAATGGCGATCACATCCCGCCGCTTGGAGGGTCGTGACAGCCAATATAATCAGGCAAAAGAAGACTGAGGTTTAATAATACAGTTTGAAAGATTAAATTACAGTATGTTATATTAGTACACTCGTCAGATTATTAAAAATCTTGTTTAGTACATTAAAATTCTTTATCTTTTACCGACAAAAATGAACCTCTATGGTTAGCATAAATTTTTTAATGTACTAAATAAGACTTTTAATAATCTGACGAGTGAACTATCATAACATACTGTAATTTAACCATTCAAACTGTATTATTTTCTTCCTTTTTTCTTTTTATCCTGAGGAAGGGGAAAATATGTCCCCCAAACTGTTGCACATTCGAGTAATTGTAACATAGAGATGCAATAAAACTAAATTGAGAAGAGTCGTGTCTGTCTATAAATCGTCTTGGGACTCCTTTCCTTCAACCTCAAATTTACAAGAGACAGGCTTATTCCGACCTTTGCAAAAGAAGACTGTTCAAAATGGCTTCATCATCTTCGTAGAGAGTTGGTTCTTACATGCAGGACCCAAAAATGGCTCTCCCTTGTCCTCGTACTGTGTACCAATTTTCAAAGGATTTATATAGCATTGTCGGCTGCCAATCTCGTGCGTAATTGCAATTATGTTTGTATTGTCTTAAATTTAATGTCATCAGTATTACTAATATATGAAGTTATGATCTTTAGAACATAAATCAATTTAATATCAGTTTTTGTCTGTGAATCAGTTTTTAATTTTTTTTGACATATTAATGTATTTTTCTTCACAGCAGTTGTCTTCATAAAACGTTCAAAGGTAATAAATTCGCGAATAATTTATTGTGATGGTAATGGTAATCAGAAAATAAATGACTCTTAAATGCATTGTATTCTGTGCCATTATTGGACTTTTTACTTTCCCATATACACACGTATGTACGAAGTAAAATTCGTAGCATAGGAAAAGTTATGTAATGCTGTGGAAAATCGATTTCGAGATTTCAATGGAAATTCGCGTGTTGGAGTCCCCTGAAGCTGAAAAAGTGGTTTTCTTCGTGTCTGTCTATCCGTTCGCCGGCAAACACTACTAGCACCTAAACCATGTGCAGGATTTTTTCCAAATTCAAGAAACCCCTGACCATCTGGCTCCAGTCCATCTGGGTTTGAGATTTTGGTGATATTTTACATGTAGATCCCGGACATTTCCAAAATTTTCTCAAAATCGGCTGCAATTTTTTTCTTTAAATTCCTTGTAAAGAAAGAGTAAAATTCAGTAATAAAAGTGGCATAGGTCCGATTTTGAGAGTTAGCCATAAATTTTCGAAAATTTCAAATTTTCAATTTTTTTTTCGGGCGCATTCCAACATCTACAAAGTTCAAGAGAGATTTTGTTCAAGAGAGAAAATTTGTTCTCCATAGTGAGTTATTTCATTAAAGTCATATACATTCTTTTGAAGATTTTAGTACTTTTCGCCCAATATTGCGTGCAATACGTGCAATTTTAAAAACAAAAGCATTATTTTCTCGAAAACGACTTCAATTTTCTTTAAAGTTTTAGCAGGGATAGTGCTAAATGTATTCTGAGAGTACTCTCTAAATGAGATGACATAAACGCCAAATTGCATTATTCTTTGTTTTTTTCAAAAATTGCAAAATGGAATTTTTTGATTAGCTTCTCTCGTCGTCAATATTTACATTAACGGAGATTTGTTTACATTATTGTATTTATGAGTACATGTGGTTTCAACATTGTTATATAAAAATTCTCGAAAACTCAATCAGTTTTTGGTTAAAATTAGCTCAAAATTCTGTATTTTGAGAAACGATCAAACGCCATTTTCTCAAAAATGACTCCAAATTTTTTCATCAAATTGGACAGTCGGTACAAACCACTGTTTATACGGAAAACATTCATATAATTTCTACAGAAATCTAAGCGTGACGTCACAAACAAAATCGTCTCCAGCGCCGAGTAATAAATTTGGTATTGGATAATATCGACAAGCAAGGGAAAATGTAATAGAATGTCCAAGAATATCGTATCTAATAGATCACAGTGTAAGACACTTTCATGATGTAAGGCCTTAAAACACTTCGTTTAGGAGTTATTTAACAATATACATTTTGACAATGCTGTAACGTGTTACGGGTTGCATTTGACGTGAATATTTAGATAAGATTTTTAAAACAAATCTTCACAATCTTTAAGTCAAAATGCAATTCGTTAAATCTCTGTGAAATTCTCTTTCTTTAGAGACCTCATTTATAAAGACTGGTTGCCTGTGAGAGTCGCAAAATGTATGTATACTACTGAAATAATATAGGAGATGAAAATTTTTCTATAGTAACAAAAGTTATTCAATATTTGAAATACACGTGTTACAAATAATAATTGATGAGCAAATAATAATCATTTTCAATTCGTCAGAAATGAAAAATTCATTACATATAAACATCACGTCAGCTGTACACTGTTCTTATAACGGCCCCCAAGCACATAAAGAAAGATTCCCATTGCCCCACAGGTAAATAATGAACATTTTTAGTTAAAATTTGTCTCCAGCCATCACAGGTGGCGCACACTTTCCGTCAGCAAAAGGCAGACACTCGAGGCCAGAGTTACCAGCAGACTTTATGATGCCTAGTATCTGCAGACATGGCATCTTCCACTGCTGTGGTCCAGGCGGACGATGCCGCATCATTAGCTTAGCTCTTGTACACGAGGGTTGCGTTGACGCGCGTTAAAGTAACGCTCGCCGTAGAACAACATTGTATCTTATGCGAAACGGCACACGAGCGCTTTGGCTGTTCCACATACAATACTCTCTTAATCTACGACGCACGTTACTTTAATGCGCTTCAACGTAACACTCATATGACACAGGCCTCAGCCGTCGTAGGCTATTGTGCGAGTACGAGAATATTTGGTGGACAGTGAAGAGGAGAAGGGGCGTGTGATCGGTCAAAGGAGGGTGCGGACGCAACGGATGGTGAATGTGAGAGCGAACAGAGGCCAAACGAGGGAACAAAAACGGGAATGCACTGCAACAAGCGGGTGTGTACGCGGCGTGCTCGTGCAGCCAAGGCCCATTCACAATGCAAACGTAAACATGAGCATAACGCCTAGACGTAAACATTAACATAATTGATAGACTGAAGTATTCACCGTCTCTGGCATAAACGTAAGCAAAATAAGAGTTTCTATTGGCTGTGAGACATTCTACTTTACTATTGGTTGGATGAGAATCGATTTCGAGGTATCGACTGTGTCCATGGCCCATATGGTTCGTCTATCGAATTCGCTCCTCTTTCGATTACCGATTTTTGAGTTAACGTACTGTGATTGGTTCATTTCTTATACCTTACTTAAGCATAAGCACAGAAGCTTTAAGCTTGCAAACTTTTAAGTTAACGTCGTACGCGTTATGCTTATGCGAACACATTGTGAATGAGCCCGCTTATGTTTGTTTGCATTGTGAATGGGCCTTCACACTCCTCTGCCCCTGGCTGCTCCGTGACCCGAAACGCACCGCTTCGTGACGAATCGATCACACGAGGCGGGAATGCGAGTGCAGATGACGACGAGCGTTGCCCAGAGCACCCAATGTTTACTGTTAAATGTTATCTCCGCTCAGATAACTTGTTACGAAAGGCATTTTGAAATGTTTAACGGGGTGGACCAGTCGCGTTTTTATACATCATGGGTGGCTTACGTGCTGCATGTGGCTCTTTTTGAGCACATTGTGGCACTTCTACAATTTTGAGTTATTGCCGTTTTGGAGATTACCTATTTGTGCGTGACATTGAATACACTTTATTAAATCCGAGCAAAGTGCTGTTATAACAGTTGCATATTTGAGTGAACTTGTGCGGACTTCCTTAATTACTAGAAACCAATTTTTTTAATTGAATTAATAAATATCGGCGTTACGAAACACTAAATTAACACCCCTACCCCTATGTAGCACAGCGTAAAGCTGTTTGAAACCACTCCTCCTCCATAGGCAATTTATGGCACTCCTAAACTGTGTTTACGGAAGAGTTTTTTATATTGTGAATAAATAAAGTATTGCATTAAAATTACATTAAAGGGGTTGGGCCTAAGGGTTTAAGTTGGCTCCGAATTCATAACATTCTAACGATGTTATTGCTCTTTTGTCCCCTGCCAGAAGCCGGCCAAAGGGTGAAGGTCTGCAAGTGTCGGGAGTGTGAGCGCGCCACCTGTTTAATTTCTGGACTGTTTGCTAGAGATCAGCGACGTAGATAGGGGCTGGCCAGGCGGACGGTTCCCAGGGGCGCAACACTCAGGGGGGGGGGCGCACTTTTCAGACCCACACCTTGCGGGCCGCTGGGGCACAGGCACACGAAATTAAAGCGTGATGCTAACTCGCATAAAAAACTTACATTTGATTACTATAGGGGCTCATACAGATTAGGAACGGCGCGTCTAACTTAACACAAACTTTGTACCGACTCCTCAAAAAAAATTAAAAAAACAATTCATTTAAATTTTTGACACACATCTATGAAGATAAATAATATACTCGTATAACACTAAAACTATTAAAATTTATAATGCTAAAATTTAATTTAAATTAGCATAAAAAAGTAGGTATTAACTTAAATTTCATCAAAAATCATTTTAAAAATTATTAATTTCGAATTTATTTGTTTACTGGTTCTATGGGATCATATTTTTAGAAGTACTGACAACGTTAATCATATTTTACAGAGAAAAATCGTTACCGGTGAGGTTGCATCAAAACAATTGCAAGGCTTTGTGGATTTTTTTAATGCTTTCAGAAAAAAATCAAATATGGGTGTGTAGTGAGTCAGCAACAATATAGGTGATAAGCAGTCGATCGAACCGGAATTTTCTGAAAAGCGTAAAACAATGTAACAAAGTCGTAACGATGTTCGACGAAAGGGTGAAGATCAACAATGCGCCCGCAATAAATCCACTTCAAAATTTTAAAATTCACTTTTACTGTGCACTTTGAAGTTTAACTGCCGTAGCTTCCGATTTTTGTTTCCTCACAGAAGTTTCGTTACACGAAACCTCCATTGAAGACCTAAAGAAATCCGCTGATGATCTCGCATCTTCTTCTTCTTCTTCTTCTTCTCCATTCCAAGGATTAGGCAGGAATGCCTGTTCCGTCTTCACCTTGCACTTCAGGACCACCTCTTTCTGGGTCGGCCTCCCACCTAGGGAGTACAGGACCTTGACGTGGTGGTGGAGCTTGTGTGCCCCCGCGAACCTGAGAGCTATGCCGGCGGTAGCGTAGCTACTGGTAGGGCCTCCCTTGCCGGACAGGTCGAAGGGGAGGGGTCAGACGAAGAAGTACTCCAGAAGAGGACACCGGCGTTAGAAGAGGCCCCAAAGAAGAGGCCCTGAACGAAGAAGAAGTTCCGACGTAGATCTCCGACTTCGACATGGCGAGAATGTCCTCGAAAGGGTAGGCGGAACTCTTAGTCCAGCAAAGGCAATCCGCCTAGGTATTGGGTCCGCCTGGCCCAAAATACCACCCAGCTTGTTTGGAAGCTGTGAGGTGGCAGCCCCACTACCTAACTTAACCTGCGCAGCGCTCGTAACGCGGCCAGGGGATTCAATAACTACTGGCTCTCTTCACAATGCACAACTGGATGGATCGTGGATGATCTCGCATTAAAATACAAAAAATGAAGTAAATGCCAACTAATTGTTTAGGGATTGAAAGCTACAAACACCAAATAAATCTTGATTGCCCGATTTAAAAAATGCAGATTACATTGCACTTCTTAATTGCCGTGAAGAATATGGGTTAGTAACCAGTTATGCCGATATTGGCAATTCACTTTGCCTAGCATTGACGTTATCTGTGACTTCTGCCAGATGTGAATGATCTTTCAGCAAAATGAAACTAATAAAAATATTATTTCCGATCGCAAATTGGTCAAGAACGTTAGAGCAATCTCGATATACTGTCGATTGAGTCTGACACTGCAAAAATTGTTAATGTAGATCATATTACTGACAAAGTAGTCTCTGAAAAAGCCAGAAAAAGAAACTTTTGTGGGATAATATTATGTCTAAATGAACGAACTCTTATTGTATTGTTTCCATTCCCCTATAATAATAAGTAAGAACTACTTTTATGCTTAAAAGTATACATAAATTAAATATACGAAACTTTCAAAGCTATTGTGTTGTTTCTCTTCCTAGAAAATAAGCCTTGGAGGCGATGAATTCAAATCTTGCCAGGGGCGCTCATGACCCTAGCTACGACTCTGCTGGAGATCCACATGTCGTTCGTTTATAAACATCCTCTGATCAGTAATGAGCCTTCGGCTAAGAATGAACTAATTGATGAGTATACACAGCTACTTTCTAAGGTCTGATGTTCATTAGGGTCCGTCTGTAAACATGCGTCTGACATGCGTCCGACATGCGTCTGCATGCTTTTCTTGCGTAAGGACCCTTCGTAACGAAATCTTAATGGAGTGATTATCCAATTCACTTTTGAATTGAATTTTTTAAATTATTGCATACCGAACTACAATATATTTTTTTGAATTTCGTAAAAATATTAAATCTGTGTGTGACGTATGTGGCAGAAGTGTAAACCTGCGCATATTTTCTTGTGCTTCAGAATACCTTCCCCATCCTTTCATTACATGTAGTTGATTGACAAGTTAAAGAACCAACAAAACGATGTAGGCAACATTTAAAAACTAGAAATTGTCTCTCTCGAGTTATAGAAAACTTTTCTGAATCAGCTATTTGCTTTCATAGTATTGTTTACAAAATAGCAACTCACACCCCCAGCACAATTCCTACCAACACTAGCAAAAATAAATCTCAATAACACTCGCCTATAGTAACGATTTATGTCGCGAAGCAAAAACAACATCGATGTCAGCAAGCAAAAAACCATCACAGCATTTGCTCAATGGATGTGGGAAATGGGTCGAAAAAACAGATTAAGTTAGCGTCATTGACCAATAAGGTGAAGTACATTACTTATTGCAAGCGAGATGGGAATTTTATTAGGACTAAACGTTATTTTGGGTAACTTACTTAATACAAATATAAACTAATGCATTACATATTTGTTAAAATATTTTTTTATGATTAGTATAGTCTCCAAATGTATAGACACAGTTATACAGAAGAAAATATTTTATTTTGAAGTTAAAATTTTGTAATCATTTTAACTGTTTAATGTCGTCTGACAATGTGTTGTAAAGTAACGTATATTTATTTTATAGGGGTTTCTTTATGTCAGTTTTTGATATTAACACTTGATAAAAATGATACCTAGAAAGTGTGCTGTAATTACAAATATCTGTTTTGCACGGAAATGCGATCTCAATTTGTAGTAACTCGGATTTTCCCAAGCCATCAGATTTGTAAATAAATCGGCAAAGCATATGGTAAGATTCAAGGCTCAATGAAGAAAGGCTTACAGGAATAAAATTGATGGCATTTGTTTATTATTCATGCAATTGTTTTTTGCATTCTGAAAGTCTGGGATCTTCAGGATATGCTTCCCTAGAATAGTATGCCTTATTTCACGTGGAAATGTACCTTAGCAAAATACACGCAACTCTCTGTTTGAAGGGTTGACTAAATGTGATAGAATTCTGAATGCATAAAATAAAGAACTTAATTTAGGGTTCAATGCATTTACATGGATATTCCATTTAAGGCTTGACTGAAACGACTCCGAAATTTTGTTACCTTAACACCAACTAATTGCATATTGTTCATTTGCAACGACGCATGCAATTGCCTATTTGAAATGCAAAACTGCATTGAAACAGTTTTTATCTTCGTTGACTATTAATTTGTTATTACGCAACCAAGTTGAAAGCTATGAAGAAAGTATTTGTATTTGAATTATGGCTTCAGCTACATGATGTAAACGCTCAAAATAGATGATAAAGTATGATTGAAATTCTGGAAAATTATGAAACATGATTACCCAATTCCTACTATGAACTATAGTAAATGATTTTACATGCAGATTTATAGAAATCGAATGAATATAACAACGATTAGATGCAGTTCTAGTGTAACCCTCTCTGAACTGCGTGAGTAAATTTTAAGTAGGCAAAGAGAAAACATTTTTAAAGCCTTCCTTGGAAAAATTACAATAAAAGAATGTATTTTCATAAAATAAACAGTTAAAAAAATAGTCTTGCCAAATTAATTTTAGAAGTGGAAAATGCGCACGAAACCGTAGTCATTTATCTTCTCAGAAGGCATTCCTGCGACTGACTATAAAATATGGGCTCTCTTCATGAACATATTAGCCTAACTGGATACTGTTATCCTTTTAAGATTTCGATAATACAGCCATACATGCACTTCCACCGGGTTACAGCGTGATAATCGTATGCCATTTTTAGGTCGTAAGTCTTATGTTAACTAACATTACCGTGAGTGGCACGTGATTACACTGACTACTGCGTTGCGAGCAGATCTAGAAATTTATAGAAATGAGTCATAAGAAGGAAAAAAGTATGATTAAATATTAATTTATTTAATGTTTTGAAGAATGTTTTCTCAAATTATATCACATTCACATACGTTGAAGAGGATACTCAACATCAGAAATTGTAGTGGAGTGCGTTCTTTGATGTTCACAGTGAGTGAGTATTAGTCCGCAGTTATTACTTTTGGCCCTTTCACGCAGTTTTTCCCATTACGGGAGGAAATTAAATTGCTGGAACACGATTGATTTCAATACAAACGCTCTATTGGATAAACCGGATTTTTATTAAATTGCTGGCTTTCAACAATAACGTATTTCCGAGGTGCTCTTTACTTAGAAACTGCTGGACCATGCATTTTTACGAAGATTATTGTTCCTGACGTACGTCAAATCATATGTTCAGCAGAACTTGATAATACCAGCGATATCATACTTAGGCTTAGGTGACTCTTAGCATCAATTGATGACACCGGGAGGTCCAATGGTTTGAGTCCAGACGGTAGCAGGGTTTTCGACACTAGCTAAATAGTTAGGTCGAGTTCAGCCGCCGTCTGGAGGAGAATTCTATCAGCTGGCTTCTCTGATGGTTTCTTCCATCATCATCAGAGGGATGGCAGAGTAGTACCCTAACAAACGGTCCGCGGACCGTGCATGATCTTTCCTTTCCTTTCCGTGTCTTATCCACATCCCTTACTTAAGCACTAACACGACTACACTATCACACTTGCAGGTAGACCAGTCGAGAGGTTAGAGTTCGCCTCAGCTGGGGCAGTGCCCCGCTGGTGGGTATACCTGGTTTGGGGCAAACCTACTAGCCGACATGCAGTTCGACCCCGGATCTAAACATCCAGCGGGAGCAGATGACCTCTAAGGGGCCCCTTCCCACGGCGCGGCCGCAGCGCGCTTCCTTCAAGGAGCAGAGCCCTTCCGACGCAGCCACCGCCGGAGTCACGGCCGCACCGCCGCCCGCCGGGGAAAGGGGTGGGGTCTGGAGGGGTAGGTTTCGCCGACCCTCCGGCGACGACGAACAAAGGGACCCGAGCAGGTAGAACGCTGCGGCCGCGGCGCAGTGGGAACGCTCCCATTTAAAGCTGTGTTCTGCTAGCGGTGGCGCGTGCTTCCTCCTCCGCTTCGCGTAGCTGGAGTTCGGCGTCGGCTGCCGCAGCAGCCGCCACTCGCTTCACGTGGGAAGGCCTCCATTCAAACCAACGCTCTGCTACGCGCCGCGCTGCTGCGAAGCGCGCTGCGGCCGCGCCGTGGGAAGGGGCCCTAACTCGCACAATACAAAATATGCACTATCGTACTGGATTAACTCTGTATTGCAAGCAAATAAAATGTACTACAAAATGTACTACTTGTATTTTTTTCACATACAATGATTGGTAATTTTGAAAACTTGCATGTACTGCAAGACGATTCGCAAAACTTTGCTTAAAAATAAATTCAGGGAAGATGGAATTTATCTATTCCATCCTCCCAGACTACAACCCTAAGGGCCGCTTCCCACGGCGCGGCCGCAGCACGCTTCGCAGCAGCGCGGCGCGTAGCAGAGCATTGGTTTGAATGGAGGCCTTCCCACGTGCAGCGGGTGGCGGCTGCTGCGGCAGCCGACGCCGAACTCCAGCCACCAGAAGCGGACGAGGGGCCACGCGCCACCTCTAGCAGAACACAGCTTTAAATGGGAGCGTTCCCACTGCGCCGCGGCCGCAGCGTTCTACCTGCTCGGGGTCCCTTTGTTCGTCGTCGCCGGAGGGTCGGCGGTCCCTTTGTTCGTCGTCGCCGGAGGGTCGGCGAAACCTACCCCTCCAGACCCCACCCCCTTCCACGGCGGGCGGCGGTGCGGCCGTGGCTCCGGCGGTGGCGGCGTCGGAAGAGCTCTGCTCCTTGAACGAAGCGCGCTGCGGCCACGCCGTGGGAAGCGGGCCTAAAGATTACCAATTGCTTCACCCAAAACCACCATCCCCTTTCAAC
Source organism: Gryllus longicercus (assembly GCA_038098605.1). Classification (NCBI taxonomy): domain Eukaryota; kingdom Metazoa; phylum Arthropoda; class Insecta; order Orthoptera; family Gryllidae; genus Gryllus; species Gryllus longicercus. The sequence goes on along the minus strand of JAZDUA010000329.1, from coordinate 650,273 downwards.
GCCAAAGAATAAAAAGCGACTGCTTTCTCAAGTAGTTTCAAGCGCAATGATTGGTTTCTATTTGTCTCGCTCGCGAAAACGTTTCCCCTTTGCCCGAAAGTAAGGTTCTTCTTTTAAAATTAGGATTTTTTCAATCTTTTCAGACCCTTCGCCCTTGGTCTCATATGAAAGATCAATTCCTTTTTTTAAAATTATTTTTATTTTAAGTCACATGTATTTTTGGTGAACATTATATCAGGTTTTATTTATTATGGTTCTTTTTCATCCAAAAAGAAAACATAGACCATGAAAAATAAATGTTATTAAAACTTCGGCATCAATAAATCGATGTTAAATGAAGTGAACTTTTATAAAAACATATATGTTTTGAAAACATTATCATCGATATTGCATTTCTCTTAGTACCAGTACGAGTACAAGGCTGGCGCATCTGGGAATAGGTTGTAGGCGGAATGGCTGTGTAGGGAGTCGAACGCAGTGGTGGGGCCGGAAAATATGTCGAGGGACTGTAACATTACAGAAATTATAAATATTATGTTGTTATAAATATTTATGTCATTGTAAATATATTAGTTTTAAATAAAACATTTTGCACAACACAAAAGCATTGTGTTTCTACACATTCTGTAACACTCCAGACGTATTTCAGGCCCCACAGTAAAAGTTCTTATTCCGCAAAAGAGCGTTGAAGACAGACGTGTAAGTCGCCAAAGCAACAGAACTTGTTAGAATATGATTATCGTATGATGACATGAACTCTAGCGAGATCTTGATATTTTAAGAATGTTACAAAACTCTTAAAGATTTTGAAGTGAATTTGAATAATTTAAAAGTAGCATTCTAATTACTTGTTATTTAGTCCTTTATTTTAAATTATGGACAAGAGACTAAACAACAAGTAAATAGAATTATATTGTGACAACCATTTTAAAACTTAATCTTAAAAGTAACATGTTTGCATCAGAACATTGAGTTCTGAAGAAAATATCGAAAGCAAATCATCGACGTTAATGTATCGATGCATTTGCTCGAAAACATGGATGTTGTCATGACGTCCTTTGAGGGCGTAGCAAGGGCTGATGAGGAGAACGAGGCGCGGTGCGGGGCATGGGAGCGATTGCGCCACGGAATACGCGCGCGCATAAAAAAGGATTCCGTGCGCCCGCTGCGCGCAGCGGGGAAATTCCGCGCCGTTCGGGAGATAGGCCCCGCGGCGAATGCCCAACCGGCGATAAACGGAAAATCGCGAAACCGAGATAAACGTGGCCAAGTTTCCTGTTTGATAGCATCCTTAACGAACCTCATTGACTAGCAAAGCTGTACATTTCCAAGTGCGCATTCTACGCGTGCAATTATATGCTGTAAATAATTAACTTGATTGATAGGGCGACATTTCGAGATAGGTCGTTTTTCTGAGAATTATTTCCTCGTTCGAACACTACAATTCAACCCTGAAGCCATTTATGTGATGTGACGGTCGTTCCCTAATATATTTTGTGAAGTTTGTTTGAATCACTAAAAAAGGCTCTGTAACAGCGTAAGTGGTATCTGTACTTGAAACGTCTTGTACTTCAGTATATACTCGTACAAGTAAACATACGTTCTTCATAAGTAACCTATAATACTTATGTAGTTAGTTATTTAAAGTAATACGTAGTACGTACTGTATACGTATATAAAGTACGTATATACAGTAATTTAAAGTACTAAATAAGTAATATATAAAAATTTAGTGTATAAATACTGGACCTAAGTTCTTCGTAGAAAAACCAGCAACTGACTGAATCGGCTTTAGCACAATCCATTTCTGTTCTCAACAAATGAATTCGTAAATAAGGCAATATTACATACATTTTAATGTAAATAACAAGCTATAATTATTCACGTACATCTCGCAAAGGGAATTACTGTATGTTTTGTTCGCGACATCTCCCATTCTTTCTAGTTTTTAAACTTTTATGCACATACGAATTTGCATGCAAATATTAAATGAAAATTTTCTCTAAACAAAATATCAAATTATTCGAACTTATATTAATTGCACGCCACTTGAAAAATCGAAACAGTGACACACACAAATTGAAGTGAAAACGAATGCGGAAAAGTTTCACACGGCGTGGTGACAGAACAAAAACCTTCACAGGCATTTGTACATAGTAATGCCTTATTAAAACCCAGACAAGAATAAAATTAATGAAAGCAGGACGTAAGTAGTAAGGTGAGGATAGACGAAATGAGTTCAATAACAATTAATTCAATATCGTTATATGCCACTTACCACTTCTTTCGTATCAGCCGAAGATCAAAAAAGTTTAATTCAAGAGTTTTTGTTCATTTTCGTCGCTATCAATTTAATGTACGATGGCCGATCCGTAAGCCTAACGATGAATAACTGTATATATTCGTTCTTTGAATGAAAATATCCTCTGCAACATCGCAAAGTTTTTCACAATCTCATACACTGCCGATACCGGAGACCAGAGAGGAAATGAAACTGGAATAAAACCCAACAAAACTGTAGGCATACACTGATTGAATTGCATAGCAATATTTACATAGAAAGCAAACAATTCTCATTAAAAAAATACGAGCCAGTAAAGTGATCTGGACGATGCTTCTCATCAGTTGCTCAACTTCAAATATTACATCGACTTCATACAGGAAAATAAACTTCTTTAATAAACAGTTTTATGGAATCCCATTCGTATCAGGAATAATGGAAAACTGGGTTTTGTACATTGAAATTGACTCGATGTGTATTCAATGCCGTTTCAGTATAATAACGGGTAGCAGAAGAGAGATCCAAACAAAGAAAACCGAATAAACCGAAGCCCTTTTCTCCGAATCGACAAAATAGCATCAAATGACGCCAGAATTATCCATTCTATTGTGTCTGCCGATAGAGTGCAATGACTCGAACATGCGACAGTTTCTTCTTTAAGATACAAAATAATAGGACTAGGATTTCCAGCTCTTCTAGAGTTCTACCCGAATTGAAAAAAGAGTTTTGCAACTAAACTGAATTCGAGAAATTCATATTCATGATACTGATCGCATTAATTACGAGTAGAAACTAGAAAAACAATGATTCATCTACCATCTACTACTCACCATTCTTGCACAGTCATACTCATCATACCAATTCGCTTCGATTGTGCGAATTACATATGTGTGGTTTTTACCTCTAACCTATTTTCTATTCCCAACACGAACAAAAATAATTTCCAGATTCTTAAGCATGTCTAGTGCACGGATGATATTGGTATTAATTTGAATGCTACGCATATTGTTACGCGATAAAACATATCGCGAAAAAATACTAGTATACACTACTTATTATTTCAAACAATTCCCTAATATTTCGTTTTCAATTTTCTTCCGCAAATGCGATGTTACAGCGATAGGTATTAAAATGGTTTTTCAATATTGCAACGTGGAGAATAATACACTCCGTTCAAACATAGATCCGTTTATTTTCACACTGATTCATGCCATGTTAAATTGGAGGGCTATGATATATGAGGGACGATTCACTTTCGCTTCTCATTCGCCTTCGTTTCGCAAACATTCGCTCTCTTGTGAAGGCTCTCGGCTGTCCGGGTGACCAACCCTTCGGGGTCTTTAGGGCCGAGTTGCACTGGATCCGTGAAGAAGACTACTTATGACGGTCGAAATGTCAGCACCAATCCCCTCGATGCGGCGTCACAGGGACATCCAGAAGCCTTCACATGACAGGCCGGGGAAGCCTATGATTGCATTAGCTCTCTTGTACTAGGTATGTGGTACTTCCTATTATTTTGATTAGCTAAAATAGTATGAAAGAATACAATTTATAACATCCTTTATATGAAATATTATACCTCGAAAAAAATAAATATTTGATTTAGTGTGGCGTCATACGGGTGTAATCAAACACAGACGAGAGTGGTTTGTAAAACAGATTTATTAACAATCTAGACCGTAGTCTCAATTTAACAACTACCCTGCTCACAATAAACTAAATAAATAGACCCATACAAGGACAGATAATTTAAGAACGGCTACCACACCGAAACATACCACCGATGTTCCCTGTATGAAGCAGCTCTACTTTGAGACCATCTACGCGTCTCGCAAGTCACGACAATGAATTGCCGGCCCCTCGCCCTAGTGCACCTACACGCACAGACAGGCGCTTCACCTGTCGCCGACGCCGCTAGAACAAGAAGACTGGGGCATTGTTCTCCTGGCCTTATACAGGCACTTTTGGCTCTACCCGCCGCCCCCATTGCCTCCTCCCCAAAGCCTTTTAGCAAAGCTTTTTAGGGATAAATCGTAATAAAGTAGTAAGTAAATCACCTTAACTTCTTACTCCGCGCATTGTGCAAACACTTCAAGCGTAACGCGTAACTTCGCTGCCGGCTGCCGGAAGAATGTATTTTGTGACCCGATGTTAGCGCTTCTCGGCGATGCTCAACTGTTTCCAGAAATGTTGAAAATGATGACTCTTGGCCCGAACAAAGCATAACTGCTACTTTATAATTAAGGCACTAAATAAAAAGCCGCAAACGAAATAGACTGCGATTTCGGACTTCATAAAAGTGGTTTCCTCGTTAACAAATGTCTGAGTTCTTCCCCCTCCCTTCCTCTTCCTTTTCCTATCCTTTCCCCTATCCACTCACACTTAGATGACCTACACTATCTCATATTCAACAGCTCAAGCTGGAGCGATGCTTTGCCGTGTTAGACAGCTGGAATTCCTCGCATGCCTGCGTGTAGGCCTTCACCGCATCTCACCATTTAGCAGGGGGGAACACCTTAAATTCCTGGCTATCCGGGAGACGCCGCGTCGTTGGCTGGGAAGGCCGACGTTTCGCCTGACATGTCGCAGGCTTCCTCAGGCCAGTGACACGCCTTCCAGCCAACGACGCGGCGTCTCCCGGATAGCCGAGAATTTATGGATTCGAGCCGCGGAAGCTTACGTGTACAGGGAGGAATACCGTCCCCTACCTGCACTACAGTAACGGGACTAATGACTATAGCAGTTGACGTTTGTTCGAAAACAAATGAAGAACAATCCGCAAACAGAAAAGGTTTCGACGTGTCCAGCGAAAGATGACCGAGTGAATCCCGCTCCGAGCGCTTCGGATGGAGCGCCGATGGATATTAACGCAGTCAGGTGGGCGTGGGCGTGAATCCTCCGTGCGGCTGCCGGGCGGGGCGAGGGGTGCTGGATTCATTCGCCATCGTGCGGGGGAAGCGCTGACCGCAGTAGCGGGTCGGAGGCGGGAGCGAAGGCGGCGGCGGGGAGGGGTGGAGTAAGGGCGGCGTAGGTGGTTGGGGACAGTGTGGGGCAGGAGCGGAGAGGCCGAGGGTTGAAGACGGTGTTATTGACGGGGATGCTGACGGATGAGACAAGGGGCTTGACGAGCATGGGCGCTCTGGCTCGGCCGCCGCGATGGTCAAGGGGCAGTGAAGCGATAGCGCGCACAATTGCGACGGCGAAGACAGCTGGAATTGTGGCGATTGAGGACGTCAAAGCAGTTTGGACTGATACGATGGTGAGCAGTGAACCACGTGGTCAGGGGTACGTCAGGAGAGTTTTCTCAAAATATTCTTTAAGGTAGGGCCGTCTGTGAACAAGTGTAGTGGCTAAACCATGTGCATTGTTTTCACCAACTTTCACCAAATTTTGATACACCCAATACACCCATTTCACCAATTTCAGGCCGATATCACAGCCCCTTCAATTTGAAACGTATTTTTATTCTGGGAAATACTTTACAGATAGTACATAGTACGCTTATAAAAATTGCATAGGTATGGTTTTCTTAGAAATCTTCGAATTTTCTAAAATTTTAAAAGTTACTAACAATATGATAAATCTCTGCTGTTACGGCCACGTAGGACGGGAGATAAAGAGCAGTGAAGCGGGGGGGGGGGGGTCGGTGGCTACTGCGATTGCTGTGGCTGCGCTGAACCTCTGCGAAGATGGCAAGACGCGATTTAAGATGGCGGGGACAGCAGGAAGAGGATGCTTCGGCGCAGACGGAGGCGATAGTGATGATAATGAGCGTTTTATTAAATGTTCTGATAACTTTTTTCTTTCTTTGACAGCTAAATCCCAATTTTAAATTATTAATAAACATGAAGATGTCTTGAAAACGCCCCATCTTGCATATGAACTTTGATGTTAGAGGTCAATAAATTAGTTTTACAAACATTGATATTTATAATCATCTATGGTTTTTGGTCGATGTATTTTGAACATCGATTTTTAGAACTTGAACATCGATATTTTACTGACGACGTCGCATCCTTAATCTAGAAGCCATCATGGTGTAAAGAGATGGGTGGGTTACTCCGCGCAGTGAGTTTTGCTCGTTCTGCGCACGAATCACGTCTGTTTGCGTCACGAACCACGTGACCACAGCACGGGCACTTCGTTTGAGAAGCCAGACCAGACCAGAACCAGACGGTGGACGCCATGTTGCTTAGAGAGGAAGAAATGTAGAGAAACATTTTGAAAGAGATATAGAGTGACAATTTTCGTCGGTGACCAATCAAAAATTACACGATGATGTTATACAAGATGCAACATTTAAAAGAAATGCTTCATATGTCTGTTTCAATGTCTTGTAACAAGGTGATAATTTTGGTATCTGGCTGCATTTAAAATACCCGCAAATATTGTGACACAAACTGTTGTCTGAAATTATATGGCACCAGTGATCGCATATGATGCGCAAGAGCACACCAATCTCTTTCCATCATTGGAGCGTATGCGGAGGAATCATGATGGGAGCTGGCGGGCAGCAGGGAAGACGGCTGCGTCGCGGCTTCCGACATGAATCGCTTAGGTCGATGTACTTCAAGCATCAATTTTTAAAATTCGAACATCGATATTTCCAAACATCGATGTCTTGCCGTTGATGTCGCATCCCTGGTCTGGGGCGATCGCAGTGACGGGAGCCGTGACGGGCGCTGGGAGGCGGCGTAGATGACGGCAGCGCCGGGGGCCGCGGGGGTCTGCCAGGAATCGGGGGCGGGCGGAGGAATTTTCGGTGGCCGAGGGCTGTAATATACGAGGGGCGGCGTCAGCCTCCCGGCGGCGGGGCTGCGTTCCGGGCGCGCCGGCGGAGGGGGCGGGGCCGCAGGGGCGGGGCTGGATGGGGAGCGCACTGGACAGGGAAAACGGAGGGCGTGAAACTGGGTGGAATGGATGTGGAAACAAAAAAAAGGGGGGATCTGAGGCCAAAAAAGGGTCTGCGTGCGATTACGATTGCTCTCAGCACGGGGAGGGGCAGGAGCATCGTGGGAGAGTCAGAGAATGAAAGGGATGTGACAGCGGGGGAATCAGCAGGCGGGAGAAGAGGTGGCAAGGACCGCAGGAAAGAAGACAGGGAGAAAGGGAGTGGGTACATACTAGTGATTAGTGCGGAATTCGATTGCTTTGGGGCCTAATATTATAAAAGAATAGATTGGCAGAGTGAGAAGGGGCAGGTGAAAGTTGTGGGGACACCAAGGGCAGAGATTGTAAGGGTGGGAAACAAGAAAGAGAAGAACGACAGAACTCAAGTGGGAGCCTGATTGGTTATTCGTACGAGTCATATATAGAAAATCAGTTTGTAAAATAACATTTTGTGTGCTGGAGACTCCCGAATATGAAGCCGGAATTAGAGACAAGTAAGCCGGATGTAAGAGACAATCCTACGTTCAACGTTCCAGTTGATGATGCATCGATGCTCAATGTGGCTGTGTATCTGTAGAGGTTAAAACAAAGCTGTACAAGGAACTGCATGACGCGCACAAACGGTTGGGTTACGAGCCACAACGGACCTGTGTCGTAGATGAAATCTGGTGTCGCGAACTTTCGTTCGTGAGGTTTTTTGTGATGGTACGTTTTTGCCACGAAAGGCCACGAAGGCATTGTAATGTAGGCCATTTCAATCTCCTTACCTTCACTACGAATGGAAACGATTACTGTTCCAAGTGCCGATAAGTTTCTTTCAATACATCGGTATATTGATACCGTTGTATCATTGAGGCCGACTGCTCTGATTAGGGATGTGACCCAACACATCGATATTTTAAAATATCGATGTACAAAACTAATATAACAGCAATATTAATAATCCATCGCCCCAAAAAATGGATGAATCGATCTCTTTAAAACTGGTTTAATAATTTCTTGCATGTGATTTATTTTCACAGTAGTCTTAGGTTAATAATAATAATAATAATAATAATAAATAATAATAATAATAATAATAATAATAAAAATAATAGCCGATCTCATGGCTGAGAACGCAGGCAATAATACGGTAGCGTCTCGGACTAGAAGATAGCGGGTTCGAGTCCCACGTCGGGGCATTGGTGTATTTGTGTATGTCTGTATGTGTGTGTCGTCGTTTCATCTCTCATTATCAGCATCATTGCATCGTCCATACCCCCTGAGTAACATCCTTGGGGGGTAAAAATCGAATCCAACTAAATGCTGATGCCCCTGCTACAGAGATAATGGTATTGAGCCCCGGTAAATGTAGGGTGCATGCACACGTGGTCCAAGTCGGCCTATTCGCGAACAAAATAATGATAATAATAATAATAATAATAATAATAATAATAATAATAATAATAAACAAAATTGAACCTAAGCGAGAAGAGGAATCTCAAGTGGTTAGTACTTCATGTCGCCGTAAAAAGGAACGGAAAGCAGGGGAGATCCTCTGTCTATGTCGCATACTTTGATCGCCTCTCCGCGTGCGACATACGAGGAAAATCGTAGATTAGGAGGGTGTCGGGATCGTCTCTCTCAGATATACATTGGAATGAAATCGCTGTTTCTACAAAGGAATTGATGTTTTCAAAATATTGACATCGCTGTTGCATCCACAGCACTGATCGCTTGTTTCCGTGCTGTCTGTGGCTTTGTTTTGGTAGCCGCCAGGAGCCGAGCGCGGGATAAGGCGGCGGCATCGGGGCGGCGCCATTGGAACAGCGGCAGCGGGACGACAGCTTGATTGATTGATTGTTAGTGATTCTGTGGGCGTCAACTACTAGGGTCATTATTCCCGTAAGTGTAGCGCATGCTTTTTTGCTCGGGATGAGGCGGTCTTCCGGGTGACGGAGGGCGAGATCACGGTGGAGCACCGCCCCAGTTGAGAGCACTAAGCTCTCGACGGTTATGTGTGGTAGTGTAGGCATGTTAGTGTGTGTGTGTGTGTGTGTGAGTGTGTGTAAGGGGTGAGGACAGGACAAGGAGGATGTGTGGTATCATCATCACATCCTACCTCACATCATCACATCATGTGAGGTAGGAAAGATTGCGCGCGGCCCTTGACCCGTTTGTTAGGGACTGCCCCGGCATTCGCGTGATGTTGATTGGAGAAACCACGGAAAACTACCGATCATAGCAGCCGGCCGCTAGAATTCTCCTCCAGACAGCGACTGCAGTCGATCTAGCTGAGAGGCTAGTGTCCTGCGGGCCTAGAATGAGGACCTCTGGGTCAGAGGGACTGCAGTGACATCAGTTGATGCCCGGAGCCATCTCTCCCGGCCGGGTGGCAGTACAGGGCGGCGGGTTAGCGGTGGCAGTGAGGGGGGGGGGACTGCGGGGCGGTAGCGTGGCGGGGGCGGTGTGGGCGGGTTGGTGGGCGGCATTCCAGAGCGGCGATCTGCCGGCGCACAAGTCGAATTTCCCTGGTTTCAAACATTCGCTCACCTCGAGTTCGCGGTCTACCACATGATTCTGCAGACTTCGGAAATATGAAGCGATGGAACCGCATTTTTCCCCCTGGGAGGGACGTGATGGAGACGAGGAGGGGAGAAGGCAACGTAAAATCAGAGAGCAGTCAGAGAAACAGACGTCAGTCGTCAATAGAAAGAGTTTGAGTGATGTTGTGGCAGCCTTTACGCTCAGATAAAATATGAACCATGATGGGAAAATGGAATACTGATTGCATTTTTATTCATAAAGGTTTTTTTTCTTTCATTCTGAAGGTATTATTGGCTCTTCATTTTAAAAAAAATCTTTATTGACTACATAGAATTAGGTTCTGAGGCCAAAGTAACATGAATTGCGAATTTCATTTCATAGGGAGATGAATTCGTCCCTTATAAAAACATCCTATAAGAATACACAGTACATTTTTGTATGTTTGCTTACCCAATTTGTATGTTTGCAAATAGACAAAACATCTTGACATGGCTTACAACGAAATAAGAACACATCCTTAGAATTTAGTATACACTTAAAGTAAACACATTTTTATGTAACATCACTTTAATTATAAATATTCATTAACATATTTACTTTATAAATAAAAGTGTACATGTGGACGAATATATACAATCAGTGGAACAAAAAACTGAAATCTTAACTTTGTGATACCAGCTTAATGCTAATATTTCTGGAGAAATTATTTAAATTGACACTTGGCGTATATTTTTTTCTTTTAGATAAATTATTAAATTATAACTAGAAAGTAAAATAGTCACTAAAAGAAATTTAAGGATTCATTATTCCTACAATAAACTTTGTAAGTTCGAATAAAAACGTACTGATTCTTATCGAATAAAAATATTCAAATTCCCTTAAAAATGTATTAACAAAAATATCCAAGGATCTAAACAAACAAGACAGATGTTTTAATTAATAACTTATAAAACTTTCTTATAGTTCGAATAATAATGAAACCGAAATTTAACAAAAGCAAAATTAACTAAAGTGAACAAAACGAATTAAAAATAACAATACTATTAACCAGACTTCGAAACTGCCGCATTAAGTTCAAATTGTTCGCTATATATTCACAGGAATACCTGCAAATAGCCTTGCATTTATATTAATATCTTAATCCAGTTTATTTCACCTTATATCTTTCAGTATCATTCACAGTCTTTCCTACATTACACATTTCAGACATTTACAGTCTTGTTCTCTCTAGCTGAGCATGATTGTTTCTGAGCTCACGTCTGCTCTGGATGACATTTAGAGCAGTTCTCCAATTCTGTTTAATGATTCTCTACACTAAACTCACTATTTGAAACACAATGGTATCTAATGCCTCTATAATTTCTTTGCAGGCTTTGATCATATCTGAAGACCAATGTCTTGTCACATTGACAAATAAATATATTAGGGTTCTTAGGCTTCCGCGGCCGGAGTCAATGCATTCTCGGCTATCCGGGATGAGCCGCGTCTCGGTATACTGCTGCAATTTCAATTTACTGAATTTAATTGAACAGTATAGCTCTGAAGAAGGCCACAGCAAGATGGCCGAAACGTCAGCACAATTGACCGAGACGCGGCTCATCCCGGATAGCCAAGGATGCAAATAAATATACTAAAATATAATAATTATTTTAAATAAATATATTAAACAAATATATTAAATGAATATATTTAAAATATTAAATTCAGACAATATAAATATATGTTAATTGTTAATACAATTTAAATACATTCACGAAATTAAAACATAATTATTGCAATTCTATATATTTCAACGAAGGACATTAACGACGACATCGACACGAACGGCCCCTTACTCCTTGGAACTGCCGTTGGCGCACGGCCCCTGATTTCATATTCAAATGCTACAAATTTGACAACTGACGCCGCCGCTGTTAAGTGAGAGGCGAAGTCAGCGCAGGGGAGCGCTCCCAATTTGACACGCCAATTAAGAGATGGCGATCATGCAAATGAACGCAGAAGGGTTGCAGCGCCCCCGCAATTACGGCGCCAGAAGGGGAACGCCGCGTCAAGGGGGCGGAGGCAGACCGACCAACCGACCGACCGAGCGAACGACCGGCGGAAAGATGTGTTTTGTCAGGTTTTAAACTAATTGGAAACGAAAGAGTTGGGATGCGCGGTTCATTAAATTTTCCGCTCGCGCTGAGGGTGAACGAAGGAATTCCGAGAAAAGCAAGCGCCCTCCCAGATAAGTATCCACTAAAGCAATTGATTTCTGACATTTCATTAAATCTAGAGCACCTCCTGGATTATGAGGCGAAGGAAAGATCGACTTTCGTCTGGGTTGAGAGAGACTCTGAATGACTTCCTGTATTTTCTTGAGTCTGCTCAAAGGTTGGAGATTCTTCTCTGTAAATTACATTGGGTTTAATTGTGAGCTTCAGTAAGGTCATTGGCAAAATTATTTTATTCCAGCAAGAAAAATGCACGGGCAATGTGATGAACAATGAGTAAAAACAGGACGAGTAATTATTAATGAAATCTCAATATCAGCAAACAGTTTTATTCGAATAATGTAGGAAATATCCTCGAATTATAGTCCTGCAAGTAAATTAGAGTGGAACATCATAAAATAATATAAACCACACTCACATTGATTATACCTGATTGCTATGTTCAAAAACCAAATTTGGCAGCCGGGTGTTAAAAGGTAATTATGGAGGTATTTCGTAAGTTTATGGATTACGAGTGAAAAGCCACAACAGATTTCTTTCGTGTTGCTTTGCCTCACACGTCCACTGGAATCTCAAAAATGTAAAGGTCTTCCGCACCAATTCTACGCGGAACTGAAGTATTTATGAGCCCTTTGCTCCTTTACCTAGCCCTAGTATTAACGTGACTTTCATTAAATGTTTATTCCGAGAATAATTAGGAAATTACTCGTTTATTCTCGATAAAATTAAATGATTACGACGAGGGACGTTATGGAATCTCCCAGAAGAAAACTCAAAATAAAGTTTTATACTTATATACATGTAGATATTGGAATATAAAATGGAGGTAGTGCTCTCGTTGGTACACCACGGTCCATAAACCATAAAACAATATCAGATGCTGATGAGTTGATCGTATAACCAATAAAAACGCGGATGCGTAGATTACAGTACAGCGCGTATCGAGCAATGGAAAGCAGGGGGACTGTAATGAAATGCCTCGTCCTCATTAGAAGGTAATTGGTTCTTGTTAACAACGAAATTTGCATCAGGCAAATGAACAGAAAAATTGCGTATGCAGAGGGTGCATGCGAGATGCGATTCCAGGGTAGGCTATCATGACGTCCTCGCTTCTATTTGCATGCATGGGAATGTCGGTACTATCTTGTTTCCAAATGGCGGAAATTGGTTGGAAAATAGCTTGCGTGACTATAGGCCCAGCTAGAGGGTTTATGCTGGACAGGTGCTCCCTCAGTGCACGTAAATGAACATCCCGCTTATTACACTCCTATTTTTCCCCTTTCTGAGGTCAACTACGTCGAGGCGATGCCCTTGTAATGAGAGCCGAGGAAAGAGTGAAAGATGAGAAAGCTCGCGCAAATGGATGAGCGGGAAAAAACAAAAAGAGAAAGAGAGCGTGCGCAAGTGAGAATGCGCGCGACAGACGTATGCTGTAGCAAAAAAGTAAAAAGAGGAAAGGAAGATGAAAGAACCGAGAAAGAAAAAATAGAGAAGAAAGAGGTGGAATGCTCAGAAGAGATAAAAGAGGACGAGAAATGAATAGTGTGATAAAAATATATAAAGAGACGGAGGGACTTTTTTTCTTTAGAACAACCGATGCTTTACATTTTTCTTTCATCATTATTTATAATAAATGAAGTATCGTATATCACAATGTGACAAGACGGTCATAATCAAAATCTAGTCAGTTCATCACTAACTTTTCCACATCTGTATTTGAATGAAGTTATAAAGTAATTGCAAATCACACTAAGAGAAAAAAATTATTTGCGAGAATAAACTTCATTGCAAGGAAAATCACTTTAATGTTGTATCACTGTTATGTAATATCTTGTATATCAACAGTACGTTGATATCTTACTGCTATTAATGTCTGGAGAAAAGATATAAAAGAAGCAAATTATTTTCTTTTCTTTTATATCTATAAACATCATCCTGAGGCTGTTGAAACGCTAGGAATATTCTGGTTGAAGACACAAAAAAATGATGTGACTACGTGTGAACGCATGTTAAATACGTAGTATGTTCCAGGAATTTTTCAGTGTATTTAACTGAACGTCAAAATCAGTTAAAAAACTGTGTTTGACCTACCAAGGAGAAAAAAAAAAAACAATTTAGACACGCTTTCTTGTAACCTCAAACTCCCTTTACTCATATACTCTATTAAATTTATTTATGAAAACAGGAAGCAATGAAAATTTTTGGTAAGTTTTTATAAGAAAATATTCGCTCTCGTCTGATAAAACCATTTGCTACAGCAAATGAGCTTCCGGTTTTGGCTACAATCTCGCATCGTTGCCTACGTGCAGGAATAGACTTTCGGTCACGTGAACATGGAGAACAATGTAATTTGATTTACTATTTTCACCCTGAGCTCACTGAACCTTGTACAGATAGTGAAGCTTCAAGTCTAGAAGCATCAAGCAGAAGACGCCATCGTTGCATTGGTGAAGGGAAACTGGATGAAAATCTAATCGAGTTGCGTACGACGAATAGCAAGCAACCGCTTGCTATGGTTCGCTTATGGTTAAGAAACCATGTTCTTTGGCGAACTGAGAACTGACTCTATGAAATGACAATGGGAGCCCTGGCTTAGTTTCTTTTACTGTTCTTCTTTTTATTATTATTTACTTTGTTTTTAATGAAATGTCAAATTAAATTTTATTGCACACGAATCAAATGTTATTAAATCAATTTAAAACATCGATGTTTAAACATTTCGATGGTTTATATTCGATGACATATTTCTAGCATCGATGATTTAATTTCAAACGATGTTTTGACATCGATGACGCATCACCACTTCCCTATGCAACACTACACAGAGGAAGTGGCACAGTGGGAACGGAACACGCGGCATTGGCCAGTGATACGCTCTGTGCAAAGCGGCCTACTTGCAGTGAGTTCTGGTGGGTGAGGCTGTGTAGGAGCAGTGATGCTACAGTGATAACAAAACATCGATGTGGGCAAACATCGATGTTAAAAATACATCGACTAAAAACCATCAATGTTTTTCAACAACGATTTTTTTATATTGGATTAACATCTGGATTTGCAGGAATTTAAATGCGTGTGAATTACAATTTAATATGACAGTGTTCGTGTTTATCAATTCGCGGAATAAGAGTACGAGAAGAAGGGGCAGACCTTCTGCCCACAGCATATTTGTTGACCACGTATCTCAATGTGCGAAATGAATGTGACGAAAGAGGAAATACAAGGGCACAGAGATCATCTCGGGGAGACTTAGGCGATGAAGGTAGAATAAAGAGCGTTCCTTTGATGCAAACATAGGAACAACAGTGTTACTACTAGTTATTATTTAATATTTTAACTTTTACACTATTGTCATCATGGGAATTTTTCATTCACAAACAAAACATCGTAAAAACATTGAGGTGAAAGAAACATCGATGTTAATAATTCGATGTTTAAAACATCGATATTTCTACAAAAACAGATGTTTTGAAAACATCTACATTGCTGTCGCATCTCTAGTAAGGAGTCGGGTGTCCACGCATGCAGACGAGATGACGGATTGCGACTTGAGGCCAAACATTAAGATAAAGAAAATACACGTAAGTGTATTTTCTTTACACGTAAGAAAATATAATAACGTTCAATACACATAAGAAAAGAAAATACCGTGTGAATGGAACGTTTAAGATAAAAGTGTTGAGAACGTGAAGGAAGGTAATGACAAATAGAGTTGAAGAAGAGGAGACCAGGGCCAAAATATAAAGAGAAACTAGTGGAGCTACAACAGCATGAAGTAGTCGTATCATTTCTAAATTTTGCAAATGTGGCAATTCAGGAAATACAACGAAAAGGAATCCTGCGTCGCTTCTAAGCGTCATTTCCCCAATCCGAGGGAAAAAAATAATGAAGAAATTGGAGACAATTAAAAAATATGTAAATTACATTAACTTCATATAGAAATTAATCTAAAACTACTAGTTTTATCAAAAACTTGTACTAGAGCTTATTTTAATGTCTAAGTTATTAGAACAGATGTTATTAAAAAATCTTCATTATCCATATCGTACTACTGCAATTTTAATTATTTGTAACTTTCAGAGTTTGTCGAAAATGTGATCAAAACCACTTTAATAGTATTCTTTGCACATAAGATAAATACGTTTTACGAAATGATTGACCCGTTTTTGAGAAAATAATTATTTAAAGATTGTCTACATTTAACACCATATAACGAGGACAATAGTAATAATTTCGAAAAATTATATAAGTCGCATTTCATGCTCAATCTTTGGACAAAAGATTTCATTGAAAAAAATTTCTATCTTCAATCTTGTAGTTGTAGGACAAATACATTGTAAGAAAAACGTAAACTCTTGCATTTTCCGAAAATTAGACATTTTTCAACGTCCTTCCGAAGACAAGTTTAATTAATAAAATTTGAGACAATTTTTCAAAAACAAAAAAAAGTTGATCTTCTTGAAAAGTACCCCCAAAAATCAAAATATTCGGATTGATCTCGCAGGATCTCGAGTTACGATCTCATCGTTACTCATCGATCAAAGAAAATCAATTTTGGATAAAATCATCCGTCGGTGAAGGCGTTAGCATTGACCATACACCAGACAGAGAGACAATTTGACGTCAATCGATTTTCTGGGTGGATGACCCACTCGCATGGATTCTGACTACGGAACGCGTTAGAGGGAGTATTTATTACATATTGAAGAAAGATTTATCCACGTTTTCGTTTCTAAGGCGTGAGAAAACGAATTTTTCTGTGAAAAAATCGCCGCTATTCGCCGCACTATTGCAAAACTTTTTCTTTACTACGTATGTACACCGTCAGGCGAGAAAGTTTGAAGAAAGGGACTGATGAACAAAAAGTGACGTGAGAGAAGAGATGAACGAAATTACACGGACCGGGAGAGGTGGCTCAGTGCATCAACTGATGTCACTGCAGCGCCTCTGACCACGAGGTACTAGGTTCAAGCAGAGGCCGGCTGCTCTGATCGGTAGTTTTCCGTGTTTTTTCCTATTAAAACCAAGCGAATGCCGGAATAGCACCCTAACAAACGTGCTCTGGATCGTGCGCGATCTTACCCCCCTCTTCCTTATCCTTTACTCACTCCTAACTTACACATGCATAGCTTTTTCAGGCTCGGGCGGTGCCCCGCCGGTAGGAGATGCCTAGTTAGGCCAACCTGCTAGCCGATTGGTAGGTCGGCGCCGGATATCACCATCAAGGGAGGGAATCACCGCCACCTCTTACGGAAAAGAACATGCACAACACAGAACGAATGACCTATACAGATAAAGAACCCGGACTCAATCAATCAATCAAAAAACAGGATGTGGAACAGAGAATAGGTGGCGGAGACGAGACGGACGGAAAAGAGAAGAGGAAGAAGTGCGGCGCCACGCAAGAGGTGAACGCCATGGAGCCGGCGATGCTGGATTGGGCGGTGGGGCGGCGGGGCGGCGGGGCGGCGGAGCGGCGGGACGGCGGGGCGGCGGGGCGGCGGCGGGGCGCCAGCGGGGCGCCAGCGGGGCGGCGAGGTGGCGGGGCGGCGGCGAGGTGGCGGCGGGGCGGCGGGGCGGCGGGGCGGCGGGGCGGCGGGGCGGCGGGGCGGCGGGGCGGCGGGGCGGCGGGGCGGCGGGGCGGCGGGGCGGCGGGGCGGCGGGCGGCGGCGGGGCTCCTGAAAAGAGCGCGGGCCGCGGCTCAATTAGCGAGGCGAAGAGCGCGCGCGGCTGGCGCGGCCCGCGGCCGGCGGTGCAATGCCCCGGCGCGGGAGGTTGGCGACCGACCGCCGCCTCCGCCTCTCCCTCTCCCTCCCTTTCCACCACCCCGCCTCCTCATCCTCCTCCTCCGGCGGCGCCAGGAGCGCGTCTCTTGTTTTGCCGCGGCGGCGGAGCGGGCGGAGGCGCGCGCGCGCTCCGCTGCGTTATCACAGGCGCGCTCTAATGGCTTACGGGAACGCGGGCGATAGGGCTATCGTATATAGCAGCTCGTGCGGGAGGGGAGAGGAGAGGAGAGGAGAGGAGTGTGCAACGGTCGGTGCTGCAACGGTCGGTTACCGGCACCCACGCCGCTCCCCACGCGCGCGTAGAGTTCCAGCCCCACCGCTCGGACGAATGACGCAAGTGACTGATAAGTGGGGCTCGGAAGTTGAGGCATTTAGTTTACCTGCAATAGATGAGCAAAAAGGCATTTCCTCTAGTTAAAGTAGGGGTGCAAAAAAGCATGTTAACAAAGGAAAGTCACATTTAAAAAGAATTGGTGTAAAAAAATAATAATTAAAATGATTCACGTTTTTAATCTATCACTAAATCTGCATTAACACTTAACGTGTAAGGAAACGATAAAAGGGAGTTAGTCCATAGCTGACTCCACTATCGATCTTCAAGCATCTACCAAAACTTGCACTAAAATCATGCGAAACTTGAAATGCGCATGCGCAGAAGATCGACACACGTTTGAGGTTGTACAAACTCTCCATTTTCTTTGCAGTCTTAATCTACATAACCATCTTGAATGATAGCTACGAATTTGATTTATTTACTTGCAACGCCTCTTCGAAGTGATATTGTGGACTCCTTTAGAATCTTGAAATGGAATCAGAAAAAAACAAATATCGTTATATTTTTATTTCTTCGCACTTCAAGTGTAATCGATAGCTCTGAGAAGGGTATATAATATACAGAGAGCTGTCTTCAGAAGGAATCGGAAGCCATACTCAAAAGTGGGATGGGATTCCTCGGGAGCGAACAAAGCCCGTCGGTCGGCATCGATGAAAAAAATCTTGACTGGTATCATCTTCCTTTTGCAGTTACATTTTTAACACAGCCTCTGCTTCCACAGAAACACAAAAGACGATCGGTTCTTCGTGTTATCCAGACTTGCCGGTATAAATCCATCTTGAACGCGATCCGTACCAGGAATAAAGAAACAATATAATGAGGAAAAATGCAGAAAATGCAAAAATAGGCGTCAGAAACAGAAATAGGCAAAAAAGGCAAAATGAAAATCTACTAAAACTACTCCAGATGTTAAGTGATTTCTATTGTTAAAAGTCATAAAATTGTAACACATTTCCTTAAAGAGAAAAAAAAATCCTTACAAATTTCCCACGACAAACGTTCTCAACAGCAAATAACAAGTTCTGACAAATCTTGAAATGAACGTGTCATATGAATTAAAAACAGGGGAGATATAATGCTATTTCTGTTTACTTTTTGTCGCACATGAAAGTGTATAAACAATATAAACACTTTCTCTACTCTTCTGCCAACAGATCTGAGTCGCGAAAGGAAAATTGTAAAGAACATTCGAATACACTTTTCTCGTCAGTCTTTTGAGTCGTGCAGTCATTTATATTCAGGCCATGGTACAAAATCTTGCACGAAAGTCGAAGTCGATGTTTCAGTGTCTTGTTAATGAGCTAGTAATAATATGGTTTCCCATAAGGTTTATTCTGTATTACTGCTCGAACGCGAAGAATGGTATTGCAGATGGCTCGGACCATGTGTGCTTGTTCGCATCCAACCAGTGCTTAAGATACTTGAACTTTTATGACCAGGTAAAGTCAGAATTGCTCTATAATTTCCCAGAAGTAACCTAGGTAACTATAGTATCTAATTTTGTAAATAATTGTATAGTCTCTACTTTCGCATATAATTTTAATTTAGAGAACATTCCAAATATTTTGCGGTTTGTCTATCTGCTGGGGTTGTTTTCTCTTTGATACGTATTCACTTGTCTGGTCAACCAGTAGCGGCGTACTCCGGTTGCACAACCCCTCATATAATGGAAACAATCTTAAATTTTGTTAGGGATACACATTTTTCATTTAATGCCATTCAATATTCGAGATATTGCAGCAGCATCTATGTATTTGAAATCATTCCTGGCATCAAAGAGCCCCTAGTTTGCAAATCAGACCCCTCACTGTTGTTACACTAATTATCCCACTGGGTTGAAACATAGGCGACGAACCGTTTTCTTCCGTGTGATTCAACCTCTACACCGCACACTCAAAACAGTGCCATCCGGGGAGTTCAATCTTTAGAGACCTGTGGCATTCATCGCCTGGGTGCTGTGGGCTACACTGGCGTCGCATTTAGCTGTCATCATAGCTCCATGTGGTGGCGTCTGAGATGGTTCGCGCCGCCAGCGCTAGACCGCAGCAAAAAAATGTTTTCGGAGAAATTTCTTTCAATTATATTTTGGGTGGATCCGCAAACAAATCATCAGTTCCCCACCAGGAGACCGATACGACTCCTCATTTGTCTCGAGTGGTGGGCAAGAAGGAAAGAAGAGAGATGGTGAGTGACACACGGATCCAGTCTATTTGAATGTTTGAGGATTTGAAGGAACGAATTTCGAATTCCAATCTACGCACGTATGAAGATTATACAGATTGATTATTTTGAAATGACACTCTCTGAGAATAACTTGTGACCTAGTATAGGGTAAAATTTGTTTTACATAATCAGATCTTTCTTACAGTGCATGAAGGACTTTTGGTTTTTTGTAGACATGGCGAATTCGAACATTACTACTAATGGAAGTTTAATAACCGAAGCCTGGCAGTTCTCTCCGTTTCATTCTTTGCAACTTCCGTCTTGCATTCTTCGCTAACGAAGTAAAGATTATACCAGCCGTCTAAGAAACAGTTTGATATAATCGAAATGGCTGTATTGCACTTCATCTCCGCTCCCACACAATAATTCCACTTTTGCGCTTTTTCCTTGTAGCAGGATGATTAGGAAACATTAATACGCCATCGTTGCGGTTCGCAATCTCAAAAGCTTCCTCCTAATCTCATGAGGTATGTTAAATCGTTATACGTTATAATTACAAATTATCACGTTTTTATGGTACAGTTAGGTTTTTGTTCTTAGCTGCGCCAGTTTCAACGGAGAAAATTAATCCGACGCAAACGGGCGAACGCGGTCTGGAATGGTAAGTGTACGGTTGCGGGGAATCCTGTACGCGTGTTCGCAGGAACATACTGCATGCACGCGTACCTTCCACACACACACACTTGCAATCAAATTACAAGGAGCGTTTCCATTTACATTACGTGTCGTTGTGCGGCCCCGTGAATTGATACATTTAATCATCAGCAAAGAGCAAGCACACGTCGCATCGCGGATAAATCCTTTGTTCCAATATGACCTGATGAGCTTCAGGGAAATCGGATTTTCAGAAAACATGAAGAGTAGAATTGCGACTATTCACAAACGAAATGAATAGTATTGTACGATCAGTTCCGAATGATCGGTTTAACAGAATATTACAGCCAAAATAACATGTTCCACTATTGGGCTGACACATGTAGATTATTTTAATTCAAATTTAGAAAAAAAGAGGTCGCTGGACGGAGATTTTTTAGATACTGCGAAGTAAGTCTCAGATGAGCTGTAGGAATTAAAGGAAAACCAAGAAGGTCAAAGTAGAAATGATGTTCCTTTAGCAGCTCGGTAAGTCTGTGCGAAGATGCAGGAATTATCAGGCATTTTTTTTAATAACTGTGCAGAGAAATAAAATACAGAGGTGTAATTATTGTACAAATGTATAAATGTACAACTAAGCCCATTCAAAGGATGTTTTGATGATCTGAATCACAATGAATGATCAAGTTCAATTGACACCAATGTCGCGGGTTCTGTTCCTTCAGTCTTTCTGACAATTC
The DNA here is from genome assembly GCA_038098605.1 of Gryllus longicercus. Lineage (NCBI taxonomy): Eukaryota > Metazoa > Arthropoda > Insecta > Orthoptera > Gryllidae > Gryllus > Gryllus longicercus. Next base: position 628,689 of record JAZDUA010000329.1, on the reverse strand, counting down.
CGATGAACGCGTCTTGCAATTACAGCGAGATTAACTTGAATAAAAAGTTATCGTTGGAAAAAATTAAGAGAAATGTGTCATCTCGAAAATGTTCTATTAATCTCGTATTATTATTATTTGTGAAGGATATCCCCAAAGAAAAAAATGGACGAAATTTTCTAATTAGGATGTTTGTAATTAGAGGTTTCTAATAAGGAGATAACAGTTTGAAGATTTCAACTATGAATGCGAATGTGATGGAAACAATGTTTTTCAGATGGAGGTTCAAGGATTTTCTTCTGTTGTTAGACATCTCCGGGGATCACTTTATTCTGCTCATAAACTGTAAGACACTATTCATGAGCACACTCACATTTGGGTATACGTGTAATGTTTACAGTTGTACTGTTTTTTTTTTAATGTGGTAACTTCGTAATACTACTGGCAGTAAAGTTCGAGGGGACACTGGAACTATTTCGAATATGTAGTGAGGCTGGAAAGTGGGCAGTTCATGAAAGTAGAGCTATTAACGATGGCTTGAAATCACACGACAAACTATCGAATAGACATTCAACAAAGTTATGTTGAACATTCGCAACCCGCTGTGTATCGTATACTCCTGATGGTTTCATTCGGAGGAGAGCGGCTTTAGCATTGATACGTAGTCATTGTATATGTCAGGAATTTGGAATCATATCGGCACTTCGCTCGGAAGAGACAGCTACAAAAGCAAGGGAACCTTTGAAAGCTAAAGCTCCGCAACAACTCCTACGCAAGAGGAATCTTGGAACATACATTTCGCAACGCAATATTTTCAATGTCTGGTGTCGCCAAGGGAGGAGCTGTAGTTATGCTTAACTATATTTTTTGCGATGCACCCACATTATCCTTATAATTACAGACTCTCTTCATCACTGACAGCTTTTATTGGCAATCACTATTATCCTGTAAAAAAATTCAGTTAGTTTTGTGACATAGCGACAAATGCGAGTCCTACAATTAATTTTTTTTTTCATTACTTGACTTTTACTCGTAGAAAATATACTGTAGAGGAAGAGGAACAAATATGGAATACCATTTTCTTTTCTGTTTCTTGCAACTACCGAAAGAAAGAAATTACTGTGAAGAAATATGTAATACCACCGATAATAATGCAATAACGCATTCCGTATTTGTGATTCCTCCATCTTGGTATTCGGAACCTCAAAACAGGCAGAGCGGATGTGGAAACCATAAATACGTGGTTGTTAAGCCCAATGACTAAGCTCCAAACTAAAATATATGCCACATTCATAAAAATTGTATTTTGTATGTTACATAAAAGTTTGTACGTTGCCACAAAAGATTTACACACCTGATAAATCGAAAAAATTAGAACCGCTTGTAAATTTCGCCTTTCTGCAACAGCAGACAAAGTTATATTGACGAATCGCCCACGACGGCGCACCGTTTCTAGTGATACCCAAACAGAGCAGCACCTGCGAGGAAAATATCATGCGATCCAACACATGTGCCCCTATTCCACGTTTATCCTTCTTTCTACATAATCTCTATTTTCCTACTAAATCGAACAACATTCCTTAACGTAAAGGCAATATCATCTCATTTTCCATTCCATTGAATGATTGATTAGATATTCCTCCAGGCGCATCCAATGCTCAGGTCATTAGTTCTGGAAGTGGGGTGCATGCTTTTATCGTGGGAGGAGGCGGTGATCTTCTCCTGTTGGATGACGGGATCCGAGGCCGACCTACCTGTCGGCTTGCGAGGTTTTATCCAATTACGTAACTCCCACCAGCTAGTTCCTGACGGGACAAGCGGTAAACGGTAAGCGTCCGAGTGGTCTATCGGCATGTGAGGTAGAGTAATGCATTTAAGCATATGTGTGCAAGTAAGGGGTGAGGATAAGACAAGAAAGAGGAAGGAAAAATCGCGCGCGGTCCGTGACCCATTTGTTAAAGTAGTACTCTGGCATTCGCCTTGTGTTGATCGGCGAAACCACGTAAAACTACCCATCAGAGCAGTCGAACGCTAGAATTCTCCCCCAGACAGCGACTGAGTTCGACCTAGCTAACAGGCTAGTGTCGAAAATCCTGACACAGGAGAGACTCGAATCCTAGAACCTCGCGCTCAGAGGCACTGCAGTGACGTCAGTTGATGATCTGAGCCACCTAAGCTGGTATCTCATTTTCGCAGTCAAAGTCGAAGTAAATAGAATTCTCAGGGTAAGCAAGTTCGTTTTGAATCAAAGTGACCTTCGAGAATCAAACAATAATAGTGCGTGCCTACAGAAGAACAAGCATGAAAAGCAAAACGCATTCGTGACTTACAATAGAATGTTCGAAGTCTACATTTGTAGGAAAACTGTTAAAATTAGTCAATCTGCTTGCCATCGTGGGTGGAAGAATGACCACAGTCTACAGTGGTAGACCTCTGTGTTATGGCCATTGCGACCGGCCATCTTTCACCTCTTGGGTGTCAGCAGAACTGTCGAGTCACTGGGCGCTCGTCCGCCTCACCGCTCCATGCGAGCTCTTGATTCGATTCTCGATCGATCTTCACTCACACGCGCTCACAATTCCTTTTCAGCACAGATTGATGCGGTGGGTAGGCTAGGCACAAATGATAGGCCGCTAAAAGATTTTAGGCGCCGAAAACAATTAAAAATAAGTAGGGAATAAGGCAATAAAAAAGCAAAACTGCAGTGGGAAAAGCACAAACGTACGTATTCAGTTAGGCTTGTATTTCAAATGGGTGAAATATTAGTGTTTTAAATAATGTAATACGAGGGAAAATCAATGAATTTATAACCTTGTTGGGTAATAGAAAAAAAAGTACATAAAAATTGTAATTAAAATTATGTTAGCTTCAAAAATAAATGTCTTAATTTTCCTTAGCAAATGTTCATCATGAAAGAGAACGAACGGTTAATTCCGCGAATTAACAGAGCTTTACTAACCTTACCTTCCTGGAAGAACATCTATTGCGGTAAGATGTCAAAGACGGATGTGGAGGTTATCGACTTGCCCCTGGAACGTGAATGTTTTGTATACATCTTGAATCTTAGCCCAATGTTCACCCACGACCCACCGCGTGAAGATTCTGTTTTATTCGCTCGACAAAGTACAACCAATGCTATTTTTTTGTCTCCAAAGATACGGACTATCACATTTAAACTTAAATGACATGTTTGGTAAAGACAAAAAGAAAATGAGGTGCGTTCCAAGTAGAAGACCAGAGGCGTGCGCCGCCTAAACCAGTGGCCCACCCCCTCAAGGGCCTCTTTTTTATTAAACTTTTTTTTGGTTTCATTGACATTTTACCTTACATACATAAAGTTTACTTCAAGGAGAATAAAATTAGAGCTTCAATAATACAATTAATAAATAAAATAATGTACAATCAATCATTAATTTTGTGTTGAACCATTTATAGGGTTACCAGATGATTTACAAAGATTTCCCCCTGAAATGTCGAGTATCAATTACCCAAAGTCTCTCCTTAAGAAAGGTAATATCGAGAAATGATCATACATGTATTAAAAAGTTCTCTAGCCAGGAACGTAGACGAACTTGGACGTCTTGGCCAGCGGGCGGCACCGGGAGGAAGCGACGGGGAAGCCAACGTGTCCGCAGGCGAAGACGCAGCGGCATGGGCGGGGCGGGGCGGTGCGGGGCGGGGCTGGCCGTGCTATCTGCAGGCGGCGCCACGACGTGCGGTCTATCGCATTATTGCGTCTCCGGGCGATAGGGCGCCCACCACTGCTCCTGACGGCGCCGCCGCCACTGCCACCGCAACCGCCGCCATTGCCGCCGCCTCCACCGCCACCGCCACCGCCACCGCCACCGCCACCGCCACCGCCGCCACCCCGCCACCACCACCACCACCACCGCCGCTGCCACCGCCACTGCCGCCGCCGCCGCCGCCGCCGTCACCGCCGCCGCCACCACCGCCACCGTCACCGCCACCGCCACCGCCACCGCCACCGCCACCGCCACCGCCACCGCCACCGCCACCGCCACCGCCACCACCACCGCCACCGCCACCGCCATCGCCACTGCCATCGCCGCCGCCACCGCCACCGCCACCGTCACCGTCACCGTCACCGCCACCGCCGCAGCCACCGCCACCGCCACCGCCACCGCCACCGCCACCGCCGCAGCCACCGCCACCGCCACCGCCAACGCCATCGTCATCGCCGCTGCCACCGCCACCGCCGCAGCCACCGCCACCGCCACCGCCACCATCACCGCCACTTCCACCACCACCGCCACCATCACCGCCACTTCCACCGCCTCCGAGGTCGCCGCCCCGTGCGCCCTGCTGCGCCGCAGCGCCGTTGACCCGTAGAGACGGCGGGCAAGAGGCGAGGGCGCTGCTCGCGTGGCGCCGCCGCCGGAAAAGACTCCCCGGAAGCGCCCGCAGCTTCTTTGCAGCTTTGTGTGCGCGCGGACAACAGAGAAAATGAAATGCGAATGGACTTGGGCACGGCAGACTGCAATCGTTACCATTAACGCGAAGTCCAATGTTTCCGAATTTGCTATTGATGATTTCGTTAACTTAACAGTTTCTTTCTCTGCGTTTTAAGTCTTCTTTTTGTCGCAGTATTTTATCAGTGTTACCTACGTGAATTATTCGTACGATGTTTGGGAAAGCGATATTATATTTATCAACATTTTGTATCAAGATGGATACACTTGCATACTAATTTCACTTTTCTCAGACACTTTTGCAAGTCCTAGGACATGACAGTATGCAATCGCTTTTTCCTTCAAAATTTTTGGAACAAGTTAGAATTTGGTAAATATTCATTACTGTGGTTGGGTGAGTTTGATGATCTTTTTGTGAATGGATTTCGTTGGGACGTTTCTCAAATCCCCAATCGCATTCAGCGAGTCACTAACAGAAAGCAACTATACTCAACTTCGTATTAACGTACTTTTACATATTTCGTGAAATAATGCAATATAATTTCTTTGTTAATGTGTCATGTCGAATTAAATGCATAATAATGTTTCCCAACGGATTAAATATCAAGCTTATGAAAAATGTCTTGCCCCAGCGAAATGTATTGAATGAATCTATTCCACTAAAGCTACAGACGCCGGACGCTGAAACACGTCGTCTTTGTCAGTTAAGTTGGTATGAACGTCTACGAGTGTTTCCCCATGTTAAACGTGCAGGTCGACTCTGAGTTTGCGACTTGAAAAATGTTTTTTATATCATCTGTTCTTGCAAAACCCGAGGAAAAACATGCCCAACGATTTGCAACAAACATTGTCTGCGATGAGACGAGGGAGCGGAAGACGAATCCGGAGGCCATCTGTGGTTTCCGCTGCCTTTGATCTCTGCCACCTCTCAACCAATAACAGGACGAACAGTGACTCAATCCATCCAGATACCAGTTTATCTCATATTCCGGGAAACGGCGCCTTTCCGTTATGTAGAAATCGAACATTTTATTCCAGTGAAGAAACAAAAATTCATGACAAACGCCAGGATCTCAAGCATCATGCATCCAAGAGAATTTGAAAAGGAAAACTTAACTATAAAAAAGATGACGGGCGGGCTTACAAAAACAGTAATCCCATACCGTACTTAATCTCATTTCACATACATACGACTATTATGTTAAATTTGGGATGGCGGATTTTGGATGGCGATGAAACTGGCAAAGTAGTTTATTTTTCACCGTCAACAAAATAAGGAGTGTCATTGATTCAGGAGATTACACTTTACGTTTTAGAAAGTTCAATAACACAGTCCGTCATTGTTTTAGACCGCCGTTTTACTTTCTCGCCTTCCAGCGTACTTACGCAGTAAACAGATAGACTTGTAATTCGAAATCAGCTATTTTCGATTGAAAAATGGCAATGTGGGGCCATGGTGAGTAAATCGCTTTCATAAATGTAGTAAATTATTTCCCGTAACATTTTGTGAAGTCAGAATCCACGCTTTGTGGGTCCTTTATACCGATCGACTCGACGTTGCATACGTCGTCGCTTATACGCTGCTGGTATAGTGGAGTTCCTTGAACACTAAGAAGGGACCACATTGATAGGTCTGGAAACAAATGTATGTCTTGCAGGGCGATAACATTGCAAGAAACTGTGATGAAGACGTTTACAAGTGAGATATTGAAAACGCACGCACTGAAAATATGAGTGCATGAACGTGACTTGCAGTAATGTTGCAAGCAGCGACCAAGCAGAAGGTCTCAAAGTGGTTCCTTCTTACAGTGTTCTCCAGCGCGTTTCATATTAGCGATGCGACATAGTTGTCAATGCTTCCAAAACATCGTTGTTTTTGTATAAACATCGATGTTTTAAATATCGATGTATAGACGTCTTGTAGTAGAGACTTTCAGCGGTCAAATTCTCTACTTCCGGGCCCTTGTATTTCCTCTTACTTCATATTTATTTCGCACATTGAGATGTGGTTAACAAATACGCTCTAAGCGTAGGGTTTGCTGCCCCTTCTCATCCCCTTATTCGGCGAATTGATAACACAAACACTGTCAAATTAAATGTTGATGCACTGAATTTAATGTTAGGGTTTACTAAACCAGTCTAGAAACATCGATGTTGAAAAACATCGAAGGTGTTCAGTCGCTGTATTTTTAACATCGATGTTTTAAAATTTGAACATCAATGTTTGCTAACATCGATTTTTGCAGTCGATGTCACATCGCTACTCCATATGCGCCACCAGGGTGGGAGGTGTTGGGCGGAGAGCGGGCGGGCGGGATACGCGCGGAAATGCATTTCCCGTCGCAGCGCCGTATTTGGGCGCGGGTGCATGGTGGCGCACGCGGCCAAGGCCGTGAGGGAACGCGGCGGCGCCCCGCCCTCTGCGCTTCGTCATCCACCCGGGTGGCTCAGGGGAACGCCCCCTAGAAGCACTACCTGGTCCCTAGTGGCTTGTGCAGTGAAGTGCGAATGAATGGGAAGAATGAATGGTTATGTATATAATGAAAGTAGTATGAATGATGTGTGAATGTAGATAAAAAGAAAAATTACCAACCTGTAAAATAACAACTTATGTAGTATATAGAATAACAAAACTGATCTTAGTGTAAGTTAGTAATGCCAAAGTGCAAGTGAGTTAACTTTAGGTCTAGAATGTAAAATTAGCAGTAAGAAAAAGCCCCGCCTCTAGCTGCTTAAGCCGCAAGGCAGCAGTAAAATGTATAAAAAATTAAAGATAATAAATTCCCCTTCTTCACAGGGTTACTGTGGAGGGGACAAAAGAAAAAAAAGTCCCTAGTGGCTTTATTATGTGTATATCGTGCGGCCAATGATGCAGCGGACGGAGGGTCCCATACCGAAATACAGTTTTTTTTGGCAAAACGTGTATTCGTCTGCATGTCAGCAACGCAAACTCCTACACCTACGCACGATATTCATCAAATCTGTCATTCTCCGAACTATCTGCCGCGGCTCCGTAATTTGAACGTCACACGAGCTTCATTTTAACGAACACAGCGTCTTTGAAGTGCACTATGGCCTCGCACAGTTCACGCGGTCAAGTGTGTGATGTTTCTCTAGCGGATGTTTCAATCTTCGAGATTGATCAATGGATGGACGGACGGACAGATTGATTAGCGATTGTGGGCGTGTCAACTGCTAAGGTCATTAGTCCCGACGGTGTAGTACATGTTTTATAGCGGAAAGTGGTGGCGATCTTCCATCGCTAGATGTCGAGATCCGGCCCTGACCTACACGTTGGCTTCAGAGTTTTTCCGGAACAAAGAATCTCCCACCAGCGGGGCACCGCCCCACCCGGGGAAAGCTATAACTGTAAGCTCCCGATTGGTCTCCAAGCATACAATATGTGATAGTGTAGTGTGTGTACGTGAACGTGTGTGTAAGTAGGCTAGGATAAGACAAGGAAGTGGAAGGAAAGATCGCGCCCTGTCGAGGCCCATAGCTCGGTTGTTAGGGTACTGCTCCAGTATCCGCTTGCTGTTGATCGGAGAAACCACGGAAAAACTACCGATCAGAGCAGCCGGCCGCTAGAATTCTTCTCCCGACAGCGACGACCTAGCTGAAACGGTAGGGTCGAAAATCCTGGCCCGTTTGTTAGGGTTCTGCTCCGCCAATTGCCTGGAATTGATTGGTGAAACCACGGAAAATTACCGATCAGAGCAGCCCACCGCTAGAATTCGTCTCCGGAGAGCGGCTGAATTCGACCTAGGTATGTAGCTAGTGTCGAAAATCCAGCCACCATCTGGACTCGAACCCTGGGACCTCCCGGTCAGAGGCGCTGCAGTGACATCAGTTGATGCTCTGAGACGGTGCGGACGGACGGACGGTCAGTCGGATGTGACTGGAAGGGTGTTTTCGCTTAAAAACGTGAAGAAATTTACTCGAACGAATACGCCGAAGCTTTTCTTGGAACTTCTACAGTTTGTCAAAAATGTCTTCTAAAAGATGCTTTGGCGTCAATGACCTGAACATTACTTTGAAGATTACTTTATAAGTGATTACAAAAAATTGCTAAGGCAGGATAACAGAGTTTCGTTTTAATTTCTTTTTATTTTACATCATATTCACATTGCAATACAAAACTCTCTTTTCTGTGACCGGAGTCCGAATGAAACATATTTTAAATATGATTAATTTATATGCAGATTTTATGAATGAACGTCATTGTCTATTAACAATACTCTTATAGTTTCATTTAAAACATATTTCGAAACGAATTAATTGTATTTTGAATATTTATCAGCTGGGAAATGACACAACGATATCGCAATGCATTTACATCCACTACTCATAATAAATTGATACCAATGGTCAGTTTGCAATTATAATTCGATGTCAGGCTCTCTGTTAGACGAAAATTGAAAAAAAAAAAATACCTGGACAAATAGGTTCCGTCATTTACAAAGTATTTACAAAATACGTCCCTTGACTTTTGGAGTACACTCGTGAGGTTCAGTTCACTTCAAGGATGGTGAACACGGCGACAAATATATCACTATAATGATCACGGTATTGAATAGTAAAGAAGCAGTTATGGAATACGTGGTACAAACGCGAGAAACCAGAAGAACCCGGACCCGGCCCTGCTGCATCCACCATACATTCCTGATAGAGTAATCGGAGTTTGAACCAAAACAGCGGTCATGGCAATGGATGCAACGTATCATAGGCCAGCCACGTACTGGTAACCTCCCTGTATCTCTCCCTCTCTCACCCTCCTCTGCGAGTAGCTAATACTCGCGTGGCTCCACTCGACCGTCTCCACGTCGCTGTATCAGAGCTCCCGAGTTCGATGCCCCGTCGGCGGCGCGGGCGCTTGGGCCCCTGAGGGCCCTCGAGCAAAGGCCCCGGTCCGCGTCGGGGGCTCTGGAGGGCGCTGGAGGGCCCTCCACCGCCCACTCGCCCTCCCCCGCCCGCGCCCGCCAGGAATGCGCCAGCTCAAAGGTGAACGATCCGCTCGTGGCTCTTTGGCAGGAAGTTGCAGTGGAAATGAAATAGCACACACACGTGAAGATCATCACAGGAAACACCAGTGATTGGGAAAACGCACGTGAACGTTCACGGAGTAGCGAATATAGGGGAATGAGCAAAGCAGGAGTGGTAGTTGTTAAGATTATTCTGCGAGTGGCAGCAGTGCACGACTAGACAATTATATAAACTCGGTAATTAATATTGTAAAACTCTAACAATTAAACCGCCGGAATATCTCATCTCTGAATATTTGTCTCAACAAGAGTTTCACAACCATATTAGTTCGCATTTCTTCATGACTGACTCATTCGTTACTCTACAGCGTTTAAAAATGATAAAAGGTCCAAGCCCACCCGGCAAAGTCCGAGTTGATGCAGAGATCGCACCCCCTTCCCCGGAAAGTTTATTGTCTCCTGCTGGAAAAGAATTAATTTCTCTCTGCCAGGAATTCAAATAAAGATATTAATTTAAGGCAGGTACTCATTTAATAGTAGTTTTCGCTCGAATGTATTTCATTAATGAAATGTTCAAGTGTTTTTCATTAATCGGTAATTACCACGAAAAAGATAATGATATTTTACAATCTATCAAAAGTTTTAAAACGGCCCTAATTCACTCTCAGATTACTTTGATGAAAATATGTTCTATATTGTTGTAATACGTTATAATTTTTTTATTGATAGACACATTCAATCCGCTTCAATAAAGCGTTTCTTCCTAAGATACAAATGTAATTAATGAATATTAAAGGCTATGTCTGTACCACTACTTTTGTTATTGTGATTTCTCTGTAAGCTGCAGTCTAACTCCTTAACTTTGGATGTGGATCATTTGAATTTGCATTTTTTAGACTCGTTCTTTTTGGAAGGAAATACATGGTAAAAACTTTTGGTAGCATTTTCACCTTGCTGCCTAACCTTTCGTGTTTTTAAAATATGGATTGATCTGAAAACGCGAGTTTTATTGAACTATTTTGAACCGACCCCCGGAGGACGGCTGCACATAATACACATGGTAAAACAGAATGTGAGCAGTTTAGGTAAATATTTATATTTATTATGATGGAAAACAAAATAGGAATTTGTGCTCGTAGCATTACTTAACAAAACCTCTAAAAAATATTAAATCAATGATCACAATCCAGAAGCCTATATATGTCGTATGAATCATGCATGTGAGCTAATACATTTATTATCAACGATGACCGAACAAAATATTTTGTGTCAGTGTATTCAGTTGAATATGGTCGGGCGTGTCTGTAAGGCAATGATTAATATTCTTGCGCACGATATTTCTGTCTTCTGAAGATAGATTACAACGAAGTAAAATCATCAACACGAACGTCGCACAGAAACAAAGGTCACGAGTACAATAGAAGTATTTTAAAAAAACAGAGGCAGTTTCATAATCCAAGCTTGAATATCTTCATCGGAATGCCACAAATTTAATTGATGCCCATTCCCAAACACGAACAGAGGTAGCTGAAAAGACGTCACCTCTCGTTTGCGAATACTCGCTCTATGCGTGCGCTATTACACATCTCGTCTACGAGTACTACGCGTTGCGAGTTTCTTCGCGTGTGAAGATCGAATAGCAGAGGAGCACCATCGATTTCAGGCCGGTGAAAAATGCTGGCTTTTTCCTTAGAAGAGGCAGATCCCTTGGCCCTTTCGTAATTCAATTTTCGCTTGACGCATTCACCAGCGTTGGTAACCGCGAACTTCACGGCAACGCCTGACGATCGAAAAGTACAGATGACTGGGAGATCAAGGGTTCGATCCGAGACGGATGCACTTGATGTGACGAACATCAAGTTCGAGGCGTCGGCGCAGATCGAAAGTTGACCTATCAGCATCAAACCAATGGGAGTTTTTTTTTTAATTCAAAAGTCAATGCTCTCCTTTTCGTATTCTTTCTTTGAATTTTTCTCAGACGTCTACGATAGCGGCAGAGGTACATTTCGGCCAGCGGAAACCCTGTGTATATCCTAAATGTTTTTGTAAGTGGAGCGAATGATCATCCAAAGTACAAGTATTTGTTTCCGTTGCCATTGAGTAATCAAAGGTGTGGTTTTCTTTTCGATTGGCATCGATCTCTACTCTAGGAAAACACAATTTAAAAAAATAATTTTTGATCAATTTGAAGAGTCGAGGCACATCCTATTTTGTTTCCTTGAATATGAAACACACACGTTTTTTGGCACCTGCCAATGTATTTTGTAGTACAATGTTAATGACCTTACAAATATGTTTGTGAAAGCGGCTGTGACGCATTCCACAAGGAATTCAGTTAATCAGAACACTTCCTGATTTTTTAAAAGCTGGTCACTGAACTTGCTACGATTCCTAATCATGCATTTGTAATCTATTGTCAACCTAATATTCTTCCGCAGGCATTGTTGCGTCAGTTGCCACTTTTACGGTTGCCTCATTGTTTTCGTCATTAAAATTTTAAAACTATCTCGGTTCATTTTAACATTCTCATAACTAGGGGACAGATTTTAACGAAAAATCACTTTTTACTTTTGAACAATGCCTCTTAATGTAGACTTCAATTATATGTTATGACTTGAGTAGAGCCCGGACGTTTGGAAACATGCATTTTTATAATTGTTACATAATTAAGATCTATACAATAGCGATCATTTAATTGTATTTCTGGAGTTGTTTTAGTAGATTTTAATTTTGCCTCTTTTTGCGTATTTTCCTTCTGAAGCCTATTTTTGGCATTTTGCCTCATTCATATTCAGACATTGCATCTAGATTCATAAAAAACATTTAAGAAGAGCAAATGACAATATAGATACCGACACATTCATTGATGTTCCGAATTTCCGGCAAGCTTCTTTCGGAAACAAAATTCATATCTCCCCAATGTTGCTGAAATGAGTCTCGTTTCCCTTCTTGTTTCTTCAGCAGCCGTGCAAGTTGCATTCTCCGATACTGAGCGGACGAAATTCTTCCAGTGACGCTCCGCGAGTGAGACGGCTAGGAATTGCTGGAATGCTAGCTTCGATAAGTAGATGGGGACCCCATCTACTTATCGAAGACTTGAGGCCGCGTCGCTGACCTCCTTTCCGAGCACACGTCACGTCATTCCGAACGAGCTGCTTTCGTCAGCTGGTTTAACATTCAGGAAGCTTCGCTCCCTGCATTCCTCCACGCTGAGGAAGTCGTAGTATTTCTATTACTTGAAAAGTTGTAAACGCGGTAGGTGAATATTTGAATTAGTAAGTCCAGGCAGAACTTCCTCCGTCCACTTCGTAACAACTCTTAACATTTCCAAACAACCGAATCCCCGAAAACACTACATTCCATTTCGATTCCGCCCCTTACCGAGTTGAATAATTGTAACGACAAACCCAAGGCCTAACAGGCGATGGAACAGAATGTTTCGTTTCACTACCAGGGAAAAATGAAATTAAATGGACTTACCTAAAGGCAAGACGTACGTAATGATGAGAACGTCAGTGGCTCATCGTCATCACTGGCAACATGATCTGCTAAAAAAAGAAAATACTATCAGTTTCTTCTCATAATGATGTTCAAAGAACAAAAATAAAAAATACATAAGAGGTAACAATAATCTTATACAATCCATCAGTCTTGACGGGACATTGATATTAATGTGAGGGCACTACGTAATACGTATTTGCATTCAAGTTTCGATTCCGGAACACATGACACAACACGCGAAAAAACTAAAATTTAACGAACAAAACAACAAATAATTTCAAAAACACTATTGTCTAGAGCTCTGATTGACAACGAACATTATTTTATTTTTCTTTATAATTAAATTTTATTGATTGATTGATTAGCGATTCCAATCTGTCAACTGCTGTCATTTTTCCCATGAGTATAGTGCATGTTTTCTCTCGGAAGGTGTCTATGAGGTTTCCCTCGATGGATCGTGAGAAGCGGCGCCAACCTTCCCGCCGGCTAGCGGGGTTTTTCTGAACAAGATATCTCCCTCCAGCGGGGCACCGCCCCAATCGGGACAAGCTCCTGATCAGTCTCCCGACATGTGTGGTATTGCGTGTGTGTGTGTGTGTGAAAGAGAGAGAGAGTAAAGAGGTAAGGATAGGACAAGGAAGAGCAAGGAAAGATCGCGCGCGGTCATTGGCGCGTTCGTTCGTTCGGGTACTGTTACGTCATTCGCCTGGCATTGGTCAGAGAAACCACGGTAAACTACCGATCAGATCAGCCGGCCGCTAAAATTCTCCTCCACACAGCGACTGAATTCGACGTACGTAACTGACAAGCTACTGCCGCAAATCCTGACACACCGTCGGGACTCGACTCTCGGTCAGGGGCACTGCAGTGACATCAGTTGAAGCCCTGAGCCACTTCCCCCGGTTTAATGGAATTGAAGTTAAAACCTACACAAGAGATGGTCATTGATTATTTTGACTATTCCACTCGTGAAATTAAAACCAATAGTATTTAACTGTACATAAAAAATGCTCCAATCAGGGCGGTGTACCTCAAAAAGTTTATCGCCTTTTCTATCAGATTTTTCTTACCGCTTCTACCTACTGGCTAATTATAAACTGTGACGCATCTATCTTAGGAGGCGCTATACATCAATCGCTATGTCGATGTTCAATAAACAGTATATACACTATAACGTGACGTCTGATTTTAACATACCCTTTCAGTTATTTTCAATATTTGGCGCATTTTGAAACTCTGTTGGATATAATTTCACTCGTGGAATAGTTCTATTAAATACCACTCGTGCTTTGAAAAAATTCTCAGATAAACCCCTCTTCGCTTCGAGGCGGGAATTTAACGACAATTTCCAATGCACTCGAGGTATTACCGACAATAATTTCAATGATGGAGTGATTTTGGATCGATGGGGAGGTATCGCGATATTTACTAGGGAAACACAATGGACTAACAAAGGAATAGAACGGATACAGAAAAGCAACCATGAAGAATGGAAGCGTGCTCCCTATTTATTTCATTTTCCAGTATTACATTCCTCATATACTATTCGAGTAACCTGCGTTCGACTGTCACTCACTGTTAGACCCCTGCCACCAAGGAGGTGGCATTCGAGGCGACTCGGTCTCCTGTTTGCTGTGGCGTGAATTAAACTCTAGCACATCTAGGTAAGCAAGAATGAGACATTAATGAATATTGAGAATTAAAATTAAAATAAATCGTATATGACTTCATCAAAAATATTGCTCCCAATGAATAATTGTACTGCAATCTTTGCGCCTGCTGCTACTCCCCCGCTGTGAGATCTTCGCTGGGGATCTTATTTACTGGGCCACCGGCAGGCGGCGATGGGCAGGAAGCCGTAGCAGATACTGTACTGAACCCAGATAGCTGGGGATAGATGACGTCTCCCCCTTCCCCTGCTTCAGGGCCAGGCCTCACCTGCCTCGTGACTTCAGTATTCCCCACCCGAAAGCACATGAAAGTAAACAAGGTATCTCACATGTACACGTAAGCCAGAGCTATCACAATTCATCAATCTTTTAAAAGGCAAGTTTTGTCGATATAAATAACCTAAAGTTTGTCGAGAAGTTATATGTAACTTGTATAATGATTATGGAGTACATATTTCTCTCTCACTGCAATGAGAACGGTATGTTCTGTAGAGAGTTTATTTTTAATTGAGAATAATTAATTGTTTGTGCATATTTAAATAACTATAATAGAATTGTGTGCTTATTCTGAATTTTAAATGCCTATTTTTACTATTTTTGGTGGCTAAAAATCCGCAGCTTAGCTACGAGAGAAGAAGGTAGAAGCCCATGGGGTAAGTAAGAGCCCTGCCAGCCCAGATAGGGGAAACCAAAGTATAATCTCAGAGTAATACAGTACATACGCCTTCTGGGGATACAGTTCGCGATGTATTTGGAGGCTCAATTTTCCGTGAGGGAAAGCTGCGTGCATGTCACATGCAGCTGAACAAGAAAGGTGTCTCTTCATAGGCGGAAAGCAGGTCAGTTTCAACCGCAAGGGAAGGCACGTCCATTCTCACTAGGTGATATTTCAGATTTCATATTTCAGTGGTGGGGAGTGGCGGGGTGGGGCGGGGAGGGGAGGGGAGGGGCGGAGCAGGGAGGGGCGGGGAGGGGTAGGTCGGGGCGAGGCGGGAAGGGATCGCCGAATGTAGTCGTCTCGCTGACAGTGGTGCTGCAGGTCGCCCCCCCCCTCCAGGCACCCCTTTCCCACGGACGTGCCAATACCCTACACATACTTGGTCGGAACTCAGTCGGTGCCGTGGCGAGAAAGTGCAAATGTAAATACTGTACATAATGTAAATACAGCGCTGGATAAATGAGTGAATGAATATAATAAGAGATCAGTGTAAATAGTGCAAATCTGGAGTGTGAGAATTGTTGTGTAAATGAGAATAAAAATAAGGAAAAATGTTCAAAATAAAACGAGTCATTTATAAGTCAAATATTTTTCTAGACCTAAGAAACGGCCGAAGCGTTATTCGGAAAATAGGTCAGTTAAGAAATGTTTGCTAGAAGTTAGTTGTAAGATTACCTTTAGCTAGATTACAAGTACTCGCCCCTTCTGCCGCAAAAACCAAGAAAGGCTGCAGATTGTGTACTGTCCCAAAAAGGAAAATAAATTACCGCCTCACCAAGGATACAGATTTTTCAAGATACGTTATTCCGCCTAAAACAGTTCGGCAATCTTCTAGAAAGCAGAATTCGGCAATATTTTGCTTTTGTCTTAAGAATCAGCTTTAACACCACCTTTCATTTAAGTATTTTAAAAATGCTAGCGGTACGTATAAGTAAAAAGTGCTGTTTTAAGAGATTGAACAGAAATGTCAAGTCTGTACACGACTTTACTCAATGTGTTTTAGAGTAAACGAACACTAAATGTCATTTCCAAGTTGCATCATTTGTGCCTCAATCGCGTAATTTAATTCAAAGGGAGCGGGATATCCATTACAAGTTCCTACGTAACAGGATGCTATTTTTATTATATTTAAACTTCCGCTTGTCTGGCAACTGGGGAAGAATTAATTGCGCCCACCCACTGTTAGCCTTTCCTGCGGCAGGTCTCATTTCCTCAAGTGAGTCCTCAAGCGGATCGCGGTGTCTCTTCCAATTGTCTCGCCGGTCTGTTGGCTGGCAAGTTATTCAGCTCCCGACGCAAATTGCGGGCATCGTATTCTTCAGTCCGCTGCACTCCGCCCTAATTACAATTCTCTTACACCCTCCTCCTCCTCCGTTCTCCCTGAAGGAAGGGAGTCCCCCCACGAAAGGGTGCGGACAGGTTAAGGGCAACGAGCACGCCCTCTTCTGTCGGCCCCACAAATTTCCTCAAACGAGGGTATAAATCTATGAGGTAATATTTTTGAATTAAAACGCCCGTATCGTGCTGCTTAATGTGCTCCGTTGCCGCTAGTGGATTATTTGGGCGGGGCATCATGGCTCTTGTGCGGGCTCCTGTTCTACAAGACCAGCAGATCCGGGGATGGTGGTCATCGTCTTCTGGAAGGCTTGATGCCCTATGGTCCGGTCAAGAGAAACAGCGGCAAAAAGTATCTTCCTTCATTGAAATGAAATTCGACCTTGCAACTTCTTTTTAGACTAATAGGTTCTGGTTCTGACGGCAGAGGATTGCAATTGATTGCTCAGTTGAAAGATCAACTGACACGAAACAGACATGGAGACTAATTTGAACGACATGGAAAGCGCAGAGTTGATTCCTTCACAAAATATGTTTGTTGGAAAATATAATACAACGAATACACCTTATCATCCGCTAATCACAAGGTCAGTAATCATCATCACACATTTACCGCGAGTCAGAGGTAAGTCTCTTTAAGAGAATAATTCGCTACCTTAGGGTCAAACTGATATAACTACACACAGGAAATATTTGGAGTCAGACAAATACGATACCTTTTATGTTCCTTTGACTCTAAAAAGATATATAATTTTCTAAATACGTCTAGTTCTGACTTCTATACTAACATACGTAGTAATATGTTTGTTTGCTCCTAGGGTGCAAAAATAAGTTCTGATTCTGATTGTCATTGTTATTAAACAATTGTAAAAATTGTAGTTACGTCAATAGAATACGTTAGAAATAAATTTAATTTCATTAAGAGTAAATAAAAATATTTCAACAATTTCCAGTGATTATAATTTGAAATCTGTACATTTATTTCGCGGGCTACAAAAGTTTTTATTCGTTTTGCTACATCATTTCGTCATTGATATGTCCCCATATTCTGTTCTGCATTAATGTTTGTAACTATGAGCTAACTAGGTTTCAAATAAATATTACGGAATTCATTAATTAAATCAATATATGTCATCTTCTTAAAATATTACAGATTCATTACCTTCATACCTGAAGAATTTTTGATAACCAGAAAGGAATCACGAAACGAAACCTATTCGGGTCGATCAAACCCAGGCGCCACCTCTTGCGTTGCTTCTCATCACACTACCTCTGACGGGTTAAATTGAGTTGCAGGTCAGCTGAGACGTGGTTAATCAATCGGGAATTTCAATACCAAAACTATTAGTCACCTCATAACAAAGCACTCGATTGGATAACCGCGTCAGTCATAAGTCACTATTTAAATCGAAGTATAGACCATTGAGTCCAGCGGTTAGCAGAAAAAACTACGAATTGGGAGCGGCAAGAAGGGAGGCGGCGGCAGTGCGCGTGCGGGAAGTAGAGAGAGGCGGTGGCGGAGGCGGAGGTGGCGGCGGTGGCGGTGGCGGCGGGCGCCGAGAGACGGGAGGCGAGGCTGGCGGAGGCGGGCCGGGCGCGGGCCAGGCCGGGCCGGGCGCCAGGCGGAGCTTGGCGCTGACAGACGCGAAACGGGGGAGCCCCGCCGCGCCCAGTCCCTGCCCTCTGCACTCGCTCTCCCACGGCCCGGCGCCCCGCAGTGGGCCCAAACCAACTCCGCGCGCACCTGGATGGCCTGTCCTCGCCGCTTCGACCGGCGGACGCCACGAGTTTACGGACAGTTCAACGTTGCGTTATTTCTGCGTGTCTGTCTTTTCGACTGGAACCCCTTGTTGCCGGCTTTGCAATCTTGAAGAAGGCTTTAAAATTATGGTTGGCTAACTAGCTGATGAAGCCGCGGTGGTGGTCGAACCACAGGAATACTAACCCTTTCAAGTAAGCGTTTCTAATTAGTGTTGACTGGCATTCGTGATTTTTTCTCCGCACTGCTCTTCAAACAACAAAGCCACACCAAACCAAGTGAATAGGGGATAGGTGAGCATTTTGTCTCCACATATGTTTTTCTCACAGACTTTTCATTGAATCAATCTATTATAGAGTTACAAGTAATTAACAATTTCCTCAGCTGACAAAATTGTAAAACAAATAGACACTCGTTTTCTAGTAGTGTAGAAGAAATTTCACACAATAAATTCTGGGTAGACGTCAACGCGTTTCAAATGTATTTCTTGTTTTTATTGTTAATTTAATTTTGTTCCTCAAATATAACACCTGAATATGTCCGGCCCGATTAACTTGAATTAAAGAAACAAAACTAGAGTAACTTTTCATTATAAACTTTATTTATTCAACATCCTTTTCATTCCTGTTAATTAACATGTACCTGTGCATGATCCCGTGAAGAAAGAAAAACAAAAGTTATAATTCTGGGCATCATCCTACGGAGTCCAGCACCCGGAGAGATGCACCTATGGGTAAAATATCTACTAAAATGTTTAATTTGATTGATTGGTGCTACAACTAGAAGGCATTTCGGTACTCGAATCCCGATTTAAAAATGCATGCATTCAGGTTGGATCTTTCGAGTAGCACAACCGTAACGTGTGCTCCCATTCTAACGAAAGTAGCTGAATTTGGAACATCTTCTAATGTGGATCTTTCACGTATTTCTATGCCTAAGCCAACAGCATTTGGATTATTTAATTTGCTCTAATGCTTCTGGGTGCTCCAATGTGATCGTCAGTCAATTCTGTTTAATTCAATATTCTGTTTAATTGAATAATTGAATCTTTATTGAGAGTATTAATACGAAAAATATAAAATCGGTCCAAATAGAGAAACATGTGTCAAGTCTTTGGATCTGACAACTTTTACATTTTTGTGTGTGCCTATGTAATTTATTCTATGTCTGTAATATATTAATCCTGTTAATAAACTCATTCTTTAGCCAGCGTAAAGAACAGATACTTGACTGCACGCGCTGATTGGCTCATTTCGGCCCATTGTGAGGCGCCACTGCTCTCACGGAAGTCGGCACCGCCTCCGCCTCCGTCCGCCTCTCCTCCCCCCTCCCCCCCCCCGTCTCCCCCCGCCCGGAACCATTGCTCCGGCAGGCAGAGCGCCGCCCGCCGCGATCATCTCGGAACTCGACCTTTCGCCCGAGCTTCCGCTCCAGATAGCCGCCTCTCCATTTGCGAGGTCACTGCCCGGCCACGCCGCTCGCCTCTCCGACGACGATTCTTTTCTTCTCGGAAACACATTAAGATGGCGATATTGAGTTTCGCGCTGGTTAATTTTTTACGTGGTTTAGGTTCACGCATCCTGAATGTGTTTCGGAGAATGTCTCACCTCATTAGAAGCCTCGAAAAGTTCTAAATAACAAATTTGGATCTGATTGCAATTGATTTGAATCCTTACAAATGTTAAGTCTTACGTTATAATACATCAGGTGTAGCATAGTAGAAGATCAATGTTTTACAACTACGACGTGATTTGGTCTTATTCTTCCAACGCGTAAGTTGCATCATCTTCCCAACTTTGTCTGGTTCTAGGAGTAGGAATCATTCATTTGAATTAGTTCCTTTGCGAACTGTACATGGTTTTCAGTTCCTAGGAATCCACTATTGACCGTGCTGATTCGCGCGATCGGAGGTGGTGTTTATATAGTTAACAGAAAAATCTCATGTCCGGCGACAATAGGCGATTACGCCAGCACACTATCGAATTTAACAATATTTTCTCTACCGATGGAAAAGTATTTTTTTCTAAAACATGCAAAAAGATATCGATCCCTCCCAACGCCCAGAAATGAAGCTACAATAAAAATGATATAAGCACAAAGCAGCAGTCGATAGGTTAAAGATATGAATAGTATTTGGCTTGTGATTCCTGGATATGTCCGCAAAAATATATTTTCTTTGGAAAATTTGCGCTATTCGCACGAACGCATGCACGAAACGTATCTGAAATAGTAAGGTTACCCCTGTTCGCCGAAAAGCTGCACCGTGGTGCGTCTGGTGTACAATGGTGTGCTAAACCCGGCCTCCTAGCACATTCCGCTTTCGGTTGTTTCTCATGTCTACGACTCGTTCACTATGACTGCGTCAATTTTGAATCCCGCCGAAGGTTTAGTGCGCTCCCATCATACGTTTTCATTTTCTCCAAACACATGGAATGTGGCCTGCCGATATCTACAAAGCACACGTCATCGTTTATGGAAGGAGTAAGTGCCGAGAACGCGTAAGAAACCGGCGTTGTAAATTGTCCTGAGGCAGGACAGTTCTTGACGAACAATGGGGTCAGTGGCGGTTTCTCACGGGAGAGAAGCGGGGAATGTCCTCACATATTTTCTTCTTTTGAATGTAATTTCCAAATACAATATTTTCTTTGATGTAAGAAGGAAATGAATATTTTTGTATTACATAGTTATCGGAAATTTCTTTGATCGAGTTTTTAAACCGTGCGCGTTTTAGGCAACGCGAAAACTCAAAATCACTTTGAGGAGGCATTCTCAGTGTTTCTTCCTCTCGTGTAATAGTCCATAAATCACCGCGATGCAGTGGCAAGAAAAAGAAGCGTTTTTTACCGCAGCTGCTTGGCTGGTGGAGAGAAGATCCTCCTCTAGAATGGCATCTATTGTCAGTTACTGGAAATAAATGAACACTGTGTCTGCTGGACGCCCACATGCGCAATAATATGGACCAGGGCGTAGGAAGAGGAGTATCACTTCACACCCGTGGTAGCACCGTGGGTCGGCGGAAACGTGGATGAAAGGGCCAATCGAACCGTTACGTGTGCGTACGAGCGTACGTGTGTGTGTGTGTGTGTGTTTGTGTGCCTTTCTCCTACTCCCCCCTCTCTCCTACCTCTGTGAAGTTTCTGGATACACTGCACGATCAATCATTAATAATATTTTTTTTCTATTTCACGGAAACAGTAAAAAACATCAAAACCTGGTGATCGAATTTCATTGATCATAGACTTTAAAACCCGGTGATCAAACTATGGAACTATTTTAAGAAATCAACAAAGTCTCTTGCTCGCCCTGGCAGCCCTCATTGTGAGACTGATGTGACCCTTTCCAAGTATAATATTCTAGCTATAAGTATAAGTCAATATTGTAGCTAAAATATGATAGAGAACATTTGGTTATCGTGGCACGTCAGTATATTGATGGGCTCATCCACATCCACTACTCATTCAAATTCAAATGAGAATGCACGTCCAGATTTACATTTCAAGAAACTTTACGCCTCAGCTGTTGTTTTAATCAAAAGAAAGAAAATAACCCATGAGCAAAAAATAGTAAACTACATTCCATATGCATATCTCCATTCTACCAGAAAGTTTTGACATAACCACAGACTGAAGTGGAAATTGATGATGATAATATGCTCATATTATTACTTTAGTAAGAGTACTTTCATGTCCATATAGAATAGGTTAATTCACGCCATTATAGATTTATTCTATTATTATATTGTTTCATAAGTTCAAACATTTTTTAAAAAAATCTTGTTAAATATTAAATAAATATTTGATAAACGAAATAATGGTTTACCAGGGTACAAAAACGGTTCTGTACCTCACAGAACCGAAACTTTAAAGTTACTGAGTACACCACGCAATCAATAATGACTAGTCCTACAACTTCCTGTAGAACATAACTGTTCCAGATGCCAACTGTGGATGTCAATAATATTTTTCCTTTCTTTCTCAAAACTATTGAACAAAAACCTTTCCCTTTTGAAATCACCGATTTAATTATTGAGGACGGCCTATTAAGTTGTTCTTTGATGTGAAGATTTACTTAATAAAGGAAGTAATCATGAAATGGAAGGGTAAACTTATTTTTTAAAGTAAGAGACTCCAATAAACCATTTTTTCAATTTTTGTTTTCGTCAAGGAACATTGAATGAACATTCAGAATGTGAAACAAGCAAGTGAAAGTCCTTTGAATATGAAGTAGGTGTTTTTCTTAAATCAGTCCTAAAATGCATAATTTATTTTTAATGTTTTATACATTATTGTTACCATACATGATCATTTGACGAAGCTCTCATTGGAACTTTAAAGCTCGTAAGTTTCTGTTCTCTTTACAATGACTTCGTATAGTGGCGCGAAATAATTCAGTGCAGAAGAGTATTTGCATTGAATTGACAACCGGGTTGACTTTGCTATGCGGAATTATCAAGTATTACGGCATTGGTGTGTACCTCTCTTTCTCCATTGTGTATTGACAATTAACTTAATAATGCAAAAATTCCAATTGTGTGTGCTTTGAATATATTAATTTACGTAGTTTCTATTGAGATACCTTTTTCAAAAGAAAAAAACAACAACAATCGTTTCTTCTGTATATTTTCGTAGGATAAGATTTTAATAGGAAACAAAATTATAACATACATACAAGATACACACAACCCTAAATACATTTATGGATGTGAGTAAAATACACATTGTAATTTTGTTGCGCTAGTTGCATTTCTATCAAATGTGAAATTCATTATACGATATTGTCATTTTTTAAACTTAACACACAACATGATTATATCTGTGCTCTGATTTGTTAACTTCACAATGAGTTAGTTCTATGTCAGAAAAAGAGAGCTGGTTGTCATCGGAAATACGCGCATTGGATTACAATCAAAACGTCATAGAGTACAAGGGTTTCAAAAATGGTTTTAGGATCTTCTTGCTATGAGCAAAGAAATTTTATCCTAAAAATAAATACATAAAAATGGTAATAACATAGGGACTTGCCGGTATTAATATGTAGTTATCAATGAAAACTATTAAAGACAAAAAATATAACCGCCAAGCGTTTGTCACAAAAAGTGATACTTCGGAATGTGGTCTGTATCCGGAGGTCATATTGCAATAAGACGAAAAAAATAGAGTTTGTATTATAACTGAAAGATTAATTCCTATTGACCTTTGGTGATGATATTCAAATTTGTAACTTTTAGTTATACAACTTTTGTGTCAACACTAGTGAGTGGGGAAAAAGATTATGCTTATCAGGAACTACGTGATATTCTAACTACCTTTCTAACTTCCGAACTAATCAATAGATATTGATGAACCGAATGATATTTGGAGGGTAGGAGAGAAACTGGCAAAATAATTGTACTTTTATATCTTTTGGTGGACGGTGAATATCTTCTGCAGTAGAGAGAAAATTTAAATGGCATATTGATTAAATTAAAGGCATACAAAACAAAGATTATGCACAGTATGTGCACAATTAATTGCGTCAAACTCTCGAAGTTCAGGGGTCGAAATGTTAACCTTACGGAAGTCCCTTAGCAGAATGCTACTACCCTCCTTTCCCCGACACGCGTCTGATATGGGAGATCAGAGAAGAGACGGAATTTCGTGAAACAGAAAGAAAACCCGTTTCGAATTATTTTTTATCACTGAATTCTGTATTCACACATCAACATTTACGTATTTTCACTTACTCATATTTACGAGGGAGGTTGGAGGGGGAGTCGGAAAACTGTCTGTGACCGTTGGGGGCGGGTCACGTTCAGACGGAGCCTAAGATATCTGTGAATTCGGCCGCTATCGCTAATTCCTTAACTACACTCCGAAATTCCTAACTACACTCCGCTACTGAAGGCATGGAGGTCAAGCAATTCGAGCCGTCTAGCCCTTGGCCGAAGGTATAAAAGGCAATGACTGACTTCGGACGATAACTGACTACTCCAAACGTTCGACGTTCCTTTGTGGTTACACAGAACGTTGTAACGACAACTTAAAGAAAAAATAAATAATTCGCCAAAGACCATTGCACAATGCATACCAACCAGAGGAAAATGTGACACGTACAACACCGTTATATGAAATTTCCCACCAAATGTTAACAGGCAAAAAGTGATCGTCTTCAACCCCTGCATGTCCTAGAAGTTTGGAACATTTATTCTGAAATATTCTATATATTTATGTACTCGCCTGCATTTCTTGATCTGTTTTCATAAATCTGTCGGTGGAATGTTTCAGGCGAGAATTTGAGCGTAACCCTTTCACCTCGCGTTTCATAGACCTATGGAATGGCCCGGACTTTTTCTTTTCAATGTCAGAGACAATACTACTCTCAAGTGTATTGGCATTTATGAGGGGCATAAAAAGCTACATTAAAATATGCTAAAGCAAGGCAAGAGAACATCTCAGCATTTGCTCACGAATAGAGGGAAACTGGATGAAAATCTTATCCAGATGGAGCTTTAAAATATTTTTCAAATATACTGGACGAATTAAATATATCGAAAATCTTGCCCATGGTATTCAAAAACTCACAGTTTTTGCTGAATGTTGAAATTCCTTTAACTTCATTACTTTATCTACCATTTACTTTCCTTAGTCAATGTTACCTGCAACTGATCTGTTCAGGGTTTGCACTGCTAATCAAACACACATTTTATTTTTAAACCAAAATACATGTTTCGGTGTTAGCTAAATGCCTACCCGTATCATTCAGAAAATTGAAGAGGGTCTCTCTATATGCTCACTGAATGGAACTTTATTTTGTGTAAATAACGCCCTTTTCTGCAAAACAATTGCGTACAAGTTTTATCATGTGGCAAGCATCTAACAATACAGTTACAGATTTGTTGCAGGCAACTGGGAGAGGAAAAATTGGTTTTTAACTTGTCTACCGGACTCACATTTGCATTCAAACTTTGTGCCATACTTAGGTTGTTGCTTGCTCCATCAAATGTTACTGCTTCTTCAGTCATTTACATTCGTAGACATTATCACACAAACCATTTCTACTGTTGGCAAACTCTCACTGTTCATTTCCGTTCCCAGCTCTACATAACCTACAATTCTATCACCAGTCAGTTCAACATGTTCTTTTAGAGCCGCATCATTAATTGAGAGGCAGACAAGTGAACTTGCAACATTTAAAAAGGTTAAATTTGCTCTTGTGTTTGTAGCTTAATAGATTTTAAACATTCCACACTGAATCCTTGTTCAAAATCAATTTTAAAATACCAAGAACGTATACTTCTTGGACTGGGAAGAGCATTGCGTATTATTTTCCTACCTACTTTTAAAAAGTTGCTTAATCAAACAATCTTAACATCAGAAATCATCAATAAGTCAGTAATATTCAGTAACTTAACTACCAATTTTATGAGTGCAGATCACGAAAAGGTAGTAACTTACCGATGATTTGAAATTCCAATTTATTTTCCCTTGAGTCGCGAATTCGAGAAATTGCATCCAAACACAAGTATTCACCATCGTGATGGAAGTGATTCAGAAATTGACAAAACACAACGGAAACAATTCAGAAATAAGAAAAAAAGCTCATTAATGTAACACATACAGCATAGGTGGTGACCGAATCTGTAGTGACTAAAGATTGCGACTAGCGCAAGATTTTGGCTTCACTAGCGCCGGCGGCCGAAGGTATCTAACGAAACCATAGACATTTATTTGTAAGGGGGGAGACTGCAAGATTTTTTCAAATTGCGCCCGCATTAAAACTAGAAATATAGATGTTTTTGTGTTTTTCCCATGTTCCTGGGTTTGTAACGAAATCATAGATTCATCCGGCAAGGCTGGAGATTCCATAGGTTGCTTTCAATTTCTGCATGAAATAGAAATTAGTAACATGGATGGATTTGCATTTTCCTCGAGTTCATAGGCACGCTACGCCCCAGCCGGGACAAGTTCTATGCTCCCGACCAGTCTCCCGGCATGTGTGGTAGTGTGTGTCTACGTAGGGGGAGTAGAAAAAGAAAAGGGAAGGAAAGATCGCGAGCGGTTCGTGGCCCATTTGTTAAGGTACCCCTAAGGTAAGAGTAGGGGGATATGAGAGTTCGGGATCAGGAAGTGCTTATCTTATCAGCTTATCTTATCTACTTCCGGTCCACCGCCCCCACATCCGGTGTCAACAACCGGCGCCACCAATTATAATGGCAGGAAGTGCTTATCTTATCAGCTCTTATCAGCTTATCTTATCTACTTCCGCCCACCCCTCCTCCTCCCCCCGCCCCTCCCCCTCCCCCCGCCCCACCCCACTTCCGATGTCAACAGCCGGCGCCACCCATTATAATGCCCCGCCGAATGTCAACAACCCCCTCCCCCTCCCCCCGCCCACCCGATGTAAACAACCGGCGCCACTCATTATAATGCCCCGCCGAATGTCAACAACCCCCCACCCCCTCCGCCCACCCGATGTCAACAAACGGCGCCACCAATTATAATGCTCCCACCGACCAGGGTCAATGACCCCTCCCCTTGCGACCTCTGTCGGCGAAGTGTGGAAGCGTGCGCGCACTCTGGTGGTGAATTGTGGAAGCGTATGTGTCTGCGCTCTGGTGGTGAATTGTGGAAGCGTGTGTGTGTGTTTCAAAAATGCTGCTGCCTGAAGTGGATTCGAACCAGCCTCAATTCCATTTCCGGAGGCGACCAGCACTCTGGCTCTGAGCTACGGTGACATCTCGAGTCAAGCTGTCTGCTTTGGGGTACAGATATTACACGCGGTCGGGAGGGCGCCGCGCGCTGGCGGCCGGAAGTAGATAAGATAGCGGCGGGCAGGGGCGGGCCGCTGAGGGCGCGCGCTGGCGGCAAGGACCGGATGTTGATAAGATAGCGGCGCGCAGGGGCCGGCGCGGGTGGCAGAGGACGCGCGCTGCGCAGACTAATGAGTATAGAGATGCGCGCGCCCTCTATGAGCGATTCGGAGAATGAGATGGCGTTGTGAGCGATGTCGGGGCGCGCATTTTGAATGCACTCTATATAAGATAGCCAGCCGCGCGTTTCTCTCTCTCTCTCTCTCGAGTCGAGAGCGCTGACGCTCACTCCCCCGCTGAAAAGACTTTTATAATAGAAAAAAAGGAAGTCCTAAATGGCGGTGACAGGGAAAAAATAAATTGAAAAATCAGTACAATTGAAAGAATGTTTTTTGATGTATTGAAAACAAAAGAATTATAAAATTATTTTCTTACATACATTTCACAATCAGTTTTATTGTTTTAACGATCGTTTCTATTAAATTTCTCCAAATGATGTGTTTACTTTAAAAAACATAGAAAATATCATTATTTCTTTTATATTACATATCCTTTACAAAGAGAGGTTGTGTTTGTAATTGCATGTTTTCATTGAAGTTTCATAGACCTTTCAAATTTTCTTACATAACATTTCAAATCATATTTGCATGCTTAGATATTTTTATGGAGAAATTCACACATGTTTGAACATTTTTCATTACATACTGTATTTATTTAGTGTTCTATCTAATCTATGAAGAACTTAAAATGAGTTTTTACATAATTTGTATAAATAGCACATCATTCTTAGATCCTGACTGCATACAATTGTATTTTCATATTGTTATACTACACTTTATAACCCTCTGTACATAGGCTAGATTGTCAAAACGAGTACAACATCGAGACTGTGCTGACGTAGATGAGCGTCAAACTTCGTCACTGTGGGCTGGAGGCCGGAGCCGTATTTTCGAATGGACAACACAGCGTCTGGATGGATTGACGAACGCGAGTGCTGTCGCAGTGCCGACCGGTGAAGGAAGTGGTCGAGTCGAGGACAGCTAACGCTTCACCGCCGTGAGAATAAACTCTTCCGGTTGAGGAGATCTCATTTTACCAACTCCTTCCGCCCCGTATGATTTGTGTGCACTGTCCAGGGGGATGGGGGCACGTTGAAGACAGGGAGCGTTCAAAGCTTTCTGGATGACGCAATAGCGCACGAATATGTCATCAGCTTCACAGCACAGGAGGTCACCCCATCCCATAGAACTTTCTCGTGACAGCCAATCAAGTGTGAAGAGTTTTTTCCTTATCTTCTTCGACATCTGATGATTCTTGTTCTTCCTCGTGGCAGCGTCGGCCAGCACACATCAACGGTCGATCGATAGGGTGCAGTGTAGTAGGGGCGCTGAAGGCTGCTGTTGTAGGCGATGATGACGCGGCGTCGCGGAGGCTGTCCCAGTTCACCACCACTTCTTCCACGCTTCTTCATCTGAGTTTGTTCCATGACGACAGGCGAGAGACGAGTGTTGAGACCAACGTGATTGCAAACGCTCCCCCCTACTACTATTTGAAAGTGACTCATCATAAAACTCCCTACTACTAAAAGTGTCTAACCATAAAGTATATAAAAAATACTACTAAAAGTGTCTAGTCATAAAATAAAAATGAATGCTAGTCTATCTGAACCCCGCCTCCGGGCGAGAGGAGTCGGTCTCTAGAAATCTCATCCAGGCAGCATAATTTTAAATTGAATTTTTAAAATGTTATTTTTTAATGAAATAAAAATTTTTTTGAATATTTTCCATGTAAAATTTACGAAATGATATATCTTTAGATAATACTAGTATTGAATTATAAACAAAGATAATTATTAAAAATAAGTACGAAAATGGATTATTATTATTAGTGTATTTTCCCAATAATGGAAAACGTTAAGGAAAAATTGACTCGTTTTGTGGAGTTCTAATTAGTTTTTGTGGAGTTCTTCTTAATTTTCCAATATTCTTTCATTCTCTTGGAGAATGTCAGTTTTCTTTCTTCAGACCATTTCGGTCCGTAGGGTTTTGATTTTGGTTGTTCTGTCTTGACTTCCCATTTGTTCACTGTGTTGCGGAAGGTGTTTTTGTCTGAGGTGACAGTTATGTCGGCGTGTCTTTTTTGGTTTCTTTCATCCATGATGTTGTACTTTTAAGTGAGGATAGTTTAGCATTCTTTTAGTTAGTCAAGTATTTGGTAGTCTGTCTATGTGTCCGAAGAATTTCACTCGTCTTTTCCTGATGTCGACTTCTATGTTCGAGTACTTTTCAGTTGTCTCAATAGACTGTAATCTGTATCCATCGGGAGTGAGTCTCGCACCGAGTATCTTTCTAATGATTTTTCTTTCTTCTTTTTTGAGGGAAGATCAAGTGTAGCGTTAATAATGTCATCAAAATTATAAAAAATGTTTACTTTTACGATAAATTGCCATTGAACATGCAGGAAGAAGGAACATTTATTGTGTGAAGATTTTATCAAAGAAAAGTTAAAACAGCTCATCAAAGGTACAGTCTGTGCATCTTGAATCCATGAATCTCTTCCCTACTCCTTTAGTGTAAATAGGAGCTACTGTCTCTATTTTTATTCTTCTTTCAACTGTTTTGCTGTTTCAAGCCTTTCTCAAACCTATTAGCTTTGATCTAATTTAACAATGTGTGGGAAAATGACCACTTATATACAATAATTTTTAGCTAAAAAATCTAAATAAATGCCCGAAGCACGTGAAGATCCATCACAGAAGATACCTTGAACTCTTGAGAAAGTTAGAACGCAAATGATTGAATCTCCAGAGATTGGCGTTGCACCATTAAATCTAGTGGCCGGTTTCATAACTAATACCCCCTCTCTACACGCATTTCTTCAATTTTTATATAGTGTTATTAAGGTATTTCCTAGCCAAAAATACCAATTCAATGTAAAATCTGTCAAAGATTTGATCACACTCAAGCTAACTGTGAACGCGCTCCGAGATGCGTTAGGTGTTTAGGTAACCATCATTATTCAAAATGCACGGAACCTAAAACACAAACAAATCGGAAATGCGTTAACTGTAAAAGAGATCACACGGTCAATTGGAAAGGTTGTAAAGTTTATCAGAAACCGATAAAAAAATCAAACAGAGCGGTATAAACAGAGACGAGAGGCTTTTAATAACAGAGAATCCCACGAGATTAAAAACCTTGACCGAAAACCAATCCCTCAAAATCATCCACAACAAACAAACCCAACACAATGACCTCCAATAAATCCCTGGTTTTCAAATCCTCAAAGACTTAATAGCCAAGTCCCCCCGTTTTCGAACACCAATCTCCCTCTACACCAAAGACAGGTAATAAATACAATCATCAACCAAGTAATAAACGCACTCATTCCACAAATACAAATATTAATACAATCAGCCCTCGATAATGGACGTAAATAAAAATCCAGAAACAAACATTCTCAACTGGAACGGAATAAAAAGGCAAGAAAATCAATGACGACACTTTAACAAACCACAACATAAAAATAGCTTGTGTTTCAGAAACTCACCTCTCAAATCAAGTTCTCAATACCAAGTTTTAATATCTATCGCAACGATCGTCTCTCAGCGACGGCCGCAGGAGGAGTGACCATACTAGCGCACAAAGATATAAAACATACGTTAATTAATAGTCCTATGAGCAACGATCTAGAAACTATAGCAATAAAAACCAAACAACAAAGACACACCATAATATGCCGATATGAACCTCCTAATAAGCTATTCCCTAGAAAAATATAGTCTGAAATTTTTGGAATGATAATATCATGCTAATAGGTGACCTTAATAGCAAACACTGCGATTGAAAATGCAACACAACAACTCCTCAATGGGAAAATTTACTAAATCTAACACTCTCAATTTAAGTATTCCGGCCCCAATAGAACTCACCCCCTTACAACAATTATATAATTCCTGACATATTAGCCTCATCAAAAAAATATTGATTTTCCCCTAAAAAGTAATTTCTGAACTCGATTCGGTCTCAATAATCATCCTCTCTATCATCTTATTATAAACAACAAGAAGGTAAAATAAACTGGTCTAAATTCAGGGAAATTTTAACAATGAATTACAAACATCTGCAAAACATTACAAGACTTAGATAATGAAGTAAAACTAATAGTACACTTACAAGGATCGCTCACCAATTCTACCACATTTCTCAAAATAACAAACCCAAAAATCAAATCCCAGTAAAAACCAAATGAAATGTAAACATAATTTAAGGTGCTATTGGCAAATGACGACCAGACTTAAAAAGAAAATTAAACAAACTGACGAGTTAAAACTAATCTAGACCAGCATAGGCAAGCCTTCAGACTTTTCTAAAAGAAATTCACCCGTCATCTAGGCATATGGGACATACAATAAAAAGTCAAAAACAAGAATTTTCGTCAATAAAACTAGATTCACAAGTGGCAAATTCTGATTTTGAGAAAACATCTCTTATAGCTGCCTTCAAAAGCCATTCAACCCAGTTGAAAACGATCACTTTCATCAACAAATAGAGGAATTCAATCAGAAACCACTATATACAGCTCCAATCAATATAAAGTACCCCATCAGAAATTAAACAAGAAATCAAAAACTAAGACATCAGCAGGGACATTATTTCTAACAAAGTTCTAAAAGAGGTAAATAACAATTCGATAGCAACAATATTTAAGCCAGCATGTAGAATAGGTTACTCTCACAACGATTGGAAAATTCCTTCCGAAAACCAGGAAAGAACCCAAAAGATCCAGCGAACCATGAATTTATAAGCCTACTCCCGTCATTGACGAAACTATTAGAGAAACTGATATGAAAACGATTCATAAAATTCATGCACACATCCCAGACACGCAATTTGCATTTCGACCTAACCACTCCACAGCACATCCCTCCGCTTACCGAATATATGGCGCAAGGATACCAAACAACACCGCAATATTCCTAGACATCACCAAAGCGTTTGACAAAATATGACATCAAGGCCTTCTCTACAAATGAAATAGGCACTCCAGACTACTTATTCCAACTGATGAAAAGTTTTCTACATCAAAGAAAGCTCCAAATCAAAATGAATCCTTACGCCAGAACAGGGCTGGCTCAAGACCATTATCACCGGTATTTTTCAATTTCCGATTAACCACACTTAATAGATTCGCAAATAGCAAATAGCGCAAATAGCTTTTTAACGAGAAATAATACATAGATTAAACGTGGTTGAAGACTATCGGCCTGTCAATGCTAGCGGAGCGCGGAATTATTGCATATCCTTTAAGCGAAAAATATTGTCACCAACCAGAATGCCGTGTTATATGAAGTAAATGTTCCATTCAATAGTAAATATCCAAGCAATAAGTGTATGATAGCAAGGAATTATAATTATGAATGTGTTCTATGCTGAATGATAGAAGGGAAGTGTATTCTCGAGGCACGGGTATTACGTATGAACCTAACGTATCAACTTTACCTTTCTAAGGACTTATCGCCAGTAGCTGCTTTTTAAATAAGGAACTAAACAAATACAAAAAACATTGCCATCGAAAGTATCATAAAACGCATTTTTCAGATTGCAAAACTGTAAGAAACACCATGTCCGACACTTCTGCTGCTGGGTTGTATGCATAAAAATTAAAATGTCTAAACAACCATGTCTTATAAAAAATACAAATATTTACAATGAGCAATCAGTATGAATACACACTACATTTCCGAAAAGTTGGGGTTTCATAAGAAAGTGTCTGCCACCGGAGAAATTTCAAATTCACTAGCATATAATATACTACCAAGAATGGTGTAATTTTGTACTGGACTATACACAATTGAATCACTTTATGAGTTCATTTCTGATTTTTTCTCATTTTCAGTCAAAATTTAGGCCTATGGATACTTTGGAGTGGTGATTTAGGTATAATAATTTTATTTTTATAATAATAAAACGCAAAAATTGCAATTTTTATTTATGAGTGAAATCTCAAATATGCTACTTACCGCTGTTATTGAACCTAAAGGTTCTGCAATGTTTATGGCTAGAAAAAAAAAATGAAGCTTGCAACTTTAGTTGTGCTTAAGCAATTACTCTAATATATTAGAAAATTTTCCATTCAATTCCAATACATTTTTTGCTGCAAATATTTTATGTTTAAAAACTTTCAAGCAATTATTCCTTTGATGCATAGGTCAGCTCAATCCAGTGCTGTTGTGTTTAAGATTCTACTGCAATTTTGAATCAAAGCAGAGTATTCATAGCGGGCTCCTGACAATCCAGTCACTCGATCAATTTTATGGAAATGACTCTTCTAGTGAAATTGTAACTGAGCCAGTCACTCAGACCGTTTGAAATGTATGCAGGAATGTTAAAATCACATAAGTCGCAATGTTTAAAACCTGTTTTTAACGACATTTCTTGATTGAGAAAACGGAGTATTCCCCACCCCATGCCCGTCACTTGATCCAGAAACTTTTCATTATGCTAAGACATATTTACGAGACTCTTCGGTAAGGACATGTATTCAAATTTGTTTCAAAACGTTTTTCAGAAAAAGTGAGACAAGATCATAACTAACAGATGTCGCCATCTTACCTGCACAAGACATCGGTTCAAGGAAGAGATGTCTCTACGGTTACCCACCTCGAACATGGTTTCGTAGTTTCCCTTGTTTCTTGTAATTTTGGTATTTGATTCTCTCAACACAGAAAATTCTATATCCCTTTTTCCCTGATTTGCCCCTTGCTTAGACTCGGTTGTAAAAAAAAAATTTTCCTCTGCGACCCTCTTGCCATCGTAGAGAGAATCTTGATTTTCTTTCCTATTTTCTGTACTTCTCCCGCGCTTTCCGTAAGCTTTTCTGACTTTTGGTTTCAGTTTCCCTATCTTTTCATTTTAGTACTCGAGATCTGGGGTCCCCTCGCCCGCCCAGGGAGGAATATTTAAGTCTCCCCCGATTATCAACGTTTATTCTTATCGCTCTCCATACGCGTCACCTCACTTTGATTTCGACGCATCACATCTCGAATTCCCCATCTTTCCAGACCTCTTCTGCATGCAAACTAGCTTTAACACAATGAAACGTCCCACCCCCGCGTCCATCTCTGTCCCTCCTAAATATGCCATAATCATCGCGAAATATTTCTGCATTAGAAATGTCAGGTTTAAACCGTACCTATTACATCAGGGCAATACTGACCTATCAATTTCCAAAATTGTTTGTATTTATTTATTAAGATTCTACAATTTACCTGCAACACGAACTGTATTTGTATTCCAGGACCATATATTATGCGCTCACGATCAATTACAAAAGAACGTATTAACGTTTTTGATTGCAGACAGAAAAAATGGAGAATAAAAACTAGCGAATCAAAGTCACAAGCAAAGATTTTCATCTTCGAAACTCAAAATTTTTCTTTACTCATTCAAAACACATCCATACGATGACTACGATACACCACTTCCGTACCTAAAAATTACATTGGACGCAAAATTAACCTGGAAAGAACACTTCATCAGCACAGTAAAGAGACATTCACAAAAATCTAAAAGCCCTATCGCATACTAAAAATGAAACTTCACTTAGCATCGAATGTGTTAAAATCATTTAGAAATCATTCATTAGATCTTTACCATGCTCCGTGAGCTCCGTTTTAATACAGGTCGTCTACATCTACATAAATGAACAACAAATTCATCCAAAAATTCAACAATGTGTCATGGTTTAAAAGCAATCGACAACTACTCAGAGAAGTAATAATAAACCCTTCTAGACTACATTTCTAAAAAAATTTTAAAAACTTTCAGGCCCAGAAATACCTTCTGCTGAAACTTAAAATCCTAGTAAAACTTACCGACAACAACAAAGAATTTATCCTATGTCAATTTCAAGATCCCACTAAGTAAAAAGATGCACTTACTCACGTAGTCAAAACGCTATAGACGTAGAGAAGACTATTTTTAATATTTCCAGCACACCTGATTTTTAGAATTGGGGAACGCTTTTTAGGTTTTCTTTATGTAGCGTTTCTTTAGAATATAATTAGTTCATATGACTTTGTGTCATAATTTTGAATGACTGTCTCATGAATTTGTAGCATAATTATGATTTATAGGTCAATACTCATGTGAATATTAAAGAAATCCAATTCAATCTGATACAACAAATGTATCATGGAGTCTCTTGAGCAGTTTGCTCATTCTATCTCCAAACTAACAATACTACGAGAGATTCCTCTTTTGAATGGAAAGAGATAAAGAATGATGAAGTGTATGCAAATCCTCAAGATGTCATTGCAGGTTAGTAATTGTTAAATTTTCACCGGCAAAAGGCTATTATGGAATCACATGTGGCAAGAGAAGAAATAAAGCTGAATGATGGACTTCTGCGTTCAGTTCCAGAAACACGTATAGCCTTATGATCCGTTTCAGTTTACAACAAAACCCTTACCTCCATACCAGAATAGATG
The DNA here is from genome assembly GCA_038098605.1 of Gryllus longicercus. NCBI lineage: Eukaryota > Metazoa > Arthropoda > Insecta > Orthoptera > Gryllidae > Gryllus > Gryllus longicercus. The sequence goes on along the minus strand of JAZDUA010000329.1, from coordinate 593,036 downwards.
AAACTGATCTTGCCGAAACCACTAGAAGACAAGCGTCCAAGATTTAATGACATACTTAAGCAAAGATCTCTGATGGTAAAGTTTGCGCAATACTTTTTCATTCAATTCATTTGCGAATTTCATTATAAACATGCGTTCAGAATATTCTTACTGATATTTATCCCCTCTCACCAAGCATTCGTACTATGACACTCAGCATGCTGATCATATCGCGTGGACAGGTGAAGTGACCCTGCTTTTCAGTTTATCTTCTGACAATATTTCTTACAATTGATTCATAGTTATTGGAATACATAGTGATATAAAAATACATAGTGCCTGATATGAAAAAGAAACACTGAACTTTCAACTTTGTACTATTGTATTGTAGAAGAAAAACAAATGAACTTTAAAGTATCTGTAATGTCATGATCGCACGTCTTAAAATGTTGTATAACTGGAAAAAATCGATCAATGGAACTAATATAATACATTAGCTTCATGTGAAAATATTAAATACTGTCACCAGGAAATGACAACACAAAATTGCAAATTCATTCAAGTATCCCCCCCCTCTCTCTTTCTCTCTTTCTCGCTCTTTTTCGCTCTGTCTCTTTCTTTCTCTCTCTTTCTTTCTCATTAACAATTTCTCTACGTGCCTTTGTCGCTGTCTCTTGCGCTCTCTCTTTCGACAGGAGGTACCAACTGTAGGTGTTTTGCCTTTCTTCTTGCATTTTCGTGCGACTTATGTTTCTTATAAAAAAACAATAACTTTTCACATTTATTATTATTTTTCTTTAGAATGCGAATTCCCAAGAGGCTATTATATTCTTCCAAGCTCCTGAAGTAATCAGTCTATCACACGAGTAACATAGTTCATTACACTAGGTGCTGCCTCTCCATTCTCAGACAATACATTCATGACATTCTTTACAAAAATTTATTTTGTTTTTGTTCCTTCTTTCTTTTTAATTTCTCAAAGTACAGTTCAACTTGTTCAATACTGATTCTCAATGAACTTGTATTTTTTTTTTCAGCATTCAACACAGTAATACTGAAGAAATTGATTCGATTTCAACATTACACATGTTGATTTTTCAGTACTTTTTTATTTTAATAGAATAAAATTTATTGTAAATAAACAGCAGCTCTTAGTATAAAATAGCTCAAAATGTAAGTCATAAGGGTATTTTATGGAGAAATTCATGCATGTTTGAATATTTGTTAAGGCGTACTGTATATTTACTCTTCTATCAAGTCTATGAAGAACTTGTTTAAATTTATAAATTGTTTAATTTGTCGCGAATCTTCGGACATTACGTTTTATTCAAACATTTTTTCTATGTCTTTCTCGATGCTTCTCAAGAAGCAGTCTGAAAAGCCCTTTTCTTTCGATTATCAGAAGCATGGGGGGGTCTTATCACCGCGGGCGGCGCGCTATCTACAGTCACCCTCGCTGGAGTGAGCGCCCACCCCCGCTGCGCCCGCGTGTTGGAGATGATAGAGGGCGGCGGCGGCGGCGGCGGCCTAATGAATAAGAGATTATGGTTGGTGAATGCTTGGTGAGAGGGGATAAATATCAGTAAGAATATTCTGAACGCATGTTTATAATGAAATTCGCAAATGAATTGAATGAAAAAGTATTGCACAAACTTTACCATCAGAGATCTTTGCTTAAGTATGTCATTAAATCTTGGACGCTTGTCTTCTAGTGGTTTCGGCAAGATCAGTTTCATCTATTCTGGTATGGAGGTAAGGGTTTTGTTGTAAACTGAAACGGATCATAAGGCTATACGTGTTTCTGGAACTGAACGCAGAAGTCCATCATTCAGCTTTATTTCTTCTCTTGCCACATGTGATTCCATAATAGCCTTTTGCCGGTGAAAATTTAACAATTACTAACCTGCAATGACATCTTGAGGATTTGCATACACTTCATCATTCTTTATCTCTTTCCATTCAAAAGAGGAATCTCTCGTAGTATTGTTAGTTTGGAGATAGAATGAGCAAACTGCTCAAGAGACTCCATGATACATTTGTTGTATCAGATTGAATTGGATTTCTTTAATATTCACATGAGTATTGACCTATAAATCATAATTATGCTACAAATTCATGAGACAGTCATTCAAAATTATGACACAAAGTCATATGAACTAATTATATTCTAAAGAAACGCTACATAAAGAAAACCTAAAAAGCGTTCCCCAATTCTAAAAATCAGGTGTGCTGGAAATATTAAAAATAGTCTTCTCTACGTCTATAGCGTTTTGACTACGTGAGTAAGTGCATCTTTTTACTTAGTGGGATCTTGAAATTGACATAGGATAAATTCTTTGTTGTTGTCGGTAAGTTTTACTAGGATTTTAAGTTTCAGCAGAAGGTATTTCTGGGCCTGAAAGTTTTTAAAATTTTTTTAGAAATGTAGTCTAGAAGGGTTTATTATTACTTCTCTGAGTAGTTGTCGATTGCTTTTAAACCATGACACATTGTTGAATTTTTGGATGAATTTGTTGTTCATTTATGTAGATGTAGACGACCTGTATTAAAACGGAGCTCACGGAGCATGGTAAAGATCTAATGAATGATTTCTAAATGATTTTAACACATTCGATGCTAAGTGAAGTTTCATTTTTAGTATGCGATAGGGCTTTTAGATTTTTGTGAATGTCTCTTTACTGTGCTGATGAAGTGTTCTTTCCAGGTTAATTTTGCGTCCAATGTAATTTTTAGGTACGGAAGTGGTGTATCGTAGTCATCGTATGGATGTGTTTTGAATGAGTAAAGAAAAATTTTGAGTTTCGAAGATGAAAATCTTTGCTTGTGACTTTGATTCGCTAGTTTTTATTCTCCATTTTTTCTGTCTGCAATCAAAAACGTTAATACGTTCTTTTGTAATTGATCGTGAGCGCATAATATATGGTCCTGGAATACAAATACAGTTCGTGTTGCAGGTAAATTGTAGAATCTTAATAAATAAATACAAACAATTTTGGAAATTGATAGGTCAGTATTGCCCTGATGTAATAGGTACGGTTTAAACCTGACATTTCTAATGCAGAAATATTTCGCGATGATTATGGCATATTTAGGAGGGACAGAGATGGACGCGGGGGTGGGACGTTTCATTGTGTTAAAGCTAGTTTGCATGCAGAAGAGGTCTGGAAAGATGGGGAATTCGAGATGTGATGCGTCGAAATCAAAGTGAGGTGACGCGTATGGAGAGCGATAAGAATAAACGTTGATAATCGGGGGAGACTTAAATATTCCTCCCTGGGCGGGCGAGGGGACCCCAGATCTCGAGTACTAAAATGAAAAGATAGGGAAACTGAAACCAAAAGTCAGAAAAGCTTACGGAAAGCGCGGGAGAAGTACAGAAAATAGGAAAGAAAATCAAGATTCTCTCTACGATGGCAAGAGGGTCGCAGAGGAAAATTTTTTTTTTACAACCGAGTCTAAGCAAGGGGCAAATCAGGGAAAAAGGGATATAGAATTTTCTGTGTTGAGAGAATCAAATACCAAAATTACAAGAAACAAGGGAAACTACGAAACCATGTTCGAGGTGGGTAACCGTAGAGACATCTCTTCCTTGAACCGATGTCTTGTGCAGGTAAGATGGCGACATCTGTTAGTTATGATCTTGTCTCACTTTTTCTGAAAAACGTTTTGAAACAAATTTGAATACATGTCCTTACCGAAGAGTCTCGTAAATATGTCTTAGCATAATGAAAAGTTTCTGGATCAAGTGACGGGCATGGGGTGGGGAATACTCCGTTTTCTCAATCAAGAAATGTCGTTAAAAACAGGTTTTAAACATTGCGACTTATGTGATTTTAACATTCCTGCATACATTTCAAACGGTCTGAGTGACTGGCTCAGTTACAATTTCACTAGAAGAGTCATTTCCATAAAATTGATCGAGTGACTGGATTGTCAGGAGCCCGCTATGAATACTCTGCTTTGATTCAAAATTGCAGTAGAATCTTAAACACAACAGCACTGGATTGAGCTGACCTATGCATCAAAGGAATAATTGCTTGAAAGTTTTTAAACATAAAATATTTGCAGCAAAAAATGTATTGGAATTGAATGGAAAATTTTCTAATATATTAGAGTAATTGCTTAAGCACAACTAAAGTTGCAAGCTTCATTTTTTTTTTCTAGCCATAAACATTGCAGAACCTTTAGGTTCAATAACAGCGGTAAGTAGCATATTTGAGATTTCACTCATAAATAAAAATTGCAATTTTTGCGTTTTATTATTATAAAAATAAAATTATTATACCTAAATCACCACTCCAAAGTATCCATAGGCCTAAATTTTGACTGAAAATGAGAAAAAATCAGAAATGAACTCATAAAGTGATTCAATTGTGTATAGTCCAGTACAAAATTACACCATTCTTGGTAGTATATTATATGCTAGTGAATTTGAAATTTCTCCGGTGGCAGACACTTTCTTATGAAACCCCAACTTTTCGGAAATGTAGTGTGTATTCATACTGATTGCTCATTGTAAATATTTGTATTTTTTATAAGACATGGTTGTTTAGACATTTTAATTTTTATGCATACAACCCAGCAGCAGAAGTGTCGGACATGGTGTTTCTTACAGTTTTGCAATCTGAAAAATGCGTTTTATGATACTTTCGATGGCAATGTTTTTTGTATTTGTTTAGTTCCTTATTTAAAAAGCAGCTACTGGCGATAAGTCCTTAGAAAGGTAAAGTTGATACGTTAGGTTCATACGTAATACCCGTGCCTCGAGAATACACTTCCCTTCTATCATTCAGCATAGAACACATTCATAATTATAATTCCTTGCTATCATACACTTATTGCTTGGATATTTACTATTGAATGGAACATTTACTTCATATAACACGGCATTCTGGTTGGTGACAATATTTTTCGCTTAAAGGATATGCAATAATTCCGCGCTCCGCTAGCATTGACAGGCCGATAGTCTTCAACCACGTTTAATCTATGTATTATTTCTCGTTAAAAAGCTATTTGCGCTATTTGCTATTTGCGAATCTATTAAGTGTGGTTAATCGGAAATTGAAAAATACCGGTGATAATGGTCTTGAGCCAGCCCTGTTCTGGCGTAAGGATTCATTTTGATTTGGAGCTTTCTTTGATGTAGAAAACTTTTCATCAGTTGGAATAAGTAGTCTGGAGTGCCTATTTCATTTGTAGAGAAGGCCTTGATGTCATATTTTGTCAAACGCTTTGGTGATGTCTAGGAATATTGCGGTGTTGTTTGGTATCCTTGCGCCATATATTCGGTAAGCGGAGGGATGTGCTGTGGAGTGGTTAGGTCGAAATGCAAATTGCGTGTCTGGGATGTGTGCATGAATTTTATGAATCGTTTTCATATCAGTTTCTCTAATAGTTTCGTCAATGACGGGAGTAGGCTTATAAATTCATGGTTCGCTGGATCTTTTGGGTTCTTTCCTGGTTTTCGGAAGGAATTTTCCAATCGTTGTGAGAGTAACCTATTCTACATGCTGGCTTAAATATTGTTGCTATCGAATTGTTATTTACCTCTTTTAGAACTTTGTTAGAAATAATGTCCCTGCTGATGTCTTAGTTTTTGATTTCTTGTTTAATTTCTGATGGGGTACTTTATATTGATTGGAGCTGTATATAGTGGTTTCTGATTGAATTCCTCTATTTGTTGATGAAAGTGATCGTTTTCAACTGGGTTGAATGGCTTTTGAAGGCAGCTATAAGAGATGTTTTCTCAAAATCAGAATTTGCCACTTGTGAATCTAGTTTTATTGACGAAAATTCTTGTTTTTGACTTTTTATTGTATGTCCCATATGCCTAGATGACGGGTGAATTTCTTTTAGAAAAGTCTGAAGGCTTGCCTATGCTGGTCTAGATTAGTTTTAACTCGTCAGTTTGTTTAATTTTCTTTTTAAGTCTGGTCGTCATTTGCCAATAGCACCTTAAATTATGTTTACATTTCATTTGGTTTTTACTGGGATTTGATTTTTGGGTTTGTTATTTTGAGAAATGTGGTAGAATTGGTGAGCGATCCTTGTAAGTGTACTATTAGTTTTACTTCATTATCTAAGTCTTGTAATGTTTTGCAGATGTTTGTAATTCATTGTTAAAATTTCCCTGAATTTAGACCAGTTTATTTTACCTTCTTGTTGTTTATAATAAGATGATAGAGAGGATGATTATTGAGACCGAATCGAGTTCAGAAATTACTTTTTAGGGGAAAATCAATATTTTTTTGATGAGGCTAATATGTCAGGAATTATATAATTGTTGTAAGGGGGTGAGTTCTATTGGGGCCGGAATACTTAAATTGAGAGTGTTAGATTTAGTAAATTTTCCCATTGAGGAGTTGTTGTGTTGCATTTTCAATCGCAGTGTTTGCTATTAAGGTCACCTATTAGCATGATATTATCATTCCAAAAATTTCAGACTATATTTTTCTAGGGAATAGCTTATTAGGAGGTTCATATCGGCATATTATGGTGTGTCTTTGTTGTTTGGTTTTTATTGCTATAGTTTCTAGATCGTTGCTCATAGGACTATTAATTAACGTATGTTTTATATCTTTGTGCGCTAGTATGGTCACTCCTCCTGCGGCCGTCGCTGAGAGACGATCGTTGCGATAGATATTAAAACTTGGTATTGAGAACTTGATTTGAGAGGTGAGTTTCTGAAACACAAGCTATTTTTATGTTGTGGTTTGTTAAAGTGTCGTCATTGATTTTCTTGCCTTTTTATTCCGTTCCAGTTGAGAATGTTTGTTTCTGGATTTTTATTTACGTCCATTATCGAGGGCTGATTGTATTAATATTTGTATTTGTGGAATGAGTGCGTTTATTACTTGGTTGATGATTGTATTTATTACCTGTCTTTGGTGTAGAGGGAGATTGGTGTTCGAAAACGGGGGGACTTGGCTATTAAGTCTTTGAGGATTTGAAAACCAGGGATTTATTGGAGGTCATTGTGTTGGGTTTGTTTGTTGTGGATGATTTTGAGGGATTGGTTTTCGGTCAAGGTTTTTAATCTCGTGGGATTCTCTGTTATTAAAAGCCTCTCGTCTCTGTTTATACCGCTCTGTTTGATTTTTTTATCGGTTTCTGATAAACTTTACAACCTTTCCAATTGACCGTGTGATCTCTTTTACAGTTAACGCATTTCCGATTTGTTTGTGTTTTAGGTTCCGTGCATTTTGAATAATGATGGTTACCTAAACACCTAACGCATCTCGGAGCGCGTTCACAGTTAGCTTGAGTGTGATCAAATCTTTGACAGATTTTACATTGAATTGGTATTTTTGGCTAGGAAATACCTTAATAACACTATATAAAAATTGAAGAAATGCGTGTAGAGAGGGGGTATTAGTTATGAAACCGGCCACTAGATTTAATGGTGCAACGCCAATCTCTGGAGATTCAATCATTTGCGTTCTAACTTTCTCAAGAGTTCAAGGTATCTTCTGTGATGGATCTTCACGTGCTTCGGGCATTTATTTAGATTTTTTAGCTAAAAATTATTGTATATAAGTGGTCATTTTCCCACACATTGTTAAATTAGATCAAAGCTAATAGGTTTGAGAAAGGCTTGAAACAGCAAAACAGTTGAAAGAAGAATAAAAATAGAGACAGTAGCTCCTATTTACACTAAAGGAGTAGGGAAGAGATTCATGGATTCAAGATGCACAGACTGTACCTTTGATGAGCTGTTTTAACTTTTCTTTGATAAAATCTTCACACAATAAATGTTCCTTCTTCCTGCATGTTCAATGGCAATTTATCGTAAAAGTAAACATTTTTTATAATTTTGATGACATTATTAACGCTACACTTGATCTTCCCTCAAAAAAGAAGAAAGAAAAATCATTAGAAAGATACTCGGTGCGAGACTCACTCCCGATGGATACAGATTACAGTCTATTGAGACAACTGAAAAGTACTCGAACATAGAAGTCGACATCAGGAAAAGACGAGTGAAATTCTTCGGACACATAGACAGACTACCAAATACTTGACTAACTAAAAGAATGCTAAACTATCCTCACTTAAAAGTACAACATCATGGATGAAAGAAACCAAAAAAGACACGCCGACATAACTGTCACCTCAGACAAAAACACCTTCCGCAACACAGTGAACAAATGGGAAGTCAAGACAGAACAACCAAAATCAAAACCCTACGGACCGAAATGGTCTGAAGAAAGAAAACTGACATTCTCCAAGAGAATGAAAGAATATTGGAAAATTAAGAAGAACTCCACAAAAACTAATTAGAACTCCACAAAACGAGTCAATTTTTCCTTAACGTTTTCCATTATTGGGAAAATACACTAATAATAATAATCCATTTTCGTACTTATTTTTAATAATTATCTTTGTTTATAATTCAATACTAGTATTATCTAAAGATATATCATTTCGTAAATTTTACATGGAAAATATTCAAAAAAATTTTTATTTCATTAAAAAATAACATTTTAAAAATTCAATTTAAAATTATGCTGCCTGGATGAGATTTCTAGAGACCGACTCCTCTCGCCCGGAGGCGGGGTTCAGATAGACTAGCATTCATTTTTATTTTATGACTAGACACTTTTAGTAGTATTTTTTATATACTTTATGGTTAGACACTTTTAGTAGTAGGGAGTTTTATGATGAGTCACTTTCAAATAGTAGTAGGGGGGAGCGTTTGCAATCACGTTGGTCTCAACACTCGTCTCTCGCCTGTCGTCATGGAACAAACTCAGATGAAGAAGCGTGGAAGAAGTGGTGGTGAACTGGGACAGCCTCCGCGACGCCGCGTCATCATCGCCTACAACAGCAGCCTTCAGCGCCCCTACTACACTGCACCCTATCGATCGACCGTTGATGTGTGCTGGCCGACGCTGCCACGAGGAAGAACAAGAATCATCAGATGTCGAAGAAGATAAGGAAAAAACTCTTCACACTTGATTGGCTGTCACGAGAAAGTTCTATGGGATGGGGTGACCTCCTGTGCTGTGAAGCTGATGACATATTCGTGCGCTATTGCGTCATCCAGAAAGCTTTGAACGCTCCCTGTCTTCAACGTGCCCCCATCCCCCTGGACAGTGCACACAAATCATACGGGGCGGAAGGAGTTGGTAAAATGAGATCTCCTCAACCGGAAGAGTTTATTCTCACGGCGGTGAAGCGTTAGCTGTCCTCGACTCGACCACTTCCTTCACCGGTCGGCACTGCGACAGCACTCGCGTTCGTCAATCCATCCAGACGCTGTGTTGTCCATTCGAAAATACGGCTCCGGCCTCCAGCCCACAGTGACGAAGTTTGACGCTCATCTACGTCAGCACAGTCTCGATGTTGTACTCGTTTTGACAATCTAGCCTATGTACAGAGGGTTATAAAGTGTAGTATAACAATATGAAAATACAATTGTATGCAGTCAGGATCTAAGAATGATGTGCTATTTATACAAATTATGTAAAAACTCATTTTAAGTTCTTCATAGATTAGATAGAACACTAAATAAATACAGTATGTAATGAAAAATGTTCAAACATGTGTGAATTTCTCCATAAAAATATCTAAGCATGCAAATATGATTTGAAATGTTATGTAAGAAAATTTGAAAGGTCTATGAAACTTCAATGAAAACATGCAATTACAAACACAACCTCTCTTTGTAAAGGATATGTAATATAAAAGAAATAATGATATTTTCTATGTTTTTTAAAGTAAACACATCATTTGGAGAAATTTAATAGAAACGATCGTTAAAACAATAAAACTGATTGTGAAATGTATGTAAGAAAATAATTTTATAATTCTTTTGTTTTCAATACATCAAAAAACATTCTTTCAATTGTACTGATTTTTCAATTTATTTTTTCCCTGTCACCGCCATTTAGGACTTCCTTTTTTTCTATTATAAAAGTCTTTTCAGCGGGGGAGTGAGCGTCAGCGCTCTCGACTCGAGAGAGAGAGAGAGAGAAACGCGCGGCTGGCTATCTTATATAGAGTGCATTCAAAATGCGCGCCCCGACATCGCTCACAACGCCATCTCATTCTCCGAATCGCTCATAGAGGGCGCGCGCATCTCTATACTCATTAGTCTGCGCAGCGCGCGTCCTCTGCCACCCGCGCCGGCCCCTGCGCGCCGCTATCTTATCAACATCCGGTCCTTGCCGCCAGCGCGCGCCCTCAGCGGCCCGCCCCTGCCCGCCGCTATCTTATCTACTTCCGGCCGCCAGCGCGCGGCGCCCTCCCGACCGCGTGTAATATCTGTACCCCAAAGCAGACAGCTTGACTCGAGATGTCACCGTAGCTCAGAGCCAGAGTGCTGGTCGCCTCCGGAAATGGAATTGAGGCTGGTTCGAATCCACTTCAGGCAGCAGCATTTTTGAAACACACACACACGCTTCCACAATTCACCACCAGAGCGCAGACACATACGCTTCCACAATTCACCACCAGAGTGCGCGCACGCTTCCACACTTCGCCGACAGGGGTCGCAAGGGGAGGGGTCATTGACCCTGGTCGGTGGGAGCATTATAATTGGTGGCGCCGTTTGTTGACATCGGGTGGGCGGAGGGGGTGGGGGGTTGTTGACATTCGGCGGGGCATTATAATGAGTGGCGCCGGTTGTTTACATCGGGTGGGCGGGGGGAGGGGGAGGGGGAGGGGGTTGTTGACATTCGGCGGGGCATTATAATGGGTGGCGCCGGCTGTTGACATCGGAAGTGGGGTGGGGCGGGGGGGAGGGGGAGGGGCGGGGGGGAGGAGGAGGGGTGGGCGGAAGTAGATAAGATAAGCTGATAAGAGCTGATAAGATAAGCACTTCCTGCCATTATAATTGGTGGCGCCGGTTGTTGACACCGGATGTGGGGGCGGTGGACCGGAAGTAGATAAGATAAGCTGATAAGATAAGCACTTCCTGATCCCGAACTCTCATATCCCCCCTACTGGTAAGGTATTGGTTTCTCCTCAGAGATCAACAGATTACAAGCACTTACGAACGTTAAGAGATACCTGTATAACAAAACATATGTATAATTTAGCACTTCACAAGTACGTATTTGCTGTCTTCTTGGTAACTAGTTGATATACTCGTAAGAAGCCATTTAGGAGAATCAGGGCACCTTGAATATGTTGTACCATATGCATTCGAGATAATGTCACGAAATGTCTAGCAGAGATCGAACTTCGGCTTACAAAAAAACATTTTTTAAATTAACGAGGTTCAATTATTCAGGAACGTCTATTAAGCTGTTCTTTGATGTGAAGACTTACTTTATGAAGGAAGTAATCATGAAATAGAAGGAAAAAGATCTCCTTCCTCACAGCAGTAGACTTCAATTAACCATTTCTTCAAATTTTTTATTCTCGGTTCATTTAATGATCATTCAGAACGTGAAACAAGTAAGAAAAAAGACCTTCGAATACGATGCAGGTGTTCCTTAAGCAGAACTAAAATAAATAATTTATATCTCATGTTTTATACACTATTGGTAGCATATTTTATCATTTGACGAAGTGCGCTCAGCAAGAAGAAAGAACCACCTTTTCTCCTCACTGTGACTTTGTGGAGCTGAAAGAAAGAACTCGATACAGAAGACTATTTGCATAGAAATGCCGACCGGTGTGACTTTACTCTGTGGAATTATCAAGTATGACGGAATTGGTGAGTACCGCTCCTTTCACAATTTATAAGGCATATTATATTATATTATATACGTGAATATCTTAATCTATGCTTCTGTCTTTAAATTAGCTTATAGAATTTTATTTATTCGAAAGAAAACTTCTTTTCATCTTTGATTGTTTAGGAAGATTAATATTCAAAAGTATTGCTTATAGAACATTCAGGAGGAAACATACAATAATAAGTGCATATGTCAGTGTTATTGTTAATTTTGTTGCGCGAGTTCCATTTTTGCCAAATATCGTAAAATTCATTTTGCAAGACTCATTTTTACTTTCTCGCACTTCGTAAGAAGAGTGTTACGTAATCGTGCGCTGGAAAACGCGGATTTTCGATATAAAAACCCTCATTGCAGGGCCCTGGTAACGAATACATGGATAAATCGTGTTCATATGTATAGTAAATTACTTCCTCTAACACGTGGTGAAGCCAGAATCCATGATTGCGGGTCCTTGATACCGAAAAATGAATTGACGGCAAAACGTCTGTCCGTCCAACCATCCGTCCATCTGTCGGTTGATCTGTCCGTCGTCCGGTCTCTCCGTCGGTAGGTCTATCCGTCTGTCTGACTGTCTGTCCGTCCGTCGGTCGGTCTGTCTGTCGGTCTGTCCGTCGGTCAGTCGGTCGGATTGTCCGTCGGCCGGTCTGTCCGTCGGTGGGTCTGTCCGTCGGTGGGTCTGTCCGTCGGTGGGTCTGTCCGTCGGTGGGTCTGTCCGTCGGTGGGTCTGTCCGTCGGTGGGTCTGTCCGTCGGTGGGTCTGTCCGTCGGTGGTTCTGTCCGTCGGTGGGTCTGTCCGTCGGTGGGTCTGTCCGTCGGTGGGTCTGTCCGTCGGTGGGTCTGTCCGTCGGTGGGTCTGTCCGTCGGTGGGTCTGTCCGTCGGTGGGTCTGTCCGTCGGTCGGTCTGTCCGTCGGTGGGTCTGTCCGTCGGTGGGTCTGTTCGTCGGTGGGTCTGTCCGTCGGTGGGTCTGTCCGTCGGTCGGTCTGTCCGTCGGTCGGTCTGTCCGTCGGTCGGTCTGTCCGTCGGTCGGTCTGTCCGTCGGTCGGTCTGTCCGTCGGTCGGTCGGTCTGTCCGTCAGTCGGTCGGTCGGTCTCCCGTCGGTCGGTCGGTCTGTCCGTCGGTTGGTCTGTACATCGGCAAGTCTGTCCGACGGGCCGTCTGTCCAGACGGCCCGCTTGTCCGTTGGGCCGTCGGCCCATATGTGGTCAACGCTAGCGCCTAAACCGTTCAGCCGATATTCTCCAAAATTCATATTTCCTGATCGATGCGGCAGAACTCAAGGCATTGGAAGTTCGCAATGGATAATTTGATTTTTGGAAGTACTTTACAAGAAACCTAAAAATTTTCAAAATTTTCTCAAAAATCGCACCAAATTTTTTAATTAAACTTTTTCCTCGGATAGCGTAAAAGACGCTTAAGAAAATGGTGCAGGTCTCATTTTCGTTAAAATCCCAGATTTTTCGAAAATTGCAAAAGTCCAATTTTTGAGCGTCGTCCTATAGCTAAAATATTGAAGTTAAAGATTTTTCCTTAATGACAGATCTAGAAATAAAGTCATATTCATTTTGAGTAAATATAAGTAGTTTTTGCGAATTTTAGCGCGAAATACAAGGAATATTTATTTTCTCTCAAGAACCAATTTTTAATTTCTCGCTACGGAGTACAAAGAAAATTGTGTAATGCTGAGGGAAACGGCTAAAAACTCTAATTACTGGGCCCTGGTAAGGAAAAAGTGGAATAATCCGTTGCTAAATGTAGGAAATAAAATCATCTGAGAAGTGTAGCCAGAATCCATGTTTTTGGGTCCTTGTTGCTGAAACGTCGAATCATGATAAAAAGTCTCTCTGTCCGTCCGTCCTGTCTGTCCGTCCACTGTCTGTCCGTCCACTGTCTGTCCGTCCACTGTCTGTCCGTCCACTGTCTGTCCGTCCCCTGTCTGTCCGTCCCCTGTCTGTCCGTCCACTGTCCGTCCGTCCACTGTCTGTCCGTCCACTGTCTGTCCGTCCACTGTCTGTCCGTCCACTGTCTGTCCGTCCACTGTCTGTCCGTCCCCTGTCTGTCCGTCCACTGTCCGTCCGTCCACTGTCCGTCCGTCCACTGTCTGTCCGTCCACTGTCTGTCCGTCCACTGTCTGTCCGTCCACTGTCTGTCCGTCCACTGTCTGTCCGTCCACTGTCTGTCCGTCCACTGTCTGTCTGTTCGTCTGTCTGTGTGTGAACAACGCTAGCAGCTAAACCGTTCAGCTGATTTTCTCCAAAAGTGATATTCCTTAATCAATTGAGGCGACAATTCTGGCTGATATCGCGGTTCCTTGAATTTAAACCGATATTTGATTTTGGGGGGTACTTTACATGAAGTCCATAGGACATTTTCCAAATAAAATAAAATAAAAGGTTACATCGTTTTTTATTAAATTTTGTTGTTGGGAACTGTGAATAACGATAAGAGAATGGTGCAGGTCTCATGTTCGTTAAAAACTCTGATTCTTCTAAAATTGAAAAAAAATCGGCACGATTTTACAACTATAATATTAAAGACAGAGGTTTTTTTCCTTCATAAAATCTGTTCCTTAAAGATATATTTTGAAATATATATATATATATATAAACATGGAAAATTGGATAATTTTCGCGTGATTTTGCGTGAAAATACGGACGAGAAAGTGTGTCCTGTTTCATAAAACTAGTTTTCATAAAATGTTCTCCTCATATGCATCAAGGGACGGTAAAAAATATGGTGGTATTCCGACTTTCGTATATTAGAAAATTGCAAATAGTTAACATTTCAAAACTACAAAATGAAGATAAAGATGCTTGCCTGTTGGGCAAAACCTATTGTAAAATATCAGCTCTTAGAAAAAGGTCATGTACAATTTTTTGAAAAACTAACAGATTTCGCATAATTTGTGTCTAAAATTATTGAAATATTTTAAAAAATCTCAAAAATTGTTCCAATTTTTTTCTTTATACGTTTTCAACGAATAGACGAATTGACACTTAAAAGAATGGTGTGGGACTCATTTTCGTTGGATTCTCTGAATTTTCGAATTCAAAGATCGTATTTTTAAAAGGGGAAATATTAGAGAAATAGCATTGGTATCGTTGGTTAAACCAGCCTTTATTCTCTTTTGTATCTCTAGCAAATATCTTTGTATCGAAAACTCTTTATAATGTCAGAAAACAGTCGGTCTCTGGAGATGCATTACAGAGAGTTTCCACTGTTTTATACGTCGGTGTAAACCTCCTTTGCAAATTGATTTAAATAACTCACGCAAAACAGATTCGGTTTGAGACCTGAGGTCTAAATGGGACCTAAATTGAGGACAAAGCTTAAAGGAAGGCCTTCATCTCATATGCGAGACACAATAACTTGAGTCGATCTATCAAAGCCCATAGGACGAAAATCCCAGGAAGTTCACAACGTCTACTGTCATTTTCCCGTCGCGGAGTCTAATTAGGCAGTTCCGACGACTGTTGGAATATTAATTTGTGGACAACAAAGGGAATTCCTTTCAAAGTATTATACTGTTATCTCACAATATTGTTTCCACACACTAACCTTTACTTATTTGTAATTATCTGATAGTAATACAAGTTTTAAAACATGTTTAGCAATTAATATTAAAACTTGTACAAAATTTTATACGGTTCGGAAAATAGAAAGAAAAATATGAGTGGGGTACAAGTGACCGGCGGGTAACTTTCTGACGCAGTCAATGATGGCGCAACCAATCAGGCACAAACGGACACGTGTAACTTCATTAAATACATATTATATCGGTGTTTTTTTAAAATGTCTTGCTGGTATGTTTCAGGCCTGAATTTGAGCATCAACCCTTTCACCTTGCGTTTCATAGGCCTGTGGTATGGCCCAGACACGAAACGCACTTTCCGCACACGGGTGCTCTACAACTTGCTCACCCTGTGGATGCTGGCCATGCTCTTCGGCGTGATGGTGATCTGTGCTTCAGCCATATACATGTTTCGAGGAGACATGGACGCCATCGTCTCCAGCGGTTCCTTGTTCATCGAAGACACCGGCGCATTTATCAAAGTAAGGTTATGGTAAGAGTATGGTTGCTTATTCGTCGGATAGAGAGTCATTGCCACTTACCTAGATTTGGGAATTTTTTAAATCAAGAAAGGTTTTTTTGTTGAAGAAATGAAATATTGTTAATTTTAACTGCATATTAAAGTATATATTTCAGAATTATTAGATCATAATTACATATTTTTTAAAACATACATTTCACGATATACACGTAGGCTTCCGCGGCTCGAGTTGATGACTTGTAGGATATCCGGGTGACGTCACTACCCTGAAGAAGCCTGCGAAATGACAGGCGAAACGTCGGCCTCTCTGCCAACGACCCGGCGTCACCCGGACAGCCTAGAAGTCATTTCACGACTTTTTAGGCAACAAAAATCAATATAACTTCCATATTACGCTTCTCATTTCACTTAAGAGACGTCGCCCATCCCCAACATCGAGTTGAGGCGATCGGCGTCTGTTGTGCGCAGGCGCTGGCGTTCGTGGCGCGCCGCGGGGCGCTGGAGCGCGCCATCGAGAACCTGGACGAGCTGTCACGTGACCCCGTGGTGGCGCGCGGCGGCACGTCCAGCCGCCGCCTGATCGCGCTGGCGGCGCGCAAGGGCGCCATCATCAGCTTCTTCTTCGTGTCGCTCTGCTTCTGGACGTACGTCACGTGGTGCATCACGCCGCTCATGACCTCCTCCAACCTCGAGTGCTGGGCGCAGCTGCGCGCGGCGCAGGAGGCGGCCACGCCCGCCCCCGGCGTGGAGGCGCGCGCGCTCAACGGCACAGACGTAGTTCTTGGCGAGGGTGAGAGCGAGGGCAAAACTGAATGGATACGAAATAATTCTATTGGGAAACGTGTTGAGCACAGTTCAATTCATGTTTTGGGGTATTAGTACCAGGCATATGGGGACACTGCTTCTTACACTGCTTTGATTAACGACGTTATAAGTTTGTAAGGAACAACGTTCAGATGACCTTGATAAAAACCACCTAATCACGTAGCGAAACGCCATAATGTGTATTTTCTACCACCATGTACGTATGTACTCCTCTGGGTACGAGAACGACGTACGTATACGAGAACGAAAAAGTTGATCGGGTAATCATCCCGCGGAAGCCTATTGCTGCGTCCTGCGCAGGTGCAGGCATCAGCAGTAAGCTTCCGGAATCCAGGCGAACTGCATTTGATATAATAGTGAATGCGAAATATTTTGAACACCTAACTTACTGTTAAAATTGACATATTCGGGCTTTCCATTTGAGATTTGGCTGAAACCTACATTACAAGCGTTTGACCGTCTTTTACTATTAATTTATTTCGAAATCAATTTGCAACATTTGAAATCGATAGTATTATTGATAGTAAGTTTTTGCAAAGAGTACTAGTAATTTTAGAGTTTGTATTTGAGACTTTCTTTGGAGTTTCTGATGTATATACTTCACGAACGCTTCTACTTTTTCCTGAGTTAGGAGAAATGCGTGAATCTATGTGAAAATGAACATTTGTTCACATTTCAGATGGACCGAATGAGTGTCTTCTGCCTGCCTTCCCGGGCGTTGCATATTACGTATGGGATTTCTATAAAAATCCTGGCTACACTTACGCATACCTCTTTCAGGTACGTAGTAAAATATTATTTTTGAAGCAATCTCACAAAAGCAATTTAATTAAAATGTATAGCGGTTGATCAAACATTGGCAATATATTAATATCCTGAAATTGACTTTCTTTGTACTACGTTACGTATTACGTCATTTGATGAATACTATTACGTCTCATGTTATTAGGTGTTGGCCATATTCTATCTCGCAATCGTTACTTCCGTCATCGATACTTTGTATATATCGATGATGATTTACGTTGCGGCTCTCCTACAGATTTTGGCCGAAGATATCGCTGCATTGAGGGAGAGGTGTTCAAACGATCAAAGACATCAGAAGGGTGTTGGTCCTTTAATCATCGACGATTTAGTAGACCCACACGAAGGGAAAATGGAAACGGAGATGACCAACGTTGTGGATTTTCATCAGAAAATAATCGAGTACGTTAATATTACGAAAGTGTTGGTTAACTGATATTTTTAATAATTTTTTAAAAATGTGAATGCGTATTTCAGTTCTGTCTACGAGGTTCAGTCTGTCATTTCTGCTCCAGTCCTTGTCCAGTTTGTAGTGTGCATGACAGTAATGTGTATGGCTCTCTACGCTACAGCTGCGGTAAGTGAAAAAGAATCACTACTGGTATATAGATATTCAACAAGATATTAAATGGAAATTGCAATCGAAACAGTTAAAATCCATTTAGTAAATGTAAGACTAAAATTAAGTTTTTTAGTAAGTATATTGCTGAAACAGGAATGGTATAACTTGAATTCGTTTACGGTTTCTGTTTTTAGAAAATATTCATCTCGTAAACAAGATAAGAGTACTCTTTATTTGAAGACAGTGTTCTTAGTTTGGAAAGGAATTGTCATAAATTTTGATACTTAGCATTACATTAATGTGTATGTGTACAATTTAATGTACAATTTAAAATATACAATTGTAAATAATATGTACAATTTAATAAAAACATTGGAAAATTTTTGAAACTATTCGAAAAATCAAAATCTAATTAAAGGGAAATTGAAATGTTTTATTGATTAAACGAAACAAAAAAATCATTTGGAACGATTTTAAATCATATTTTAATATTTCCTGGATTACCTAAACAGGGAAACATATATTCATAACATTTTTCTCAAGTGTAACATTCGCTAATACAATAGTATTAAAATGTATTTCCATGATGCAATATTAATTTTCTATTATTAAACAAATGTTTTTGATGTCTTACATTTATTTTTGTGCCACTACTATAACTACTACTACATATTATATTTTTATTATTAATAATCTTCAAGTTATTGGTTTCTTTCATGCAATGTGATCATGTATAGATTAACAGACGAATTTATTATTTGTATTTTACCAATTTTGAACAAAACTTCATTTTTTACAGAATTCTGGAGGAGATAATGCAGCCACTACGAAATATGGTGTATATCTTTATACGATAATGATTCAACTATTTCTTTACTGTTGGTATGGAGACAGAGTAACTCAACGAGTACGTATTTCCGAATCTTTATACATGTTCCACACCAAAAGAAAAACAACAAATTTTGAAATATGGTGAGATTATCAATGCGAATATTTTGTCATGGCGGTTTTCATCGACAGTCGATTTCTGAATGCGATATATGCAATTTTGTCAAAGGATTATTCACAAAACTGATGTGAATAATTAGAATCAATGGAGAATAAAGTAATGAATTCTTCTCATCCTGAGTAAACAACATTTTATTTCTGTCTTCTGTTATTTGATGTGACACATAAAAGACTTTGCAATATACAGTATCATATCGTAGAATTCGTTTTTTGATTTGAATTTGGAAAATAATTACGTGAAATGTAAAACGAAAAACAAATACATTTTCAGTATATCCCTTCAGGCTGTGGGATTGATGAAGACGAAATAGCTGATAACTTAGCAAAACATACGAATAATATTAATACACAAAGGCAATTACACGACTACAGTATGCACAGAAACTCAAGTACAGTGAGTGAATTCATTCGTATGAATGCATTGTATTAACCATCATAGGGAAAAATCTGTTGATATCTTAGCCAGTTAATACAACTGGCTTGAACATTTGAATTTGGAAAACTTATGTTGCAATATGTTCTAAGCGATCTCCATTCATGTAAATGCATGTCAACACGATACTTTTCTACACGTAAAGGAGAATAACTTCATTGATACTTACGACAGCTGCATATATTATCGATTCTGAAAACTTATTTTACGTAGCCCCAAAGAAACAATCCAAGGGTGTTCAATCAGGAGACCTCGCAGACCAATCCCCAATCCAAAGGAAAATACTTGTGATGTCTTTGTTTACCTCGGAATACACGAATCCTGCTTTAGGGGTAATGATGAATCCACTGATTCAGTTAATAAAACTTTTGCCAAAACAGCACACACTTTCCTGTATTATTTCTAAATTTGCGATTTTCAAAAATACATAATGTTCAACGAAAATTAGACACGCGACATTCTTTAAAGTGTCTCTTCTTCTATCTGCGGGGGAAAAAAATTAAAGAAACAATTTAGAGCGGTTTCTGAGAAAATATTTTTTATAAATAATTTGTGTAAGTTCTTACTTTGAAGTACAAATTACGCAAAAACTACTCGTTTCCTAAATAATGTCATCTTTTGGAGAACTGAATTTTTTAACAGAATTTGTCTAATTAAAAAATCTTTCTTCAATTTTGTAGTTTTGAAATGATGTAGGATATACATCATGTACACGAGAAAACCAAAAAGGAATCTCGGCTAGTAGTTTAAAACATCACAGATAGAGATAACAAGCTTCCATCCCCTCCCTTGTGTTTCTCCTTCTTGGCGTGGTTGAATTGTGTTGCAGCACGAGGAAGTGGCGCTGTCCGCGTACGGGTGCGGGTGGGCGAGAGGGTCGCAGCACTTCAAGTAGGGCGTGTGTTTCTCCTTCTTGGCGTGGTTGAATTGTGTTGCAGCACGAGGAAGTGGCGCTGTCCGCGTGCGGGTGCGGGTGGGCGAGCGGGTCGCAGCACTTGAAGAAGGGCGTGTGTTTCTCCTTCTTGGCGTGGTTGAATTGTGTTGCAGCACGACGAAGTGGCGCTGTCCGCGTACGGGTGCGGGTGGGCGAGCGAGTCGCAGCACTTGAAGAAGGGCGTGTGTTTCTCCTTCTTGGCGTGGTTGAATTGTGTTGCAGCACGAGGAAGTGGCGCTGTCCGCGTACGGGTGCGGGTGGGCGAGCGAGTCGCAGCACTTCAAGAAGGGCGTGTGTTTCTCCTTCTTGGCGTGGTTGAATTGTGTTGCAGCACGAGGAAGTGGCGCTGTCCGCGTACGGGTGCGGGTGGGCTGGCGGGTCGTAGCACTTCAAGAAGGGCGTGTGCTTCTCCTCCTTGGCGTGGTTGAATTGTGTTGCAGCACGAGGAAGTGGCGCTGTCCGCGTACGGGTGCGGGTGGGCGAGCGTGTCGCAGCACTTCAAGAAGGGCGTGTTTTTCTCCTTCTTGGCGTGGTTGAATTGTGTTGCAGCACGAGGAAGTGGCGCTGTCCGCGTACGGGTGCGGGTGGGCTGGCGGGTCGTAGCACTTCAAGAAGGGCGTGTGCTTCTCCTCCTTGGCGTGGTTGAATTGTGTTGCAGCACGAGGAAGTGGCGCTGTCCGCGTACGGGTGCGGGTGGGCGAGCGGGTCGCAGCACTTCAAGAAGGGCGTGTGTTTCTCCTTGTTGGCGTGGTTGAATTGTGTTGCAGCACGAGGAAGTGGCGCTGTCCGCGTACGTGTGCGGGTGGGCTGGCGGGTCGCAGCACTTCAAGAAGGGCGTGTGCTTCTCCTCCTTGGCGTGGTTGAATTGTGTTGCAGCACGAGGAAGTGGCGCTGTCCGCGTACGGGTGCGGGTGGGCGAGCGGGTCGCAGCACTTCAAGAAGGGCGTGCTGCTCGTGCTGCTGCGCGCGCAGAAGACCCTGTCCTTCCGCGGCGGCGTCTTCTACGACCTCTCGCGCAACACTTTCTTATACGTGCGTATCTGCAAGGGATCGGCGTATCCAGCGCTCAGAACGCAACGAGGGGAAAAGTTGAAGTGTTTTAGCAAATCCATTCGTACGCGGTTATTATGGAAATTTTATCTACATTATAATGTATTATTCCTTTCGAATTTGCAATGTTGAAGATTAGTATGTTATGTTTGAACAGTTTCAATGCTTGATTCAACGAACATAGATTAATAAAATTTTTCTTTGGAAATACAATTATACATTTGTATGTGAATTTGTGGTAATCCTATGTTCCAGATTGTCAATGCATCTTACTCATTCTTCAACCTCCTTAGAACCGCCCAAGATTAAGAAGATGAACATTCATTTCTAAATTTGCATGAGTTAATAATTTATAATAATAATTATTTATTAAATTAATCATTATTATAATAAATAATTATGAAAAAATAATAATTATTATTATTAGAATTAGTATTATAATACAATTTCAATAGTGTGTGACAATGTAATATCAATTTTAGATGTCTACTATTAAAATTAGCAAAAATAATTGAAAAATTAATTGTAATAATTGCTCTATTCGTGCAATTACTATGTGAATCCTCTGCTCCATTTTTAAGGGACCAGTCCTGCTGACTCACACTTCCTTTACCCTAGGAAAGAAAATGGGGGCAAAACGTTTCTCTGACACTAAAGCTGCACGACCACGTTTCGTGCGTCTCTCGAGGCCGAAGACCCGTGTTCACAACTCGTGACCGGACGTTTCCCACCACGATGACCTCTAGTGCCTCGCACTGTTTCTCGGAGGTTGTATAAAAGCAGGCTTTCAGCGCACGTCGGACATCTTTGGCATCAGAAGCAATCCTCCTATGTGTGCTGCGTCATGAGGAGCAGAGCAATAAAATCGGGCGTGTGAGCGCAACATACGAAGCGGTTATTTCACGCTTCCATTGCGAAGTGCATTCGAGAGCGGGGCGCCTTCTGTGTTGCTTTATTCCGAACGATGGCCGGGAGGCAGCACTTTCACGACGGTCTGCACTTCTGGAGCGGTGCTATCCTCTCGCTGGGAGTGCATGCCTTATGTATGATTGTGTAACGCGTACTTTGGCATCACGCTCCGATAAACTCAGGAAGCCGCCTTAGGTTATGTAAACTCATACCCGAAGGCACAACGATTTCGTTACAGTCATGATCAGGATACAAGTTGCAAAACATTTCCATGGTTAGAGATCGTATTAAACAAACTTATTGAATGGCAGAATGATTTTGTTTTCTTCTTGCCAAATGTGAAAATCTAAACGTCATGCTGTTAGAACTTGTTACTATCCATCCATGTCAGTCTAACAAAACGAAATTGCGAGTTTGTACTTTTATAAAAATGGTTAAGTGTTGATGTAATAAGATTTTTATTATTTTAAAATGAACAAAAATAAAGGGTTGTTTTAGTTTGTCGTCTAATTATTTATTTTGTTTTATTGTTTAAATATGTATAAGAACTGGACTGCAGATATCTAGGCTTTAAAATCTTCCATTTTAGGTACATAAAACAGGATCTTAAATTGTAAAAAACGGTGGAATTCCTTAAATATGCAGAACAGTAATATACAGGCATAGTATACAGGTTGAGTATTTTCAAGTGATAAAATAGGCCCTTATAGTATATCCGCTACTTTACGCGCTTTATCAGATCTCGAAGCCGTGTTTTAAACTCGGGAGGTCATTAGTGCCATTTGTGAACAGCGAGTGAATTGGAATTCAGACGGCCGGCTGACGGTGTAAAGTAATGATGGTCAAAAAAAGACCAGACTGCAGGACAGTGCACGATACAACGCTGTCGTAATTTGCCCCCCAATTCCGTCAATTCTTAAATTTTCGTTTTTCTTTGTTTTTTCATCAAATCTTAAAACTATTCTCATAGGGTCGAATAATTTATGCGCACAACCTCTTGGAAATTATAGAAAATCGTCGAGAAACTGATGTGAAGAAAAGAAGTAAGAAAATGTCATAAGAGGCATTTCTTCATTTAACCGACGAGAATAGAGAGAAGTCTTTTTTAACCATCTGAAATCATTCATTCTGTGTACTACGTAGCATAGAGAAAGTTACGTATTTCGGCGGAAAAATTATGACGAGATTTTTACGGAAATAAATGTTTTAAGGTCCTCTAATTTCGAAAAACATATTTTTTCAATTACTAAAAGATTTAAAAAAACACATCAGTCCACTGGTACGGACACGTTCAGAGAACGCCTGAAGGAAAATGTCCAAAGAAAATATTGGAATGGTAACCATCAAATACAAGGAAGAAAGGAAGGTTAACTCTGGAATGGAAGAAATACATCAATGAAGCCATGGAGGATAGACATTTAATACCTGGAGAATGGGAAAACCGAGATATGTGGAGGTCAAAAATGGCGAACTCCTGAATGCGGAAATGCCGAAGAAGAAGAAGAAGAAGAAGAAGAAGAAGAAGAAGAAGAAGAAGAAGAAGAAGAAGAAGAATTTTTAAGAAAATCTGTATGTCCGACCATGTATGAACAACACTTAACACTAAAACCACACACAGGATTTTTCCCAAATAAAGGCTCCCACAGATCGGCTCGGAAGACCCGCAGCCTACGCGGAATGGCCGCAGTGGAAATTTTGCCTCATGTTGGGGTTACGTGTTGCCTCACGAGCACGTTCAGAGCTGCGCGGCAGGCGAGCGTCGCGGCAGCGGATTCGCAGCGTTTAATACGCGGCGGATTTTTTAACGCAGTCGGACGCTTTTTTTTCCGCTGCCGCTCGAGTTTCATGGAAGTCCGCCTGCCTTCGGAAGTTTTCTCTCTCCTCGAACTTCCTTGCCTTCGCGCAGAACTCTGCAGCTCGAGTTTCGCTGTGGAAACCAAGGCAAAGACTCGACAGACGTCGGATATTTTCAGCTCGCCAGTCAATCTGACACTATTGAACGCTCAGAAATAATACTTCTAATCGGGTTCAGTAATGTAATTAATTTTAAATAACATTAAATTTCGATTATTTTTGTGCTCAAAATTTTGTTTATTTTTGTTATGACACTAATGTCATTGAAAGTCACTGGTTATTCTAGTAAATATAAAAGCGTTTTTCGTCCTTTGTGGTATCAAGGCATGAAATTCTACGTACTTTTTCCTTTCTAGGTCAAAATCATGGACTTCTTTACTTCGTTTCCTAAACAGACATTACAAATTTGATGGAAAATCTTAGATAAAGAAGGTAAAAGTTCCATACCGCATGTACTCAGAAAACGTACCAAGAGTATCTTCTATCTCGTGCATGAATTGAAGCGAGCGCGTTTTGTTTATCGGAGGAGGAAAACAGTCACCAAACGCTGAGCCATACATGACGCTGCGGTGTGAACGGTCCCGCGGATTTCGTCGCAGCGTCTAGGACGGAACTTTCCGCTGCCGATCTTCTGCGCCGGGCGTGAGTATTTACTTTTTAAATATTTATGTGATAAAACAAACTCTAATTTCATATCCTAAAACGTTTTGATTGCTTACTTTTGTGGTAGTCAGAGAAGGAAAAACCAAGTTGTCTTTGAACCCACAACTCTAAGTGATATTTTACTCTTTAACATAATGGCAATATTGATATCAGTAAGTTTACTCGGTCGACAAAGAAGTCCAAAATATGTTCAAAAAAACAGTGACAAAGTGCGTCATTACTTTATCGCGCTAGTGTCATAATGAAATACATTACCACGCTAGGGAAGTAAAGTACATAATTACAAAACTGATTGTAATGGCATAATGATTGACTTTACCTAACCAAATTGTATAAAATATACTACGTATTTTGTAACAAAACACAATATCCTCAATGTTATTGTTAGATGAACGAAAACTAAACAATTGTATTAATTGAGACAATCACTCAATTTTATAGTATTGCTCAAGATTTTCTGTAAAGCTTTTGTATTGTAATAAATGGGTCTATTAATAAATGCGGGATTGAGAATTTTTAGACTAAATAACGGAAAAGGAAAAGCGATTACTTTCAGGGGATGAGTACGCTTAAAGTGCAATTTTTAGCACCAGTGCTAAAAGTGATATGATGCTCTAATGTTGAGATAAAACTGAGAATGCAACAAAGAAAACAAAATACTTTTGTCTGATCAGCTACAACCGATCTTAATGAAACATTGAGTTAAAATAAAAGGAAAGTCTGTAAGGCTGTCTAAAATAGTGATAACACACGTGATAATAGTGATTTTGCTACGTGCGTCATCACAATTGTCACTTTTACCACTCGTATCATAAATAATAGTTTTACATTGATGCTGAGGAAACGAAGGGTGTTCAATTTCATTAACATAGATGAAAAATTGGAAAACCCATTGTAGGAAACTTATACATTAAAACGATCAATCTTGCTTGTATCATAATTATTTTATTTAATTATTACTTTAATTAATATAGTACGTTTGCAAATAGTACGGTCAAGTCGATCGGTCTCGTGGGAAAACGGGCTTGCGTGAGGGCCCTTTCTGGTCCCTTGCATCATCTTAACCCTTCCGTAATTCCTTATCTTGAAACTGTGGGTGTAATTTGTGCACAATCTGTGTATGCGTGGGAAATGGAAGAACTTATGTCCAAAATGAACCTCCATGAATCACAAGTTTTCAGGAAAGAAAACATTTACAATTAGCTTCATATTTCAAGATAAAATTGTATTGCATTGATTTTCAGATACTGTTTAGCATAGGGGAAACGGAATTTTATAACCAACAATTCGCAGCATGATGGAGTTTCTTCTTACGAATATATTGTTACGTAAAAGTAGAAAACAAACTGCAATGGAAAGACTTGACTTTGGAAAAGAAATTCATTTTAGGAACTTTACACCCAAAACAATACTACAAACACTGAGATGGGTCTACGTGTTACCTCAAGCATATTTGTAATGGTAAAGCTCCGAGTTGGGCCTAAGATCTACCTGGGAATGGTGTTTGGTGAGCGCGAGTTTGCTGTTCAGAGAGAAGTCCCCGAGAGAACGGTTCTGTCCGCGGGCGGTCTTTTAGGCGCCGATAGATGGCAACAGGGAAGGGGGTGGGGTAAAATTGAAAAGGATGCCATGATCCACAACAATGGAGGAGCAATTAATACGAGAAAGAGATACTCATCTTGCAACACAAATAGTAACTTAGTTGTTTTATTATCCATCTGTATAAATTATATGGTAACGTTTAACAATCGGGAATTGTTTTAGATACTTCAAAATAACAACATAACCATCAACTAAGTGCAGTAGCAGCTTGCATTAAATATTTGCTATTTTAGAGTATTTTATACATTTTTAAAAAGCATTTTTTGTGTTTGGAGGGCTTGCTTCAAGTGCTTTCTTTGTTTATTTTAGCACCGAAATCAGACATTTTAGTCCGTAATTCCTCAATCGAATCAAACCTTTGGATAGTAGATATTTCACATATCATTTCAGATTGTTTTATCTTATTATCCGTCCTCTGAAGACAAGATTAACACATTCCAAATGATGCAAACCTTGTACATTTTATGTGGATGCAATATTGTCTCACAAAATGAGCAACTTATTCTCGTCTAAATTCGGTGGATGTCTAAATAGAGTGAGTCTCAAATCTGAAAATAAAAAGTTCGAATTAAAGAATACTTTGCAATACTGAGAGTGGAGCTGCCAAATATTTACAAATTCCAAATGTTTAAAGCAGTTGAAGGAGATTATACGGCATATGAATAAATATGAGTAATATATACTCTAAGATTGCGTAGATTCGCCAGTAGCACTATCATTCATATTTTCACGTTTCTTTAATTGGAGTTACAAATAATGTGGAGTTCGCGTTTAACATTTCCAATTAAATTGCATCGTTACGTACGGCGTAGACTGCTTTTGTCGCACCACAACAAAGGCCCTTCCGACGGGAAAAGGGTCCAGCGCAAACCAGACCCCGCTAGTCGGGATACCAAGCTCCGAACGTGAAAAGATTCTCCCCATTCGAACACAGCGTGTGCCCGCGTGCCAGGTGGCCCGCAGCGCGCCGCAGCGCTGGGGCCGCGGGGCGAGGGGCGGGGTCCGCGGGGACGCCAGAGAGCGGCGCAAAGCGGTACGCAGCGGCTCGGCGCGGCGCGGCGCGGCGCGGCGCGGTGCGGTGCGGAGCGGAGCGGAGCGGCTGGCGCCTGGCAGGCGGCGCGGCGCGGCAGGGAGCGGCTGGGGCCGAGGGGGGCCGGCGGAAACCCCGCTGCGCCGCGCGGTACCACGCTGGGCCTGGCGCGGCGCGGCGCGGAGCGGCACGGCTCGGCACGGCACGGCACAGCCGCCGCTGCGGCATGGCGCGGCGGCGCAGCGGCCAATGAGAGACCGAGGCCACCGCCGCGTCGTGCCGCGCCGCTCCGCGCCGCGCCGCGTCCCGCCGCATCCCACCAGCCCCGCAGCCTGCCGCGTGCCGCCTGCCGCCAGCCAGACGCCAGCGTGGCAGTTGACGCTCGGGTTGTGTGCGCGGAACGAGAGCGTTGCGCGGTTGGGCGAAATGAGCGAGACGCCGGTGACGTTCAACCAGCTGCTCATCGCGATGGTGCGGGAGCGGCCGCCGCTGTGGGATGTGAGGAACCCCGCCTACAGAGACAAGACCATCAAGAACAAGCTCTGGGCAGAGATCGGGGGCATCATGCAAAAGAACGGTGAGTTGGTTGCGGTGGGCTCGATACTTGAGATTAATAGAGAATATGATCATGCATTTTGTAAGGAGACTTAACTCCGCTGTTGGGGGCATACGTGAAAAACGTCGCTAGCTAATCAGACACACTTAGCTACAGCGACATCACTGGATGAATGAAGGAACTTCACCAACACTTTCTACACTTTAGGGTGCGTAAGTATACTCCGATTTACATGTAGTGGCCCTTCAAGGTCACGATCTGGAAGGAGATGGGGACACTCATCCAATCGGGAACTTCGATACCAAAAAGTTAAGTCCTATCGAAGCTCCCAATTTGAAGAATGTCCCTCTCCCCTTCCAGCTCGTGACCTTGAAGGAACACTACGTTTAAATCGGAGTATAGTAGTAGATGGGTTTGACTCGACATATAAGTTTGGTGGCCATTGGCGAAAAAGACCTTCAAACGTTCTCTCTTCACTGGACTCGTGATGTCACTGAAGCTAAATGTCTTCATTTATACTCCGAGTTTTACATTGTGTCACCTCAAGAGTATGAGCTGGACGCAGAGGGAGACTCTGTCATTCAATCCGAATCCTTAGTTACGTCTTAAATTTGTAGTATTGGAGCTTCCGATTTGGATGACAACGTCCCCTTCTCCTTCCAGCTCATGACCTTTAGGGGCCATTACATTAATAATCAAGTAAAAATCGGAGTACAGTTGCCGACGCTTTTAATATATTCGTCCGCCAAGGGACGTTAGTCTTCTTGCAGACTTCATGAATACGAGTCATTTTACATCAGGGTGGGAGAATATTTAAGAGTGATAGGCGTGCTATTGTTATTTCCAAAAGCGTGGACGAAGGAAGGGGGACTATGGGGCGTGCCCCCTGAAAACTTTGCAGGGAAGCCCGTAACATTGCGTGACCAAGCATTTTATTTCCGCGAATAAGCTCAGTCTGGTTTGCTCTTTTTAAAGTGACAATTAGGATATTATTGTACATTTGTGGAAGAGACTCTCCAAGACATCAGACAACTTTTTATTTATTTATTTATTTACTTACGTCAAAAACAATTAAAAACTGTGTGTGACGTGCTATTGGGAGCAGTTAATTTGAAGTTACATTCATGTCCAGAATCAAAACAAGGTGCCATCTCAGCATTTGCTGGAGGATCTGGGAAACTGGACGAAAACCGAGATGGGGGTCATTGACCCAGGAGCTGAAGTACAATACTTGTTACAGCTTCTTTATAATTATAAATCCAAAAGATATATGATACATTAAATGTCATTGTTGAAATTAATGTTACTTTCCTTTTGGACTCTCGGTATAGTCTCTAATTGTATAGCAACAGTTGTGCAGCAGAAAAGATTTTACTTGGGACTTAAACTTTTGAATTGAATTTAATAGTTTAATGTCATCTGGCAAGGTGTTGTAAAATAATTTACATGCATTATATGTGATATTAGTTGTAGACAATGGCGTTTGCTGAAAATATATTCCCGCCCTTAAGTAAGTCATTTTTGACAAAAAACACTGATTCATATATGAAGAGACATGGTAATGGTAAAATGCCTAGATGAATAAAGAGAGGCTTACAAGAATCATGTGGATGGGATTTACTTCTTATCCGCACAATTCGTTTTTATAATCTAAAAGTCTGGGAACTATAAGATGTATTTCCTCAAAATATTATGCCATATCTCATGCTGGAATGAACATTCGCCAAATATACACAACGAGCAGTGTGGAGATTGACTGAATTTGAAAGAATTATAAAAGCGTAGCATAAAGAACTGAATTTAGTGTTCAATTCATTTAAATGGATGTTCCATTTATGGTTTGACTGAATTGAAAGCCCTAAAAATTTTGTTACCTTAACAACAGTCAATGGCACACCGTTCATTTTCAGTGAAGGAACGCCAATGATGCTGTTTCATAACGCAACGCATGAATAGCAAATATTTAATAGGGGCGGGCTCTTCTTCGGGTCTTTGCTGTTGTGTGACGCCAGTTGTGTCGCAAGCAATGGCGCTCTGAACATGTGAATTCAGTCGGTATAGAGGAGTTACTTCAGGAAGGGACTACTTTAACAGGGCGGGAAACAAATGAACGTCATGCAGAGCGATGACAGTGCAAGAAATAGTGATGAAGCCATTTACAAATGAGCCAACTGTAAACGAAAGTACTGGCAAAATGAGTAACTTGCAGTTATATTGCCAGTAGTGGCTAAGCAGTAGCTGTCAAAGCCGTCCCTTCCTACAGTAATCTCTCTACACGTACAGGACGAGAATAAGTAGAATGACTCCATCAAACACTTCCATGTTTTAGTTAAAATCGAAACTGTTTCATTATTTTCGGCTTTTTTCTGAGTTTTTTAGCCTCCTACGAAACCACACACATCTCTCACAAGACCGAAGAGTGCAAATCGTTTCCTCAATTTATGCGTATATTCGAAATTGGTAATAATGATGAAGGTAAAATTGTAAAATACCGAAATAAGTCGCTCAGTAAAGAAATGTCATTTTGATGGATTTAATGAAATAATTTTATGTTGGTAGCAGTGTGGCAAACACTTGGGCTGTGAATGCACTAAAAATCGAGTGTAAAATAAATGAGAAGAAAACTTCATTCAAATTACTAAGAAATAATGGAGAAGTACCCGATTTTTCAGCAGGGGTGTCCAGAAGGGAGTGAGCATCTAAGCATTCTGTCCAGGCTATGACTATACCGAATTTTTTAAATTAAAAATAAATAACGTATTACTTCTAAATATAATTAACCGCCATAAGTTAGTTGTATTGCGTGGAGAAATGAATTCTGTTTGTGCATTGGGGAGAGGGGACTTTTGTTTGAAATAAGGATGCCCCAGGCCTCTTATTTTCTCTGGACGCCCCTGTTTTGAAGATTTAACTTGACTTCATTCTGCTTACGATAGGTGTTGATGACAAGCCTTTTCATTTTTGCAGAATGGTGTTCCAGTGAAGACGATTTGAGAGCAAAATGGAAACACCTGAGAGATCGATACACGAAGTGTGTCAAGGATGACAACGGGTCTAATCAGCACGTGATTGGCAAAAAAGCGCCTTGGCCGTTGTTGCCTTACTTGGACTTTCTGAGAGACTCCGTCACTCATCGGTCGTAAGTATATTTCTTGTTAGCACTGTCACGAAAGCAGAATGTGCTTGATTCTGTGGCTCCACTGTTTGCTGTGATATCAGTTCATGGTTTTCCAGAAAGTTTCGAGGAATCTATTCACCAGAGGACCACCAACAATTTCAAAAATAAAATGCGCGAAACTTTTTGTGTTTTTGCACTAAGTAACATTTTGTACAATTTTCCCATGAAAAATCGAAATATTATTTTTTCTATTGTACCATTTGGTTTTACTCTTTATTTGTTAGTGTCTAGTGGTATATTAAAATACATTTGCGAGTTTTGAATCAGACTTAACCCGTCAGTAAAAACCGAAAACAATCCCTGACCTTTGCATCTTTCGCTTCTTCACTGCGTTGCGTTCGTAGAGTCAATTTTTTTGTGATCGTTGTGCTTACTTAAGGCATGCTGCCAAAGTAAGGCTGTCTCCAGGTGCACATTTACGGAATTTCATATCATCGCGAGATTTATTATTATTACTATTATACACGTAAAACAAAAGCAATTGCTGTAAGATAAATACTTTTAATTCACTTATATAAATTATTTCCTATTCATATTATTTGACATCGCAAAAAAAATTAAAAAGTATACTAGGCTGAGGGGCACTCGAGATCAGACGCACAATATATAATAATTGCCTTCAAAATCTAAGAGGAATAGGATAATATATTTCTCGTTTCCGAAAAAGTAACAATATATGCTAAGAAATTATTTTGATTTTATCTTTGATAGGTTATTCATGTCGAAATGTAAAATAGAAATTTGATTTGCTATATCATTTGTATAATTTTGCTGTTTCACTCAATCCTTTTTTATCATTATTTTAGAATAAGTATTTTTGGTTCAGTTTTTTATTTTTGTTTTTTTTGTCAAATTTTTGTTTTGTTTTTAGGAGTTCCGACTGCAACGCAATAAAATATGTTCCATCTGAATTGTAAGTACCTAGAAAAAAATGTAATTGAACAAAAGTTGAGAAAGCCATGTATTTTTCAACTTATTTTCTAAACATTGAATAATATTATTTTCGTTTTCCTTTCTTACAGCATTCAGCCGCATTCTCTCCTTATGTCACTTCCTCACTCAGGTTAGCAATTTTCCTCATTAATTTTTAGAATGACGTAAAAGTCAGCAAAAAACCTTTTGATGTTATGTTCCGCAAATTTTCCTTCTTTATAGAACACGACGGTACGCAGAGCTACGAAGGGGAGTACCATAGTCACGATGGACACGAAGATAAAACTGCAATGCACTTGGTTGACTCTGTTTTCATAAATTCTCGAAGTACGTTAATGTTCTCTAGTAACAGTGTGGTAAGAGTGTAATAACCAGGCTGCATTGATAACTGTACACTTCGGGTCTGTTTCTATAGGTCCTGCTGGACACGACTCCACTCAGGAAGAGAACGAAAACAGTGCCAGCGCCTGCGGTGCTGTTGGCGTCGGGCGAAGAAGTCCCGGACCTTCCAGAATAAGCAGTACGTTTTCGTTGATTCGTTAAAAATTGTCTTTGTACCATTGTATCAATGCCAAAGCGTCACCGTTAATAAGCTGATTCAACAGTGAGATCGAAACCGAAAACCTTAGTCTTTAATCACATTATGTACATTATTCATTAAATAATTTCATTACATTATTTCATTACATGTGTCTGTTAAGATCTTCATTATAGTTTGAGGGACTTGTTACGCTGGTTTCACATTTCGAAAAATGACTCGGTGGAAACAACAAACGTGATCTTTTTCAGAGCAGACCTTTCATTGCTAATTCTTTATTTAATTTAATTCTTTTTATTTATTTTCCCTGGTCGCGAAACTAATCAAAAGTTTCGAAACATCGACGTTATACGGTATTTACATTACTTTCGTAATTATTTAATAAGGTGTAGGAAAGCTGCTTGGAATCGTTTAAAATTGTTCAGAAAAAAACCGGAACAGAAAGGTCTCGTCATCAAAAACCGAAGCCTAGACAGGAATATTTTATTAACCAAAACCGGAACGTTGTTCGAAATGTTTTGATCCCTTGATTTGGATTGATATGCAGAGCTATAGACTCTCACTAGCTTTTGACGTACAAGATTTTTTAATAAAGTCTATAAAATAGTACATAAAGAAATTATTGTGAATAAAAAACGAAATGTACAATGCCAAAGAATTTTCAGAAAAACAATATATTTTCAGGTTATATTTTAGATAGTGATTCAGTAGTATTAATAATATTAAAAATAAGTTGAATTCTAGGAGATCACATGAAAAACTGAAAAATATTACTCACACTCGTAACTCTTTTCAGAATTGTTTATGCAAAATGTTTTCTCATAAATGGATTGATATGCTCAATCCACAATGCATTTTCATATTACCTCGATTGCTCACCAAGAGGTCTACAAGAAGTCAACTTTTCAGTTTGACATTTCATATATCTTTGTTATACTTAGGAAATAACAGTTTTTGTCTTATTTCAGTCAAGAGAGAACGCGATGAGGACATGGGTCGATCCTTCATAAATTTCTTAAAGGACAAAAGACCTGAAACAGATGCTACGTCAGAAGACCTCTTCTTCCAGTCGGTAGCGAAGGAGTCGCAACAACTCAGTGCAATACGAAGAGCGAAACTCAAACTCAAGGTGCAGGAGTATTTGGTGGAACTGTTGGAAGAGCAAGAATGCAATAAATAATTCTCTGCCCATTGCGTTTGTTCTCTTATTTTTTATTTAAATTCGTTTTGAAATCCCACGCGTAGTGAATTTAGGGTAGAGAAACGCTATTTGAACACAATCGATATCGCAGAATCGTCTAAAGATCGGAACGAATTATAATTTCCTATTATACTCTGACTTGAAAAATAAGATCTCTTATAATATATCTTTGATAATACTCCTTTAATATACTTCTGATATAATCCGTTCAGATCAGTTGATTTTTTGACAGCTCTGTGAATTGAGGCGGCTGGTGAGGCAGCTGTTTTTCACTACGTATAGCTGGAGGTTAAAAATAATTTGCACGAGTGATTTTAATTGTTCTAATATGCCACCAAAAAACTTTTAAAAATATGATACAAATCATATTGGAAGCAGATTGGAATGTGTATACGTGTGAATGAAGATATTAAACGGATGTGAAAGACCATAAAAACTGAATTTGAAACTGCCCACTTTGTCCATTGCCGCTTTTAATGAAACTAGCATTGGACTAAATTTTAATCGCATAATTATGTGTGAAGATATATTTCTTAAAAAGCATGTACAAAGGAAAAATGAAATGTACTTTTCTTGCATTCTAGCTATATAAATAAATCGCTAACGTGAGAACATTCTCCAATTGGCAGAATGACAGTAATATGGAGTGAAAGAGCTCAAGCACAAGTTATCCAACGTTTGTGAAATAAATGTGATTCACTTTTCCGTGTTAATTACTAACCACGTCCACCAATTTGGTTTGGCGTCAGTGTGTGGAGAAAAAACAGTCACTCAAACTGTGAACCGCGTTAGCATATCCTTGTAATTTGTCTCTCTGAGGAAATGACACTAAATAGAAGGATACACCAAAAAAACTCAAGAAAATTTATTAAGCTTTCTGAGAAACGCGAGTTGTAAAATAATAGCAAATTCCGTAAAAGGATCATGTCAAATTTCCTTAGTGTACAAAATTGACATTCAACTAATGAACGCCATTAAAATCAGCTTAGGCACAACGCGTGACTCATTTAGGTTAGTGCTTTTCAGCATACAATACGATCTTATTCTACAGCTGGAAATGTCTGAACATTTGTACTTTCGTTTCTAATTCATGCACTAGATAAAAATGATGATCATAGTTCCAGTATGAGGATTTAGTATTAAATTTAAGTTCGAATTACATTCTGAGGGTAATCAGTTAAGTATGTACGTGTAATATCACAAATCTCAACCACAGGACTAAACTTCTCACAATACCGAAACTCTTGTACTCCAAAGCCTAGAAGGAAGGATATGATTAGTTACCACTTTCCGGCGCACTAACACGATAGGGGAGTGTACAACCTAGAAAATCCTGCTAGGGATCGGGAATAAAATCCCATATTTTATTCGACACACTATTTAAAACAGAAATAGAATTGTTGAACTTTCACTGAAAATCTCTTTCAAAATACTAGTGAATATACATATAAACATCATATTTCTTTGAGATTAATTTTGCTATCGACATTTCTTTATAACAAAACCAATGATGCACCATCAAATTCAAACATCTTAATATTGGAAATGAGAGAGATATTGACACATAGTCTTGTAAACAGAACAACAACTTGGAATCAACGAAACCATGACATCTTGTGTAATATACGTGCGTGCATCGATGGTTTTCGAACATTAATAGTAAAGTCCTATGTGATAAAAGAAAAACAACTAAGGACGTGGCTTGCCTCGCGAGACGCAGAAGAAGCGTGCCCTTCGAAACTATAGAACATCTCCTCTCCACATGACCACCAGTCAACGAGTTGAAGGATAGGTGGGAGAGTATGAAAGAGAATGCCACTTTGCAACGATCAACTAATGTCCCGTGCTTGACACCCATTACGTGTAACACGATCGACATCGAAGAGCATCGAAATGTCAACAAAGGAAGAACACATTAACCTATGGTTGAACGCTGGAGGAGAAGACTACCATAGGGTGTTTGTGTGTGCGCGCGCAACCTATGACGTCTTCATCTGCGTAGTGGAAATGTTTTCTCTGGGCGGTTCAGCTACAGTTTCCAGGCTTCAGCTACAGCTTTCGTTTTCGCTAGACAACAATAATATTTGTCTCCGCTCCGACTAGAGTTGGAGCACACGTGGATGCGAGTAGAATAACTCTTACAACTAGAGAGGCGGAAGGTAGGGGCAAACCGAACAGATAAATTCTTTCTCTTATATACTCCCATGTCGACGCATGTAATTTAATTTGTTCTAAGTTGCATTTGAAATACTTTATGCAATTGAACTGTTCCTCCTGGTATTACTCGAATGAGAAACGAACAATTTCCATATACAATAAAGTTATAATTAATATTTCTTTGTAATATTAATTACCAATCGATAGTGATATTGTTTATTGCGCACGAAATGACTCTTTACAAACATGAACGATTGGCGACTGACTTGTTCATCAGTCAATTAAACGTTTTGGGAGATTTAAAAAAAAACGTAGAGTACAATAATTTAATGGATGTTATAAGAAAAAAACCCTTTAGGTACCAGTTCCTTGTGACAGGGAAAAATATCTCCCAAACACACATTCCTTGGAGGCGTTTGCGGCGACGGTTGTGATGGTGATAAAGACGAAAGTAGGCGAGATGGCGGCGGATGCAGTGTCAGAGATGATACGAAAGGTGCCGGATTGCTCGTTGCGAGTTGACGCGGTGGCGAAGAAATCTCCGCGCATTGCGCCTTCTAGTGCGGGTTGGGGCGGGGAGGGCCTTGGCAGGGCGGAAGGTGTCGGGGCGGCCAGGGCTGGGCCGGGGCGAGCTGGGGCGGGAGGAGACGGAGTGTGGCGGGGCGGCGCGGGGCGGGGAGGGGCGGGGCAGCCCGGTCGGGGTGGGGCGAGGTGGAATTGGGCGTGGTGGGAGTGGCATGACGGGGCGGGGCGGGCAGGGCCGGATGGGGCTTGGCCGGGGCGAGCTGGGGCGGGAAGAGGCGGAGCGTGGCGGGGCGGCGCGGGGCGGGGCGGGGAGGGGCAGCCCGGTCGGGGTGGGGCGAGGTGAGATTTGGCATGGTGGGAGTGGTGGGGAGTGGCATGACGGGGCGGGGCAGGCAGGGCCGGGGCGGGCTTGGCTGGGCCGGGGCGAGCTGGGGCGGGAAGAGGCGGGGCGGAGCGGGGCGGGGCGGGGCGGGGCAGCCCGGTCGGGGTGGGGTGAGGTGGGCTTGGGCGTGGTGGGAGTGGCGGGGCGGGCCAGTGGGACGAGCTAGGTCGTGGCGGGGAGTGGCAGGAGGACGGGGTGGGGCGCGTGCTGAGTAATTGCCAGCGAGCGCCAGCAGCGGCGCCCGTAATACGCCGCGTGGGCGCAATACCAACAGCAGCAGCCCCATTAATCGCTAATTGCGCCGCGCCAAGCTACTTGCGACCTTGACCCCGCTCCGTCACACACACACGCACACACATGCACCTCACGACGCCTCTCGCCTTTGCTCGTGAGTGCTGCAGGAACAGCCAGAAAAGTACCATTCAGACTAGTTAAAACGAGGGTGAAAGTGATGGTGGCGGGAGTGGATCAGATGGTGGAGAGAACGATGCTGTGGAAGTTGGTTAGAGGGCCCAGGGGGCGTTTTGACTTATCGTCGTGGTTCGAGTGTCCTCGGCGTGAATAGCGCCCTGGGAATGAATGTTAGTGCCAGACGTTCGGGTGATGTATCCGAGATGCCCATGCGTGTTACTCTCCTACTGTTGTTATTTTTAATAATAAATGGAATATCTGGGAAGGGCTTGACTTTCCTGGATGTTATTTCGCGAAATACTTCATGCTTTTCTAACCCTAGATCCGTAGTAACAGCAAATCGGTGTGCTAGTGCCTAGTAGTCCCCTCCATTGAGGTAATCAGTGGACTATCGCCTTTAGCCAGCCATAAATACTCCCTCACTCCAAGAAAATCAGAAGTACAGAAAAAATTGAGCATTGACAAGTAAAGTGATATAATCCACAGAAGTAAGAAAGCACTTTACAGGTGCAACTCTATGTACGTAAGGAAATACGGGATTGTATGTTTGAATGATACAAATACGTTATCTGTACTTCATCGTCATTAATGATGGACAACCTCCTATGTAACACAATTATCGATGTTTACATTTTGGTATCAATGATTCAGAATTTTCTTGTTCTTAAGCGTGATAAGAAAATTTCCAGAGAAAACAACAAATTGTAGTCTTGAAAAAGACAAGAAAAAACTCTCCCACATGACATTTACAATTTATTGATAGTATAACTCGTGTGTGGTAAGAGCAACATGCGAGGTTTTCAAATAAATATTATAATAAACAAATATTTACTACTATTATACAGTAAAGCGTATGATGCCTAAATATAGCCAACTGCACATTATTAACATCAGAAAGAGATTTTACTATATAGGAGGTTGCCTATCCTCAACGACGAAGTACTATGCATAGGAGATAGTAAAGAGAATCGCAGTCCCTATTAATATCCGCCGGTGTGAAGAAGCGGCGCGCGGCCGCAGAGCGGCTCGGCAGCGGGAAATCGCGGCGCTGCAGCTGCGCAAGCGGCTGTCGGCGCGCCACCCCTCGCGCAAATTGAAAATGTGTCTTCCGCGGCGAAGCGCGGGGATTTCACGAACGAGCGCGGCCTGATCCGCCCTTCGCTTCTCTTCTCTTCTCTTGTCGGAGCGGAGCTCGGCGCCCGACGCGGCGGACGCGAAGTGGAAGCGCAGGCGGCAGCAGAGGAGCAGGAGGAGAAGAAGGCGGGGGATAAATGGGAAGCAAAGGCTTCGGAGGAAGGTTAGAAGGGGGAGGTACAGTGGGAAAAAGAGGCAGCAGAGAAAAAGAAGAAAAAGAAGAAGAAGAAGAAGAAGAAGAAGAAGGGGTAAATTAGGAATCAGAGGCCGCAGAGGAAGAGAAGGAGGAGGTGAAGTGGGGAGCAGAGACCGCGGAGGAGAAAAAGATGGCGGAGGAGAATTGCAGAGGCAACAGAGGAGAAGGAGGAAGTGAAGTGGGAAGCAGAGGCGGAGGAGAAGAGGTAAAGTGGGAAGCAGAGGTCGCGGAGGAGTAGAAGATGGCGGAGAAGTGGGATGGCGGAGACTGCAGAGGGGAAGAAGAAGGCGATGGTGCAATGGGAAGCAGAGAGCAGGGAGGAGAAGGAGACGGAGGTGACGTGAAAAAGAGAGGCTGCGGAGAAAGAAGAAGGCCAAGGAGAAAAGGGAAGCGGAGGCAGCGGCTGCGGCGACTGCGGAGGAGAAGGAGGAGGAGAAAGAGAAGAGTGGAGCAGAGGGGCGGAACGGAGCAGGGTGAGGCGGGTCGGACCGGGACGAAAAGGAACCAATTGGGACTGTACAGGATAGAACGGGGCAGAAAGGGGCGGAATGGGGCGGAACGGGGTGGAACGGGGCGGAAGAGAGCGGAAGGGGGCGGAAGGAGGCGGAACGGGACGGAAGGGGGCGGAAGGGAGCGGAACGGAGAAGACTTCTGCCATGACGCCACCACTCAATGCAATCGACTGCACTGCAGCTGAGACAACGCCCATCGCCGCCGCTGTCACCACAGCCGATGCAACTTCATCGTCGCCGCTGCCCCTGCCGCCGCCGCCACCTCCCTTTCCACCATCAACGCCACCCCCTCCACTGCATTTCTACCGGCAGCGCCACCTTTCCCGTCACCTCCATCTTCCCAGTGACTTCCACTGCCGTTTCTCTACGCCACCGTCACCTCCACCTCCACCATGCCTCCGCCGAGGGTGAGTGAACCCTCAGTACACGCCTCCGCCGCGCCGTAATGACCCGGGCGGGGACCGTGACCCCGCCCCACCCGCTTCGACTTGCTCCGGCTGTGACCGGCCGCTGTTCTCTACAGAGGAATTCAAATGCACTTCTCTGTAAGTGGCCTTCGTGCCTGCTTTTCCTTTCAACCACTCGATAAAACGTTTGCGTGCGATGGAAACCTCGCACTGAAGTTGCTTGTCAAGTGTGTAGTCATTATAGAGTTTTTTTAGTCTCGTAAGTCCATGACATAAGACCGTCGAGTTTATATCTCATTCAAATGCATATAGGGTTGTTGATCGCAAGCGAACGGATTTAGGTGACCTAAAGCATCTCAAAAAATTATCAATAAAATGCACTTAAAATATTTTCAAAACGTTCTAATAGCAAAGAAAAATGTTGTAAAAAATGTTATTAAAACGAGTTCGGATGAATAACACAAACTGTTGGATATGTTACTGAAGTAATTGAGGCTTCGTCCATTGATTCAAGTCAACATAGCTTGCAAACTTTTAGTCTGGACTGTTATTTGTTAAGAAATCTATGTCGTTCATGTTATCAAGGTTCCGGCAGAACCGATAAAGGCGCTGATAGACGGCAGAGGAAACTTAAGATTTTATACTTACTATGGCTGACATTACTATTTCTGAGCCAAGAAATCAAATAGGCTACTCAGGAATTCTGTGCATAACATTTCTTACATCTCGTAAATAGTATTTGAAGTAAATACCATTAAAAGGATATTAAAATCATTTTATAAGCAAAAAAAAACGAAAATCGAAAAATGTTAAAAGAGTAATATAATGAGTCAGTTTCTTTTGTCATAACATAAAATTAATGTGTGTACTAAAACGTATGTTTTCTAAAATGAAAAAGAAAAAAAAAGAACTTTCAATAATATTCGTCCCCTATGATGACGAATAACTGACCTGCCTCATCTGAGATGTTATCGACGAATTTGAAATTCTGTACCACACAGGCATCCCAAATAAACCTGATACACGTGTACCGCTTGATTGTGCACAACAAGAACTGTCTAGTTCAAATGGTTACCTAACTGAAGAACTTTCTTTCCCAAAGCTAACATAATGTTCGCGCCAATGTGTTTTCTCTACTCTTAAGTGTAATGCTTTCCAGCTGCAGGAGTACGTCTTTAAAGGTATAACGATGTCTACAGTTGCAGCAGTTGCATACACCAACACACTTGAAAAGGTTGTTTTTTTTTTCACGCAAACATAAACTTGCAATGCAGGCATTTCCGAATTACAATACGTCAAATATGGTATTCGAATTTCAACTTTGAGTGCAGCTACTTAATATTTCAAATACACTCTTTCTTTAAAACTAAGTAAATAAATATAAATTAGTTCACGTTTTTCATGTTTCGTCGTCATTTTTCATTGCACTCGATGCGTTATGAGCTAAGGAACTCAGCTCGACCCATGTTTTTTA
The DNA here is from genome assembly GCA_038098605.1 of Gryllus longicercus. NCBI lineage: Eukaryota > Metazoa > Arthropoda > Insecta > Orthoptera > Gryllidae > Gryllus > Gryllus longicercus. Next base: position 552,046 of record JAZDUA010000329.1, on the reverse strand, counting down.
TTACCTTTTTCACAACTTCCAGTTCAACGAAGGTCTTATTACCCTCGACTCCAATAAAACTGAACCGATGAGAATTCATTTCTCTTTGTGTGAAAGATATAAATTTTACGTTCGTGACACTGATTACGGTGACCGGCGTCGAAGGCGTTGGCTCTGACGGGCGGGCGGCGCGCGGGTCTTCCTTTTGCTCGTAACTTGATTCTGGAATCTAAATGAGCGCTGCCGCGGGGGTGCCTTTGCACTGCACCGAGAAAATTGTTCAGAAATGACGCGGCGACGCTGGCGCCAGAGAATGGAGGAGGTCGAAGAAGGAAATTGAAGGAAGAACCAATCATCGAGTGGTGTACGGAATGACTGAGATCGGAAGGGGGAGGTTATAGGTCAAAGCATGCAGCCGTAAAAGAAATGAATTGAAATGTCGGTGTTTCGTTTTTGTCGAAATGCACTGGTGCTCTTTTGTGCGCCGAGAAAAGTATGAGGAGATGCCAAAGAAAAAATCAAGTTATCTCATAAATTAACTTCAGTATTAAGAAAAATATTTCGTAGAAAAGTTGTCAAATAACGATTTATATTTTCATTATATTTTATTAATGTTTAATTACAGTTATTATATATTATAACTTAATTACTGTTAATAACGTATTTTTGATAAATTTAGTGCGAGCGTTTTTAGCGAGACTAATATTACAATCCGTACATAATTGAACACTCAACAAAACAAAAATAATACAAAAACAAATAGGGTGTAAAACAACGTGTATGGTTATACTTTTTATTGTAATTGAAATGAAACAAATACAGAATCTGACAAGTAGTGTGGGATAAGAAAATATATTCGAAGTACGAAAATTAGATCATTAGGGAACTATCATTTTTCGTTTCGTCCCTATAGCAGACACACCGTTGTGTTTTTTTCGGTTAATCAGGTAGCTTATTATAATGCAGGTTATTTCAATAATATATTATACCTAAAAATCGTTGTTAATTTTTAAGCAGGAACAAATTTAACTGCAATTGAGTACAAATCGGAGGCAGTTATTCCCAAAATAAATTAAGAATATCAATATACTACTAATAATAACTCAATGTTACCCATGGCAGCACTACATTGCACGTATTTACAATACTTAATATATTATTACTCATCCATTTATATATTTTTTTAAAAACTACGGGCATTGGGAGGGAGAGTTTTGAAAACTCAGACAAGCTGTTCCAATTTATCGTAATTTTCTCGATGGATGAAAATTATTCTAGAGCTGTTCATCGATTACTTTGGTCTGAATTTTGTAAATGATGTCAGTCCTTGGTCAGAACCTGATCCACACTATCGAATACATGTCAGAGAATATAATTTTACAATCACAAGTAACATGTAAATATTCACGTGGTTTACCTCTGCCATAATGTAGCGTAAATATCATTATATTCAGTAATAATTTTATTAATATTTATTTTCAGTTAATATTTATATTCAGTATAACAATGGTCTCAAACAACAAACACTATTTGTAATCGATTCAGTAGAGATGAGTCTTCAATACATTCAAATGGAATTCAGTATTCGACTTATTAAATTATATCCCCACTCAACAGTTTTCAACATAAACTACTGATGTTCATTATTGAAATCTAAAATTGCACAATTCGAATCTTCTATTTCTTCTGTAAAACGTTTTACAAGATCTAAATTCAATAGTGATGGCACATCCTTCAAAACACGACCATCCTTCAGTTCAGTAAAATGAAGACAAAACTCCAACAATCTTGACTTGTCGTATACACCATGGAACTTTTCCAGAGATATCAACACATTCAACTATCTAATTAGCACAAAACGAATAATTTACTTTTCACAATACTTACAATTTTAAAAATATATACACATATACATATCCTAACATACTAAATTCGAAGAAAGAAAAGTACGTAAACTATAAATTAAATACATACACAAAAATATTGTATACATCGAAATAATTAATTAATTGTTGTAGGATGGGACTGAATCGGTTGTAGAAAATGACAAGGGCGTTGCCACACTCTGCCGCTGAAGTACCGCGCAATTACTGAAGTACAAGTTTCGGTTGTCCTCTTGCGTTCGCGCGCATTCACAACGCTGAACTCAATCTATGAAGGATAAGACTTACATTTGCTATCACGGACAGCACAACATCAACGTGGGGCACGCCACATCATATAATAGTTTCTTTAGAATGTTTCTAATTGAATATTTTGATGGCTACGTACAGCTACGAGTTTGCCCTTGAAGAAGCAAACTGGCCGCATCATCGGTTCTCGCAATTAGATGGACAACGCCTCGCGTGAACGCAAACCCACATTTCCTCCTGTGGTGCGGTCTTTGCTCCTCCATTTGATCCTCGCGCGTGGTGTCGAAAGACTTCCGAATTTCTTAGAATTGCGAGCATCCTGCCCGAGTGAGTGCGCGGTGCTTCCTTGAGAAGCGGCGGCCCCTCGCGCGCCGAGCTGCGCCCGCGATGGCGCTGTGGCCCCGGCCGCCCGCAGGTCGTGCCTCGCGTGGGAGCCGCACGCCCCGCGAGCCGTCACGTCGCCCCGCCCCCCTCCGCCCCCGCTCCGTTCCAGGCGCCATCGCCCCCGCTCACGCCCGCTTCCCGTCGCCCCCGCGCCTGGCCCGCCACGTTCCTCTCCACGTCTCAACCGCGCCCCGCCTCGACAGCCCCTCCCCTACTCGCCCAGTTTTGTTCCGGACGCTCTCGCCCTCTTCCCGACATCCTTCCCCCACGCCTGACGCGCCACGTTCTCCTCCACGTCCAGTCTCGACAGCAGCCCTCCCCTCCTCGTCCCGTTCCGTTCCCGACGCCCTCGCTCTCCTTCCCTGTTCCCATCGCCACGCCGTTTCCGCTCCGCCCCCACGCCTGTTCCGCCACGTTCCCTTCGACGTCCCACCCCCGTCCTCGTTCCGCGCCATTATCGACGCCCTCGCCCCCGCCCTGTTCTCGGCGCCCCGCCGTCTCCACCCCGCCCCCGCCAGTCACGCCACGTTCCTCTCCGCGTCCCACCCCCGTCCCATTTCCCGACGCCCTCGCTCCCGCCTTGTTCTCGTCGCCCCACCATCTCAGCCCCGCCCCCACGCCTGTCCCGCCCCGTTCCCATCCCCGTCCATCCACTGTCCCGTCACAACCGTAACCGCCACTCCCCCGTTCTTCGCCAGACCCAGACCCGCGTCTTCCCATCTCCGTCCCACTCCTTCATGCCTCATCCAGCCTCTGCCACTCCCGTCCCAACCGTCATATACTAGGTACTCGGCTCCAAATTCATCCTTCGTCCGCCCACGCTCCGCCGATACCATCCCAGCCCTACCCCCGACCCTCTATCCTACCTCCCCGTTGGGCCTGTCCGTTTCCGTCTATGCTCCTTCCCCCGATTCGGTCGTGGGGCGCCGCACGCAATGGCACGCCCCCTTGCGCTCGCTGGAGACCATTGCACTCCGCGACTCGTCGTTCCAAAGGTTCGCAAGCGTTCGCCTCAAGTGGAACTGGAATGAGGAGTTAAATGTTACAATATACGTACAAATTACTCGTATGTAATTGTTTCTAGTCTTTGAATGAAACTAAGAATTATTTCAGACTGATTATTTCAGACTGGTCAAAGTTTCCGAGGACCTGAACTGCTATGACCATTAGTCCCGTTAATATCACAGCAGAGTATTTTATCCCGGAAGATAAAATCCTCCCCACTAAAGGGTGAGACACGGCGCCTTCCTAGGTGCTGGCTGGCGGGAAATTTCCACCTTCAAATATTTAGCCCCAGCACGGGACGTGCTCTAAGCTCCCAACTGATCTCCTCTCCTGTGTGGGTGAGCACTGCATATAAATGTGTAACTATTCAAGAATGTGTAAGGGGAGAGGATAGGAGAAGGAAAGAAAATAAATATCACACGCGGTCCGTGGGCTGTGTGTTAGGGTATTGCTCCGGCATTCGCCAGGTATTGATGCGGAAAACCACGGAAACTATACCGATTAGATCAGTCGGCCGGTAAAATTCCCGTCCACTCAGCGACTGAAAGCAACATAGTAGTACGTAATACGTAGCTAGTAATACGTAGTAAAGAAAGTCCGGGACTCAAACCCTAGAACCCTCCGGTCAAAGTCGCTAAAAAGGCAACGGCAATGCTGGCGTCGATCTAATTCTGTCGTTACCTATTTAAAAAAAGGCCATGTTTCCAATTGTGACTCATGGGGGACCTGGTATTTTATACTCCGATTTAAATGTAGTGTCCCTTCAAAGTCACGAGCTGGAAGGAAAGGGAGCGGAATACGTCATAACGAAGCTCCTGATTGGATGACAGTGACCCCTTCTTCTTCCAGCTCGTGATCATGAAGGGACACCGCTTTTAAATCGGAATGTAGGGTACGTAGTTGTTAGCAACTGAAGCTTCACAGAGTACGGCTTCGAGATCCTACGTTCCAGTGACACCACGTGTTGCGACATAACGTCGGTCATCATGTCTTCGGACGCCATCTGTCGACCGAGTGACGCGGTGGATCGCTTCTTTGATTCAAAATGATCTAATGGATGCCGGAGAAGGACCTTCTACACTGGTACACGAATGACGCGCAATCCTTCTATCCTTACCATTGGCCCCCACTGCTATCCTCACGCATGGGTAATAAGCTCAGACTCCCATTTTACTTCGGACAGGCAGAGGTCAGATCAATGCGTGACTTAAGCTGCAGAGCAAATGTAGGTAAAGTAACGTTTGATGTATATTTCGATCTGCATGTTCTTGTACAGTTCCTTCCAATATTAATATGATTGTCCCCTTTCGGTCACCTTGCTGGACGCAATTACGCTCACAGAATATGTTCCGCGAACGGAAAGAAATCCAAAATGGGACTATGTTACCACGTAACAATGCATTTAAATTTTTTTTATCAAATTTAATTATTCCCATAGTAAGTTCTAAAATTACTAGTGAATAAGAAAAAAAACTCGTTAATTTTCTCATATTAAGGATAATAATTTACTTGCAAAATTACATTCTCTATTTAGCTAATAGTAATTAATTTTAGTTGAAAGATTTCCAATGGTACGTAAAATTCCAAAACTCGTTGTCAATTTTTTTAAACGAATTCTAAAAATCTAAATGTGAAGTTTGAAAATTTACTAGATAAAGGAAAAAGAAGTTGGTCCAACTTCACTTAGAATCGTTAAGTTGAAAGTAGGGGGAACTGAGGAATAATTACGAAATACTGAAAACTAAAAACGATCAACTGAAAAGAAGTCTAATCGATCACAGGCAATATTACGAGTACATTCAAAATAATGTCAGAATACATCAGGTAAGACGAACATTTTTCAGGAGAGAAGTAATCTTCTTTCATGGCGAGGGATTGCACTACCAGTGTACGTGGATTATCTTTATATAGTGTTGCATTTAAGATATGTTTTACAAGCTCTGTAGTTTTCCTTCACTGAAACCCTAAACATTTTCTCCTCCACTAGCGAGACGGGGTTCTTCAATCGTGTCTCCTCCTCTGTTCGTCCTCTCTCGGCAAACCTCATGAACTACCTCTGAGCGTGCAATCACGACATTGGGTCTCGACGAATAGAGCCATCTGCGCGTGGTCATACTTGGAAACCTCAGGCGAGAAAAATATAAGTGAGCGAGGCAGACTGAGATTACGACTCTATCAGCAGCTGCGCCCTCCCGCTCCGCGGCCCATGACGAACACAGAGAAGATAATGGCGATGATCATCACAGATCCATCTGCACCGCCCGCGCCCTCGGGGCGTCGACGCGACGGGGGGCGTTTTTTTTTGGGGGGGTGAAGGGAGCGGCACTTGCCGATCCAGGCAGAAGGGACGGAGGGACGTTAAGAAGGAGACGGAGTGATGTAGAGAGGTGACGAGCCTGGACACAAGAGAAGTCAAAGTGGAGATGGGGTGAGGATGATGTAGTGACAATGGAAAAATTGGGGAATTGCCTCGGCCAGAAGGAAATGACCGGGTGGGTACAGTGTAGACTCGGGCAGAAGGCAGAGTGGTATAAGTCGAACGGGTTACATGCGGAAGCCGACAATGTGGTGGTACTTGGTGATGTGGTCATAAAAATGTAGATAAACTGTGAGTTCGGGCGCAACGAAAGGGGCGCCCTGGTAGAATACAGGAGAGCAAACAGGTGTGATGAGCTAGTAACGGTATAGGGATGATAATATGTGACAAAGGCGGTGCGGGGAAATAGATGATTACTTGAAGCAGTGTAAGACAAGTGAGAAGACACGACGATGGCGTAACGACGTTGAAATTGAGAGAAACGAAGACGTTATGGAGGGAAGAACCGGAGAGGAATTATATTGGAAGAGAAGGGAGCGTATGCAGATCCGATTGGAGAAAGGGAGCGACTCAGAGAGTATTAGAAATAAACAAAAAACTGAAGGGGGAGGCAGATAACTGGAAGGTGGAACAGAAGCTCTGGGTGAGGAAGTTGTGCATAGGCTTCGGGTGAGGAAGTAGTGCAAATCAAAACTCAGCGTTCAAAGGTGCGTATAAATAATACGAGTGGCGTGGGGGCAAGAATGGGAGTCACGAAGGTACATTAGAATGAATTCATGAATGGGAATAACGATAGAATGAATGAAGTCTGCGTGAGGGGAGAAGAGTTTCTAATCGGCAAGAAAGGTGGAAAACGGAATCTGAGGTGGGGGAGTTTGTGATAAAGATAAATTTATTTAAACTGCAATTAGGTATAACCCGGTGGCAGCTAATTACATAAATACAATACTATAACTAACATGCAAATTATATAATAATAATAATTATAATATAAATACTGACTGATACAAAAACATTAAATTACCTTACGTGAAACAAAATCCTAAAATCTAACTAATGAAGAAACGGAGTGATAAAAAACATTATCAATGTAATGATGAACGAAATCATACATTACAACAGGATCAAATTATTAGAGCAGAATTTCATTTCTGTTTGAATTAATCGTGATTCAAGAAGAGGAGACATGACTCACAATAACGCAAACAAAACATGATAACAATCACATTAAACAGGTTTGAATAGAAAAAAATTAATTAACGGGGATGGTTGGGTATTTGGGTCTATATGTAGGAGTTACGATTTTTCGAATGTCAGAGGTTATAGTTTATCGAGAGCAACAAAATTCAATTTATCTTTTATCTATCGATTACCCACGAACGTAGACTGAAACAGAGGAGATCGCACAAATAACGAAATAAATATATCTGATTCTTTCAAATTTAATTCAAAATCGAACTTTGTAAATATAATTGGAAATGAACTGGAAGTAATCTGCGCCGAGAAGAAGACTTCAACCAATCAGCACGAAGGATAAAGTGGACCTGAGGTAAAGCCATGATCACTCGAATACGGCGTGGGTTTGCCACCGGCACTGGGGAGATGGGGGGCGGCATAGGAGGGCGTCGCCCGTGCAGCCGGTCGCGGGGCGGGGCGAGACGGTGGCGGGGCGGGGCGGGGCGGCGCTGGCATGCAGGGGAATTTTTAGGGGGCGGCGCGGGAAGTGGGCGGCCGAGTCCCCGGGCGAAAGGGAGCGGAAATGACGTTCCCTTTCTCGTTACCTCGCCAAACGCAATTACAGCGAGATTTCCAGACACAATCATCCCGCTCCGGCCTCCGTCGGATTCAGACGCCGTCGCCGCCGCCGTCGTTGCCACCAGCGGCGGCGCTCCTCCCACGCTTCGCGACTTCTTTTGCACGAGGCCCTTCTCAACAGTGCACAGTTCGGTGCGTTAATCGAGATCTTTGAAAGGAGGCTAACTGGCATTTAAAAGTGGCACGTTGACGATAAACACTAATGTCACACAATAACTCTCTCTAGTTCGAGAAAAGTAGAAAACTCCCTGAACTATTCGGGTGGAGGCAGAAGAAGCTCTCTCTCTCTCTCCCTAAATGTCAACCTCACTATTTCCATCTCGGTTTGCTCTTTTCTCGGCCTGTTTCTCTCTAGGATTGTCCCTCTCACAGACACCTCTCCAGTGTCTTTCTCGGTCTGTGCCTCTTATTTTCTCTCTCTATTTCTCTATTTCTCTCTCTCTCTCTCTCTCTCTCTCTCTCTCTCTCTCTGTCTCGGTGGATTGTGCTATGGATTTTTTCGGCTTACGGTTTACCTGCTTCTCTCCCCATGTTTGGCTCTATCAGTGATTGCATGTCATCTCTCCGAGTCTAGAAAAAATTGTTTCATAATGGAGTCGTGTGATTAACCGAAATCACAAAAATATAAATCGGCAAGAAAGGTGAGGTCTTAAGAGATGAACCAACAAGTAAGGTTGCGGAAGTTTACAGATAAGTAGATTCTGGAGAAGATGAATGTCATTTGATTGGGTCGAAATCACCTATGCGAGTGAATTTCATATTTCGTTTCACATTGCTGCTGTAGAGATTGTGCTCTGTGAAAGCCAATAAACTTAGGGTGAAACGGTTTCTCTCGGCTGTAACTGATTACTCATGAACTAAACCATAAATTTGCAACACAGGTCGCAGAGAAATATTTGAATCAAGAGAGCTGAATAATGTCCGGGAAAGTGGCTCCTTTGAAAATCATTGGAATCGCGATACAGCCAAAGAAGAAACAATAAAGGTGAAGATCGGAGTGGAATGGCCAAATCAGAAAACTATTAGAAAAGAGGAAAGTACAAATACATACATACAAGTATGTGGGAAAATAGAGAGTGAAGAATAGAATCGGGAGGTGCAAATCGAAATACAAGAAGATTTGGCAATGATAAAAGGTCGAAGTAGCTATTAGTCTGGCTGCACACTAACAATACTTTTCTCAATATCCTTTGGCAATTTGTTTCTACTTCTTGTAAACACTTTTACACTAGTGAGGGCAAAACGGGGCAATTTGTTGCTGGAACGATCTTGCCAGCAAAATATTACTAGTATTTCATATTTGCTTTTCGTAGCCGTGTTCCGGGAAGGGAAAAGAGAAATGACACGAGGACTTTTGCCAGTTTGTAGGTTACCGTATAGTTTCTGACATAGCGAGCAGAAGGCAGAAGATTCAAGTTGCGGCTGCTGGAATGATGGATTGGAAAGTATTTACAGACGCTAAACCGTTTCTAGAAACACAAGATGATATTCGACTGATTTTCTTGACTTCGAAATGATTTATACTTGTCCTCTATACTTCACATTAATGCAGATTTGAGATTAAACTAAACGGCGAATGAAAATCCATCACCGCGGTTACTTGCGTAATTATTGCCGGATTGCATCGCGTCACATATACAACCAGTGCGAGATAGGCTCGTTGAGCCGTGCCCACGGGTGCTTGATTCGATGTAACTCCTGCTGGCCCCCTTCAGATCAGAAACTTCTCTTCTTTTTCCGACTCCCGCATCACAGTTTCCTTGCATAACGATGGCTAGTAATCTGTTCGTTCTTTGTTCATCGGCAACCGTGCGGCCACCGCCATCACAGTCTCCCTCCCTCTCCCTCTCTCTCTCTCTCTCTCTCTCTCTCTCTCTCTCTCTCTCTCTCTCTGCCGCCCACCCTCTTCGTCCCTAATGCGAGTGCGCCGCGCGGGCCTTCATTTGTCAGTCCCCGCGCCTCCTACGGCCCTTCCTCCCATCCTCCCCAGTTTTTATAATTTTTATAATTTTGTCCCCCTTCATTTCACTCCTTTATCCATTTCCTGCATAATTTAGGCGTTTCATTCTTTATATTTATCCTGGGCTCCGACGCTGGAACCCGACAACGCGCCGCGCTCGCCGGCTCAAATAAAGAATTATGCTAATGCCCACTTGGGCACGCGGCGCGCAGGCAGGCGCACGCAGTGCGCCCAGCAGCGCCGTGTGCTTGGAACAAACAGGCAGTGGGTCCGTTGCGGCGGAATGGTGGGGACAATGGCGGCTCCAAGATGGTACTTTCTAATACTTGACTGAATTGAATTAACAAATTGAACAAGTAACGGATATGTTGTTTATTTTCGTTTTCCAAAGCTGATGGATGTTGTGCAGTTTGCTTATTGCACGACGATATGAGATGATCGTCTTTTAAACCCAAACAATACCTCGATAGTCACGGGAAAATTGAAGATGACTGTTGATAGTGATGGCGATAAAGAAGATAATAATACTAATACTAATAATACTAATAATAATACTAATACTAATACTAATACTAATACTAATACTAATACTAATACTAATACTAATACTAATACTAATAATAATAATAATAATAATAATAATAATAATAATAATAATAATAATAATAATAATCTCAAATCACTGTCCTATAATAAACGTAAAGTACTTTTGTCATACGTACTTTTCTCGTGCATTTTACCATAGTTAATTTACTCGACAAAATTTAAAATTGTAAACATTTCGCCTTCATTCGACTCATTGATAACGATCCGACGGATGATGATTTTCGAAAGAAGTCGATTATGGGTTCTGTGTGAAAAAAGCTGGAGTTTGTTAACATTTGGGCGAAATTGACAAAGTGTTCGAATACCTGCTCTCAAAACCATAGAAGTTTTTTTTGTCATCGGCAAGCGTAAAGTGGACAAAAAGTATACTCTCCTGTAGGATTTTCCGTCGATGAAAAGCTTCTCTTAAAATCCGACGAAAATGTTTTGTATTTGACTACTTATTAAAGTCATCATTATTGGCTACCCCATATTGTTTAAAGAAAGCATGAATATCAAAATGTACCACACACACAGTTGTATAGTTACAATACTATTCCGTGTTATAACGCAATGTGTTTTGATCCTAAAACGTTATAATTTAATTAAAAAAACTTACCACCACAATGGAAGCGGATAATTGAAGTTAAAGTCCTAAAGTTGACATCGATGACTGACATGATGAGTAACCTGAAAATATAAAAAAAGAGTTGTTAAGTCAAAATGAACTGAACATAATCAACATCATTGTAGCCTAAAGGTCAAGGATAAAGTAGAGATAAAAAAGGAGGATGGTAGAAACCGAGGTAGAAACAGATGTGCGAAACGCCTATTGCTGAAAGTAAATGCACAGTTTTAACATGTTTGGTTTGTATTCAATATATCAATTCAATAATAATTCAAGAATATTTAATCAGAATGATCAGAAATGAAATACTTGGTGTAGCAGAAAATGTATTTTATAAAACATCACATTAATGATCAATTATTTAATTTTTGGAAAAAAAATACGATGCATATAATACCACTTATTTCCGTGATGTCTTCCGACCAATTACTCGAGTACTTGGGGTCGCAAAATCAAAAATAAATAAATATATAAATAAATAAAAAAAATACAGAATGGCAATCGTTGAGACTGGGGCCTTTCTGCCTAGCCTTTTCGCACCTCGCCTTGCCAGGCTTCTCCCGTTCCACCGCATCCCGAATCTGTTCAACATTTGCAGTCCTATTACCAGTCCAATTACTTCTCCCTTAATTCCCACCCTTGCTAATTCTTCCACATCGTTCCGCCCACCTCCGCGTTCTCCCCCCGTTCTCCCACCGTCCTCGCACATCGCCCATCCGCCTCGCCCTGCTCCCAATTGACGCTCCCGCTCCTTCCCAGCCCCTCGCCTATACATTCTACTCCTGCCCCTCCCTTCCCACTAGCCTCGCCACCACACCTCGCACCCGTTTGATTCCCACTTCTCCCCCGCGCCCCGCCTTGCCCCAACACCCGCCCCCCGCCTCGCCCGCCTTGCCCCTGCCCCTCTTGCCTTGATTTGCTCCGCTCCTCCCCGCCCCGCCCCTCTCCTCCCCGCCCCGTCCCGTCCCGTCCCGTCCCGTCCCGTCCCGTCCCGTCCCGCCCCGCCCCTCCCCGCCCCGCCCCGCAGAAGAGAGCCTCTGCTCGCGCCCGCATTTCAATATGCTAAGCAGCGGCGGGCAGGCCGCGGGGGCGGCGGCGGCAGCGCCTTTGTGCGCAGTAATAGATGCGCCGCACTCCCTCGCAGCATTGCAGAGCGCCGGGCGCGCGCTCGCAGCGCTCCGCTTCTGGGAAGCTGCAGCTGGCTTCCGATTCCATTTCATTATCGAAAAATAACAAGCCACTCAGCGTTCCATTTCGTCTAAATAATCAAGCAAGTAATAAGACTCCCATATCCGAACGCACACAACAGCGAACAAGCGCATTCAATCCAGTTACTTTAAAAGAATTACAGGACGCGAAAAGTTCTTTTTTCAAAATTAGTAATTTTGCAGGAAGCGAACAGGAAACAAAAAATGAAGGATAGAAAGAAAAACAAGTGAATGCATTTCTCTAGTACTGTAATTGTTTTTTTTTTCGAATTTCATTCTAATTGTTTATAGTTTCATAGTTCATTAACTTTCCTTTCAGTTCTTTGTTCAGGTTTTTTTGGTTCATTTTTATTACAAGTCTAATTATCGTCCTCTTGTATTTTAAAATTTCTATTTGTGGTGCTTCTTGCCTGCTTCAATATCTGTTATTTTCTCCACTTTCCTAGAACAGGGTATTTATCTGGTCGTATCACTAAATGAAGTTTTTCTCATTCCCAAACATCACACACAGTTTTTACTATTTTTAAAGAAAAACAACTTGTTTTTTTTATATAAATAAAATTAATAAAATCGAAATATCTGGGTAAAAATGATCTCATTTTCGATTTCTTTCTCCTCAAAAACAAACACACAAACAAAGAATAGAATCGATAAATAGCAACTTTGCTATTAAATAGAATTCTGCTTTAATTCACGCCTTCAAGGAATACTTGTTCAAAACCCTTAGTAAGATGTAAATGTACATTCAACGAGTAATGTAACTCCAAAATCTCCATTCCTAAAGTTACAAAAAAGAATCATTTTTAAGATGTCCACTGTAATATTGAAGCATTCGCACATTCTTCCGTCGAAACTTTTCTTTCTTCTTTGCCTGTAACACAAGAGGCGGAAATGCAGCCTCGGAGACTGTCGTAAGATATTATTACCTCCGTGTCGCGTTATTCCGCGCGTCGAGGTTGCACGTCGCACCCAACAATAGAATTTTCAATTTCCTGCCGAGTGGTGGAGAGCTCGTTCAAAAGAGTTTGAGGAATATGGGCGGAGTTGGACGTCGACAGGATACTTCTCAAGTAAAAGCTCTGAAAGTAATTTCTCAAGTAAGTTACATTCTTAACTTCGCTCTCCCCGCAAACAGTCTACGCATCGAGCGGCGTGTTTGCTTCCCGCGGTCGACGCGCACAATAGCAGCGGTGCAAGAAGTACACTTAGGCAATAAAACTTCAAAATTATGCCGTTATTACAAGACATATTAAAGGAGATTTTGAAGCAACTATTTATAGGAGATATTTTCGATGAAATATTCAGCTTTTGTGTGAATTTTTTGTTGTTTTTCTTTCCTGAACGAACGTAAAAAACAAGAATTAATTTAGTTTGTGTACTCATCAGCTTTATAAACACTTTTATTATATTGTGGAAATATTTGCAAAAATCGATTGCGTAAATGATAATAAATTAATTTAATGACAGAGTTATTTGAATAAATTATCATATATCCATCATCATCTGACTGATATTGGCTTTCGACATGGAACGTAAGTTAATGTAAGGCGACTGTTCGCATGTGAGGTGTCTTGCGTATTCTCAGTTAGTAATTCGACTTAAAAATGCTGCAGAGTCTCAACGTTGTTTTATGTATGTAGCAAAGGACGGAAATTCGTTGTCTGAACTCGAAAATGTGTAGCAAAACGTCAACTGAAGTATTTACGGTCAGTTTCACCACCATTACTCAAAGTTCCTATTTATGTTTCTAAGTTCCTCTTACGAATTTTAAGGTGGACTTAGGAGACATTTTCGTTTCACCATCACCTTTGAGGCGAACGTGAACTATAAGTTCGTCTTAAACTTAAGCAAACCTTCAACTGCACTTCACCATTTTACAACGCCCTTTACGAATCCAAATCACTCCAAATGGCGAGCGTATTGTGGAGTGTTGTTTTTGATAGCTGATTGCTACGTCATTAGTGAAGACGAGTGCTTTGATAAGCTTTCTCATAGGTCGAGGTGGGTACGGGAACCGTCCAAATATTTCGAAGAGCTCGATAAAAGGGATTTTCGCATACGATTTTGTCTATCAAAAATGACAACACAGTGTGTTTTGAAGCTAATAGAATATAGATTGGAATTTCCAAGTTGACTCCTTAATTAATTATTAAAGAAATTATTTTTTTTTTCAATAGTTTGGTACATAATTGCCTTGCAAGTAACACTTTTGCTTAACAATTATTGTTTTGTATTTAATATTTATGATCAGAGGTCAAAACATATCTTCTTCTTTTGAATAATCATAGCACTTTCTGATATAGATTACATGCATATATTTTTCATTGAATTATAAACATGAACAAATATTTCACACACGAGCATTATGGTGAATAAAGCGTTCATGTACATTTACTTTACACTCGTATTTTCGTTCACATCTGAGTATGTTAGGCGGTTGAAAAGCAGATGTTAAAGAGAGTTGGACAATTTGGGCTTGAGTGTTGGACAGCGGTAGCAAATACCATCCTAATAGATTTTGCGGATCGTTGATCGGAGCAAAAGAACGAACTTGGGGAGAAGTGGAACCGATCCAACGAGGTCAGAGAGAAAGATACTGGACGGAATGAAAGTGAAGAAAACAGTTGAAACAATGAGACACGAAATCGGGAAAGTAAGACAGTAGGGAAAGTTGTTACAAATGGAATGCAGACAATATCTTGCAGGGACTGTAAAATGAGGTCCAGAACCATTGTACTGAGGAGGTTTAAGATGTACGTTTATGGACATCCATTTAAGATGGAAAATTAGGAACATAATCTATGATACCTGTGAAGCAGGATTAGAGGATGCATCAGTGGGAGTAGATTGCTCTGTAGAAGAAGCGTAATTGAGAGCGGATGTAAGTGATTATTGTTTTCAGATGGTAACTGGTAATTGTTTTCAGATGGAAATGAAAAAAAATTATTAGCTATGCTAGGAAAGAGTTAAAGACGATGCATAATATTCGTTGATTTATGATAATCAATGAAAATGCAAAGAAACTATGACTGAGGCAGATCATTCTTTTAATACTTATGTGGAATTCGGATGCTGACAAATGGAGACGAAAATAGATATAAATCATTCACAAGAAAAATCCAAGCTACTACGAGCTGTACCTCTGAAATGTTGCCACATTTCTGTTTTCTCCAAACTATATTTCTTGACAACTTAGTATTCATGTTTTCGCGATAAATGATTCATATATATATGACCCTAATGTTACCACTAAAAAATAAAAAAATATAAAACTTTCTCATTGTCACTTTTTTACTTATTACGTAGAGTGGTGAGCAAATACAGTCCCTTACTTTTTCTCTCGTCTCCAAAACTAACATGTAAGTTGCTCTTAAAATACATTATAGTATCACACATCCCCAACAAATCGAGACATTACCTCCCGTGCAGGATGCCGTGATGAGTTTGGGCGCGACTTCACTTGTCGGAAGTGAATAGCGTGAGGAAGTGTGCGGCAGGCAGAGGAGGCGCTGGACGAGCAGGAGTCGGGGCAGGAGTCAGGGCACGGACGAACATGCAGAAGAATAGAGAGTGCGGAGCTCGGATTGCGGCGCAGGGCTTGCAGAGTGGGGCAGAGCCGAGCAGGACGAGTGGGGTGGAGCGTGGCGATGTGGGGCGGTGTGGTGTGGAGCTGGCGGGCAGGCGAGCGAGTAGGCGAGCGGTAGGGGGAGTGGGTGGGCGAGCGGGTGGCGAGCTGGTGGGCGGGCAACCGAGCGGGTGGGCGGGCAACCGAGCGGGTGGGCGGGAAACCGAGCGGGCGGGCGGGCAACCGGGCGGGCGGGCAACCGGGCGGGCGGGCAACCGGGCGGGCGGGCAACCGGGCGGGCGGGCAACCGAGAGGGCGGGCAACCGAGCGGGCGGGCAACCGAGCGGGCGGGCAACCGAGCGGGCGGGCAACCGAGCGGGCGGGCAACCGAGCGGGCGAGCGGGCGAGCGGGCGGGCGGGCGGGAAGGAAGGGTTTTGAGATAGGCGGGGAAGATGGGGTGAGTCAGGGAGCGGAAGCGGCGGGGAGGCCGGAGTGGGTGAGGTCGGGGCATGGGGGATGCCGGCGGCCCGGCGTGGGGTGGGGAGGGCAGGCGGAGGCGTCAGCGGAGCGGAACCTGGAGGAGCGGCTGCCAACTCCGATTACCGCCGCGTGCGCGCCGCCGCCGCCGCCGCCGAGCGCTGGGCATCGCCAGACGATCTCCCGCGCACATCCTCTCACGAGCTGGAGACGCGCCGGCCGCCGCGCCGGCAAAAAAGGCGGCAAAGGAGCGTTCACTAGCGAAGACTCCGAAGAGGAATCCGCCTCGAGAGCACGGGAAGTTGGTTTTTCTGCTTGCTGGTATTTACAGTGGCAATCCTTGGAGGTGGCGTGCGTTGCGTCTAGCGGGACAAGCTATGTGATACTTTCGTTGCTTCCAAGTCGACGACCCAATGTAAAAACTCTTGGATAATGGAGATGTGTTTTACAATGGTGAATTAAAAAAATCAAGACGTTGATTTCAACTCACATTAAAATGGATTACTCAGGATAATCTCTAATATGGAGAACCAGTTTGAGAAAATTTTGAAAATATCGAAGTTTTATGTGAATTACCCCCAAAAGTCAAAATCTCCGTTTCAAATTCGTAGGCCATCATGTTCGGTCAGATCGATTGGAGAATATCAGTTTTGGAGAAAAGAGTGTTAATGGCATGAAAATCTTTATAATATTTGTAGTGTTAGTATATTGAACAATACTAGAAAAAAGATAAGAACGACCATAAGACAATACCCAGTGAAAATAACTTCCGATTTTCCTGAATATGAAACATGTGTTAGAAAGAATGATTTAGTTGATCAAATTTCAAACAAGAAAAAAAAAGATGCTTTCTTCAAAATGAAGATGTCCGCATATTTCATTTGGAATATGCAACCCTATGTAGAACTTATGTTAGGAACTTATGTTACCTATATGTTAGGAGTCTCCTACCTTTTTACTTAAAATGATTTGGTCAATTATAGCAATTCCCTCTTAATAACGTGGCATGTATTAAATTTTCAATTGAACTTCTGGAATTTTAAAAATCTTAAATGTTTTTTAAAATTTTTTTTACACCTAGAATTTTGAAGCTTCAGATTTCTTTCTCAGAGCAACCTTTTTCTCAATATTAAATTTTCAAATAATTTCATGTACAGTTTTTTTTAACATGAGTAGTATTAATGCTTAATAAGAAAATTGTCTACGCGAACGCAGCGCGCATGAAACGCGAACAAAGCGTTTTGAAAAGTTCGAATACGCCAGATCAGATAGATTGCAATTGCGATCTGGGGTTATCGGAATTTAAATCGTATATCGGATTTCGATTTCCGGCAACACTAAGGAAATAATTTTCACTAAAATATATTTTCTCGAATAGAGCAAAGTACGCTTATAAATACTCGAATGTTGTAAGACCGGACGTCTTTAAAATCTATAACTTTAGACACTGAAAATCTAGGAGGATTGCAAATTCGAAACTGCGTCATTATTATTATTATTATTATTATTATTATTATTATTATTATTATTATTTTGCAGAAGAGACTGATTCACAAATTGACTGAAGACTTAGTGAAATATAATTTGCAATATTATAATACAAGTATCCGTTACATATAAAACGAGACGGTATGTGGAGCCCACTATTATTGCACCTCTAGATACTGTATTCATCTAAAAATGGAAGGTTTCAAGCTCTGTAAAAATGAATGTAAAATATTGATCAATGACATAAAATAGTGTCGCAACCGTAATTTATACGTAATGTACTGAACTTGCACGTAATAAAACGCACTAATTTCTCAATATTATAAATCGATTTTTTGTTCACATTGCATAGTCTTTCGTATGTGAACAAAGATTTTAGAGGAAATGGTGAATCACGATGATTCGTATCTATGTTTTAACATTAGTGCTTCATACTGCCATATATATGTCTTCAGAAAATTCCGTCTTGGATGAAATTATTGATTTACTACGAATCTTCGGATCGTCATTTTTTATTTCCACCAAGGCTGCGATGGCCACGTGCAGACACAATACGATGCTTCGGTAGCGTTTCTCAAGAGACGGTCGGGAAAGCTTGTTTCACGCTGTCTTCATCTGCTGACGGACAGTTTAAAGCAGAACGCTACCTGCACCATTCACCCATAACACAAATCACCTTCGCTCACCCAACGTAGAGAATGGACATTCATTGAAGTTCGATCCTCTTAGCATCTCCTCTAACCGAATGTCAAATTTCGGTATCACTGGTTTCTTTTCATATAACATGATTACCGATATTCAGTCAATTTACAGCTTTATAATAAAGGATTTGGTTATTCAATACTTCTTCCAAGACGTGTAATTTTGCGAATGAACGTCTTAGTGAGACTTTTATTCCAGTACTGATACAGATATTAGGGTGTTATTTTGAAGGAAAAAAAACACTACAACATGAAGAAAGTATTAGTCTCTTTACCTCCTACTAATCTATAAGTTCTCTTTTACAAAAAAGATTTTAAAATAACGGGTTGCCTCAACAAATATTATTGATCCCTGGTCCACACTACCTTCTTAGCGGATTAGTTCTAGATTTGTATGGGAGCATACGCCGGAAGCAAAGGTCAATGTCGGAATGGAAGCTGAGAAAAGTTGAGCTAAGCAACGGTTGAATCTCTTGAAAAGACGAATGGCACAACACTAAAGAAAAAGAACACGAATTTAAATTAATTTGTAATGTAATAAACAATATAATATAATTTAATGCATTCACTCTTTTTCAAAATTCCCGACAGGACAGCACCCTCCATCCCGCCCGCAGAGCTAATTCATTTCTGTGCGCGAGGCAGCGAGAGGCGCACACTAGCTCGCGTCAGCGATACATCTCGATCAAAAATTCAATTTTCGCCGGCGAATGATTAACGCATCGCGCGCGCAGGACGGGGGCGGGGGTAGCATCCATTATCATCCCATGACCACCCTCCGCGGTCAGCGCTGCGCCGTCACTTCGCGTTGCTAACGATCAGTCCTGCACCGGCCCCGCTCCGGATTCCGCTTCAGCCCTCTCTTCAGCCCACACTTCACTCGCCGTTTCAGTCCCCAGCACGGTAGTCCCCAGCGCGGTCCCTGGTACGGTCCTCGCTCCCGTCCCGCTCCGGTCCCGCTCCGGTCCCGCTCCGGTCCCGCTCCGGTCCCGCTCCGGTCCCGCTCCGGTCCCGCTCCGGTCCCCCTCCGGTCCCGCCCCGGTCTCTGCTCTGGTTCACGTTCTGGTCCCCGTTCTGGTCCGCGTTCTGGTCCCCGCTCCGGCCCCGCTCCGATCCCGTTCTGGTCCCGTTCTGGTCCCGTTCTGGTCCCGCTCCGGTCCCACTCCGGTCCCGCTCCGGTCCCCCCTCAGGTCCCACTCTTGTCCTCTGGTGCCCGCTCCGGTCCTCGCACCGATCCCTGCTCCGGTTCCATTCCGCTCCCCGCACCGGTCCCCGCTCACGTCCCACTCCTGTCCCCGCTCCGGTGCCCGCTCTGGTCCCGGTTCTGTTCCCCGTTCTCTTCCCCGTCCTGGTCCCCGCTCCGGTCTCGCTCCGCCCCCCCTGTCAGCTCCGGTCCCGCTCCCATCATTACTCCGGCCCTTACTCGGGTCTCCGCTAAGGTCCCCGCTCTGATGCCCACTTCGATCCCCACTTCAGCCCCCGCTCCGGACTCCGCTCTGCTCCGGTCTCGACTCTCTCCCATCACCCGTCCGTTTCCCAAATCGGACCTCGCTTCTCGCCTACATCGCCGTCACAAAAGCAGCGTTAACACATCTGTAAATCGCGCAAGTCAAAATCCGCCCAATCTTCAATGTTTTACATAAGGTTATAGTACTGTCCGTTGAGAAGTTCCTTTGGAAGTTAGAAAATTCATAGACGTAAATAATCGTTTGAATTTTCTACCTAACATATCAAAAATGACTAACAGACAAGGAGCTATTGTTTATTTAAAACAAATATTTGTTTTTAAAAATACTTTCTAAATAATGAAACTTTTAAACTGGAACTGAATAATTACAATTAAAATCACAGAATTCATATATTTAAATTAAATAACTGTCATTCAATGACATACTCAAGTTAAATGGTTTGCCAAGGAGAGGTTTTTATTTTTTTATTTTTGATAACTCTTCGGCACAGATAATGTACTTCTACAGATGACCAGAATGGTAAGTGATATTGAAAACAATTTAAGTGTTAGTGATGATTAGTGCAATGGGGGCATCTGCAGTGGTAATGGTGGTGATGAATATATAATAGGATTACTAGTACAGTTTTAGGCATGTTTTGTATTTCTTTATTTAAGCACTAACAGGCGTGCATCAATCAACGGTAGGTTTGGTCCCGCGTTTACGAATGCGTTCATCCACATATTTTTTGGGGAGTGTACTCTCGACAAGTCTGCCGCTCCTCAGGGCTGCTGTTACATCCACACAGTCGTTTTAATTTTAAAAAAACTTTGCAATTTGCAGAACTAAATAGTCCTGTGCATGCGCAGAAGTAGTAATATTCTCTTCATCGAAGCTACTGCCACGAAAGCATCCAAATACTCAAGATAATTGCCAGAGGCCGAGGTTTACATACTCATAGTTTTACTTCATATTCTAATAGCGAAATTTATACAATGCCTTTGAGCTAGAACTCGGCTAAAAGAGAAGACGTACAGTAGTGCACAAAAAAAACCGCATCACCTTTCTCACAGTTGTAATCTGCAATGTAATTCTGAAAATAAACCACTTGATTTTTCAAAATTGGAGCGTGTCATGAAGGTAATATAATCAGAAACATCATATAATATACATAAAATATATGATTACTAATTTCTACTAATAATTGTTTAAAATTTTTGAGAGCAGATTGGATTAGGAAAAAACCAATTAACATTATCTTTAGGTGATGCGGTTTTTTTAGCACTACTGTAGTATCTTAACGTCCGACATACTGTTTGGCGATTGCAATATAGCGCGATTACTAACGTTTTAGAGTGTTCTCTATGGGAAACAGCACCGTAGATAATTTTATACAATTTTCTGTTCTTTACAACTATATACAAATTTTCATCACGCATAACGCTTATTAATTGAACTTGAAACAGCCGCGTATGACTCATGGAAAGTAATATTTTTTTAAATTCATGGCAGGAACATCAAACTTAACTACATTGACTACAATGGAACAAATATATCATTAACAATCTTTTATTTTCCCAATTGTTTGTTCTTTATCATTAACATCATCAACTCTTTTTTCTTCTCTTTCGATTGCATCAAATTTCACATCTTGGCTGGTTTGGGCATGGCTGGTTATTTAGGAGGTTGTTCTATAATGACAAGTGTGTGTCTATAATGACGGCAAAAAGAGCTCCAGAGATGGAGCAAAATCTGAATTTGTACTGCGATTGATGCAATTCTGCCCCTGGCAGGTATCAGCTGTTAACGATTTGACGCCATAGTCAAACAGCTGTTGACACCATAGTGACGCCCTATGGTGTCGATCAAGCTCCCGATTGGATGAAACCGTTGAGAAAATCGCAGTATATAGAGCCAATCGCCACTGCTTTGTAATGTGACTCCCGTCGCCAAGCCTTGTGGAACCGCAGGCGCCAGCTTCTTTAACGGCAACGTATCAATGCCATACGGGTACCCTGGGAACCCCAATGGGGAGAGGGGGTCACGGGCTCCACCTCTCTTCCCTTCCCGACGGTGTCGCTGTCTCCATTCCGTTCCTGTTCCCCTTCCCGCTCTTCGTCTCCTTTCCGCTGCCCCATCCCCGCCGCCGCCGCCGCCGCCGCCGCCGCCGCCGCCGCCGCCGCCACCGCGGCGCGCTTCGTCTATATATCCGCGGCGCGCGCGTCCGGAAAACCAGCGGCGCCGCTCCCACGCGGAAGATTGATTTTCTGCCTTGTTTATCCCGCGCGTGCGGCGCGGCCCGCCTCTCCTCCGCTCCACATCCCCGCCCCACCCCGGCACGACATGACGCACACTGGCAAATAAAACGATGGAATAGAGCAGAGGAGCAGAGATACAGGCAGAGAAACGGAGAAAGGGACAGAGAGAGGCACAGAGACAGACACAGAGAGAGACAGACACAGAGAGAGACAGACACAGAGAGAGAGAGAGAATCAGAGAAAGAGAGTCAGGGAGAGAGAGTCAGAGAGAGAGTCAGAGAGAGAGAGTCAGAGAGAGAGAGTCAGAGAGAGAGTCAGAGAGAGAGAGTCAGAGAGAGAGAGTCAGAGAAAGAGAGAGTCAGAGAGAGAGTCAGAGAGAGAGAGTCAGAGAGAGAGAGTCAGAGAGAGAGAGTCAGAGAGAGAGAGTCAGAGAGAGAGTCAGAGAGAGAGTCAGAGAGAGAGAGAGTCAGAGAGAGAGAGTCAGAGAGAGAGACAGATAGAGGGAGAGACAGATGGAGATGGAGCGAAATAATAAGGGTGAACATGTGGCGGCGGGAAGTGACTGGCTAGGCTGGAAAATAAATATTAAATAAGTGAAAAAGGCTATAGAGAAAAGGAAGATACAAATGTGTACGAAAAAGAAATACAAGATTCTCTGGTTTACTAATGACGTTGAATATATTACTGAGGAAAAGAAAAGAGCATTTTTACGCTATAAAACAACAGAGATATCAGAATATCGTCAACTGTATGTTGATGCAAGGAACAAAGCAAATAAGAAAATAAGAGACCTGAAGGAGGCACACTGGGAGAAGTTCACGAAAGATATGGCGAAAGACATGTATGGTTTTCAAAAGAAAGTATGGAAGATGTTAAGGAACAGAAAATAAGTAGTAAAATAATTGCGATTGAAATGTTCTTTTGGGAAAACTGTTTTCAACAGTTATATAAAGAGACTAAGGAAAAAATTCAAGACAATCCAAATATGGATGACAACAGGGATGACATAGATGAAATTAGAGTAGGATATACATACGGTAAAGGAAACCTTAAAGAGTAGGAAAGCCCCTTGTCAAGATGAAATACATAACTAGATGTTGAAATATGGAGGCGAGAGATTAAAAGAACAGCTGGAAGTATTATTTAATACAATATTAGAACTCGGAGATGTACTACGATATTGGAAAATCAGTATTACGATACCGCTCTTTAAAAGAGTTGAGACATGATGAATGATGAGAAAAAATGAGACATTACCTTAACAACTATAGAAGTATAATCCTACTGAGTTAGATATTAAAATTATTGACGGAAATAATACTGGCAAAATTGCAAACACACTTCGAAATCAATGAGGAACAACAAGGATTCTGTACGAACAGATCAACAACAGACGCTGAATTTATAGTCCGTCAAATAGTCGAGAAAGCGATCGAATAGAACAAGCCTGCATTCTTGGGTTTTGTAGACCTCCAGAATGCATTTGATCGAGTAAGGCTACGAGATATGATAACAATTTTGAGGTTTAAACTATTGCTTAAAAATAATAGAAACCATTGAAGCTATATATACAGACGTCAAAACTAAAGTAAAAGTCTGAGACCTAACTACAGATGAAATAGAATGTGCAGATGAAATACGCCAGGCCGACTTCTAAGGTCCAGTAATCGTTCACTTGATAATGATTAAACTAATTGACTGCTTAAAAACATTGGAAAATTATATGATGGGTAACAACCATTTACATATAGTTTGCTACTCAGATGACGCAGTGCTTATTGTAGACTCTGAAGGTAATCTGCAGAGACTATTGTATGAATTCAAAACGTCAAATTATTTAATATGATAATTTCAACAGAAAAAAACAAAATCGATGGTAATATACAAAGAGCCTGTACGATGTAAGTTGGAAATAGAAGGCAATGTTATTAAGCAAGAGATGAAGTTCCAATACCAGGAAGTTGACATCTCCAATGTTCGCCATACATGCAAAGAAGCGAAGGAACACACTATGAAATGCGCTAGAATATCAGGATACTTAAGAGATGTAACATGGAAAAATGAATACCTTAGCATAGAATGTAAAGTTAAAATCTACAAGGCAATAGACATACGGAGCTGAAACGAAGAAAACAAAACAATTATACCGATCAGAGGAAATGAACACCCTGCGATCAATAGTAGGAAATACCAGGTAAGACCTAGGATGTAAGAAAACAATTTAAAATAACTGGCATTACCAAATTTGTGAAAACAAGGAAACAAGAATGGAACAATTATATCACACGAATGAGCGATGACAGACTGGTGAAGAGAGCCAGGGATATGACACCATCAGGAAACCCTGAAAGGCCGAAAAAAGATGGAAAGAAAATCTGGAGTCAACATCTAGTGAATCACAGAGATAAGGCGTGAAGAAATACAGCTGTACAACCTACATAAAAGGAGAAATAAGTGAATAAATAAAATGAAAGCAGGAGGTGAAGGAATAATAGAGACAGAATGAGAAAAAATGCTAATAACAAAATACTGAAAGCAAAATGATATTATTTGAAATTTGAAAAACAAAATCAATTAGTTCAATAAATAAATAAAATAATAAATAAACTCAGTCGTAAATTAATACACCTCGTGGTACAGGGGCCTGAGGTAGTTTTATGTAAGTGGGCATTACAGTAAGGCTGTGGGGAAAGGGTAGGAGAGAGTTCCATCCCGTCCATTGAAATACGAATAAGGGACATGCAGATGACCTGAAATTTCTCCCCGAAAATTTCGACTGTCAGGATGGGAAGGTCGCTCAAAAGGGGAAAAGGTTAAAAGATGTTCTGGTAAAAATACAGTATAACACAAAGTACATAAGTAAGGAAATGGAATACAAAGTAATTAAGTAAATATAAAATTCCTTATGTAGTAGTAATCGAGGAAACTGTATCCGTCGCTCACGTTTAGGCCCTTACCGGACCTCAACCCCGACAAATGAAGTGTCATCCGACAGGTATCGGCCTCCTGGTAGGGATCTGATCAAATTTTCTTCAGAGAATCCATTCAGAATATTCTAAAAAAATTCACTAAAAATTGCTATTTTTTTTTTAATACTAAAACGAGTTTTGGGCGACTTATGGCACCTACGAATGTTATCATTCATTCGATTCATCTTGACAAGACAAATCGATTTGCTCAATTGTTATTCGGTTCCCTCCAGAATATTATGAAAAAATTATAGAAAACTCGTTTTCTAAATTGTTTCAATGCACCCACGACTTCATTGGTAAATCGCTGTGAATTACTACACTCTCGTTTCTTCATTCTCGTTGATTTTTCAGATTGACGATAGTTAACATACTTTTGTTATGAAGTTTTTTTTTAAAACAAGTATTTTAATAGATACTTTTTCATGTAGCTTTCTATTCCCGTAAATGGACGCGCCAGGGAACTGTAATATGTTTATATTTTATTTACCTTACTAACTTCGAACAAATACAACTTTTAACATGAAAACACCAATCGGACGTGCCCCAGTAAGCTTGTAAATAAATAATAAATAAAAGGTCACCGCTAGATGGTAAGAATATTAGAAGTACGATAAGGAATTTACGAATTCGGAAACATAGAAAACAAAATGATACTAGTAAATCTTGAAAACAAATTATGTGTAAGTTGGTACAATAATTAAGTTTTACAATCAGGTAAGGATGACAATAAGATTTTGCACTAGCATTCTATTTTTGTATCTTGTTGCAAACTAGTGGTAAAACAGCTCGTACGTTCTCCCTAGTATTTTCACGCAAAATTAGTACACAAAATTTGTGTACAAAGAAGTACACAAATTTTCGAAAAAGTGTCCCTGACTTTAGATCTAAATATATTTAAGGAACAGATTTGATTAAGAGAAAAAGTCTGTATCTTTTATATTTTAGTTGTAGAAAGACGCACAAAAAATTGAACTTTTACAATTTTCGAAAAATCAGGGTTTTTCAACAATAATGAGACCTGCAGCATCCTGTTAAACGTCCTTCACACTATTAAACAATAAAATTTAATAAAAAACAATGGAGCCATTTTTTTATTTTGAAAATGTTTCAGGGGCTCCATGTAACGTACCCCCAAAAATTGAAATCGGTTTCAAATTCAAGATGCCGCGACATCAGCCATAGCAATTGAGGAATATCAATTTCAGAGAAAATCGACTGAACGGTTACGCCGTTAACGTTGTTTACAGAGACGAACGAACGGTCGGACAGGCGTTTTCAAATCATCAAATTTTTCAGTATCAAAAACCCACAAAACATGGATTATGGCTACTCGTCTTAGAATATTTTTTTCTAAATTTTGCAACTGAGCAGGGCTCTGTGATAAGAGTTTTTCTGCCGAAAATTCCCTTTTCTTCGTGGAGCATTGTGTAACTTTATCTCTACTCAGTAGGGAGAAATTAAAAGTAAGATAACACCGCCAGAGGGGAGGAGAGTTGTCATCAAACCAGCCGCGCGATCAACATATTTTAGGAAACACCTAATAAGATCTCAATCTAATTAACAGGGCCACAATAATTACGGCATTGAAATGGACTCAATGGTATGTGAATTGTATTGGAAAGGGGCATTGAATATAGAGGTAGTGGCATAAGGAGAAGATTTGACAGGTAGGTAGAATGACGATGGAAACGTACAATAGTTGACATGACTTCAGAATACACGATTCGAGAGCAATCAAAAGTTAATGAGTAATTTCCTAAAATTATATCTAACTAATTATTTACTTCACTTCATGCATTTTTGTAACCATTACGTCATATTATAAATTTATAGTTTTCCTTTTGATTCTTAATTCAATTTCCCATAACAGTGATTACTCATTAGTTTCCACACATTTACATTTTTACGCAATGATTATTGCGTAACATCCTTATAATACGACAGCAGATAATGGATAAATAATTCAATAAAAAATGAATAATTGTTTAAATAATAGGTTTCGCGAATGTTTCTATTATTCATTTAAATGGAGTTTTGTGGCAACCGTAAACAAGTTTCTGATAACTGTACCCTGCGTTATTGTGTAAAAAATTCTTTCATATACATTACAGCATTTACCAATTTGTTACAATGACTTCTCACCGTTATCTACATTCAAAATTTTCAAAGCATTAGTTGCGCATCCAGAAATAGAACTCGAGTTTCCTCTTTACACCCAGGTACTTTCAACTTCCGAAGTCAAAAATGCTTCGAACAGTTTCATTGCGCGCGCTGCTATGTTGCCCTTTATTTGACACTCAGTTGTTACCACACTGTCATCCTGTGGGATGGGATTGTTCCATTCCGGGTCGTAGTGACTAATGCGTTAAAAAATTTGAATTATTCCATTTTTTTAAAACACAATAGCAAGATCTCGAACTGAAAGACAATTAATTTAGCGGCGTAATTGACTATCTAACGACTTGTCAGGATGGTGTAAAAATATGAATTTACATTATTTACTGACAAATTCGATTAGCAGAACTCATGCTCTCTACTTGGGAATGAAAAAGAGAAAAATCGAAAAGTTAAAAAAATTGCTTCGATATGAGAAAAATGAAAGAGAATGATATTCAAGTTGTGTTTGAAACTCTGACAATACATGGATGTATTTAATTCTATCTAGCGGACCATGAATGGCAATGTTATTGCTTTTGTTCTGAAAAAGTTCTTCGATTATGTTATTTTACGACGCATGCCATTTTATCAAAAAACAAACCCGACAAGATGCATCCTATTATTTTGAAAAATGGTAACTTCATACGTATTTTTAAGTATTTACCAGAAATAAAAATTTTCAGTGTATTCAATCCTGAGTTTTTCAAAAATAACATTGCTTGATTGTTAGTTTTGCACTAATACTGCGATTTTAATACGACAAATAAAGAAGATTGCCTGACAGTAATATTAAAATACATGTCCGTCATGGTATATCCGAGTCTTTTCCCTTCTTTCCTAGTAACATCACCACAAGAAGTGAGGAGTTTGTGCAAACTGCTGCACCCCTGCACCGAGGCAACCCGTCATACATAGATGCTCTGCGGCCAATTGGAAATGCGTTGCCCCTTTGCGCACATTTTACAAATACCTAAACTGGCATCAAATTGCATGATTTTTCTCGGCAAATCTAAATATTGAATTTTATTGCAGTATTGCAAGGGTAAGATAAACTTTTCATCCTTCATTTTAATTTTTGTAGACGTACGTATAAATGCAATATAGAGCACGACGTAATATATGTAATATAGAGAAAATTATGAAATGCTGCGACAAAAGCTGATATTTTTCTACAGAAAAGAAACTTATCTTGTGGAGCCTTATACAGTACAAAAATAGTTTTTCTTAATCTTGTATTTAGTAAACTTCTTCCCCTAATACGTAGGGTAGTCTGTATTCACATTTTGGGGTTCTTAATACCGAAAAAGCGTGACTTGTTTATGTTGACTCCCGCCACGTGACCGCCATTCTGCCGTTTTGGACACCCACCCCATGGTTTCTCGGAAGATCCCACATTTCCTCGGGGCGCCTCTCGCCCCGTCTCCCTTTGCTCTTCAAACCTCTACTCCTTCCTCCCGCCTGGCGTCTGGACACACCTAGACACATCCGCGCGCCACCACGGCGCCAGACTTCCTGCTTACGAGGTTCATTTCCCAATATGTTACCCTTTCATGACATGCAAGCCATTTTGATGTATTTTTTAATTTTTCAAACATTAAAAAAATACAAAATTACACGATTTTTTAAATATTCTGTATCGTTAAAATTTATATTAAAATGTATTTTGTTTAATACATTTGTTAATATACGAACTTTAAAATATTATTTATAATGGTTTTTCAAAACTCTGACATAAAGTAACTATAAATGACTAATTTTTAAAGAAAATTTTGAATATTTTGAATATTTTCGTCATAAAATATAAACTTGTAATAAAAAGAGGTAAAAACAAGATAGAAACTATGCGACAACAAATTCTTGTTCTCGTGCGTATTCATTCCCTCTGTAAAATCAAATTCATCAGGAGTTCAGAATGTATTGGTAGATATCCAACACGATATTGTAGTTGTTTGCGGTCTGTTATCGCGCAATATCATGGAAAAATATTCTAAAAAATGTGTGTTTAAAATTATAATAATTTATTATTAACATTATTATTATTAATTCATGAACTTGAATAAATTATTAACGTTTTGCTATCTGAAACCAAACTTTCTTTTATGGTTTTGAAAAATGGACTGCTTGAACATACTTTTGTTTTTACTGATACGTTATTGCTCATTGAACCAGAGCTTGATATTAATTGGAGATCTTATCTTGATCAAGAGGATCATGAGTAGGGGGGATATGAGAGTTCTGGACCAGGAAGTGCTTATCTTATCAGCTTATCTTATCTACTTCCGGTCCAGCGCCCAACAGTGGATGTCAACAACCGGCGCCACCAATTATAATGCCCCCTTATCAGCCCCACCCCCACCCTTATCAGCCCCCACCCCCACCCTCCCCCCTCCCCACTTCCGGTCTCTCACCCCTCCCCCTCCCCCCGCCCCCACCCCACTTCCGATGTCAACAACCGGCGCCACCAATTATAACGCCGCCGAATGTCAACAACCCACCACCCCCTTCCCCCTCCCCACTTGTGCCCACCCCACCCCCTCCCCCTCCCCACTTCCGCCCGATGTCAACAACCGGCGCCACCAATTATAATGCCGCCGAATGTCAACAACCCACCACCCTTCCCCCTCCTCCGCCCACCCGATGTAAACAACCGGCGCCATCAATTATAATGCCCCCACCGACCGGGGTCACCCCCCCCTTGCGACCTCTGGTGGCGAATTGTGGAAGCGTATGTGTCTGCGCTCTGGCGGTGAATTGTGGAAGCGTGTGTGTGTGTGTATATGTTTCAAAAATGCTGCTGCCTGAAGCGGATTCGAACCAGTCTCAATCCCCCTGAGGCGACCAGCACTCTGGCTCTGAGCTACGGTGACATCTCGAGTCAAGCTGTCTGCTTTGGGGTACAGATATTACACGCGGTCGGGAGGGCGCGCTGCGGATGCTGAGTCGGGCGGGGGCCGCTGAGGGTGCGCGCTGCGGAAGTAGATAAGATAGCGGGGGGCAGGGGGCGCTGAGGGCGCGCGCTGCGGATGTTGATAAGATAGCGGCGGGCAGGGGCCGGCGCGGGTGTCGGAGGACGCGCGCTGCGCAGACTAATGAGTATAGAGATGCGCGCGCTCTCTAGGAGCCGGAGAACGAGAGGAGATGGCGCTGTGCGTCGGGGCGCGCATTTTGAATGCACTCTATATAAGATAGCCAGCCGCGCGTCTCTCTCTCTCTCTCTCGAGTCGAGAGCGCTGACGTTCGCTGTCCCGCTGAAAAGACTTTCATAATAAAAAAAGGGAAACCCTAAAAGGCGGTGATAGGAAAAAACAAATGAAAAACAATACAAATTGAAAGAATGTTTTTTGTTTATTGAAAACAAAAGAATTATGAAATTATTTTCTCACATACATTTCACAAGCAGTTTTATTGTTTTAACAATCGTTTCTATTAATTTTCTCCAAATGATGTGTTTACTTTAAAAAACATAGAAAATATCATTATTTCTTTTATATTACATATCCTTTGCAAAGAGAGGTTGTGTTTGTAATTGCATGTTTTCATTGAAGTTTCATAGACATTTCAAATTTTCTTTCATCACATTTCAAAACATTTGCATGCTTAGATATTTTATGGAGAAATTCACACATGTTTGAACATTTTTCATTACATACTGTATATATTTAATGTTCTATCTAATCTATGAAGAACTTAAAATGAGTTTTTACATAATTTGTATAAATAGCACATCATTCTTAGATCCTAACTGCATACAGTTGTATTTTCATATTGTTATACTACGCTTTATAACCCTCTGTACATACACTAGATTGTCAAAACGAGTACAACCTCGAGACTGTGCTGACGTAGATGGGCGTCAATCTTCGTCACTGTGGACTGGAGGCCGGTGCCGTATTTTCGAATGGGCAACACAGCGTCTGGATGGATTGACGAACGCGAGTGCTGTCGCAGTGCCGACCGGTGAAGGAAGTGGTCAAGTCAAGGACAGCTAGCGCTTCAGCGTCGTGAGAATAAACTCTTCTGGTTGAGGAGATCTCATTTTACCAACTCCTTTCGCCCCGTATGATTTGTGTGCACTGTCCAGGGGGATGGGGACACGCTGAGGGAGCGTTCAAAGCTTTCTGGATGACGCAATAGCGCACGAATATGTCGTCAGCTTCACAGCACATGTCACCGCATCCCATACCACTTTCTCGTGACAGCCAATCACATGTGAAGAATTTTTTCCTTATCTTCTTCGACATCTGATGATTCTTTTTCTTCCTCGTGACAGCGTCGGTCAGCACACATCAACGGTCGATCGATAGGTTGCAGTGTAGTAGGGGCGCTGAAGACTGTTGTTGTAGGCGATGATGGCGCGGCGTCGCGGAGACTGACCCAATTTACCACCGCTTCTTCCACGCATCATACGCTTCTTCGTCTAAGTGAGTTTGTTCCATGGCGACAGGCGATGGACGAGTGTTGAGGCCAACGTGATTGCAAACGCTCCCCCCTACTACTAGTTGAAAGTGATTCATCATAAATCTCCCTACTACTAAAAGTGTCTAACAATAAAATATATAAAAAATTTAAAAATACTACTAAAAATGTCTAATCATTATATAAAAAGTTTAAAAATGAATGCTAATCTAACTGAACCCCGCCTGCAGGGACGAGCGTGCACGCTGAAGAAGAAGAAGAAGAAGAAACGGACGGACGCGTACGCAGGATGCGGAAATGACCCCATGGCAGACTTGTAAATTTATCGATCCAATAGCGTTTGTCGTCGGACACGGACAACGAACGCTTGTTTTGAACAAATGAATAATTGATATGGGATTTGGACCGAATAGTACATTGTTTGTCGATTCTATTTTCGTTTCGAAATAAACAGTCCAAATAATTTTGAAATTTATAGCGTTTGACGACCGAACGTTGTACTCCCTTCGCCCGAGAAGAACATGCCCGAGATCGGGTTTCGATGGAGTACATTTTTGGACGTAAACCTACATAGCCGAGCAGGGGATCACTTCCGCATTCGTCCTTAAACAACCCTAAGACCTTTTTATTGCGAGGTGTCACACCAAATGCGTTATCGGGAGCGAAACAGGATGTATCAAACCAGGATGGATGCCGATTCATCTCAGCGTACACACTCGTGGAAGTAGAAAGAATGAATGAATCGGTATCCATGTAGAGAAGGTGAAGGTCACAAAGATGTTTTTGACAGTAATTATAAAAAAAGTCATACATTCTATGCTTCGAAATTTCTAATATACAAAACCCCAAATAGATGGGCTTTGTGAACTTCACCTCCGTTTTTCGCAACTCGATGGTCATGAGATCGCCATTCACGTGGTGACTACGCACGAAAGCGGGATCGGCGATGAGACGTCTGGCCCCGCACCTCCCCTCCCACTTGTTCACGAGATAAATGCGTCGGTGGTTGCGCACGTCCTCCATCGACTTGCCGTAAATTGAATTGTTCATGAGTTTGAAAAATTTATCCTCGAAATCGGAGGACGCGCGCTGTCGACGTGCGTTGTTCAGGTCCATGTACGTGGCAAGCCAAGGTCGTTGCGAAAAAGAGAGAACGCGGTGAATTTTCGTGAGTTGCACTCCCAACTCGAGGGCCTGAACTAAATTTCGAATGTGAATGATGTAACGACGCTTGGGGAGCAGCGTCGCTAGCAACTTGGCTTGCCTGCTCTTCGAGTCGGGGGGGACGCGGGTTTCCGGACAGGGCGGCAAATCGCTCAAGCGATCGTGGATGGCGTCAGGATAGTCGAGGTCGACCTCCAAAACGTATCCCCGGTCGACTTCCGCAGCCGCCTCTGCGATGTTCAACCGCTCGATGTCGGTTTCCGGCATCCACCGGAAGTCGCCCACCGGAAGCGGATGTGACATCGAGAAACCATATAAGTTATTCGCGTCGACGTAGGCGAGATAAGATGCCTTATCGCTTGGCCGGAAGCGTTCACCCGCAAAGGGGTGATTGGCCTCAGCGTGACGACCGATCACTTGCACGAGTCCCCCCCGGATGCCCCGTTCGAAAAAGAGAACCATGTCGATGTCTGTGAGTAGCTCTAGTCGAACGCCGGTGGTTTTCAACATGGCGTCCCACGAAAGCCCGGGAGCGGTGTAGTAAAAGAGAGGATCGAGCCCGTACACCTCCAAACACAAATTTCGAAAGGTTTCCATCGTGTCGGTTTCTAACAGCACGTCGACTTTCAAGTACAAATCGGCGTACTGCAGCAAATTTTGAATAGAGAACGCGTCCCACACGGCCTGCGCGTGCGCGTACTCCGAGTCCGACACGGGTGTGTCTGTGAGGCGACTGTAAAAGGCGTCGGGCGACGGTAACCTCGTGTCGTCCAATTTGGACATGTCATTGACATAATCGTAGGGAAACACACCCTTCCTTCTGGCCAACTCGAAAAGGCGATCGTCGGGAAAGGCTGCACGGGTGAACTTCAAATCGGCCGAATCGAGCGATCGACTTAAAGTGTCGAGCGATGCACCTAAAAATTTCAATGAATCTAAAAAGCGTAGTTCCACTTTCCCGATTCTCTGGGAAATCGCCACGAATCTCTCGTGATTGTGTGGAACCACGCGCAGCCCGTCGTTGTTCATACAGTTCTTTTCGCCCCAGGCCTGAAGGAGAAAATGCCAATCGTAACCGCTCCCGTTGTGCATGACGACGGGGATGAACTTTGGTGCGGGAAAGTTGACGTTGCACGCTTGATGAGCCGCGCCGCGAAAGACACCCGAAAAATGATCGTGGTCCCTGACGCGAACGGAATTTGGAAGAAAAGGTCCTTTGCATATGTGGCATACATCGGAATTTTGAAAAGACGCCTCGTTTTCGTTGTTCATCACGAGGGGAGAAGGATGACTCAAAAGTTGCTCATAATCTTTCGCGAGACCTTCTAAGAATGCTAATAATTGTATCGCGACGTCGGGACCGTGAAAGTTGACCAGTTGATTTCGCGACTCATCAAACGAGCACACCACTTGAAGCGCGGCCGAAAAGGGTTTGTGAATTTGATACGGTTGAAGGAAGGATCCATTCAACG
Organism: Gryllus longicercus; assembly: GCA_038098605.1. Lineage (NCBI taxonomy): Eukaryota > Metazoa > Arthropoda > Insecta > Orthoptera > Gryllidae > Gryllus > Gryllus longicercus. Next base: position 517,914 of record JAZDUA010000329.1, on the reverse strand, counting down.
ACGGCTCACACGAAGACACGGGGACCGTGAGCGCTTCGAAGTCAACATAAACCGCGATCGGGCATCGTTGTTGTCTTTCGATGTGCTGAAATTGCATGAAGCGCTCCTCCTCTTTGCTCGTCTCCGACGGAAGGATCAAACGTGCGGGGGCCCCCACGGATCGACAATCAATTTCGTGAGCCTCGAGATGCGCTTGCGAGTAAAACACATTCAAACATCTGTCGCAAACGAAAATCCTACCATTGTGAACCGTATGTTGAGATCCAATCAGTCTACTTAAATTTTTGATCCAAACGTAATGGGACTGTCCGCCATCGCCATGAATCAACAAGAAATTGAAATGGTTCTCTTTCTTCGACCCCGAAAAGTGTACAGGACCTACGATTTTCCAAGTTTTGTTGGCCGAATCAAACTCTAACGTGAAAACATTGAATGAAAAGCTAGAATTTTGACGTTCGAAACGTTTGATCTCGTGAACGGGCAGGGGCCAGGAGATGCCGCGCAAATCGAGACTGGTTTCCAATTCATCGAAAAGGGTTTGATAGGTACCGGTACGATTAGAATGCAAAATTTTGATGTGTGGGGGCTGACGTTTATGAAAAAGAGCCGAAGCCACCGCCCACAGGAAACATTTCTCGTCTCGATTTTGCACGTTGATCACAGCATGACGACTCGCGATGGTTGCCGGAAGAGGAAGATAAGATGAGGCAGAATGAGCGATAGGTTCAAACAAGTGAGCCGAAACATGAAGAGCGACGATAGAGGCCAACGATTTCCCGGAATCTCTCTCGGAAAACTCGTCGAATTTGGAATTTATAGGTTGTGCTATATGAGAAAGGAAAAATTCCGAAATGTCATCCGCTTGCGTTAACACAGCCGTTCGTGCCGAAAGAAAGATAGGCTGCAGCACCCCTACAATTTCGTGCGTCTCGACGTTCTCTTTCTCAATTAAAAATTGACACTCGAGTTGCGCGAAAATTTTGAAATTAGATCGACCGAGAGTGTTGTTGAGCTCTTCAAACATCTTACGATGGAAGGGAACACGACAACGGTTGAGAAACTCGACCGGATTCGCAATGTCATGTGGGGGAGGAGGATTCAAAATGACACCTCGAAATACACGGGCGTTTAAAGACTGAACGACGTCCGTCCATTGGGGAGCGTTTGCAATGTCTTGTTGTTGTTGTTGTTGGTACGGGTAATCTATAGAATCAAACAAAACACACACATAAATGATAATCATACAACACATCACTAACCACTCCTATTAAAAGAAATTTATTTTACCATCCTCACGCTGCGGAGAAGACACTTCCGCTTGTCGACCTGCATGAGACTCACTCTCGTCACGAATGTGCCGATTTAATAGAATTTTCTTCATCTCAAATCGAATCACTGAATGCTAACAATCACAGCGTTGAATCACACGTGACTAACACGACGTCAACACTCAAATAGCAGTACACAAGACAGAGTTGAATCACACGTGACTAACACGACGTCAACACTCAAATAGCAGTACACAAGAAGGTCCGCACACTTCAAGAGCAAATGGCAGACTAATGGTAGAGCTCTGTGGACATGGAGTTTTAAACCCTATGTTATCTCACACTATCACATCCAGCACGTGCAGTGCGCATGCGCAGAAGCCATTCATCACTCCCCAAGCGATAGTGATAAGAACAGCAGTCGACATGTTCACAGCCGGAAGTTATAATTAGGAAAACAGGATGTCATTGATATCACTCGAGCGCCGGAAGTTATAATTAGGAAAACAGGATGTCATTGATATCACTCGAGCGCCGGAAGAGATAATTAGGAAAACAGGATGTCATTGATATCACTCGAGCGCCGGAAGAGATAGTGGAAGCATACGCCGATCCAGCGAACATTCTAATTGGTGCACCGGAAGAGATAGTGGAAGCATACGCCGGTCCAGCTGACATTCTAATTGGAGCACCGGAAGAGATAGTGGAAGCATTCGGGGGTCCAGCGGACATTCTAATTGGAGCATCGGAAGAGAGAGTGGAGTCACACACTGATAATTTAATAATCTCAACGCGCCGACTTAAAAAGGGGTTCCATTCGAGCAACGCTCACTCGCTCGCTTGCCCCCACTAGCAAGACACCATGACGTAAACACAATTGAAGACGCTATTGGCAAATGACGACCAGACTTAAAAAGAAAATTAAATAAACTGACGAGATGAGATAAACTAACCTAGACCAGCATAAGCAAGCTTTCAGACTTTCCTAAAAGAAATTCACCCGTCATCTAGGAGTATGCGGCATACATAGAATAAAAAGACAAAAACAAGAATTTTCATACATAAAACTAGGTTCACAAGTGGCAAATTCTGATTTTGAGAAAACATCTCTTATAGTTGACTACATTCAAAAGCCATTCAACCCAGTTGAAAACGATCGCTTTCATCAACAAGTAGAGGAATTCAATCAGAAACCACTATATACAGCTCCAATCAATATAAAGTACCGCATCAGAAATTAAACAAGAAATCAAAAACTAAGACATCAGCAGGGACTTTATTTCTAACAAAGTTCTAAAAGAGTTAAATAACAATTCGATAGCAGACATAACAACAATATTTAACGCAGCATGTAGAATAGGTTACTCTCACAACGATTGGAAAATTCCTTCCGAAAACCAGGAAAGAATCCAAATGATCCAGCGAACTATGAACCTATAACCCTACTCCCGTCATCGACGAAACTATTAGAGAAACTGATATGAAAACGACTCATAAATTTCATGACAAACACATCCCAGACACACAATTTGCATTTCGATCTAACCACTCCACAACACATCAAATATTACGGTTTACCGAATATACGGCACAAGGATGCCGTACCAAACAAAGCAATATTCCTAGACACCACCAAAGCGTTTGACAAAATATGGCATCAAGGCCTTCTCTACAAATGAAATAGGCACTCCAGACTACTTATTTCCACTGATGAAATGTTTTCTAAATCAAAGAAAGTTCCAATTCAAAATGAATCCTTACGTCAGAACAGGGCTGGCTCAAGGCCATTATCATCGATATTATTCAATTTCCGATTATTCAAATCTAATAGATTCGCAAATAGCGCGAATAGCGAATAGCAAATAGCGCAAATAGCTTTTTAACTGGAAATAATACATAGATTAAACGTAGTTGAAGACTATCGGCCTGTCAATGCTAGCGGAGCGCGGAATTATTGCATATCATTTAAGTGAAAAATATTGTCGCCAACCAGAATGTCACTCCGTGTTATAGGAAGTAAATGCTACATCCAATAGTAAATACCCAAGGAATAAGTGATAGCAAGGAATTATAATTATGCGTTCTATGCCGAATGATAGAAGGGAAGTGTATTCTCGAGGCACGGGTATTACAACCTAACGTATCAACTTTACCTTTCTAAGGACTTATCGACAGTAGCTGCTTTTTAACTAAGGAACTAAACAAATACAAAAAACATTGCCATCGAAAGTATCATAAACGCCTTTTTCAGTTTGCAAAACTGCAAGAAACACCATTTCCGACACTTCTGCTGCTGGGTTGTATGCATAAAAATTAAAATGTCTAAACAATCGTGTCTTACAAAAAATACAAATATTTACAATGAGCAATCAGTATGAATACATTCTACAATTCCGAAAAGTTGGGGTTTCATAAGAAAGTGTCTGCCATCGGAGAAATTTCAAATTCACTATCATATAATATACTACCAAGAATGTAGTAATTTTGTACTGGACTATACACAATTAAAAAATGGATGCAATTGAATCACATTATGGGTTCATTTCTGATTTTTTCTCATTTTCAATCAAAATTTAGGCCTATGGACACTTTGGAGTGGTGATTTAGATATAATAATTTTATTTTTATAATAATAAAACGAAAAAATTGCAATTTTTTATTTATGAGTGAAATCTCAAATATGCTACTTACCGCTGTTATTGAATCTAAAGGTTCTGCAATGTTTATGTCTAGAGAAAAAATGAAGCCTGCAACTTTAGTTGTTCTTAACCAATTACCCTAATATATTAGAAAATTCTCCAATCACTTCCAATACATTTTTTGTTGCAAATATTTTATGTTTAAAAACATTCAAGCAATTATTCCTTTGATGCATAGAACAGAGCAATCCAGTGCTGTTGTGTTTAAGATTCTACTGCAATTTTGAATCAAAGCAGAGCATAGCGGGCTCCTGACAATCCACTCGCTTGATCAATTTTATGTCAATGACTCTTCTAGTGAAATTGTAACTGAGCCAGTCGCTCAGACCGTTTGAAATGTATGCAGGAATGTTAAAATCACATAAGTCGCAATGTTTAAAAGCTGTTTTTAACGCCATTTCTTGGTTGAGAAAACGGAGTATTCCCCACCCCATCCCCGTCACTTGATCCAGAAACTTTTCATTATGCTAAGACATATTTACGAGACTGTGGGAGATTAAAACGCCGCGCATTGTAGCCTCTACACAGGGTTTGGATGTATATTCAATCTTTTTATTGATAATCACAATGTTGTATTCAAAAAAATCTTATGTCATATGATAAGAAGTAAGAAATATGTGATGTTCAGTGCAGTTCGTACGAAAAGTACATGTTCACTTAAAAAAATTAAAAAATTCACAATAGAACGCATTTGTAATAAGAGACAGATTACAAAGAATTTGCCTTCACAATTTTGAGACGGGGCCCCCCGGGGAAGTTTTCTCAAATTTTACCGTAAAGATCCAAAGGAAAGAATTGCACCTCCCGCGAACCTTCGGACATTTTCTTCAAACATTTTTTCTGCGTCTTTTTCAATGGTACTCAAGCAGTAGACTGAAAAGTGGATTTCTCTCGAATATCAGGAAACAGGGGGGGGGTATCACAGACCACACCCGGGCTTCGGCACCCTCACTATCTCCAAGCACCCTCGCGCGCTTGCCGCGGAGCACGCCCCCCCCCACGCCAGTCGCCGGCGGTGGAGCGAGACGTGATGGTGAATGTGGTGGTGGTGGATGTGGTGGTGGTGGTGGTGATGGTGGTGGTGGTGGTGGTGGTGGCAGTGCCGGAAGAGGTGGATCGTCTACATCTATATAAATGAACAACAGATTATGCAAATTCCTCCAAAAGTTCAACAGAAGGTATTTCTGTGCCTCAAAGTTTTTGAAATTTTTAGAAATGTAGTCTAGAAGGGTTTATTATTAGTTCTCTGAGTAGTTGTCGATTGCCTTTAAACCATGACACAATTATGCAAGTTCCTCCAAAAGTTCAACAGAAGATATTTCTGGGCCTCAAAGTTTTTGAAATTTTTAGAAATGTAGTCTAGAAGGGTTTATTATTAGTTCTCTGAGTAGTTGTCGATTGCGTTTAAACCATGCCGCAATTATACAAATTCCTCCCAAAGTTCAACAGAATGTATTTCTGGACCTGAAAATTTTGAAATTTTTAGAAATGTCACCACCACCACCATCACCACATCCACCACCACCAAATCCACCACCACCATCACCACCACCACCACATCCACCACCACCACATTCACCATCACGTCTCGCTCCACCGCCGGCGACTGGCGTGGGGGGGGGGGCGTGCTCCGCGGCAAGCGCGCGAGGGTGCTTGGAGATAGTGAGGGTGCCGAAGCCCGGGTGTGGTCTGTGATACCCCCCCCCCCCTGTTTCCTGATATTCGAGAGAAATCCACTTTTCAGTCTACTGCTTGAGTACCATTGAAAAAGACGCAGAAAAAATGTTTGAAGAAAATGTCCGAAGGTTCGCGGGAGGTGCAATTCTTTCCTTTGGATCTTTACGGTAAAATTTGAGAAAACTTCCCCGGGGGGCCCCGTCTCAAAATTGTGAAGGCAAATTCTTTGTAATCTGTCTCTTATTACAAATGCGTTCTATTGTGAATTTTTTAATTTTTTTAAGTGAACATGTACTTTTCGTACGAACTGCACTGAACATCACATATTTCTTACTTCTTATCATATGACATAAGATTTTTTTGAATACAACATTGTGATTATCAATAAAAAGATTGAATATACATCCAAACCCTGTGTAGAGGCTACAATGCGCGGCGTTTTAATCTCCCACAGTCTCGTAAATATGTCTTAGCATAATGAAAAGTTTCTGGATCAAGTGACGGGGATGGGGTGGGGAATACTCCGTTTTCTCAACCAAGAAATGGCGTTAAAAACAGCTTTTAAACATTGCGACTTATGTGATTTTAACATTCCTGCATACATTTCAAACGGTCTGAGCGACTGGCTCAGTTACAATTTCACTAGAAGAGTCATTGACATAAAATTGATCAAGCGAGTGGATTGTCAGGAGCCCGCTATGCTCTGCTTTGATTCAAAATTGCAGTAGAATCTTAAACACAACAGCACTGGATTGCTCTGTTCTATGCATCAAAGGAATAATTGCTTGAATGTTTTTAAACATAAAATATTTGCAACAAAAAATGTATTGGAAGTGATTGGAGAATTTTCTAATATATTAGGGTAATTGGTTAAGAACAACTAAAGTTGCAGGCTTCATTTTTTTCTCTAGACATAAACATTGCAGAACCTTTAGATTCAATAACAGCGGTAAGTAGCATATTTGAGATTTCACTCATAAATAAAAAATTGCAATTTTTTCGTTTTATTATTATAAAAATAAAATTATTATATCTAAATCACCACTCCAAAGTGTCCATAGGCCTAAATTTTGATTGAAAATGAGAAAAAATCAGAAATGAACCCATAATGTGATTCAATTGCATCCATTTTTTAATTGTGTATAGTCCAGTACAAAATTACTACATTCTTGGTAGTATATTATATGATAGTGAATTTGAAATTTCTCCGATGGCAGACACTTTCTTATGAAACCCCAACTTTTCGGAATTGTAGAATGTATTCATACTGATTGCTCATTGTAAATATTTGTATTTTTTGTAAGACACGATTGTTTAGACATTTTAATTTTTATGCATACAACCCAGCAGCAGAAGTGTCGGAAATGGTGTTTCTTGCAGTTTTGCAAACTGAAAAAGGCGTTTATGATACTTTCGATGGCAATGTTTTTTGTATTTGTTTAGTTCCTTAGTTAAAAAGCAGCTACTGTCGATAAGTCCTTAGAAAGGTAAAGTTGATACGTTAGGTTGTAATACCCGTGCCTCGAGAATACACTTCCCTTCTATCATTCGGCATAGAACGCATAATTATAATTCCTTGCTATCACTTATTCCTTGGGTATTTACTATTGGATGTAGCATTTACTTCCTATAACACGGAGTGACATTCTGGTTGGCGACAATATTTTTCACTTAAATGATATGCAATAATTCCGCGCTCCGCTAGCATTGACAGGCCGATAGTCTTCAACTACGTTTAATCTATGTATTATTTCCAGTTAAAAAGCTATTTGCGCTATTTGCTATTCGCTATTCGCGCTATTTGCGAATCTATTAGATTTGAATAATCGGAAATTGAATAATATCGATGATAATGGCCTTGAGCCAGCCCTGTTCTGACGTAAGGATTCATTTTGAATTGGAACTTTCTTTGATTTAGAAAACATTTCATCAGTGGAAATAAGTAGTCTGGAGTGCCTATTTCATTTGTAGAGAAGGCCTTGATGCCATATTTTGTCAAACGCTTTGGTGGTGTCTAGGAATATTGCTTTGTTTGGTATGGCATCCTTGTGCCGTATATTCGGTAAACCGTAATATTTGATGTGTTGTGGAGTGGTTAGATCGAAATGCAAATTGTGTGTCTGGGATGTGTTTGTCATGAAATTTATGAGTCGTTTTCATATCAGTTTCTCTAATAGTTTCGTCGATGACGGGAGTAGGGTTATAGGTTCATAGTTCGCTGGATCATTTGGATTCTTTCCTGGTTTTCGGAAGGAATTTTCCAATCGTTGTGAGAGTAACCTATTCTACATGCTGCGTTAAATATTGTTGTTATGTCTGCTATCGAATTGTTATTTAACTCTTTTAGAACTTTGTTAGAAATAAAGTCCCTGCTGATGTCTTAGTTTTTGATTTCTTGTTTAATTTCTGATGCGGTACTTTATATTGATTGGAGCTGTATATAGTGGTTTCTGATTGAATTCCTCTACTTGTTGATGAAAGCGATCGTTTTCAACTGGGTTGAATGGCTTTTGAATGTAGTCAACTATAAGAGATGTTTTCTCAAAATCAGAATTTGCCACTTGTGAACCTAGTTTTATGTATGAAAATTCTTGTTTTTGTCTTTTTATTCTATGTATGCCGCATACTCCTAGATGACGGGTGAATTTCTTTTAGGAAAGTCTGAAAGCTTGCTTATGCTGGTCTAGGTTAGTTTATCTCATCTCGTCAGTTTATTTAATTTTCTTTTTAAGTCTGGTCGTCATTTGCCAATAGCGTCTTCAATTGTGTTTACGTCATGGTGTCTTGCTAGTGGGGGCAAGCGAGCGAGTGAGCGTTGCTCGAATGGAACCCCTTTTTAAGTCGGCGCGTTGAGATTATTAAATTATCAGTGTGTGACTCCACTCTCTCTTCCGATGCTCCAATTAGAATGTCCGCTGGACCCCCGAATGCTTCCACTATCTCTTCCGGTGCTCCAATTAGAATGTCAGCTGGACCGGCGTATGCTTCCACTATCTCTTCCGGTGCACCAATTAGAATGTTCGCTGGATCGGCGTATGCTTCCACTATCTCTTCCGGCGCTCGAGTGATATCAATGACATCCTGTTTTCCTAATTATCTCTTCCGGCGCTCGAGTGATATCAATGACATCCTGTTTTCCTAATTATAACTTCCGGCGCTCGAGTGATATCAATGACATCCTGTTTTCCTAATTATAACTTCCGGCTGTGAACATGTCGACTGCTGTTCTTATCACTATCGCTTGGGGAGTGATGAATGGCTTCTGCGCATGCGCACTGCACGTGCTGGATGTGATAGTGTGAGATAACATAGGGTTTAAAACTCCATGTCCACAGAGCTCTACCATTAGTCTGCCATTTGCTCTTGAAGTGTGCGGACCTTCTTGTGTACTGCTATTTGAGTGTTGACGTCGTGTTAGTCACGTGTGATTCAACTCTGTCTTGTGTACTGCTATTTGAGTGTTGACGTCGTGTTAGTCACGTGTGATTCAACGCTGTGATTGTTAGCATTCAGTGATTCGATTTGAGATGAAGAAAATTCTATTAAATCGGCACATTCGTGACGAGAGTGAGTCTCATGCAGGTCGACAAGCGGAAGTGTCTTCTCCGCAGCGTGAGGATGGTAAAATAAATTTCTTTTAATAGGAGTGGTTAGTGATGTGTTGTATGATTATCATTTATGTGTGTGTTTTGTTTGATTCTATAGATTACCCGTACCAACAACAACAACAACAAGACATTGCAAACGCTCCCCAATGGACGGACGTCGTTCAGTCTTTAAACGCCCGTGTATTTCGAGGTGTCATTTTGAATCCTCCTCCCCCACATGACATTGCGAATCCGGTCGAGTTTCTCAACCGTTGTCGTGTTCCCTTCCATCGTAAGATGTTTGAAGAGCTCAACAACACTCTCGGTCGATCTAATTTCAAAATTTTCGCGCAACTCGAGTGTCAATTTTTAATTGAGAAAGAGAACGTCGAGACGCACGAAATTGTAGGGGTGCTGCAGCCTATCTTTCTTTCGGCACGAACGGCTGTGTTAACGCAAGCGGATGACATTTCGGAATTTTTCCTTTCTCATATAGCACAACCTATAAATTCCAAATTCGACGAGTTTTCCGAGAGAGATTCCGGGAAATCGTTGGCCTCTATCGTCGCTCTTCATGTTTCGGCTCACTTGTTTGAACCTATCGCTCATTCTGCCTCATCTTATCTTCCTCTTCCGGCAACCATCGCGAGTCGTCATGCTGTGATCAACGTGCAAAATCGAGACGAGAAATGTTTCCTGTGGGCGGTGGCTTCGGCTCTTTTTCATAAACGTCAGCCCCCACACATCAAAATTTTGCATTCTAATCGTACCGGTACCTATCAAACCCTTTTCGATGAATTGGAAACCAGTCTCGATTTGCGCGGCATCTCCTGGCCCCTGCCCGTTCACGAGATCAAACGTTTCGAACGTCAAAATTCTAGCTTTTCATTCAATGTTTTCACGTTAGAGTTTGATTCGGCCAACAAAACTTGGAAAATCGTAGGTCCTGTACACTTTTCGGGGTCGAAGAAAGAGAACCATTTCAATTTCTTGTTGATTCATGGCGATGGCGGACAGTCCCATTACGTTTGGATCAAAAATTTAAGTAGACTGATTGGATCTCAACATACGGTTCACAATGGTAGGATTTTCGTTTGCGACAGATGTTTGAATGTGTTTTACTCGCAAGCGCATCTCGAGGCTCACGAAATTGATTGTCGATCCGTGGGGGCCCCCGCACGTTTGATCCTTCCGTCGGAGACGAGCAAAGAGGAGGAGCGCTTCATGCAATTTCAGCACATCGAAAGACAACAACGATGCCCGATCGCGGTTTATGTTGACTTCGAAGCGCTCACGGTCCCCGTGTCTTCGTGTGAGCCGTCGTTGAATGGATCCTTCCTTCAACCGTATCAAATTCACAAACCCTTTTCGGCCGCGCTTCAAGTGGTGTGCTCGTTTGATGAGTCGCGAAATCAACTGGTCAACTTTCACGGTCCCGACGTCGCGATACAATTATTAGCATTCTTAGAAGGTCTCGCGAAAGATTATGAGCAACTTTTGAGTCATCCTTCTCCCCTCGTGATGAACAACGAAAACGAGGCGTCTTTTCAAAATTCCGATGTATGCCACATATGCAAAGGACCTTTTCTTCCAAATTCCGTTCGCGTCAGGGACCACGATCATTTTTCGGGTGTCTTTCGCGGCGCGGCTCATCAAGCGTGCAACGTCAACTTTCCCGCACCAAAGTTCATCCCCGTCGTCATGCACAACGGGAGCGGTTACGATTGGCATTTTCTCCTTCAGGCCTGGGGCGAAAAGAACTGTATGAACAACGACGGGCTGCGCGTGGTTCCACACAATCACGAGAGATTCGTGGCGATTTCCCAGAGAATCGGGAAAGTGGAACTACGCTTTTTAGATTCATTGAAATTTTTAGGTGCATCGCTCGACACTTTAAGTCGATCGCTCGATTCGGCCGATTTGAAGTTCACCCGTGCAGCCTTTCCCGACGATCGCCTTTTCGAGTTGGCCAGAAGGAAGGGTGTGTTTCCCTACGATTATGTCAATGACATGTCCAAATTGGACGACACGAGGTTACCGTCGCCCGACGCCTTTTACAGTCGCCTCACAGACACACCCGTGTCGGACTCGGAGTACGCGCACGCGCAGGCCGTGTGGGACGCGTTCTCTATTCAAAATTTGCTGCAGTACGCCGATTTGTACTTGAAAGTCGACGTGCTGTTAGAAACCGACACGATGGAAACCTTTCGAAATTTGTGTTTGGAGGTGTACGGGCTCGATCCTCTCTTTTACTACACCGCTCCCGGGCTTTCGTGGGACGCCATGTTGAAAACCACCGGCGTTCGACTAGAGCTACTCACAGACATCGACATGGTTCTCTTTTTCGAACGGGGCATCCGGGGGGGACTCGTGCAAGTGATCGGTCGTCACGCTGAGGCCAATCACCCCTTTGCGGGTGAACGCTTCCGGCCAAGCGATAAGGCATCTTATCTCGCCTACGTCGACGCGAATAACTTATATGGTTTCTCGATGTCACATCCGCTTCCGGTGGGCGACTTCCGGTGGATGCCGGAAACCGACATCGAGCGGTTGAACATCGCAGAGGCGGCTGCGGAAGTCGACCGGGGATACGTTTTGGAGGTCGACCTCGACTATCCTGACGCCATCCACGATCGCTTGAGCGATTTGCCGCCCTGTCCGGAAACCCGCGTCCCCCCCGACTCGAAGAGCAGGCAAGCCAAGTTGCTAGCGACGCTGCTCCCCAAGCGTCGTTACATCATTCACATTCGAAATTTAGTTCAGGCCCTCGAGTTGGGAGTGCAACTCACGAAAATTCACCGCGTTCTCTCTTTTTCGCAACGACCTTGGCTTGCCACGTACATGGACCTGAACAACGCACGTCGACAGCGCGCGTCCTCCGATTTCGAGGATAAATTTTTCAAACTCATGAACAATTCAATTTACGGCAAGTCGATGGAGGACGTGCGCAACCACCGACGCATTTATCTCGTGAACAAGTGGGAGGGGAGGTGCGGGGCCAGACGTCTCATCGCCGATCCCGCTTTCGTGCGTAGTCACCACGTGAATGGCGATCTCATGACCATCGAGTTGCGAAAAACGGAGGTGAAGTTCACAAAGCCCATCTATTTGGGGTTTTGTATATTAGAAATTTCGAAGCATAGAATGTATGACTTTTTTTATAATTACTGTCAAAAACATCTTTGTGACCTTCACCTTCTCTACATGGATACCGATTCATTCATTCTTTCTACTTCCACGAGTGTGTACGCTGAGATGAATCGGCATCCATCCTGGTTTGATACATCCTGTTTCGCTCCCGATAACGCATTTGGTGTGACACCTCGCAATAAAAAGGTCTTAGGGTTGTTTAAGGACGAATGCGGAAGTGATCCCCTGCTCGGCTATGTAGGTTTACGTCCAAAAATGTACTCCATCGAAACCCGATCTCGGGCATGTTCTTCTCGGGCGAAGGGAGTACAACGTTCGGTCGTCAAACGCTATAAATTTCAAAATTATTTGGACTGTTTATTTCGAAACGAAAATAGAATCGACAAACAATGTACTATTCGGTCCAAATCCCATATCAATTATTCATTTGTTCAAAACAAGCGTTCGTTGTCCGTGTCCGACGACAAACGCTATTGGATCGATAAATTTACAAGTCTGCCATGGGGTCATTTCCGCATCCTGCGTACGCGTCCGTCCGTTTCTTCTTCTTCTTCTTCTTCAGCGTGCACGCTCGTCCCTGCAGGCGGGGTTCAGTTAGATTAGCATTCATTTTTAAACTTTTTATATAATGATTAGACATTTTTAGTAGTATTTTTAAATTTTTTATATATTTTATTGTTAGACACTTTTAGTAGTAGGGAGATTTATGATGAATCACTTTCAACTAGTAGTAGGGGGGGAGCGTTTGCAATCACGTTGGCCTCAACACTCGTCCATCGCCTGTCGCCATGGAACAAACTCACTTAGACGAAGAAGCGTATGATGCGTGGAAGAAGCGGTGGTAAATTGGGTCAGTCTCCGCGACGCCGCGCCATCATCGCCTACAACAACAGTCTTCAGCGCCCCTACTACACTGCAACCTATCGATCGACCGTTGATGTGTGCTGACCGACGCTGTCACGAGGAAGAAAAAGAATCATCAGATGTCGAAGAAGATAAGGAAAAAATTCTTCACATGTGATTGGCTGTCACGAGAAAGTGGTATGGGATGCGGTGACATGTGCTGTGAAGCTGACGACATATTCGTGCGCTATTGCGTCATCCAGAAAGCTTTGAACGCTCCCTCAGCGTGCCCCCATCCCCCTGGACAGTGCACACAAATCATACGGGGCGAAAGGAGTTGGTAAAATGAGATCTCCTCAACCAGAAGAGTTTATTCTCACGACGCTGAAGCGCTAGCTGTCCTTGACTTGACCACTTCCTTCACCGGTCGGCACTGCGACAGCACTCGCGTTCGTCAATCCATCCAGACGCTGTGTTGCCCATTCGAAAATACGGCACCGGCCTCCAGTCCACAGTGACGAAGATTGACGCCCATCTACGTCAGCACAGTCTCGAGGTTGTACTCGTTTTGACAATCTAGTGTATGTACAGAGGGTTATAAAGCGTAGTATAACAATATGAAAATACAACTGTATGCAGTTAGGATCTAAGAATGATGTGCTATTTATACAAATTATGTAAAAACTCATTTTAAGTTCTTCATAGATTAGATAGAACATTAAATATATACAGTATGTAATGAAAAATGTTCAAACATGTGTGAATTTCTCCATAAAATATCTAAGCATGCAAATGTTTTGAAATGTGATGAAAGAAAATTTGAAATGTCTATGAAACTTCAATGAAAACATGCAATTACAAACACAACCTCTCTTTGCAAAGGATATGTAATATAAAAGAAATAATGATATTTTCTATGTTTTTTAAAGTAAACACATCATTTGGAGAAAATTAATAGAAACGATTGTTAAAACAATAAAACTGCTTGTGAAATGTATGTGAGAAAATAATTTCATAATTCTTTTGTTTTCAATAAACAAAAAACATTCTTTCAATTTGTATTGTTTTTCATTTGTTTTTTCCTATCACCGCCTTTTAGGGTTTCCCTTTTTTTATTATGAAAGTCTTTTCAGCGGGACAGCGAACGTCAGCGCTCTCGACTCGAGAGAGAGAGAGAGAGAGACGCGCGGGTGGCTATCTTATATAGAGTGCATTCAAAATGCGCGCCCCGACGCACAGCGCCATCTCCTCTCGTTCTCCGGCTCCTAGAGAGCGCGCGCATCTCTATACTCATTAGTCTGCGCAGCGCGCGTCCTCCGACACCCGCGCCGGCCCCTGCCCGCCGCTATCTTATCAACATCCGCAGCGCGCGCCCTCAGCGCCCCCTGCCCCCCGCTATCTTATCTACTTCCGCAGCGCGCACCCTCAGCGGCCCCCGCCCGACTCAGCATCCGCAGCGCGCCCTCCCGACCGCGTGTAATATCTGACCCCAAAGCAGACAGCTTGACTCGAGATGTCACCGTAGCTCAGAGCCAGAGTGCTGGTCGCCTCAGGGGGATTGAGACTGGTTCGAATCCGCTTCAGGCAGCAGCATTTTTGAAACATATACACACACACACACGCTTCCACAATTCACCGCCAGAGCGCAGACACATACGCTTCCACAATTCGCCACCAGAGGTCGCAAGGGGGGGTGACCCCGGTCGGTGGGGGCATTATAATTGATGGCGCCGGTTGTTTACATCGGGTGGGCGGAGGAGGGGGAAGGGTGGTGGGTTGTTGACATTCGGCGGCATTATAATTGGTGGCGCCGGTTGTTGACATCGGGCGGAAGTGGGGAGGGGGAGGGGGTGGGGTGGGCACAAGTGGGGAGGGGGAGGGGGTGGGGTGGGCACAAGTGGGGAGGGGGAAGGGGGGTGGTGGGTTGTTGACATTCGGCGGCGTTATAATTGGTGGCGCCGGTTGTTGACATCGGAAGTGGGGTGGGGGCGGGGGGAGGGGGAGGGGTGAGAGACCGGAAGTGGGGAGGGGGGAGGGTGGGGGTGGGGGCTGATAAGGGTGGGGGTGGGGCTGATAAGGGGGCATTATAATTGGTGGCGCCGGTTGTTGACATCCACTGTTGGGCGCTGGACCGGAAGTAGATAAGATAAGCTGATAAGATAAGCACTTCCTGGTCCAGAACTCTCATATCCCCCCTACTATCATGGTAACGAGGGAAATATGAAAGTAGTTGAATGATGTATTTAGCACGGGTGTTAACTGGTTGTAATAATCTCAGGTGTAATAAATCTAAGGCCATAGACCCACAGGCTTTTTGACCCACAGGCCGCTCGATAATTAATTCTTATATTGCCCTTGGAGCAAAAATAACTATTTTATGCCTCAGATTCGCAAAATAGGTTGCGTGTATTATTAATAATTGTTTCTAATGCAATATTAAACATGTAGTAGGGCCAAATTTGTACTTTTTGAAGTAAAAAGTTGAGATAAACATGAAGAAAATTTTGCATATTTTACACTTTATAGTTTAAATGGGATTGGGAATTTCCTTCTTTATTTTCACATCATTGTATAAGAAAAGATAAGTTTATACGTATTATAAATAAGATTAATTAGAATGTATGGATGATTGAAATGACATGGCGGGATCTGCCAAAACTTGTCATAGTGAATGGAAAAATAATATGCCTTTTCCTGGAATCGGACAGTCCACCCTCGATTTTTAATTGAACAGCAGTTCATCCTGTGTCAAGAATATAACTCTGATAGAAAGCTATAAAAATTTCAATTTGTAGAGTCGTTCATTTACCATAATTTATTTGTTTCAACAGTTAATATAAGCCTGAATGTAAGCTCGAGTTTCTAGATATTGGAATGAGCGTTTCATTAAATCAAAGTAACTAAAATTGTGTGCAATTTTTTAACGAGAGAAAACAATAAAATATTTATTTTTCATGTAGCCATTTGCCTGCAAAATGGGCATTCTGTCGGTTTATATTCATGAATAATTGAAACAATAATGAATATCAAGGTATACCTAACCAAATGTGTTGTTGTTTTTTTCAAGATTCAATTTCAAAATTTTCTACAAATTGAATTTCACAACATTTCATTTAATTGCGAGAAATTCAATTGCAATTTCGAGAATCGCTCAGAGTATGGTAGTGGTTTCACGGCGTAAACAAACTCGTCAATGTTCTATTTTTCTTCACAATATTTAAAATGCATCTTTTCTTTAATAACACACATTCGCACAAATGCATACACACGCAGACACACACCAGAGCATAATGCTCAAACACACAGAACTACATGCACTTGTTGTAGTCTGTCGTTTATTTTTGTCTCTCTCGTGTTTTTACCCCAAACATCATCGGTTTTTTACCCTATTACGGTTTTTAATTTCGCGGTGTATGAAACGCGGATATTTGAAAACACAGGGCTCGGAAACGGCTTGTTTTGTATGCGAGGGACTCCGCGGGCAGCGCAAAATAACAAAAGTTCGCTGGACGTCAGAAACGTGCGTGGGCTTGCGGGAGCGAGCCTGCCCGCGGGGAGCGGATCTCCGCGAGAAACTACGGCGGTCGCCGCCCGCTTGCGCTTTCGACTGCCGGTGAAAGCAATGTGGTTCATTTGACTTTACCGTAAGCTGGAGAAGCAAGAGAAAATACTTAATGTGGGTGCACCTTAAAAATGTCTGAAAAGTTGAATTTATTTATGAGTAGCTGAAGTATCTCCGCGTTGCACAAGCATTGATTTTCCAGCACTCGTGCGTAAAAACTATTTCACTTACCTTCACAGTTTATTGATTCGGACGTATTATGGGAAAGTGGGACCGGCACCAATTTTATTACAGTTATTTGAAACACGAGGGGGGAAAATTGAAGCAAAAATTTTGAGTTGTTTTTCAGAAAATAATAAATTGTTGAAATTATACGGATATTTCATGCGAAATTTTTGGAGTATTCTACTGGATTAATTTCAAAATAGATCTTCGCAAATCAAACTCCATTAACCAAGAAATCCATCTTCAATACTGTAGTTGTAGGTAAGTAAGAGTTAGGTAGATAAGGTTTGTAATGTAGTTGTAAGATTAAAACTCGAATATGTTTTCGAAAAATCGTTGATTTAAATGAAAATTAAACCCGTGTGATTTTAAGCGTTCTTGTCGCTATCTGATGACAGTTTAAACTATTATTCAGAAAAGTTTGAAAATGTTGTTGAGGCTTCATGTAAAGTACATGCAAAACAACCAAATTTTCATTCCAAACTCTCTGAGTTCGTTCAGATCAATCGGGGAATACCAATTTTGGAGAATATTCTCTGAACAGTTTAGGCTTTTTTTCCTAGGGCTTTTATCCATCCGACAGCCGATTACCCTTTACGTCCCGATGGGGTGCATATTCGACCATACACTCGACACCAACACACTAGCATGCTCCTCTGATCTGGAGTCAGCAGAACGCGAGACCCTCCGTGACAACACATACATGAGAGACAAGGGACAATCAACCATGCCCTAGGCGGGACTCGAAGTCGCGACCCTTCGGACCGAAGCGCTGAGTCGCTACAAGCTCTTAGCTATCTCAGCCATTCACATCGTCTTCTTCAATTATTCAAAGCGTAAAGGTGCTATTGGAACGAATTAAAAATCATTCAAAAGGATATTTTAATGGATTTTAAGAAACGTTGCATGAACTTGGAAAGATTTGCTCAATTTTATATTCGCAATATCCGCAATATTTGTAAAACGCGGAAGAGCGCACACTTAAAATTTTCTGTGTGTCGTTGTGCATCGTGTTGAGGAATTCGTTTTTAATTACACTTCTCCCCATACCATGTCACAAAGTTTTAGCTGATTTTTACGTTAAATAAATAGTTTAAATCCAAGCACACCCAGCTTGCTTAAAAGCGGCTCCATCTCTTCGTTGTCACTGACGAGCGCCGAGATTCAAAGTGAACGCAGTGGCTTGGATTGGAATAGAAGCTCGAGTTTTGGCAAACGATCTGCACTCTGCTCAGAGCTGAGAGATGAGCCTCTACTGAGAGGGTCTCATGCTTTGTTCCCACGTATGACATGTCATCTCGCATCCCACGGCGACGATGTCTCTATGGCATCGACACACGTCATTGTAGTTTTCAACCATGTAACATCGTTGTTTTCTGGTACCATTACACGCACCATCTGTAATTATCATTTTGTCTATATGTTGTCATATAATGTATGTATTTATTTAGCATTTGGCGTCGAATTAATCCGACTTCTACCAGCCGGCGGTTTTCCCAGGCCTGGGGCTTTTATTATCTACGCCTGGGATGATGGGAGAGATGTGACGTACATGACGTATTCCCGTGACCGTGCCTAACATACTTGACCTGCCTGCGCTTTTTATTTAGTCAGAAAAGTACAGCTTCATTTTTGCTCCGGCCGGGAATCAAATACTGGACCGCCTCACAAAACAGCTAACACATTGTGCATGAGACAACCTAGGGGCCTGTGATAATGAGAAAAGAATTTTTTTCAATGTTCATCACATTTTTTGCTTCATTTTCTTGCTCTTTTATCCCCCTCTCGAATCAGAGCTGACGTGTCGAAGAAACAGATCCGTTAAGTCGGAGTCAGACGAGATAAAAAAGGATTATTGTTTTACATAGAGGCAGAGGAGGTAAACAGATGCAAAACTTGAAAGAATACTTGATTTTGAGAGATTAGATTGGAGTGATTTTGAAGAAACGGCGTACACATTTTAGAAATCTGTGGCTACTAGAAAGTTATACAATAAGTTTGGTTGTTTTTGCTACCTGAAGTGTTTTTTGTATTTGTTATTGTTACCTTATGATGCTTAACTGTTAGACGACCTAACTAATAGTAAGAAATTGATATCACAAAGAATCGTGAATAAGATAAGTTGTGAGGTGGGAATACAGATAATTTATGTTATTTTATTTGTAATTTATTTACAGAGGGAGACGACACGCCAGGTCACGTATCTTCCCTTTTCAATCCGTGAAAATGGAAATGCCGCATACATTTCGAACATTTAAGGACACCAAAGGACAAAAAGATTTACATAAAGCAGTTTGATACATTGGTAAATATTTTGAATGTAAAATTATAGTCAACAAAACGTTTTCAGTTATGCAAACAGCATTCCTGAAAAATATTTTTCTTTTCCCCGTAGATTTCCGTCATTCCAGCACAATTTGATTACAAAACATTCATTACCATAGTGGATACATAAGTTCATAAGACGAAAGCTTTTAGAAATAGTTCCTAGAAAACTGAAATTTCATCTACGACAATATATCCATTTTTATTGTCAGAATAACTTGCATATCGGGCACAACAAGGGTGGTCTCAAGGCTATCATTGAGAAATCGTGACTATCTTCTATGTTTTTAAAACGTGAAATGATTAAAATTTATTCTATATTCACACTGTATGAAAACAATAATTTCAAATTTTTTTTTCCGTTTCTGATGTGCTTAGGGAATACGTTGTTCTATTTTAACTTCGTTGATAATTGTTATAAATTATTTTAAAACAGTTATTCTAAAATATGCAGTATGTATTGTAATTTAATGCTGTTTAGATCACTAAACACTGGCACTAACACTAAAACTGATGGTTTCATACAAAACTGAAAGCTGATCGTTTCTCATCAACTTCAGTCATCAAATAAGAGGGTGAGTTATAATTCGAAACGAAATAGTGCGGAAGAAAACTTATGGAATACCACGAAAAAAAACCAACTATTTGTACGCGCACTCGGTTAAAGACGCACTTTGCGCACTGTGCAGGGCGACGCCCCCTGGCGCAAAGGATGACGGGAAGGCGCTTCGTGGAAGGCGCCGGACAGCGCGCTGCGGAAGGGCCCGCGAGGCACCGAGGGAGGGCGCGTGGGCGCGTAATGGACGATCGCGGGGCTGTTAGGGCCTCCGGAAGGGCGGCATCCGACGCCCTGCGGTCGCCGCGCCGCCCTCCGCCCTTCGCCGCCCACCGCGCGCGGCGTCGTCTTTCGGGCGGGCGACGAGAGCTCTTTTCGCCCTTCGCCGCTCGCCCTCGCACCCCCCTCCCGCCCACCCCGCGACCTGCTCCGTGCTGGCCCTGCTTGCGATGCTCCTTCTCTCGCCCGACACAGCGGCCGCACCGACGCCCACGTTCACGCCCACACCCGTTATCCTCGCACGTGTCCACGCCCGGGCCCACGCCCGTGCCCACGCCAGTGCCCACCCCAGTGCCAACGCCAGTGCCCACGCTAGTGCCCACGCCAGTGCCCACGCCAGTGCCCACGCCAGTGCCCACGCCCGTGCCCACGCCCGTGCCCACGCCCGTGCCCACGCCCGTGCCCACGCCCGTGCCCACGCCAGTGCGTATCAACACAGTTCTCTTCTCTTTTGCCCTCGTCTATGTCCACGGCCGTCCCCTTCCTCGTTCATCTCGGCCGTGCCCACGCTCGTGCCAACACGCGTTCTATTTCCCTATGCCATGTTCATGTTTACGTCCGGGCCCATGCTTGTTCTCCTCACCCGTGCATACGCCCGTGCCAACACGAATCCCCTTTTCCTTTGCCCACGTCCGTCCCCTTCCTCGATTCCCACGGCCGTGCCCTCGCCCGTGTCTCTGCAAGTGCCGCCGCCTGTGCACACGGCCACGCCGCCACCTCCGTCTTCGCCCGCGACCCTGGCTCCAGCCTCTGCCCCACTTCCGTATTAATTTCCGCCCTAGGCGCCGACGCAGCTTGGTACTACAAGGACTGACTGTCTACGGTAATTTCCAGTCTGCGACACGGGCAGGTCAGGGAAATATTATAGGAGAGGGGCATTTTTGAGTTGAGACATCCTCCGCTCCCAATATTTGGGATAATATATTTAATTGTTTTCATAAAAGAAACAAAAAATTATATTCGTAATGGAAATACACCTGATGATGGGGTACGATAAATATTCGGCAATTGTTTTGGAGTAATAAAATCACAAAAGGCTTCGAAAACATATCACTCCCAACAGCCCCCTCTTGGATCGACCTTTGATATGGGAGTGACAAATTTCGAATTTCGACATGTCTAGGCGCAGTCCGATTTCAAAATGATGCACTTCTTTGCTAAACCTTTTTGTCGTATTTTGTAATTGTATCTATGTATAAAGAAACGCAAAAGATGAACGAGCAGACATGAAGTGAAGGATAATTGTTATTCTTCTTAGAAACCTCTACGCAAAGAAATCCTTGTAACGGTTAAAGCAAGACAAGCTTACGCACGTGCTAATGTATTGTAATATTTTTCGAAAATCAGATCTTTCTCAACGATTCCATGAGAGATGAACACTAACAGAAATGAATATGTGGATATTAATGAGAGTAGGTCAATAAGTCTGTTTTTATTAGAGTGCTAACGTTTCGGCCATTTATTTCCCCCATTCAAGTTGTAGGTATATGTGCATTAATTGACTTAAGTGATATATATTTTATATACATATTTGCATAAATTTGTTGCTACCGCAAGCGGGAAGAGCGATGTATTCCATCCGCTTATCTTTGAGAATATAATCGCCACTTTGTAATCATCTTGTCACCCACCTTCGAGTCCAAGAGAGCTACTTACAAACGTGTATTCATTATATTTAACTCATTTTTCGTTGCAAATTATGCAGAAAAATCTAACTTCGTTTTTAAAATGAATTTCAATCTTGGTTATTTTACAGTTATAATTTACAAACACATCCTCCACTTAATCCGTCAATTTATAGATCTTCAAGAGACCGCAACCTTCGGAAGGAGTCGGAAAGTGTAATGAGTAAACGAAGCAATTAATTATATTTTGGCGGACGAAGGTTGTGTTTTTTTATTGTTATATTAATATAATGAAAGACACTGCTCCTCCCGTTTGCGGTAGCAACAAATTTTTATAAATACAGAAGTATTAATGAACCAAAAGATGTACTAATGAACTAAAACTAAGAAGAACGCGTATGCATATAAAGGGTTTGTTACATATCTCAATTAATTTTCATTTACCTTCCGCTCGAAAACTTTCCAAAACCATAACAAGCTAAGGCGAGATAATTCAGAAATCGGAAGTCGGCCGTCTAGCAGGCACTCATTTTTGGACGTGGCCGCCACCTCAGTCGCCTGTCGAGCACCTCAGCCCCTTCGCCCGAGCCATTGCCTCCCTCAAATGGAACCGCACAGTGCCTCCAGAGACAGCCCCTTCGCCGCCGCCCACGGCCGCCTGCTTCCGTTCACACCCGCTCTCGCCCTGCATTATCACCGGGGCCGACAATGCCGCCCCTGCCCCTGCCTCTGCCTCGGCCGCGGCCACGGGCGATGTTTCGGAGGGCGCGGGCCCCGCAGGAAGTGCGCGTGAGGGGACCGCGGGGCTGGCGGCGGCGGCGGCCGGCGCACGGACAACGGCCACGCTTCCTCGCTTCTGGCTGCGGGCGCCGCCCCCACCACGAACCATGGCGGTAGACGCGGGTTATGACGTCCTCGTCAGCACCCCGGTCGCTGCCTGCGTGCCCGCCTTTGTCCCTTTCGTCAACCGTCTTCGATCAGTTTTCCACTCTACTTTTCTAGCCCGTCGCCCACCCGTCTTGCCCTCGATTGATAACTGATTCCGGGCACGTCGACGGCTATCATTAGTACCGTGAGTAGTGCATGTTTTATGGCGTTAGGTGACGGTGATCTTCCCTCGTTGGGTGGCGAGATCCGGCACCTACTTTTCCGGAGTCGGCTTGCGGGGGTTCCCCAACCAGGTATATCCCACTATCGCGGCACCGCCCCATGCGTGGGACAAGCCCCCAGGCTCCCGACTGGTCTCTCGACATGTGCGATGGTGTAGTGCATGTAAGTGTTTGAGTAATTAAGAGGTGAGGATAGAAGGAAGAGAAAGGAAAGATAGCGCGCTGTACGCGGCCCGTTTGGTAGGGTGCTGCTCCGGCATTTGCCTTTGTTCATTGGAGAAACAACGAAATACTACCGATCAGAGAAGCCGGTCTCAAGAATTCTCCTATAAACAGCGGCTGAATTCAAACTAGCGTATCTAGTGTCAAAAAGCCTACTACCACGGTCGGGACTCGAACCTTAAGACCTCCCGGTCAGAGGCACTGCAATGGCATCAATATGCCCTGAGCCACCTAAGACTGTCTTTGGCACTCGAGTGTATCGTATACCCCGTCCAAATCCTCGTTTAGAGTTCAGTTCCATAATACATTCAAAATCTCGACCCCACACACCGACCCCACCCCGGTTCTACATTCATTTTTGCTATTTTACACCATATTCCAATTTCTTCAACCCTCACTATTCCAAAATTCGTCGCGCTCTGTAAATCCGAACAAAATTGCCATAACCCTCGTTGTCATGAGCGTCGAAGTAGTTTCAGACACAGCCCCGTCATCTCTACTTCCTCCGACACATATTCGGCGTACACCATTCAATTTTATAGCGCCATTTTCGAAAGCCGAAAATAAACACTGTCATTTACCATTCCGAGGAAAATGTCAGTGGCAAGTTCCTTTCTAAATCCCACTTCTATCATCGATGATAACAACACCTGCCACTGCCACTACTACTTTCGATTTTCTGATTCCAGCCACTTCAGGCGAAGTATATCTAACCCCATCTGAGACAACCATTCCACCGCCCAACCATGCCATGATGTCTCGTGTTACTGGCTCCACGTCGCAATCTCCTCCGCCCTCTCTGCCATCCACGCCATCCCCGCGCTGCCGCCGCCGCGGCCGGGTCGATAGAAGGCCCGAGGCGTAACACCCGCAAACCGCTTCCGAAGGCCGTAACCCACCCCGGCCCCCGCCCCTCGTGCGCCGACGCACTTCGCCCTGGGGAAAACCCCACGGGCTCTGCGGCGTGCAATGTGCACTGTCACAGCCATGTGCGCGACCTCCAAGATATGCGACGGCACCGCGATGTGCGAAGGCACCGCGATGTGCGATGGCACCGCAATGTGTGACAGCATCGCCATGTGCGACGGCACCGCCATGTGCGACGGCACCGCGATGTGCGACGGCACCGCCATGTGCGACGGCAGCGCAATGTGCAACGGCACCTCCATATGCGACGGCACCGCGATGTGCGATGGTACCGCAATGTGCGACGGCACCATGTACGACGGCACCGCCATGTGCGAAGGCACCACAATGTGCGAAGGCACCACAATGTGCGAAGGCACCACAATGTGCGAAGCAACGACGAATGACTTCGAGAGAAGATAACATAATGTTCAGTAAGTTTGAAGAACGAGACGTTTTAGAATATGTAAACGAAGTTCCATTGTATTTTAATTGTATCTCAGAGGTCTGAATCTCTTAATTAATGTTTGCTCAAACCACACCCCTTGTGGCATTCATAGGCGTTCGAAATACGCAACAGCTGTACCGAAATACGAAGCTTGGTTTACCGCTTCCTGTGGTTTCTCCTTCAAGGATTTAAGGAAACTGAACCTAGTGTTGGTGTACACGACAACTTCAACCACGAACCCTTATCCAGAAGGAACGGGAGCTGACAGGTTTCACTCGAAACAATTTTACTCGTGGGATTGCGGCTACAACCGCACATATTTACCCGGGCGGTTAAAACTACGTCGCTAAAACTGCTACATTTCTCAAATACGAATGGACCCGTCGATTGCTTCGCAATCACATCTCTCACCAATGTCGCCGGGTGCCTCTCCGCCAACCCTGAGCCCGCCGTCGCGCCGCCCACGCCGCCATTTCGCAACTGCGGAGCGCCCTCGAGTCCGCGCTTTCCACGCCGATGCTCTCGAACAGAAGCCGCCGCCCGGGCGCTCCGCCTGCTTCCATTACGCCCCCGCTGCGCGCGACAACGCCCGCCCACGCGCCCTCCAAGCGACAGGCCGTGCGACAGGAAAGGCGGCCGGCGGCGGATGGCGAAGGTCGACGGACTTGCAGAGAGGTTTAGGTGGTGACGGCGTGGAGGGACTGGCAAATGTCGACGGCAAATGGGATATCGAAGGTATTGGAAGAACCAAAAATTAATACGGTATGAAGAGTAAATTGTTGTAAAACATAAAACCTGTAAAATGATAAACTGAGTTGGGATAATCGTTTGGAAGAATGTAGTGGCGGTATGAATGTTCAGGGAACAGGTAGGTAAAAGGGTGACTGCGGCGTACCAAATTTGCGAGATGTAAGAAGGAGGGGTATTAGAGTGATGAGTGTGATAGTGAATCGAGGCTGAGTCTCGAGATATCGTGCTGGTACGGATGTCAATGCGGTGGAATGTCACACAAAATACACAGTGATGAGGGGGAGAATGGCGGAATGAGAGAATGGCGCGGTGAGATGATGGATTGAGGGGGTGGCGGTGTGAGACAATGGCGATGTATGGTGGAGGCGAAAGATTGAGATTCCGGGCGCGTCAACTACTAGGGCCATTAGCCCCGTAAGTGTAGTGCATTATTTCTCTCTCAGGATATGGTGATTGTCTTCCCCCAATGTATGGTGATATCCGGCGCCAACCTATCGTCGGCCATCTGGGTTTTCCCTAACCAGGTATGTCTCACCAGCGGGGTACCTCCTCAGTCGGGACAAGCTTTAAGCTCCCGACCGATCTCCCGGCGTGGTGTTAATCGGAGAAACCACGAAATACTAACGATGAGAGCAGCCGACCGATACAATTCTCCTTCAAACAGCGTCTGAATTCGATCTGAATTCGCTGACAAGCTAGTGTCGAAAATCCTGCCGACGCCCGTCTCGAACCTAGAATAGAGGTACTGCAGTAACATCAATGGATGCCCTGAGACATCTCTCCCGGTGAGATGGCGTCGGTGTGAGATGGTGGCGACGTGACGTGGTGTCGTAATGAGAGTGGGAGTGAACATAGTGGCTTAGCATTTGGCGATATGGGGATAGCGGGGATGCTTGGTAGTCGGATGGCGGACGTATGGCAGAACAGCAACTCGTGTTGGCAGGTTGGCGGGGGTAGAGCTTTGGAGACGCGGCAAGGGGCGGGGTGCTGGAAAGAAGTCTGCCTTGTAGTGAGGCAGCGAGGCGGGAGAGAACGAGAGAACGTCAGCAACGACAGTCCTGAAGCGCTCTTCTCGCTGTTCACTGAGCAGGAACAGTGCATTCGCATACGACGCGGTTTGGCAAGACGCGCGCACTCTTCACGAGAAAAAAAAGAAAGAAAAAAAGAAACACTGCTCAGTTGCGTCGCTCCCCGCCTGCGCTGATTGTTCAGCGTGGTGCGCCGCGCGCCGTCTTATCTGCTGCGCTCCCATATGCCTACGCACACCCCGCTTACTAGCACAAAGTGCGCCATAAATCTTCTTCTGCCTCCCTAGGAGCAGTCATTGGCTCTGCTTACCCACGCGTGCGACACGGCGGCGGGCGGCGGGCCAGCGCTTCCTGCACGACAAGGCCTCCATGACAAAGGAACGAAAAAGAAAATGTTTTTGTTGGTCTTTTTTCTCTATGGACTTAAAACCATGATACGAATATTTTGACAGGTTTCTTTTATATTCTTTTGTTCAGAAATATGCTTGTCGCTTGTCGTGATTCGATTTGTGTCTTTCTATCTGCAGTGTGTGTGTGTGTGTGTGTGTGTGTGTGTGTGTGCTTCACTTCTATTGTGTACATTTCTTCAGCAATTTTACTGCATGAACATTTTTTTCTCAAGGATTGCTGGAAAGAGAATTTCTAAGTCTTATCAGTGAGTACAACGTTCCAAATGAGAATATATTAAACTTCTTTTCAAGTACTTTCATTAAATGTTCCACAACATTTTCTAAAATTGTTTTTTAGCTTTTCTTTTGTTCATGAAATATTTTAGTTTGTGAACCAACAAAAATGTTTTTGTACTTGTTTTAATTGCTTTCTTCTAACAGGAACAGAAAAGAGAATTTAATATTTATTACGTAGAAATAGCAAATGGAATTTAAATGTTAAGTATCAATAAGATAGGCGTTATTTACCTAATATTAATAGTCTGGAGACAACTAGGTCAGCGTTTGCAATGAAAATGCTCGAGGATCTTATGTCTTGTAGGTCATTCTATCCCCCCTTTGCAATATTTACTCTTCAATTTGGAAATCTGTACAATCAATCATTTTCATCAACAAACCCACGATTATATGAAAATATATGTAACGAATTAACATACACAGACGTTTAAAAACTGTAAGTATTCTTCAAATTTTGTTAAGTTCTATTTTCATAGCAATAGTGAAGTACATTCCAACGTAACTAAAATCAGAGTTATCAATTTGCATTTTTTAATAGTAATACTATTTAAATTATGTTTTGAGTTTGGAAATGACGCTATGGTTTCGAATTATGTAATGACATGTCTTATACCACATAGTAATCTTTAAAAGTTCAATTTCAATACAGGAAAATCATTACATTTATGATTAATACTTGGATATCAGACGTTTTGTCTTACTGTTACAATGACATCGAATATAATTTTAGTTAAATATCTAGTAATACGGTATGAGAATTTTGGTTCTAAATTATAAAAGCATTGGTATCCACCAGATCTTCTTATTACACTTTTATACCTATTGTCCTCGAGAATAATTCTGGTTAGAAATAATGTTTTCCGTGTACACAATGTTCTTCTTTCGAATTTCGCATGCATCTAAAGTACAGAAGTATGATGGGTACGAAGTAATGTTAGCGCGAGACGAGCTCAGCAAATTCTACTTTTGCGTTGCGACTTCAGGATCTCTTGTTTGTGCGGAGTGAAAATAGTCGAATGCGATGTAAGAGATACATTGTTCTCTCTCGCATCACAGAGAAAGCAAACGGTTCTATGAATGCGAGTGCATTGGAACGTGTTTCTAAGCGTATGAATGTTTGTTTTTATTCCGAGAGAAATTGCGCACCCATCCTGAATTTGAAATGTACTTCCATGCATATGCAGATAGAAAAATCAACATCAATCACTATGGCAAAAATACCAATATAAACTAAAGTTAATATGGTATTTCGCACGGTATTTCCAATAGTTCACTTAATTTTAGCAAAAGATATTCTCAAATGTGAAATAATCAAAGAAAATAGTACATTTATGCATTGTTTTATGTTTGAATTAATCAAAGAAAATAGTACAATTATGCATTATTTTATGTTTGAATTAATCAAAGAAAATAGTACATTTATTCATTGTTTTATGTTTGAATTCTACAAATTGATTGTAATCAATTTTATAAATGTAGAAAGGGGCGGATTTCTGTAAGTTTGACACTAAAAGGAATCAAAATGAAGAAATAAGAGATTTTATATTGCATGGTATTTTGAGACACAACATTTACTAACTAGCAGTGCTACAGTAATATCTTCTCTCTCGCATTTTCGTCACAAACTAATATCAGCAATAATTCCAGAATTATAACTGCGTTTCATAGCTATAATATCTCCCAACAAGGAGAAAGAATTCTCAGAATTTAAATGACCAATTGTGTATTCCAATGTAATAAATTCTGAGACTAGAAAACAGAGCTTGAGAAATTCGAATTTGGAAATTCGAAAATTCCCAAAATTATGCTTAACTACTAAAATACTTTTAAAAAATGTATTTTTTTAAAAAACTAATTGTTTGGAGCTTAATTCATTTAACGAATAAACTTTAAGAAGATTATTGTACCTTGGTATGTTAATTTTTAGTTGGTGTTTGCAATTTTCGAAACTTTTGACAGATTGACTGACTGACGGACGGACAGACGGGCACATAGTCAGACGGATGCAGGGACGGGCAGAGGGGCAGGCGGGCGGACGGACGACGGACAGACGCCATCCATCGCTTTTTCGGTAAAAACACCTTCAAACATTTATTCTGACCATACATGTTACGGGAAATAATTCAATACCTATAAGAACAAGATTTATCTGGGTTTAACAAGGTTTTCTGCCGAAGAATCGCCGTTACATCACGCCTGCAGCATTACAATATTTTGTCTACTGCATAAGCAATACGCGAGAAAGGTAAAAGTGAACAATGGCGACGTATCGTACTGCTTTACGCAATGACAATAACTGGTATTGGAAATTCTCGTAAATTATGTTTTTATGCAAATTAACAAATATATAAACTAAATTCTAATATCACTCCTAGGAATCATCTACAGTCGAATGAAAGAACCGTTCCCATTCCAACGCCCTTTATTTTCAAAATAATTGTCTAAAAGTACGTTTATTTCCATCAGAGAAATTGTCACGAAGCTGTCGAAACTTCCAATACCAATACACTACCGTCACAAAATAACTCATTTTGTTTCGACAGAGTATTATTGACGTCATTCCAATTTTCAGATAATGATAGCTAGGACGCTAATTGTTCACGGGAGTAATTTAATTCTGTAGTTGTACGACCGTCCACAATTCAATTTTGAACTATTTGCTGAAAGCTCATTAACGTCTGTCAAACATACCGGAATTTATTTTGTATGGAAACGAACCATATGAAAAAGATGGGAGAAATATTTTTTTACCGAAAAAAAAAACTCGTTTGAGTTTCGACTATAGCTTGTAAACGAATCTAAACGAGTATTTCTTTACACAATGAGGTAAAATCTTTTCTTTATAGGTTTCTTTTCAACGTTTGTAATGTGGTGTCAGAACAACCCCAATACGAATTTCAACAGGAGTTTCCAAAGACCACTTCAATGCGACTGAAAAGGAATCTGGACACGTGTGCCACTCCAAGAGGCTTCGTGTTGTCGAGGTTTGTGTTCGGCGAACGTACATTACCACGTGAAGACTGCTCCGCGAGCACTAGCTTTTTTTTTGAAACAAAAAGAAAGGCAACGTGTTCCAGCATGTCCTTTCCTTTCAGCCTCTTCCGTATCATTAAAAGCGCTGAGAGCCCTGTGACAGGAAACACAGCGAACACCGACTGCTGCGGTACGAGCTACAAGCAGCGAACCGCGTGGTGGAAGTGGCCTGCGCTGTCGCCAAACGGCTTCCCCGCTGCGGCGGCAGAGCGCGCCAGTCGCAGCACCTGCGCGTGCGGGGGAGGCGCACGAGAAAGAATATAAGGGAGCAGTGAAGGAAGGGGCGGGGACGTGGAGGCGTAGCGGGGGAGAGGGTGGCTGCGGAGAGGGTCCGAGCGGGGAAAGGGAGGAATGGAGACGGGGAGAGAAAGAGGGATGAAGGTGGAGAAGGGTGTGAGGGGTGAGCGGAAAGAGGGAGAGTGTGAGAGAGAGAGAGCACGAGAGGGCGAAAGAGCGCGAGAGAGCGCGGAAAGCGCGAGAGAGCGCGGGAGTGCGCTAGTGAGAGTGAGAGAGAGCGAGTGAGCCGGCGGGAAGAGAGAGAGGGAAGAGGGAGAGAAGAGAGAATTGATTGTTTGGGATACATCTGGACTGGTTTCCGGGTCATCTCCTATGATGATTAACCTTCTTAGTGTAGTGAATGTTTTATCCCGTGAAGGGGTGTGATTTCTTCCCAACCTGCTATGGGTTTCGCTCTCCAGGTGTCTCCCAGAACGGGGTACCGTCCAAGCTGGGATAAACTAAGATTCTCACATTGCTAGTATCCAAAATCTGCGATCGTCGGAACTCGATCTCTCTCTCGCTGTCTCGCTCTCTCTCGCTCTCTCGCTTTCTCTCAGAGTCGTTGCAAAGACAGCAGCAATTCCGGCTATGAAGTAAACGCAGCCGGCTGAGTGGAGGATGACAGGATGGGAAGGAGAAGAGAAAGAGAGGAGAGGAAAGGAAAGGAGTTGGTAGCCAGAGGAGGGGGAATAGGGCAGATTCGGGCGTGGGGGGTTCGTGAGTGATTCTAAGGGCGTACGTGATCCTGATTAAATTTGTTATGCTGTTTGTAAAAAACCTTTCGCCTCAGGCAAACGCTTCTCTTACAACAAAAGCTGCCCATTCGATCACAGGAGCATAGCGACCTGTATGAATTCTGTGGAGAAAGGCTGTCAACAATCCTTCTTCGTATCTCTTGAAAACCGCTCATGTCCGATCTGACTGTATCTGGTATCCGCTAATCCATCTCATTCGCAACTGAACACATTCTCTCTCATTTCCACATAGAGACTTCCAATTCTGCCCATTACACTTTGACATTTCGGACCACATTTCTCATCATTCCCCTAGCTCGTGCAACCCGACCTGCATCTTTCCATAGTCACACCACCAACCATCCCGTCCAACACATTGCTCCGACCAAAATATTTCGCTCCCAGTTAAGCACATCCCAAAAATCTCACACCGTCCATCCCACTCAATCAACAATTCAACGTAAACTACCCACTTCCACTAGCCATCTCGTCCGAAACATTGCTCCGACTGTATCCTCTCACTCCCAGTTGAGCACATCCCAACAATCTCACACCGTCCACCTCACCCAATCTACAATTCAACTTAAACTACCCGCTCCCGCTCATTTGTTCTCCTCGTTTGCGTAGGATCCGGCGAGCCCTTCCCTGCGGGCGGCCGCACACAGATCGTCGATCGCCCTGCGTCATTCCGACGTGCACCCGCCCGCGGCGCCGCCTGCTGATTGGTTCTCGCTTCCAGGGATTAACCCTGGGAGCGTTCGAGTTGCTCCTAAGCTCCGCTGGCGCGTCCCCCAGGGAGCACCCGCCTCCGCCTCTCCCTCCGCCTCCGCCCCCGCGCTCCGATTGCAATTAAATGTCGCGCACGAGCAAAGGCGTCACCGCCCAGACGCTGCGGGCGACGTAGAGGGCGACACGCATTGGACAACTCAGAGGCAGGGGATCGCTAAATTTCTTGAGGGGGCCTCAATGACTAAAGCTCAACTATTCATATCGACGACATATTAAAAAATTAATTACTTACTTTTAAGGATTTCAGTAAAATAATCATACCCTTATCACACACAATATCATTAAATTAACTTTGGGCATTCCATGTGGAATAGTAAACTGAATTAATAATGACTTCTCAGCTGTCGCTACATATTTTTGTACGATCTTATTCAAATTCATGAAACCCGTTTTCCTAGTTTAAAATATTTCAAATATTATAAACTTACTTTCATTATTTTAACTATATTAATTTAATTACTTTGATAACAAATTTGACGCATCAATGAGTAAAATTTTCAAAAACTTGGGGTTCTTTACGAGGGAAATAAACAAGCAAACTATGGCTCACTTTAAAATTATATTAATCAACTTTAATGTTTTTGAAAACTTCCAGATTAAAATTGGTTCTCATTTGTTTGGTAAAACTGAAGGTAGTTTCGAAAATGGTAACGATTAGATAATTAATTTTTCATCTGATTGTATAAAATGATATTTATACTATCTTTATGAATTCTATATCTTCCTAAATCATTTTTTTGTAATATTAATTTCAACATGGAGAAGCAATGACGCTTGTGATAACATAGAAACAATACATATACTACTCACTTATATCTGAACACAATATTGAAATATTATATGCCACAAAAGTTTTATGTACGCAGCTTGCCGAGATATGTTTTATGTACTCGTAAATAAAATAAAGAATATCTAACTAATATAGAATATTAGTTATATTCTATATTTAATTAGTTCAATCTGTTATATACGTTTTTTTACAATAAACAGAGACAGAACAAGAACACTCTTATTCCGCAAAACATACGTAATCGTCACATCGTCCTACTTAGAAAACGTTTTAGCTTTTATAACACTTTTTGATTAAATGGCAATCCGTGAGGAGCTTGCACAACGAATCCTTCTTGAGGTAGATGTATTTTTAAGTACTTTCTCCTCTTATACTTGATCGTTAGAGATAAAATAATGTGTTTTATTATTAGGATCTTATTGCAACCAAAAAAAAAACATTGCGAGATGTCTTGGCTGCCTATCGTTTGATATTTCTCCCTCTGCATGACAAGGTCTTTTATCTTTTACATGACTCGAGTACATCGCAAATTGCACCATACAGCAGAAATGTCTTCTTCACGATGACACAAACTATAAAGTTGTTTCTTGTTTTACAATCAGAACTTGTACAATTGGAGAGACATTATTTTGCTAATAACATTTCCCCCAAAATCTATGAAATGTCTCTAGAATTAATGAACGTCTGTGGTATAGTATTCTAAATATTTGGTGCTTGATATCAGTATATCTGTAAAATACTCGTAAATGGCTGTACTGTAATCGATGTACTTGAATTATGAGAAACACGTGACTGTTCAATCCACTTACCACAAATTTTGTGTACAAAATTGGGTACAGTTCTGCAATAAATGAGATGTTTAGAAGCGTTGTGATCTGATTGGCAAAGTTTTCAACGATTATTATTTCAAGAACATAATATTTCTAAACGTTGATCTATCAGTCAACACCCATTGATGTAGTATGTTGAATTTTAATGCTTGCTGAATACGTTTGAAGGGTGCAATAGTCGCTAAATATACAATTGTACGGTGGGCGCGCGACGCAGGGCGGAGCTCGGCGGGTGTGACGAAAAGGGCGGGGCGGGGCGGGGCGGGGCGGGACGGGGAGGGGCGGGGCGGGGCGGGGCGGGGCGGGGCGGGGCGGGGCTGAGCCTGGCGTGGCGAGGCCGGGCACGGCGGGGCGGGGCGGGGCAGGGCTGAGCTGGACTTGTCATGGCGGGGATGGGCCGGCGGGGCGGGGACGGGCAGGCGCTGAGCTGGGCCTGGCGGGACGGGGCGGGGCAGGGAGGGGTGGTGTGGGGTGGGAAGGGGAGGGGGAGGGGTGGGCGGGGCTGAGCCGGGCCTGGCGGGGCAGGGGGGCAGGGTGGGGGAGAGAAGAGTCGGGCGAAGTGTTGCCGCGTCTTCGCTCGCACGCGCTCTCGGCGTTATAAATTCCCAGCGCCCCAAAGCGTTCCTTTCCCTCCCGTGCCCCTTCCCCTGCCCCGCCCACGTACTCGCTTGCGCGCTCCCGCGCCGGCAGGCGCACTGTGGTCCGGACTGGGAGGAACACGGAGAACAAACCGCTTCCTTCAACACAACGAAATTTGTAACTATAGCTTCGTAGACAAGAAGATCGCTGCTTAACGGTGGAGGACACATTTTCGACACCAGCTAACTAGCTCATTTCCTGGACAAGAATTCTAGAGTCAGATTAGTCTCACCGATTGTTTTCCCATGAATTCTGTGAAGTATCTTAAAACACCGTGTAACGTATCGCGTTTGATCTTCCCGTGCGTATTAACTTAGTCGAAAAGTACATTAAATATTTGTTTGAAGTCATAGATTTCGGAACATTGAAATGAAACTTTCACAAACGTATTAGCTACTCTGCTCAGTAATACCGTAAAGGTTTCGTGTTATATGACTTTTTTTTTATATCTCAAAAATGGAAATTTATCGTTACTTCTAGAGGGCTTGACTTAATGTGAATGACAAAGCTAAATGTGTACGGAAGAGTTGGAAGATAATGAGAGCTAAGAGAATAATGATATGTTGTAACATTATAAATCTCAAAAATGTGAATCTCCAAATAAGATAAGCGTATGGCCTTTAAACTTTTCCAACATTCCCATGTTTGCCAGCCTTCTTCTCCGCATACAACATTAACAATTGAGCAAAATAATGCATGATACATGAAGCATTAGCTGTTTTCCTGTTTAATTTGCTTGCATCATGTGAACTGGACAGCAAGAAATAGTTATTTATGATGTAAGTGGTAAACGTGACTTTTCATTTAGCGAGTAGGAAAGGTTGCGACAAGGACGATAGGTCGAGTGGCGCAATACTACGAGGAACATAAAATCGCTTTTACTACGTTTGTCAAATAATATATTTTAGACACTCTTACTGATTTACATTATATTTGTATTCAAGAATACAAATCACTTAATGATATATTAAGGTCAGCAGCTGCTGATAAGGTTACGCGAAAGTAATTTGCTTTCTTTGTTGCAATGACGTTGTTTTATCTGAACATCTGAGCATCGCTATTTATCTAGTTTATATAGCATCGCTTTGAACTATCGCTACAAGAACTTCTCTCACTTTTAGCTGTCTAAAAACTAGTTTTACCTAGTTTTTGGGGGTTTTGCCCACTGCGAGGCGGCGGCGCCGCGGCTCAGGCGGACGTGTATATACATCCTGTGCGGCGCGACGAAAGTAATGTTTGTTTTCCAGCGTCTCCACGTGAGAGTACTTTCCGGTATTTCTCCCGGAGACGGGGCGTCGCCGCGCAGTTGGCGGAAGATGCAGCGGGCGCGAGAAAGGGACGGAAGGGAAGGGGCAGGGACGATGAAATGACGTGGGGCAACAACAAAACGACGGAGAGAGAGAGAGACTCGATTCGGAGCATGTACTGCGTGGAGATATTTCGTTTAACCGTGAAGTGCTTGTACCTGTGACGTGACATTTCGCCATCTTGAATGGCTGCGTTTGTATTTCCAAAGGCGAACAATACAAGGGTTTCTTACAAAAAATAAAAACAAATTTATCACCAATAATGGGTTGCAAAATGACATTCAAAACATGCGATTCTGCAACACAGAGTTCCTCCGAATACACGACATATGAGTATGTAAGAAGAATATTAGAGATACTACTAGGGAGGGAAAAATTGCAGACTACTGATGATTCTGAGCCAAAAGAGAATCAGCACATCTCAAATTATGCTCCAGTTAAAGAGTTTCTGATGGGGGTATGTAGTTCAGCTTGTGATGCACTCTTCAGTTTTAGAAACTTCTAGCAACTTGAGAAATAGATGTACTTAAAAAATAAAGTGTTCTTGACATCACAGTTTGAACGGGCTTCGTCAAACTCTCGACTCACCTAATCAAACATCCCCACTCCCTTTCCTGTCGTCTACAGAAATCTGCATGAAATCTCATGACACTCAAAGAGCATATTAAATTCACTAGTCGCTTACTCGACAGTTGCCTGGATCATCCCCGCCCGAGGCCAGAACTGAATATTCACACTGGTCAGCAGAAGCGTAAAAGAAGAGGGGGCAACATTCTTAAAATATTTTCTTTTATTATTCACATACGATATATTTTACTATAGCATCTGAATAAAACATACTACTAGGAGAATTAATTTATTACTTTAATGATGCAACTAGTGAATATAGTTGATTTTATATTAAATTTTCTACACGGTTGCGCGGGTCGCTTGGACAGCCTCATCCCCAAAAGTCGTATTTTAATTTCCCAAATTGTCAGGACTTGTGCACGAGTGTGCGGTGCAAAAGGAAAGTCAGGAATTGTGCATGAGTGTGCGGTTCAGACACACAATGGTAATATTTGCGGCAATACTGCATGTAACAATAAAGTTTTTTTCAGTGTTAGTTTGTGGAGTTAATATTGGTTATAATAAACCTTCAAAGGTTGGATTGAAACCTATTCAGCATTACCGTTGTATCTGCGGCGACTCTGAGAGGGAGGTCCTATGTTCTTGACATCACAGTTTGAACGGGCTTCGTCAAACTCTCGACTCACCTAATCAAACATCCCCACTCCCTTTCCTGTCGTCTACAGAAATCTGCATGAAATCTCATGACGCTCAAAGAGAATATTAAATTCACTAGTCGCTTACTCGACAGTTGCCTGGATCATCCCCGCCCGATGATTCTGAACCCGAGTTAGTTGGTTGTTAGTGATTGCGGGCGCGTCAACTACCGAGGTCATTAGTCCCGTAAGTGTAGCGCATGCCTGTGCTCGGGAGGTGACTGTGATCTGTCCCCCACTGTGCGGTGAGATCCAGCGCCGACCGACCGTGAGCTAGCGAGTTTTCTCCAAGCAGGTGTCTCCCACTGGCGGGGGCACCGCCCCAGCCGGGACAAGTTCTAAGCTCAAGATGGGTCTCTCTGCATGCCTGGGTAGTGTACTGCATGTGTGTGCAAGAAAGGAGTGAATATAGGACAAGGTGGAGGAAAGAAAGAAAGCACGAGGTCTGTGGTCGGTTTGGTAGAGTACTGATTTGGTGGCCGGTTTGGTAGAGTAGAGATTATCTCCGAATATCTGCTATTCCTCGTCATTGAAACGTACCTCACTTACCCTAGGCATCTCGTGTTGACAAACGTCAACTTCCTCCGACCAAAGCGCAAAGTGTTCCGAAGCTGCACCTGGATCGGGCTTTACCTATGCATTCCGGGTAATGTAAACATTAACCGCGTAACTCCAGATTTGCATTTTATCTGTAACGTTTAAATTTTACGTGCATGGAGAAGGAATTATCTTTAAGAGCTGTCCGTCCATCCAGTCTCTCGTGCGACCGCGGCTCGGCCCCTCGCGCCCGACATCAGACGGAATCTGAATATGAGAGCGAGGCGAGGGGCGCCGCGCCGGCCCCGAAACGCCGCATAAATGACACTCGCTTCAAAGAGAGCGAGGCTAATTCCCGCGTCCTTCGTGGACGCGTCGCCCGATTCAGTTAGCGCGCGGGGCACACAAATCAGCTCTCCGAAGGGGAAGTAAGGGAAGGGTCACGAAGCGGGATTGGGTGGGGGAAAGGAGAGGAAAAGGCGCTGGACGTCGAGGGGGATGGGACGTGCGGCGCTTCGGGAATGTCCTAGTAGTTAGCAGCGTGCTACAAGTACTAGGTTACATCCTCTGATTTGAACGTAGTGTCCCTTCAAGGTCATGAGCTAGAAGGAGATAGGGGCATTGTAATAGTTACGACATTGTTACGACATAAATGTTTGGTACTGAAGCTCCCGATTGGATGACAGTCTCTTCTCCTCATTCCAGAGCGTGACCTTTACGTGTCACATGTTTAATTCGGAGTTTAACTGAGCGTTTGCTCCAGTGCACAACATGGGCTGAGAACATGTATCGTTTGCACGTTGAAGAAATTTGAGACATGATTCAGGGACAAGGGCATAAGTCAGCATGACCCAACAGTTCAGAGCTAGCATCGAGATATGTGCGTCAAAGTAGTTGGCTGAGTGGCGCAACGAGAAAGATATTAAATCAAGAGAACTTCCTTACGGCAGCGCACAGCTTGAATTGACAGCAGCTATGCATACGTTACGTAATATTAGAAGTAGTAACCAAGCATTTTTCAGTAGTTATGTCGACAGCAGATGCGCGCCGAAGGGGTTAGCTGTATGATTCAAGAAGTTTATAATTGCGCATTTCCAGAGCTTCTGTAGCGGGAAGATGCCCGAGAGTGAACGAGATGATTCAAGAAGCGAGGGCATAATTGGGTATTTCCATTAGTGCACACAATGCATCTGTACAGACGAGCGACGAAGTAGTTGCCTACATGACAAGGTCAAGGGTTTAACAATAGGGTATTTTGCAGTCGATAAGTACTCGTGGACTGCATGACGTGAAATGGCCCTAAGTAAAGGGAACTTTTAAATATGGTAAATAAGGTATTATTCTCACTAGCATAATTTTAGTTCTAGTCAGAACCCAATTTATATGCATTATTTTTAATATGGCTTTCAATGAAGTTTCTTTATGCATCTCTACCATTCAGTATTTTATTCTTGAATTCGTTTAATTTTTATTTACATAATTTAATACACACGTGTTACACGGTTTGAGTTATGTGTCTGTATTTATTTGATCCTGCGCAGGACAGGCAAAAATCCGTTCATCTTATCCGGATATCTACAGTATCTAACAAGTAACCAATCGAAATTCGCATTATGGAGGTTTTCAATTTAATGAGACTGATTGTGTACGAATTCACACATTCATTTTGATAATGCGTATGACACCTTTTTTTGCTCTCAAATGAATGACCATTCACGCTTGGATTTCTTAGTAGACAAAATCTCCTGTTTTGATCCATGCTGTTCTGATACTTCGTTTCAATATAACTTCTACGTCTAAGGATTAAATAACATCACCAATGGAATAACTTAGCATTTACGGATATGATAATGGATCAACATTACAATGTGAACCCGTTTTCAACTACCGATTGCAGTTCAAGGAGCCTAAAACAATATTGCGCACTTATGAGAACGAATAATTTAAGAAGTCTATAAAAGCGGGTAACGCAAAAATATACGGCTGTCAGGGGTTGCCTACACGCCTTCCATATCTTTGACTTGCTAACATTATATTAATCGTTTCTAAATTAACAACTTCAACAATTTAAATATTCTAGGATTCTAGAAAACTAGTATATAAATTGTAAGATGATAACTAAACATTTATAAATGCCTCAGGAAAACAGTCATTCCGCCACTGTAATTGCGTGCGTCAGCAGATAGCAAACCTAATTATTTAATTCGAGGAAACCCATACATTTTGTCGGTTACCACGTCGCAAGTCATTCTACGTGGGAGAAACATTTCATGTAGATATTAATATTCAAGGAGGGTTGTTGCGTCAGCCAGTTCACTGTTCTAGTATTTTCCAGCACCGACGGCTGAAATAGTAGACGAGCGTTATTAGGACATCTAAAGTAGTAAAGTACCCATTACTCGGTGGGGATATAGCAAGTTACATTCGTACCAGACCAGAGTTACGAGGAAGGGGGTGCAATGCTGCCTCACGTGCTTGGTATGTAGGCAGTCGTATGCTCACGGATATCGATGGTTGATCAGTGACATAAAATATGGATGCCAGAAAAGACATTAGCAATTCCATTTTATTCCATGACGTTTAAAACCATTTTCTTGCCGGCGTTCGGCGTGATGAGCGTTTTGTTTCCAGGGTCGCAGCTGCAGCACTTCCCACGGGCGCTTGCAATTACCCCCGCACTACCCTCAGCTATTTCTATTATTAGGTCAATATTTAATGCTTTTATGTTTTTGTGAAGTTTTTGAAATTATCTTCCATGACAGGCGCGTTTATGTGAGGAGGTACTTGTACCATTTTACCCGCTCGGTTAAACGTGAATGTCTTTGGTCACAAGCTCTCGGGTGAAACTGCCACGAAAGAAACTCGTAGATTTTTTATCTTCGAGGAATCGCTTTGATTAAAAGTATTCTGATTGCCTATGTGCGTAAACCTAAAAGAAATAAAGTTTTATTGGATATTACGGGATAATTGCTACTTGAAGTGTAATACGAATTCATTTGATGGCCAAATAATCGTAAATCATTAATGAAAGATAGAAGCAAGGTAAATTGAACAAAACTTTTAAAAATGTTGCGCAATTGAAGAAGAAAAATGACTTCAGGAATAATGGTTTATCGTAAAATAAATTATGTGCTACTGACTTAGTGTGGCTTATGTGGAGGGTATTTTCATGATCATTTTTTTTTTAACTTCGAAAGTTCTTAACAAAAATACATTTCAAACGTATTGCGGACGCCAAGATCCTCCATTTTCGGGTATAGAACGTTACATAAAAACATCAATTGAAAAACTTGTTCATTTTTTTCTTCATTAC
This sequence comes from Gryllus longicercus, assembly GCA_038098605.1. NCBI lineage: Eukaryota > Metazoa > Arthropoda > Insecta > Orthoptera > Gryllidae > Gryllus > Gryllus longicercus. Next base: position 477,453 of record JAZDUA010000329.1, on the reverse strand, counting down.
AAAATTAACAATTCTTTAAAATGTCGGAAAGAGACAATATAGAAATTATCAATGTATGCTTTATCAATGTACTCGTAGGTGCATTACCATTAAAAAAACGTAAATTATTGGAATTCAAGCACGAAATACTAGAGGTAACCGGCTAAGAATTGTATTAATCGACGTGTCTTATCGAGGGGAATAGAATGAGCTGTTGATCACCAACTGTGTGCACCATAACACCACAACACAAAAAGTCTTTGAATGGCTTTTAAAGCACAAAAACATTACTTAAAGAGACATTTGTTGGAATCGTTTAATTGGATCCCCCGGAAAATGATCATTCCTCCACCAGAAGATCGAGACGCGTTGAATGTTACCGTATTTGTCTCCATTTGTGGACCGGAAGTGCTGTAACTGTGAGTGATGGACAGACAGGTGCAGATACTCGATTACTGTACAAGGATTTAAAATAATAAAGTGCAATCTTTTCTCATCGCTAATCTCTATGAAGAACAAAATATTTATATTAGTATATTCAGGTCATGTGAAGATTTAGTAATGTTTCCAGTAATATTTTAGAGCGTCACTTCAAGGTTTACTTAATACTTATAAAAGCATGATCTGGGCGATTTCTTGAGTTCCAGAAACCTATCCCCACCCATTTACTACTCGTAGAGGAATGATGAATAAAAGTACCAACAAAGTGTGGTTACCAACATTTGAAAACTACACTTTTCGCTGCCGAGTTAAAGGAAACTACTTGTATTTTTTAGCGAACTAAATATTTTTCGTATTTCTAACAAAATAGCAACACTTATATCCGAACCTACTCCTACCACAACTAGCAAAAGGAAAGTTCAACAAAACGTACGCATAGTGAAGCTAAATTTGTCTCCAAAGCAAAACAAAAGGCCATTTCACCAATTGCTCAATGGATGAGGGATTCCAGACGAAACACATGATAGAGATGAGGGGTGTCATTGAACCCGAAGCTGAAGTACGTTACTTCCGATAAATGATGCAATCGATGGCAATTACACTACTGTTGTCTATCGAAAAGAACCACTATGAGGAAACCCGGTGAGTTGCGTCAGCGCGCTTGGCTGATCGAGAACGTTCGTGCGGCGGCGGTTGGCAGCGGTTGATGTCCGTTGAAGAGGCCACACGGAAGGGCAGCCGCGCCGCACGCCCGCCGGCCGGCCTTTTAAATTGAAGGGCCTTTTAAACTGCTGGGCCCATTTAAAGAAAAGGGACCCCCGGTCGCTGGGCGTGGCCATTCCCCAAGAGGGATAAAAATGTGTGAATTAAAAATTGAAGGTATTTCTTGTTCTGAGCCACCTTTCCTCATAGAGGGTTTGTCAGGATTTGTTGCGTCATTTTACTTGTAGCGTAAAAATAATACTTAGTATTCCATCATTAGCTCCGTTGTTTTTTATTGTACTGCCTAGATGTTTTACTACGATCTTCATCAATATGATGAGAATTTTTCAATGTGTTTTTTTTTTTTTTTTAGTTTTTTTTTAGTTTTTTCCAACTACTATTAATTCCCCTGCGAGTTGCGAAATACACAAATTTTGAAATTATCCTCATACAATGTATCAGGACTTACTGAGAAATGCTTTTGATAATAGTAAACGATTCGTACGGAAGGGGACGCAAAATATGAAAGTTGGATGTGCCGCTATCATAAATTACGTTCATACGAGTATCAACCTAGATTTTTAAGATGGGATTTTTTTCAATACGATATATTTCAATTAGTTTTCCTTTTGACAGTCCGTCGGCTCTTGGAAACTGACTGCGAGATACCAATGAATTGTGAAGTCTTGAATTACATTTCCTGTTGGATAATATGATCAGTTTGTAGAACCGTCAATAACACAATTACATTTTTTCTCACATTCATTGGTACGTCTTTATACTTGGAACGTGGATGTTGCGACGAATATTTTGGAAATACGTTTCAAAGTCGTTAAATAATACAAAAATGCTGAATTCTAATTTTTAATCCTGCACAATATTGTATAAATGCATGCGATTTCGGACTGTTTTAAACATAATTTTGGCGCACAGGGGAGAAGAGATAATGCAGAAGATGTATATCCCCGATTGTTAATACATAATTTAAGAGAGTAGAATTTGTAAGAAGCTGATGGTACTAAAGGAAATACTTCCAGGTAACAAATTTATTTAGTTAATTTAGAAATATTGTACTTTGTCATTAACGGCATTTATTATGTCATATTAATAAAATATGCGGCGAGGGCGTTTCATTACATTTACAATCTACTTATCAACAATTCTCACCACTGATACTCACCACCAAGACCTGTCAAGGCGGACATGAGGGAAATACCATGTTCAAGGGGAATCTTGCGACGTGTGTAGTAAACAAACTATTTTTTTATGAATTCAAGGAAAATACTTTCACAATAAATAAAAAAAAACATAAAACATTTTCACAGTAGCAAAGTTTAACAATATCAGTCTTTAGCAAAACCCATTTATTAACTCTTGAATATTTATTACTTGTGAGTTATTTACTGTTATTTTAGTAACTATTATACTAGTTGTAGATTGACAATTATAGATATGAGTATGTAATAACGTGACAACGTGCGTATAAACTATGTGGTATAAGAGACGTTGAGATGTAAATAATGGAGACAAACACTTGAGGTTTCTTAGGACGTCTCAAACAAGGACGTACAAAGGAACGATCATAACAACTTGAAGACCGTTCTTGAAATAGAATACCCACTGACTTACACCCTATGCTCCGTAAAGGGAAGCCAATAATTTCGATTGACTGATTGGTTGATTAGTGACTCCCGGGACGTCACCTGCCAAGGTCATTAGACCCGTAAATCTAGTGCACGTTTTCCACGGGAGGTGGCGGTGGTCTTCCCCTGCTAGACGAGTTTTGATTCTGACCTATCGTCGGCTCACGAGGTTTTCCCCAAAACGTCCCACCAGCGGGGCACCGCCCCAGCCAGAACAAGCTCTTAGCCAGCGACTTGTCACCCGGTACGTGTGGTAGTGTAGTGCATGTAAGTATAGGTGTGCGTAAGAGGGAAAAAAGAATAGGGAAGGAGAAATCGCGCGCGGTCCGGATCCCGTTTGTTTGGGTACAGCTCCGGCATTCGCCTGGTACGAGTTGGTATTGGTCAGAGGAAACCACCGATCAGAGGAAAGGATCAGAGGTCACGAAAAACTACCGATCAGGGCACCTGGTCGCTGGAATTCACCTACAGACAGCAACTGAATTCGACATACCTACGTAGTAGCTATAATAATTTCGAATTTGTCCACAAACTCACATACCATTATTCAGACCCGAACCCTGGAATTCGATGGGGGTTAGTTTAAAAAATGTAGTACACCATTAAGGGAGCACGGTTCCTATTTATCGCCCCCCCCCCCCCGGTGCCGGCGTGAAGGGCGCGGGTCGTCGTCGGTTGAGCGGCGTGACGCGTCGCGACGCGACCCCGGGCGGCACCCTGGAGGGCGTCACCTGCTGCCTCCAAGCACCTGCCCCGCGCCAGCTGCGGCCCGCCGCGTCGCGTCCCGTCGCATCCCGTGCCGCCCCATCGCGTCCCGCCCGTGCCACGCCGCCCCGCGCAGGGCCCGGGCCCCCACTACAGCCCGCCCCCCTTTCCCCTCTGCCACAGCGGTGGGTGCACAGGCCGGCGCACACGCGTGCCCCGCCCCCCTGCGGCGGCCCCTTGCGGCAGAGATTGCGTGCGCGCACGCCACCGCCGCCGCCGCCGCCGCCGCCGCCGCCGCCGCCGCCGCCTCCGCCTCCGCCTTGGGTCGCCGAAACGGGAAGTGTGCCGGCCTTTTCACGGTGCACCATGTGCAGGTCTCGAGCGCTTCTCGAAGATTTAAAAATGTCTTCCCTGTGCGTGGCGATGCGAAGCCCCGTCATGAAGTGTGACGTTTACAGGATGACGCTTATGTAGATCTTGAAGATTTAGAGACAAAAAAAAAAGGTTTTATTGAGCCGAGTTATCCTCACGACCGCATGAAAGTAGTACATGATGTCTGTGGACTATGATAAAGGAAAATTATCATCTTCTTGATTTGTTTAAATTAATATTTTGTATATAGTGTATACAAAATATATAATATTAATATGTAATATTATATATTTAAAAAAATATATAATATTTTGTGTATAGTGTAATTTTGTATTTTGTATGTAGTACGTACATATGCACGTGAAGACTGAAGTACTTTTGTTTCATGAAATGCAATCAAACGTTTATTTGTACGGACAAACTTGTGCCTTTCCATTAGTAAACTATCAATGTCAAATGTCTCTTCTCAAATAGTGACTGAGGTCGGTACACAAAACTATTGTATAAACATCATAGACCTATGCTAATCTGTCTCAATTGCACCAAACAGCTCGACATTAGATTATGGCAGCGAGTTTTGCACTACGCCAGAGTCTGATGATGTCAATGCAAAAAGTTTGAAACACGAAGCCTGAGGACAGTCGTTCATGTATATTTTAAGAATAATTTCCCTCAACGAGAAATGGCCGAAGACATGTACGTGTGGAAGTTTTTTGACGAAGGGAGGAGCATAGTTAAAAGCTGTCAAAATGATCCTGTGCGTGTGCTGTCCTGTTTCACGGTGCTCGAAGGTTGTGGAAGATTTAAAAAAAAGGTGTTGTTGCGTGTTGTTGCGTCATCACTTCCTGGTTCTCTTTGGGGTTCCTTTAAATATTTTGTGAGGGATACCATCTTACAAACTGTGTCTGTGTAAATGTAAGGTTTTTGTCAACGCGTTAAACTCCATTAGAAACGACTCCTCACGAGCCCTCGGATGCCGCGCGATATGCGTCGGCCTTTTCCACGGTGCCCGACGCGCAGGTCTCGAGATGCTGGTGAAGAGTTTCAAACTGGGCGCTATTGTTGCGTCATCACTACCTGCTTCTCCTCAGACTGTTTAAATTTTACAAGGGTCGTCAAAAGCCACGTCCACACTTGCACAACTTTGATTTGTCCCAGATATTTTCGTCGCAAAGCAGAAGTACGCAACGTTGCGCAATGTTCGCCTTCCACACAACAACATTTCCCTCGTGCGTCCTGCATTGTACGCCTAAGGTGTGCGTATTCGTCTGATGAACTTTTTTGAAGTAAATTTGTTCTTCAGTTGTAGCTCATTTTTCTTTACGAGATGGTGCATTAAGATGAATATTACACATTTCTTCACGATAGTGGACATTTTTGAGGTTATGTCACTTTCAGTAAATAATGTACACCCGGTGTTCCCAACAGGGTCGGAATAGACACCTAAGGAGTCGGTGAAAGTACGAAGGGGGTCAATGATAATGAAGGGGCAAGTTGGGAGTGAATAGTTAAATATAAACCGGCGCCTGATCAGTATAATCAAGAACGCAATAAATACAAAAGAAAATTCATGAAATTAAATAATTGTTTTCTGATATAAAGCAAAAAACTACAATATTATAATAAATTACAAATTTGCTCTTCTTCATTCGAATCCGTCCGAGAAATATTAAGGGGAGCATGACTGATAGATTGATTGTTAATGATTCAGAACGCGTCAACAAATAGGGTTATTAGTAAGTATAAGTGTAGTTGCATGTTTTTGATCGGTATGTGGCGGTGGTCTTCTCCAGCTGTATGGCGAGATTTTGCGCCGAACTACCGTCGGCTAGAGGGGTTTTTCCTCAATCAGGTATCTCCCACCAGTGGGGTACCCCAGCCTGGACAAATGTGAAGCTCCCAAACGGTCTCCCGGTCTCCCGGCGTGTGGTAGTGTAATACGTGTTAGTGTAAGTGTGTGTGTGTGTAAGGGGTGAGGTTATGACAAGGAAGATGTAGGAAAGATCGCGCGCGGTACGTGGCCCGTTTGTTAGGGTACTGCTCTGGCTTCCGCCTGGAGTTGATCGGTGAAGCCAAGGAAAACTTTCGATCAAAGCGGGGCCATGAAGCAAACAATCCTCTTTAAAGAGGTCGATGAAAGAAAAACGTTGGGAATCCTTGACATACACGAACGCGTATGGTCCCACCCTCCTCTCACTACAACTATTTAATTGTATGCTGTGCCCGGCATTCGGTGTGTAGACGTGACATCAGAAAATGCCTCATATAAACGCGAGTTTCTTTGTACATTTGGTATTCATAACTAGTAAAGAACGTGCCTATTGTTTATAATGACATCTATAATTTTGTTCCTAAGGATCAAAGTAAATCAGGCGTCAGCAGGTGCATCAACCTTCTACCTACCCTAGTTGCATACTTCTATGGTACTGCATACTTTATTTTCATATCTAAATATCTATCTAAATAGCTTAGAGTCCACAGTAATTGAATGGGGTCTTTTTAATTTTGCGAACTAGTGAAAGAAAAACCGTCATCTTCAAAGCAAGTTTCTAGAAAATGACGTCTCGTAATAATTCAGGTCGTAACGCAATCCGACGTGAGCGCCAAGGCGCATTAACCAGACTCCTGATCATTTGATTGATTAGTGATTCCGGGCGCGCCAACTGCTGCCGTAATTAGTCCCGTTAGTGTAGTGAATGTTTTCATCGCGGGGAAAGTGGTAGTGATCTTTCCCCGCTAGATAGGGGTCACCGTCCCAGGCGAGACAAACTTCGAGCTCCCGACTCCTGGCATGTGTGGTAGTGTAGTGCATCTAAGTGTAAGTAAGGGGTGACGATAGGGCAATGAATGGGAAGAAATTATCGCGGTCCGTGACCCATTAATTAAGATACTTCTCCGCCAGTCGCCTGGTGTTGATTAGAGAAAACGCGGAAAACTACTAATCAGAGTAGCCGGCTGCTAAAATTCTCTTCTAAACAGCGGCCGAACCTAGCTATTTAGACAGTATAGAAAATTAAGCCACCGACGGGAGTCTAACCTAGGGGCCTCCCGATTATAGGCACTGCAGTGACTTCATGCCCAGTGCCACCTAACTTGGTCTTATCATTTAAGGTTGGATAATGCGAGATGAACTTGACAGCCGCCGCTGGACTGGCAGGGTTTGAGTTCGAGTCCCGAATGTGGAGTATTTTCGACACAAGTTAACTTCTTGGATCGCCAACGCTCTTGAGAATTCCAATCCTTAGGGCAATGACTCGCAAATTGTTGATCTCCCCAATCACCTCTTTTGGTCTAGAAGTATTGTAGAGGCACAGCAAGCGTATCAATCAATGCTGGCCTGAAGGGTAAGTGTGCGTAAATGTAAGTGTTAGCGCATACACGTAGGAGCTTGGCCTCAGCTGATTCTAAATCTGTCGACGTGGCAATCAATCATTATTCACCTTCAATAGATCAGGATGTGGGAACAATGCGGCGGTGACAGATTTACATTTGGGTGAACCAAGATCGCATGTCCGGACCGCTTGACTTCTACATATAGAAAGAAATTCTTCCAAATGTATTGAAATTTATTTGTCCTCTCCTGTTATGATTATTCTATATAATAGTATTTTATAGATCTCATTGTCAGATCTTATCTGACAGATCTTATCTTAATTATGTTTCAAGCACACGATTTAGATCGATCCATTACCACCCTTTCATATTATTGAACCTCCCCCAACCATCCCAAGAGAAGACATAACACCGCTTTCAAACATTCTCTGAACTGTGACGGGAAGCGCCGATAACATCCAGATCCACGAAAGTGGCTCCACATGCAGATCCTGGAACGGAACAGCCGTGAGGTATTGCTTTTATCTTCTCGCAACTCCCGACATCATCTGACAAGTTCCGAAGCAGAACCATTTCGCTTGGATGATACTCGGTCTTGTGGAACTCGGGGAGATGAAAACAAATCCACTCATGAATGAGAGCGAAGCACAAATGGGAAAACGTTAATACACTTTCTCCTTTTTCTGAGCAAACCAAAGAGATCTTTTGCAGCTGTGTTCACAGTATATCTGAGATTGATTAGTGATTCTTCTAAGGCCATTATTCCCGTAAGTGTAGTAGAGATTTTATCGCGGGAGGGGACGATGATCTTCTTCCTCTGGATCATGAGATCTGGCGCCGACCTACGTCGGCGTGCGGGGATTTTCCCCAACCAGGTATCTCCCATCTGCGCGGCAGCGCCCCATTCGGGATAAGCTGGATTTCGCGACTGGTCTCCTGGCGTGTGTGATAGTGTAGTGCATGTAAGTGTGTGTGTGTGTGTGTGTGTGTGTGTAAGAAAGGGTGAGTATAGAACAAAGAAGAGGAAAGAAAGATTACGAGTGGTCCATGGCCCGTTTGTAAAGGTACTGCTACGGTATTAGCGTGGCATTGATCAAATAAACCACGGAAAACTACCAATCAGAGCAGCCGTCCTCTAGGATTCTCCAGTCAGAATGCGGCTCAGTTGTAGAAGTAGTGTCTAAAATCCTGCTTATGTCGGGACTCTAATCCTAGGATCTCGCGGTCAGAAGCACTACAGAGACATAAATAGATGCCTTAAATTAAAAAAAAAGATTAAATTAAACATTATAAAGTGTCGAAATCATAAAAAGGTTATCATTAGGAATTCAATGCTTTATTTTGAAAAACTCAAATTGGGCCTCGATTAAGAGTCCTGAAAGACGTGTTCAATCGTCACTTTTACAAATTAGAATTTTTATTTTTTATTTTTATTTTTTTATTTTGATCTTATCCGAGAGGATATTATATTTGCACGATTTTTAGAAAACATATACGTCTGGCTATTTCACTTAGCAATACATTAAAATTCTTGTAAATTTTAATAATGACAAAGATTGGAAAATGATTAATTTTATTTATTACTCAATGGCGGCTGTGTATAACAAAAAATATAATCATCCTAATGCTATTTTCAAATAAGTTGCTGTTAAATTCTTGAGTAAATCACCTACTGCGCAATTAATAATTTTTCTTTTCCTTCTAAGCAAGAAACTAAATACCGAACAGAATTTCGTGGAACATCACTTTCATATTGACTTAAATCATTAAAAATGTTCTAGATAGATTCTAACAAGTCTAAAAAGTGAATATTTGATAAATTTTTTAAACGATATTAAGCCAACGAAATGTGAACACGATGGTAATTTAAGATTCTACCCCTACTCATTTTTCAAACGATGTATGTATTTATTGGCATAGCCAATTATCAGAATAATACAGTTATCAAAGTCATAGATTTTTTCATTGTTTACATTCCATCGTCGTGTAGAGTAATGATACAGAAAGTGGAAGTACTGCGGTGAAGCGTCCAATTGTGGACGCAGCTCGAGCCGCAATGGCAGAGGCGGCCGCCGTTGACGGCATCTGGTGCGGCAGCCGCCTACAGTCCGGCGCTATTCGCGTGGCGTTCAAAGCGCAGAGGCTCCGATTTCCCTTTGAGGCCGCCGCGGGCGCCGCCCATTCAGAAGCCACCGCCGGTGCCGCCCGCCCGTCCCCACCTCCACCACTACAGCAATAGCTGCTGCCATCGCCGCCAACAGCTTCGCCACCCACCTCCAACCTCATCTCCATCCCTTCCACTGCCGCCTCCACATCGGCGCCCCCAAGTTGCTTTGTCCGTTGCCTGCACGGACCTCCAGCAGCATCGTCCTTCTCCGTTGCCTCCTTCATCCCCACCATCGTCTCCATTACCACCATCGTCTCCATTACCTACGTACCTTACATTAGCACCATCGTCTCCATTAGCACCATCGTCTCCTTTACCACCATCTTCTCCTTTACCACCATCGTCTCCTTTACTACCATCGTCTCCTTTATTACTATCGTCTTCATTACCACCATCGTCGCCATTATCACCATCGTCTCCATCACCTCCATCAACACAACCTCCACCACCACTAGCTCTTTCTCATTCCTTGTTACCGTCCTTCGTGACTGCAGCCATTTCCACTGTCCGAGCAACGCCACCCTCTCCTATTCTCGCCACCCTCTGCTATTTCTCTTTCTGTCCCTCTCCTTTCACCCTCTATAAATACCGACGCGTGCAGCTGGAGGCCGCAGCTGACGCGGTCGCTGCCGCAGGGAGGGGGAGGGAGTGGAGAGGGAAAATAAAGGGGGAGGGAGGGTCGAGAGGGTGCGGGGGGCAGAAGGACAGAGACGAGGAGCTGCGGGCGCTAGTCCTCCACCAGTGGAGTGGATAGGAGGGATCGTGGAGCGCGGAAGTGCACACGATAATGGCGCGACGTTTAAGAAAGTCGCTGGGTCCGAAGTCCTAAACAGGAAACCCATTGGATGAAGCAAAGGGTTGACGACAGAACCGAAGCGCCACGCCCAGTATGATTTTTTATAGATGAATTGTGAAAAAATGTAAAAATATGCTGAATGTACCGATCTGAACTCCTTGAGATAAATGTGTGCTATACTTCAAATGAGATAAATAACTTAAAGTACTGTATCGAAAATCGTATAGCGCTTAATCGTAAGAGCTTTACTTCTTCTACGGCTTTTCTTCGGCTTCTTTGTATGTTCTCACGAGATCGAAGCTTATGAAATTCCATTTTCGTTTTCCTAAGACGATTATACCACTTATTGTTTATTTTGCCAGTAATAGCAGGTGCGGTCAGATGACAATTTTGTGTTTTCTTTGTTTCATTCACAGATTTATCTGAACACTTGAACATCGTCTCACTTTTAGCTAAAAATTGTACTTTTAGCAGGCTACGCATGCCCTGAAAGAACCAGATTTACTAGTGGCTGACTGAAAAATGTATTTTTTTATTTTTCACTTCACTACTTATAACGTAGATACAATTCAGTGGCATAAATACTGTTACTATTAAAGGACACTCCTAAGGCAAACGGTGAAACTACAAAGAGCACATGAACAGAAGAAAAAATTGATGATATATTTTCATGGAAGAAACAAAAAATATCGTTTGAGATGAAAATGAAAAGAAATACGTTACTTTTGCTCATTCAAATTATACGCTTAAGCCATAAATGAGGGTATTCGAGTAGTTGTAGAATGATGAAATGCGAACACTTGGAGGTGATAATGCATGGCACCTTTGAGATGATAGATAAAAGCGGATGTTATTACGAATCGCTGAAAGGAAAGACGAGTGGTAAAATATAAGTTAATGAATGTTTCTATATTAAGAGAATATGTTACTTAATTTCTCTGGGTGTTTCTCTTGAGGAATGAGTTAATGAAAATGGAGAGAAAAGGTTATGGAAGACTGAAATGTAAATATAGCAACATAAACCCATTATAAAAATTAAGAATAAAAATAATTTAGTTCAGAGAAACACGTATTGTTGAAAGGTAAAGTTAATTAAAATGAATGCAACTTAGAGAAATTATGAGAAAACCTTCACCAACACTGAGTTAGTAGAGTCTAAGATAATTGTGTAAATCTGACAAAAAAAATATTTATTCAGAACTCACACAGAATTATTACCGAAATTTGGGAGCACAAAAGAAGAGGGACATCTCGAAAATAGTAATTTTTGAGTTACATGTAGTAATATGTTTATGATTAAATATTTCATAAAGTTAATTTACAAGGTATCAGCAATAACGAAAAAAGGTGATAATTAAGATTAAAAAAAGAGGTAGGGAGGAGAAAGAGTAGTTGGTATGAAGACGAATAAGACTTTTGTGAAAGTTTGGGATAAAGCAAATACAGGTAAGGATAGTAGATTATGTCAGATGTGTTAGATCTGAGTCAGGCATGAGCAGAAGAAGGGGAGACAGCGAGACAGAAAAGAATAAAATCAGTAGAGATGCGAGGAAATTGGTTTGGATGAAGCTGGGCAAAAACAAGATTCGCAGATGTAACTGTAAGGAGAGAAGGGACGAGTGAGGAATGCTTAGTAAATGATAGGAGATAGGCTACAAGATTGAACGAGGAATTGATTGCCCGATTGCGCTGAGGAAGTTTAAAAAGATGAATGTATGCGGGTGATACTGAGTTTGGAAAAGGAAGAAATTTGAAATACTGTGTTTCTGAGTCTGTAACAGCTATGTTTGATAGTAAGCTCAATAATTACATGATTATTAGCTGATGATAACAGCTAGTATGTACTAGATTCTATTTCTCTTCGACTCCAAACTGAATGGCTCTGTTCAGTTTAAAAGCAATGTTCTATCGCAAAATGACAATGTTTTTCATCTGTCACCGACGATGCCCAATGTCCAAAATTAAGTCGTAATGATCGATAGGTAACGTACATTCAATATTCAAAATTAAAGTCATTAATATTTCCTTCATTAACATTTCATTAAAGAAACGCCAAAGCCGACTGTGTTACAGATGTGTACTCCGCGCAAACAAATTCGGAGACTCTCACGCTACTGAAACACTTTGACAAATCATGGCAACGGGCAGGCCCCGTGACGTCCGCCCCCATTGTCAGCTCGTGCCTTTGTTCCGCCTGTCCTGTCGTGCTGGGGGCGTAGTGCAGGCATGTGCAGTGGCGATAGGGGCGGCGCCCCCGCGGGCCGAGGGGCGCGTTGCACCCGAGGACGCCCGCCCGCTGCGAGGGGCCTGCCGCGGCCGCGTGACGTCACAGGGCCTCTGGGGCCGCGGCGGCGGCGGTGGACACTGATTGGCGCCCTGGCATATGGCGCGGCCCCCCACGCCCGGAGGGGGCGGCGGCGGCCGCGGGCGAGCGGCATAATGACGCCGTAATGAGGGCGAGAATAAGTGGCCGCGCGCGCGCCCTTGTGGTACTCCCGACCGCCGCCGCCGCCGCCGCCACCACCTCCACACCCATCGACGCTGCCGCCACCACTGACCCCGCAACCACGTACGCCTCCACCGCTGCCTCCACCTCAGCGCCGTCTCCACCTCCACCTATGCCGTCGCCTCTATCTCCGCCTCGACCACCTTCATTTCTACCTCCTCCGTCACCGTCTCCATTTCCACCCCCATTGTCACTACCGCCGCCACCACCACATCTGCTATCATATCCCTCCACTCCTGCCGTCTCCACCTCCATCTCTACCGTCGCTTCCACCTCCACATCCGTCTCCACCTTCATTTCACTTTCGCCTCCATCATCGCCTCCTCCACTTTCATATCCGCCTCCGCCCGTGCCTCCATTATCACCACCCCCGCCTCTACATTCACGTCTGCGTCCACCTCCTCCTCACCCTTCACCTCCACCTCCACCACAGACACCACCATTGTCACCATTACTTCAACAACCACCTATGCCGTCTTAGCCACCGCAGGGTCCTCAGCAGCATCACCGCTGCCTCTCTCACCACTATTACCATCGCTGCCTCTGCCACCACCATGGCCACCATCAGCACTGCCGCCACCACCATCATCACCACGTCCCCGCCACCACCACTGCCGCCACTTCCGCGTCCTCCAGCTCCGCCACCCCCTGTGCCCGCGGGCACGTGCTGGCCCGCGATCAGCCACAGCCCCAGGGGAGGAGGGTGCGCGGCTGCGCTCGCCGCCCATTGCATAGTCATGGTAATAATTCCTCTGTGAAGAGCACCGGGTGTTTCCGCACACAATAGGCAAACCGAGTAGTTTAGTTACTTAATATCAGCAAACAACCCAATCGAAAAAAGGTGAATACATTAGGCCGAGTAGGGGGGGGACAAAGTTTCAGTGCACTGTAATTTACCGTGTGAGTGGGTTGTGCGAGAAGGCAGATAAAAGAACTTATCAAAATCCTAACCATCATTTTCGTCCGCCCGCTTGACCATGTTCAACAGTAGGTAGCACAGTGTAAGTCTCGATTCAGAAATTCCGGAATTTAAACTAGAAATAAAATGGAAACCCTATCGCTAAATTATTTTTTCGGGAGTGTTTTCCTTGGGAGTCAGAAAATTAAGTGACGTATCAGTTCAGTATGAAAAGTTGTGTGAGTCCATTTCTAGCCTGATTAAGCTAGCCTGTAAAGCAGCTGTTTAGCCCAATCAATAGAGATATCGGTGGCAAATAAATATTAGCAAAACACCACGACTTGAGATTACCAGAAGACACTGATGTTAAATCTACAAATATCGTAGGTTTCACTTTTATTCTCTCAATAATCTAGCAAGATTTCAAGATCTTTTAGATGAATTTGAGATGAGACGTTTCTGACTATTTCAATATATCGGAAAATATGTAAAATATTTAAGTTTTTACAGCAAAAAGAACAAGAATGAGCGACAAATAAGACACAGAGAAGATATATAAAATGGTTGTTGTAAATAAAAAAAGAACGAAGAGGGAGAAAGAAAGAAAATGAAGAAAGGAAGACAGGAAGACAAGAAGAAAGGAAGTAAGGAAACGCAGTAGATGCAATTATGATTGTTATAAAATAATGAGACAATATTTTATCGGACTTGTAACACGTATTAAGTGACTTCGAGGTAAAAGAACTATAAGAGAAAAACTAATACGTAATTGGACATAAACATTGCATTAATGGGTGCTAAACACAAATCCCACTCAAATGCAAAGATGGGATGACAGTGAGAAGATCTGCGCAGGATGACGAACAAAGAACACTTTTGATATTAATCTGCATAGAGTAGAAGAGAGTTGAAGACAAGCGTTGTTGGTATTAGGAAAGCAAAAAAAAAAAAAAAAAAAAAGGAGGTCGTGTGAAGGTACCGATGAGAGAATTGAAAAATTATTAATAAAAAAAAAAGGACAAGTAACTCGTGTCAAATACACGAAACTAGAGCCGCACAGTTTTCAAAGTGTCGCTGAATAGTGGACGGATATTTTTAAGTCAGAATAGAAACTTTATTGTAGGATTCGAAAAATTGGACACGGATCAGAGAGGATGCAATACGGTAGTATAGGTGCTACGCAGTCATGGCATGACATGGCAATTTGATACGGAATGGGAATAGAATATCACAGCGCAACGTTCAAGGGGACAGACCAGTGCTGAAAACACAGATGTGCAAAGACATTTATTTTTAAATTGAAGGAAGATGAATTGATGTGAAATAACTTAGCATTGATTATAAGTTAAAGGAGAGAACAAAAATGAATACAAGAACATGGCCGTCGATGGTATACGGTCAATGGTGTTTGATGAATGAAAATAAATGTGATGCGAAATATACATGAGGATTATTTGTATTTTAAGAATGGTATTTTTAGTTTTTTATATTGTTAGCACAGCGCAGACGAAATGTAAATTTTATAAAATTTATCAATATCCGTAGTCACTTCAAGAGCAAGAAAACTTCCGTGCAAAATTGTAAAAATACGAAAGTTGATATTGCAAAATTCTTAGAGACTTGCATTCGCAATTAATGAGAGAAACAGAGACAAGCACAATAAAAGGGAAGGTTACTACTGGTAACAAGTTACACTAGATTGTTGAAAAGATAATATCCTGGAAAAGTTATTTCTGAGATTTATAATTTATATTAATTCAGCAAAGATGGAAGTGCAAGGTTATTCCCAGTGGCCCCAAATAAAAAAATAAACTCTTTCTAAAATGAAAATTTAAGAAACAATAAAAAAGCATTTCTTGATACAAACTCTCACAATAAACTGTACTGTGAATGAAAAGATAAGAAAAGAAATAAACATAACTTTACAACTCAGCCGTCTTGCTAAGAAAACTCAATGATTGTCATTTACAGACAAAACAGTTTTATTCTACCATTCATTCAGCAGAAGAAGCAAAATGTCATTGCAACACACGCACCTCTCTAAAACTGCACTAGCACTGAACTGAGAAGAAACATCGTTTCGGATGAATGGCACGCAAACTGGTCCCAACGCACCAACACAGCCAACGACCTTCGCAGTTCATGAACACAATATAAACGATTCGGCGTTTCGTATGTACCCCGGCCTCCGGGCGCAGACGCTAAGAAAATATTTGAATGAGAGAATTTCCAGTTTTAGATGTCGAAAGGCTCTTTCGCCTCCCCATTTTCGGGTGCGCGAGGAGGGCGCGCGAGCCGACGAGATTCAGCCGGCGCGGCGCTGTCCCCGCCGCACCGCCCCGCACTGGCGCCGCACGCGCGCCGCACAGTGGGGCGAAACGTAAATGCGCGCGCACGACGTTTGGAACTGTCTGCCTATAATCGCTTCTGCTCCACCTCCGTTCTCGCTCTCTTCGGGCACTGTTTGTCTACTCAAATTATCTCTTGATTTATTTCTTTTGGCACCTGTCTGTCTCTATGTCTGTATGTCTGTCTCTCTCTCCTCCCTCTCTCTCTCCCCCTCACACACACACACACACACACTTTCACTCGTTTTCTCAGACTCTTCCTCCAATTCTTTTCTACACAACCCGTTTGACCATTTTGTATGTGTTTTAATGGGGAGAGGGTAGTTCACTCTCTCCTTGATCCTCGGTCTCTCCCGTCTGCCCACCTCTTTCCTTCTCGGCCTCCCTGACCTCCTCCCTCCTCGACCTCTCTCTACCTTCCTAGTTTTTCTTCAGTATGTCTTTGTCCATTTTGTTCCTCTGCTCTCTCTCTTTCCCATCTCTCTCTCTCTCTCTTTCTCTCTCTCTCTCTCTCTCTCTCTCTCTCTCTCTCTCTGTCCACTTCATTCCCCGTAGTCTCTATGTATGTTTTCTTCCTCAACATCTTGTTTTCTCAGTAACTCTTGGCACACATCTTTCCTCCTCTGCCTCTCTCTACAAATTCCTTTCCTTCTAGCCTCTCTTCCCTTCTCTTTGCTCGACAGTACCCATCTTTTTTTACAATTGTGTCTATTTCCTTAACGATATTTTTTTTCTCTTCTATTTTTTCTCCCATCTTTCCCCCCCTTTTAGGCCCATTTCGGACCAGTGGGCGCCGCCTCCGCCGGATTACGTTGGCGGGACCAGTTCCCCAAAAAAGCCTCCCCCATCCCGGGGCTCGTGCGCGCGCGCGTATCGCGGCATCGCGGCGGAGCCTCGCGCCCGCCCCGCCCCGCCCCCTGCCCCTGCGCCGCACCCCCCGATGGAGCCATTCCACCCCAGCTGCTCCCCCCGCATCATTCATCTAGGGCCGGTTTATAAAAAAGGCTCTGGTGGGCCCGTGCGCGCGAGGGGGGAGGGGGAGAGAGAGAAGGGGTGGGGAAGGCGGCGGAATTTTCCCCCCCGCGGTTACCGCTCGACCCAGAGGCCCCTTCGAGAGCGGGGCGAGGAGGTGGTGGTGTGACGTGGCGGGTTACGGCGGGGCGGGTAGCGGGGCACGAGGCGCGGAGCTGCGCTGCGTCGGTAACAAGTTCAGCCCCGAAGGAGTGTGCGCTGGGGGCGAAGGTTGACGAGGTGGTGGTACTCGTCAAAGACAGGGTTTCCTTGCAGAGGACGATACAGATAGGCGTAATCTGGAGCAGATACGTTGGTAAAGGAAAAGAAGGAACAGGGAAATGGCAACGAGAAAGCAAAATATTCAACGAAATTGTTGTTCTATGAAATATTGACAGGTGTTACGAGAAAGAGAGAAAACGAATGATGGAGAGGGACATAGAAAAGGACAAGAGGTAAGCACTGTCATTTCATGTATCGCCTTAACTTTCTCAGAGTGAACGTAAACATGGGAGATCACGTAAACATGGCAGTCACAAGCTATTGATGTTGATCACAGCCGCCATTTTACCATTAGTCTATTGAAGTTCATAAAATACCATGCACCCAAGATTCTGACAAAGAACGTGAGTCCACGACTTCAGAATACCTACTTCTTAAAATGACTACATGTAGTTTTCGGAAATCTGATCTTTTCTCAATGGATTTATTTTTCCATTTTACCACTTTCAAATAATTCAAAAATTAAGAAGAGTACTTCGTTTGAAAGAAAACAACATGCGCTTAATATTCACTCCATGAAATTCATTGATTAATTCAATTACTCTCGGTAATGAAATCAGAAGTACATCGTCGTAGTCACTCCTTCCAGCAATTGAGTCTGAAGAAAGTGGGAGAAATGGAAAATGTATAGAAATCTGAACAATAATCGACTTTCGAGATGACAATCATACGATTGGAAAGTTTTACATTTTTACAGTTATACATGAATATTTTAGAGAAACAGCATCACTTTAGTTTTTAACAATATGCAACATATGCATTTAAGATGAAAAATTGACACTCGTAAGTGCTTTAAAAAATCTCTTTCTACAAAACCAAATTACATGTTGATTTCGAGACCTGACAATATATATTAACAACAGAGATGCAGTAGAAAAACAGAATGAGTTTGTTCACTACATTATTCGATAAAGAGTCTCATTTATTTGCAAAATTACTCTAACAGATGAATGGAATAGCAAGGCAGTGTGTTTCCAATCAAAATAAAAGAAATAAAAGGTACCACAAATACAAATAGCGTGAATCATGTTTACTTCGGAAACTATCAGCAAACTGCATTAAGGATATAATCTCGAAACTATACAACTTCCGGTAAAAGGACACATTAGCAAAACATAAGCCACCATTTTCCAGCACTCATACATGGAAACTAGTACTTATCTCCACATACATTTTTTAGAAACACTGGGGGTGACAAGAATCAACAAGGCTGCCTCCTACGAAATGATTCCAAGACTATTTGAAAATTTTCCACGAATTCCCGTCCCAAATCCCGACATTCTGTACCCGTTATGTATGTACCTATGTGAATCAATACACCGAACTGGTCGGCGACCATTGCAAACTTACATCAAAGAGTAATTCCACAGTCGGTTTCATCGCACACACATTCAGAATGTCTTTACGAAAAATTGTGATACTGAACCCCACTTGAAACGGTAAATACTCTTCATAATTTTAGAACTGCTCGTAAGATTACCGCTCGTAAAAGAAACGAGAGCGTTTCGCTCACGAAACCTCTTAGCAGCCCTTCAACTCCCCCTGGAAACTGGATCTGTGCTTTTCCATTCCTCTTTACCTTTCCAACTTACGGGACGGGTCTTGGCAACCGAATAGTACATACAGTAGCAGCTACCCCCCGGGCGACATCGCTTGAAAAGAGGCCTTCTCCGCAGTCAAAAGAGGGGTCGTTGCTCCATCGTGCTATGAAAGGGATAACATTTTCTTGCTCTGGATTATTTTCGGCTTTATATTTCGCCATTATGATGCGAAATTCGCTGCATTCAGGGCTCCCCCGTAACGAAGGGGCGGAGGAGGGAAGCGCCACAGCTATAACCGCGCGAGGTTTTCGAGCATAACAAGACGTTTTTGCGCTCGCGTTCTCTCGAGCGGCCCCGTCTCGGGGACCGCAAGTGAACTGGTTTGTGAAAAATTACGAAAGAATAAACTGGAGCGTCTCAACGGTGAGGAAATGCGGCTTCTGAAGCGGAGTTACTGGTCTTTTGATTTCACGACTGAAGTTGATACCCTCTTCTGAATGGGCTCTACAAAAGCGTCTGTGTTACATGAACGCAAGTAATATTTTTCAGCTCTTATTCAAATATAACTGCCTCTAACCAACACCATAATTCAAGGATGTATGCATAACGTTATTTTACTGAGAAATCCATGATTTGAAAAGACATTTCACTGGGCTGATAATATATTTTATAAATAATATTATATTAAAACATCTAATAACGGCGATTTTTCTGCTTTTATCAACTAACAACTATGAAGTACTCATTTTCAAAATTAAGAACCCAATTTTAAAGTATTTTGAGTATTAATTGATGGGTAGATTGAGAAACGGTAAATTCATTAACGAAATCAAGGCAAAATAACTAATACTCACACAACTAACTAATACTCACTACTTTATAATAGATCATTTCATAGGAAGAAATATAGTTTTAATTCAGGAATGAGTTCGTTTAATTAATATGAATGGAATGGAATTAATTTATCCATGTTGAGGCACCCACACGTGGTGATTGAATAGGGAAATATGTTTTTTCGGAATATTTTATTTAATTACTATTCAGTGGAATTATTTGAAAGTTAACTATTATTATTGTTAGAATCATTCGTTAGTAATTTTGTGTATGCAATTTTTAAAACGCAATAGATTAAATAGGCAAAATTAGGCGAGGGATATTCGATGACAGGAGAAGACGTCGTGGAAACTTTAGGCATTCAACACAACGGAATTGGAAAAATAACTTTTTTCGAATAGAATTAGCCTAATCTGTCCCATAAAGGGCAAAGGCCTTCTGCACGAGAGGAAGCTCATGCAAAACTCACTGGTGAGCTATTCCACGTAAGTAGGAATTGGCACTGAACATCTGCACTTCGTAACAGGTGTCTTTCATAATCCTTCCAAATTGTTTTGCCCTCGCTGCACTTGACCGATGTAACCCCACTAGTTTATTGAAATAGTCGGACCAGCTGGTTCTTGGCCTTCCTCTACTTCTGTTTCCGATGTATGGATTCCACATGGTAGTCTTGCCTCGCTTTAGTTTTGTGACCCACCCATTTTCATGCAATTCTTGCAGCTCGCTGCGCAACGTTGTTGGAGGATGTAATACCTTGGAGTCTTGCATTTGAAACTCTCTCCTGTAGTGAAATGCTCAGGATTTTCCTTTCCATTTTTCTTTGGCAGATCTCTATTGAGCTCTTTTGTTTGTCCGTTAAGGAACACGTCTGGGAAGCGTAGATTATGACACGAATAATGCATTGTGTAGAGTTTCTATTCTGAGTTTCCTGTTCAGTGATTTGTTCAAGAGAATAAATTTAAGTGCCAAGAAGGCTTTCCATACTTGGGTTATACGTCTCTTAATTTCCTTATTCATTTTTGTTGTTCCCAATTAATTTCCTGAATATGACTTCCAGAACACAAGTAAACAGCTTTGGAGAGGTATCACCCTGTCTTACTCCTCGTTTTATTTGGAAAGTTTGCTCTACTAGTTCAGTTCGTACTTTTGTGACGCATTGTCTACATACTAAGTCCAGGATTTTCACATACTTCGTTTCTATTCCCTGGTTTTTCAATACCTGAAGGACACTTGGATGTTCGACGGAGTCGAATGCCTTTCTGCAATCCACAAAAGTCATCTGTAATGCTTCTGTCTTTTGTATTATTTGGTTGATCGTTTGCATGTGGTCTACTGTTCTGAATCTTGAGCGGAAACCGACTTGTTCACGTGACTGATTCTCGTCTAGTCTCTTTGTTAGACTTCTTGTTCATATTTTCGAAAATAATTTGTACATATTTGACAAGATACTTATGGGTCTATAATTGTTTAGGTCGTATTTGAGTTCTTGTGTAATAGAATGATAGTGCTCGATTTCCATTGTTCGGGTGTGATGGACAGGATTTTGTTGAAAGTTACTGTGATGGGTTGCACTAGACATCCCATGCCATGCTTAAGGTATTCGTTTCACACTCCTCCTCCCGGAGGCTTCCCGATTTTGAGTTCTGCAATTGCGCTTCTTACTTTGCTCAACCAAATAGGAATATGTTCTGCAAGACCTAGTAGCGTCTGGTGTGACGCTAGTGTGTGCACCCTTACGGAAAGCAATATAATTAACTTAAAATAAACTACGTCGGTGACGTACGAACCGAGTGCGCGGTAGGACTTCAAACTAAGACAAAATGATGGAATGTAAGGAACGAAAATAACAGTGAGATTGACTAACGATATATACTTCAGATTGCTTCCTTTTGTCTTCAAAATTAACGTCCAATTTTCCGGGGACTGTTTCTCTCCAACTACCTCCCCTAACTCCAAAAACTATTTCTTTTATGGCCATAGATTTTTACTACCTTTGTATTCTTGGCTATCCGGGATGAGCCGCGTCTCGGATTTTTACTTCCTTTGTTGTCACGCAGGTCTATTTGCGAGATTGTGTCTTCGCATACATTTGTATTTCAGAACACAACTCGACAATTTTCCTGGTTAAGAAGGAAGCTAGCACGTTTTGAAAGAATATGCTTTCCATTACCATAGCGAATTAACTGAGGTACGACAACAAAATCCATCAAGTTTGTGTTTGCATCAGGTACTCTACAGCTCCTGTCGACCGCAAACCCAGACTTCGATGTCAAGGAAAGCATTTACTCCTGTGCCCGAACTTACTCCAATGCGCCCTCCCACAACCACTAGCGTAAGTGGAACCATTAGCCGCCAGATAACAGATAACGTCCTTTAAATCCTCGCAGGGATGGCTTCTCGACCGAGGCACTGCGTTGTGCGCGAAAGAGGACGAATGAATCGGGTTTGCGGATTCAGTTGGACTTCGAGTTTTTTGTCATCGCCCCCCCCCCTTCCCCCCACGGATTATGAAAAAGCTGCCTAGTCCGTTACTCTCCCTGTTGAACGCTGGGGGGAACCCGTCGCTTGATTCGATCGTATGGAGATCTCCACGGCCCCTTCGGGAGGTCAGAGGTGCTCCAAATTCATTGTGCCTGTCCTACCTGCTTGGCCCGTGCCGCGGACGGGAGGGGGGAGGGGCGCGTGCGCGAAGGGCGGAGCCACCTATAGGGACGCCTGTAGGGATGGTGATTGCAGGGGTAGTGGGGTTCCTGAGGATATTAATCCCCTGCGACGTCTGTGAACGAGTCGCAATCCATAGTATGTAATTACTGTTAAGAGTATGTAGGTAGTGTTCAAGTATTCTGCTAATGTATGTATAATTACCGTGAGAGTACGTAAATATTAAATATGTAAGTATATAAGAAAATAAATCAGTAACAAATAAGTAAACATACAAATGATACAGTGTTTGAGAAATTACGTATATATAAGTGTGTAAGCAAAGAAATATGTAAGGAAGGACGTATGTAAGTGCCAAAGTAGTTTTTATGTGTGAAAGTAGGAATAAGTAGTTAATTGAGAATGCAAGTATATACGTAATATAGAGGTGTAAGTTACATTTCAACTGTTTTAACCACAGCTGTGCGCAGAGATAGGCCAGGACGGGCCTGGAAAATCTCAAAAGATGCCTCGCAGCACTAAGCAATAAAACATCGAATTTCCGGAAATACGACCAAATCTTTACATACCTTTATTTAAGTTGAATATTTGGAGAATTCATACTAGACATTTGTGGAGATTCCACGTTATATCTGACAACCCTGAAAATGGTTCAACATAAATTAATTGTATTTATTAATTGTGTAATTAAAGTTTTAATTTCAATCTCCGTGAAATATGTTTCATTTTATTGTCTAGTAAAATATGTCACGTGTGCATAAGGACGTTTAATGGAAAAAGGGTCCCAGAGGGGTCCAGAAATGTAATTGGTTCACTTCTTATTTTCGGATGCGCACGCGCACGGTTTTATCGCAATTTGTGGATGAATTCTGGTGTTCACTACTCACAGTCAATGAAACTTAAAAACTTTGTGTACGGATTCCAATCCATAAAATCAAGTTGCATTTACGAAGGGCACTCGTTTAGCTCAATAAATGAATCATACAGGAAACAATCCTCAACAGAATATTGCTAAATAGGATTGTTGTTGGCTAAATACTTTGTCTTAATTTATTCGGCCTCTTATTATTCTTTAACATTCATTTGTAACTTATAACAAACATCCATCAGTTCGCGAAGAATAGCAATTTTTACATTTCATGAAAATAATTTATTGAAAGGTTTCTTATTAATAAGATTCAAAATATCGTAAATTTAATAACATGAATGCAAAATATTGCTTATTTTGAATTCAAGTTCTGAAATTTACCACCCTTTCAATAAATCATTGTTATAAAATTTGAATTAAATTTTCATATTTGATATTATAATGATTGATATGATATTATTGATTGATATGATATGATATTGATTGAGATTGATTGATTGATGAGATTGATTGAGATTGATATGATATTATTTGATAATATTTCATATTATTAACCATTATCAACAAATATTTATATCACTAGGTTGATTTAAGTAAGTGTTGGGAAAATCATTTTACAATTTTCTACTATTGCATATACAGTCACTTGTATATCTGATTACCAAAATGCTACAAAGGCAATGAAAAGTAAAAAAAATACCAAAAATCAGAAAATGACAGAAAATTTCCAGAGATAAAATACATGAACTACATTCGGTTGCATATGAGTACAAAAGGTCATCTTTGATCATTGCGACAGAATTATTGAGAACACATAATCTGAATGGTTGTAATATATAATGGAAATATTACCTTCCCGGCGGAAATTGTCGCGAAGGCGAATTAAATATACAATACGTCTTTGAGGAGTAGTAAAATATAATTTTACAATAAATACTAGTGTGTTAGTTGGAATACACTAGTTGTAATGCAAAGTTCAGAAACGAAGTTCTAAGGTCGATATAAATATCTAAATGTCAATAATATGTCGCGTTTTTTCGATCAATACCAGACGAATGCCAGAACAGCATCGTTTGTACGAGCCAGCACCGCGCGCGATTTTTTCTGTCTCATTCATGCCCCATCCGTTCCCCTTAAACATACACTAACACGCACTAAACCCTAGAACATATCAGGAGCTAACAAAGAGAGAGCGTAGGCTTCTGCGGTCGGAGTCAGTATTTACTAGGCTGTCCGGGTGACGCCGCGTCCACGGCAAAAGGTGCCGACGTGTCGGTCGCCATTCTGCGACCTTCCTCGTTACGCATTACGCCCGGAGGAAGGTCGTAGAATGACGACCGAAACGTCATGGACGCGGCGTCACCCGGACAGCCAATTAAATACAGCTAACTAAGAGTTTGCCCGGGTGGGGCGGTGTACCGCTGACGGATATATCAGTGAGAAAGAAACCTCCGCAAACCGACGTGAAGGTCAACGACGGATCTGACGTCCCAGCGGGGAAGGAACACTACCATCCCCGGTAGCTCCTAGCCTATAACATGCACTACACTAACGGGATCAATGACCGTAGCAGTTGACGCGCCTGTAAACACAAATTCATCAATCAATTGTGCACACCATTATCTCCAAAAATTATCACAACGTACATCTATTATTTGATGTTAATTTTGGCCCACTTTTAGTTTCGAAACTTTAATACGAGACATTTTCATCACACTTGGTTAAATTTGTTGTAACTGTCGATTCCTGGGCATTCCCTTTTAAGTTGTACGTTTAAAGAAAAATGCGCCTCAATAGGAGAAGGGAAGTGGTGTCGGTAGTGAATGTTCGTTCTTTCAGGTGTGAATCGATTTGAGAAAATTAATCCTCTCGCCTCGTTGGCGTATTTTCTGCCTTTCACGTCTTATTGCTGTGAATATAAGGCCCCAACCCAACAGTATTTTCTACTTTCAGGAGAAAACTAATTCCACATTGTTTTCATTACGCTTCTTCTCTCGTGAGTTTCTGAAGCTTGACAATTCATTTCAACCCCTGCTACTTACGTCATCTGAAGACAGTCTCCAGGTCTGTTGTATTACATATTCTCCAGAGGAGAGTAGGCATTCAGCGTTTTACATTTTTTGACGTAATTTATTTTGTTTCATTTATTTTTATGTAAAAATACCTATTATAAAGAATTCCATTCCTTCAATTTTCTTCATTTTCGAATACCAAATTCAGGACGAACGTTGTAATGGAGTATCAGGTAAGATGTTTTAAATTTGTCTGTCCTAAGTGACGGCAATTTTATTCTGACTAAAGAATGTACAGTTGTGGAAGAATATATAGTGTATTGGTTTTGCACCCTCCAAGCATTTGTTAATTTTAGGCCTTCCAATTTCCTTCCCCCGATTACAAACAATCCGACTAATGCAGAAGCTGCTTCTCACGTTTATGCACGGAACACAGAAAACACATCAAAGCCAATATTTTCACGAAAATTCATACATCAATTATGCTCTCATCACAGCGCTAATTCGTGCCTCCGCCGAGTCATCACCTCCACCTCTTCTTTTTCCGGTTCTTGTACTGAATCCCTCTCTCATCTGTGCATGGCACTTGTTCACACTCCATTCCGATCGTTTCCCATCTCTTCTTCCAATCTCTGCCTCCTTCACTGTTTCAACATCATGTCCTCCTTTTCCCAGGGATTGTGCTATCATCACCCAGATACTTGTTCTTTCCAAAAGAAAATAAATGTAATTTCGTTAGGGAAGTAATCATGACCAGTCCAACCACCGTGCGAGGAAGAGAATTCCAGCGCATCTTATTTCAATGTAATAGGTGTAGACCAACACGCAGAATCGCAGATACGCAATCGAATCCCATTCCACATCGTCCTCTGCAAGTTAACAACCCTGCCATCAAGAATCATCAAATATGCGCTTCACCTTATAATCCAAATTGATTCCAATGTTTAAGGGAGGTTGCCTTAGCAACTCCCTTCTTATCTTTGTTTGGAATTACTCGCTTCAACAATTGAAAAGTCAAGTGTACTATTATCACCACCAACGAGACAGTATACTACTATCGTTTTATCACTACATTTTACATTAACTATACAGAAAAATAATTAATCGTGGGTTAGAACTGTGAGTATTGCAGTAGCTGGGCACGTCCGCCTAGGCATCTTGTAAGCAGACCCAAACTATACTCTTCCCCTTCCCTGCGCCTGCCAAGAGATTTTTAAACAAACGGTTCACAAATTATGACATTTCCCTACCTACCACACCCAAAACATTTCCCATTATTTTTCTCAGATAAGCATCTATTCTCTAAACATACGGAGGATGTGTTGGCAGATTTACAATAATACTAGATGTAGGGTCGGAAATGCCTCTGAATCTGTGAAGAAATGGAAAGAATAGAATACAGAAAAGCATTTAGTAAAACAAAATTTTCTGTGAAACAACCATCCCATTTAACTTTTTACCAGCGCCTGCAGTCCAAACCCCATCAGAACATTCCTACTTTCGCCAGGGAACGTACGTAATTAGCCTCCTGGGTGAGGAATCGTGGAATCACCCAGGCTCGTAGTATGCAGCGATGACCGCGGCGTCAGCGGAGCACGCGTCCAGCCGCCAGCCAGCCAGCTGCAGGGCGCGTGCGCGGGAATGTGGGCCCATAACCCCTCCGCCCCCCTCTCCCCCCCTCGGCACCCAGGGACCCTCCCCTCACCGCTCGCGCGGCCGCACCCCAAAGCCCTCCCCCTTCATTCATCCGAGCTACAGCCGGTCCTGAAAGCGTTGACCGCGCTCGCGAGGGGCGGCGGGCCGCGCACGAGCCAAGCTCTTTATCTCCGCGCCCCTTCCCACCCGCCGCGCACGCACTACTCTTCGCTTCGAAAACATCCGCTCCCCGGCGAAAGGGGGAGAAATTGTGCCTCATATGCAATTAAAACGCCCTTTTTTGCTCTTAATTTGTTTGCATACTCCGTTCAGGGGGGGGGAGTAAGGAACAAAAAGTTTCGTGCGTAATCAACACGTATCAGCGAGGAACGCAATATGTTTAGGAGGACCGTATGTTGAATTGCTGATTTTGAAAATACAATTTCTTTTTTTAACGGAAAGATCAATACATGCGCGCGATGTTTGAATTAACAGCAATATTTGGTCACAAACTTTTGATCGCTTGTTGAGAC
The DNA here is from genome assembly GCA_038098605.1 of Gryllus longicercus. Lineage (NCBI taxonomy): Eukaryota > Metazoa > Arthropoda > Insecta > Orthoptera > Gryllidae > Gryllus > Gryllus longicercus. Next base: position 450,186 of record JAZDUA010000329.1, on the reverse strand, counting down.
AAAACCTCCAATTTCAAAATGAATAGCCAATGTAAGCGTGCAAGAAGAGGTGGGAGTGTTCGTTTGTTCTTGACGGAAATATCTGGATAAGAATTGTAGTGGACGGATGTTCTGATTGGTAGTTTTTCGAAATTCTACGATCAATACCACAGGAATGTCGGAATAGTATCTTAAAAAACGGTTTACATATCGTGCGCGATCTTTCCTTCCTCATCCTCTCATCTTACACAAAAATTTACCCTGACATGCACTACACTCCCTCACATGATGGGAGAAAAGTCCTGGCTGGGGTGGTGCCCGCTGTTGAAGGAGGGCGATCAGACAAGCCAGAGTTTAAGACGACGCCGGATATCACGTTCCACCGTGGCAGGCCACCGCCTACTACCTTGCTCTAGCACTACACTTACGGAACAATTGACAATAGTAGTTGACGCGCCTGGAAACGCTAAAAAATAACTAAATAAATAAATAAATAAATAAATAAATAAATAAATAAATAAATACACCGACGTGACGAATGTGCAGGGTTGATGCATTTCTTGAAATCCAGAGAATTGTGAAATTTGAATAAAAGGGCTAAGGAGCCTATTCGATTCTTAAGCACAACCATTTACAACAATATTGGAATGAAAGGGAATGCTTTAAGTATCGCGTCGTGGGGTTCCGCAGCAGGAGAGAAGTGAATGATGGGAGATACGAGGCCAACTCCGCTGCGTTGATTGATTGTCCAAAGTTTATCCATGATATGACATTCTTCAGGGCCCAAGACGGACAGGAGTAAACGAAGTGTTTGTCCACATCATTGAACACATTATCTCAATTTTATTATCTTTGATTGTTTGACCTCTTGACGAGTATTAAGTCTACTTTATCAGTGGAATATGAAAACGAAGGTTAATTCTTCTTTTCTTGGCACCACGGAAATAATTATATCCATCAACATTGCATATAATGGAGATAATTGTTTCGTCTGATGATACCTCCTAGATAAACACTGACTTCTTTCCACCACATGTTGCCATTCGTGATGAAAGTATAGGTATTTTTGGTCATTGTGAAAATAAAATAAACGATTTCGTGAATTGTACAATATTCAAAGTAGAGAATATAAAACTACTTCTCAGGTCCCGTACGCGTGTATTTGGGCGTACAACACAGAGCCCGTAAAAGGATATAATTTCAATACAAATTTTGCCTTTTGTTCCCCAGAAATATCTTGTTTCTTTAAATACATCTTCGTTAATCACACTGACACATCTCGCTTCAATTGTAAAATCATTTTCTCACAGTTCTGTTTGGAAGGGGATAAATTCCGAGAACTGTCAGATTTTACTTCGTTTACATTAATTTTCTTCAGCTACAATAGCATATAACCTGCACGCTTACACAAAGGCAGTTTTAATCTCGAACAATATTTTTAATTTCATTTCCAAAATGAGCAGTGCGCCCTTGAGCGTGCGCTGCCGACAAAATGTATGTGTCAAAATGTTTTTTGTTTATCATGAAAGCAATATTCAGCCCAGAGAAAATATAAACGCATTCATAAACATTTTTGTGTTTGTTAGTCATCATTCTTCTCTTTTCCTTTGTTTCCTCGGAGGGTCATTCAAATTACACGAATGTTTCTTTTTGTTTGTTTTTTTCGGGATAAAGCACGTGTTTCCCGCAATAAAAGAGATTACATAATGACCGGACGCGGATGACAAACAATTTTCCCTCTTTGGAAAACGGCAGGTGTCCTCTTCCTTATGAAATGAACTATTCAGGCAACCATGGTTCTATATAAAGAATATTTTACTAACTGCGTCCCGCGTTCCAGAAGCAGGCCCGCGTTTCACTCATTAATTCGAAACGAACTACTGTAACGGCGCAGCTGGAAGCTACGAGGAGGAGTCCGCGTGGCTGTGGACGAAAAAAAAAGTTCCTATCTCAGTCTAATTAAGGATGCAGCAGGGGCAGGAGGTCGGGGTTTTGCAGTTGCGAAAGAAACTCATTGCCCACCGGGCGTGGTGGACACCGAAAATCTGCCCCTCCTGCGGGGCGCATGCCATTCCAGTGTCCTCTATGTCCTCCTACCGTGAGCACTCTCGTCCCCCATTTCTGGCTCCCGCCCCTGCCCCATCCCCTCCTCCACATTTTGCCCTTTCGTCTCCTACTCGTCTCCATGTCCTTGTACCTTCAGCATTGTCGTAACACTTCCTTATTCCAACCCACTCACCTCCATGTGTGTCGTATGTTTGTTCATGTCTCCGCAGGGTTCCCGTTGTCGTATCCTCTATTCGGAACTGCACCTCTTCCCGGGCTGTCCCCTCCACCGTCTTGCTATTTATCTACTCTATTCCTTAGTCTCACCTCCATATCCCATTCCAAATTGCTGCTTTCTCACTCGCTTCCGCTTTCCGCATCTTACTATCACCACAGTTTTGGCGCTAATTCGCGCCTCTACCAACTCACTACCTCCTTCCATGTCTCTTTCTTGATCTTGCATGCGGTCAATCTTATCACTGCATCATATTCACCTTTACCAAGGATTGTTTTTCTCATCACACCTTATATTTGCTCTCCTATCCTCCTGTTTTGTCCTCCCTCTCCAGACTCCTCCCTGTCCTCAATCTCACTTCCACACTCGTGTCTTTTTCCTCAGCATTCCATCATTTCCTTCCCTTCTTTCTAACGATTGCATCCTCCATCTCTTCCTCATTTCTGCTTTCACCCTATCTCCACATCTCCCTCGCTCTCCCCTGTGCCTAAGTATCATTCCCAATATCACGTGTGCTTCCCGCCGTTTCTTTCCACGATTCCATCCACTCTTCATCCTTTATCACATCCTCATTCCTGTCTCTTTCACTTCCTTCGCTTCACCTACGCCTTGGCCTCGCATCCTCCGTCTCCACCTCTCGACGATCTATCCTGTCGTCGCCTCCCACCCTCCCCCACTGCTTCTTAGCCTCCTCCGCTCTCATTTCACTTTCTATTACCTCCTCACTCCCGCCTTTATCCTCGCTATCCCATTTTTTTCACACATCCAACTAGCCTTTTTGAAATGGTGCTCGTGATGGTACAATGGTGTTCACAAAAAAATGAAAATAGTACTCGGAAACGCACAATCACTCACCCGAATACTCGAGCTCTGGTCAGTGAGGTGGACCTCCCCTCCTCTCCCGTGCTTTTTGCATCTCCGCTCCAACCCTTCTTCCTCACTTCTTCTTCTCCCTTTTGACTTCTTTCACATAACCCATCCATTTCTCTTTGTTCTCGCTCGTCCTTACCTCCGTCATTTCCATAGTCGACCTCATCTCCGACATAAAGCTCGCCATCTCTCTCACTCTTTCCTCCTACTACTGTTCCCGCCCTTCTTCCATTCCTACTCGTCGCTCTTTTTCCACCTCGTCCTCCGCCCTCGCGTTCCCTTCCACCCCGGCCCTCGTCGCGCTCCAAAGGGCGGCTCGGCTCGACGGCCCAGATCGAGCCATCGCAGCTAATTACGTCGAATGCGGCGGCCGGGACTTTCTGTATTTTTATTCTATTACGAAGTATTCATCCGCAAATTACTTCATATTTCTAAAAGTAACATTCCCCGCTATATTTATTATTGCTGCAAGGAAAAGTTTGTTTTTTTTCGGTCTAACTCTGAAATATGTATTCCTGAAAATCCAATTAAAACTTAATCAATAGCCCTTCCTCCGGGCGTCGCCCGCCGGCGGAGGGTCTTGTCCCACGCGTCGTGTGGCACGTGGGCGACGGAGGAGGGGCGAAAGGAGCAGGCGGGGGGGGGCGGGGGGGGGGGGGCAAAGGGACTGGTGGCGGTGATACGCCTGGCGGAGTTCCTGAGGCCCGCGAGGGGCGTGGCTTGCTATGGGGGAGGGAAGGAGGAAGATTCGAGTGGGAGGGGAGCGTGGCAGAGACCTTCTTATGGATGCGAATCCTCCCAAGTCTGTGCGACCGTATGCTGTACTCTGTAATAATTCTCAATCATACCTTCAACGTCCAAAATTGTCAGGGATATTGTACAAATTCGGAAGTAATTTTCTTATCAGAAGGAACAAACTTTTATTAGTACCTACATCAACGTTATTTATTCTAGTTTGTTCTAACAGTCGTTAGAAGAATTATCTTTTTATTTGTGTAAAAAAAAAGTACATAAATGTATTTCTAGACAGCCAGAAGTTGAAGCATTAGGGGATAGCATACACGGCGTGCTAAAATTTCACTTCTTAGCACTAGTGCTAATACTCAATACTCAATTAATACACGATACTCAAATGTTCAGAAAAAACAGCGTCAAGACTGCATCAGAGAAAACCAAATACTTTCGCCTGACCATATCAGCTTTTACTGACCTTAAGGTAATATAGTATACAATTAAATGATTTGTATAGTTGAATTAAAATGAAATGGAAGTCAATAAAGCTGTTTAAAAAAATGTTTGACACACGTGGTAAAAGTGGTCTTATTTTGATCGTAGCTTATGCTTGCAAAATAAAATGCCACTTTTACCACTCGGATTATAAATAATACTACTATTACACAGGTTTGGAATTTCATGACTAAGTCAAATTTTCAAAAATCATAAAAGATAACTTGGTTTCTCAACAAATATTAGTGCATCATTCAAAAACTCTGTTCAACTTTTTCAATTCACTAGATATAAATCAAATTTATCTGACAAATCACGTTCTAATAAACGTAATGAAGCAATGATAGAATTGTAAATATGTGCCTATTGCACAAATTCGATAATTATATTTCAAAAGACTGTGAGACCAGATTTAATTCATACTAGCATCTCAGACAGGATATATGAACTAGTGGTGCAAAAGAATGAAAGGCTTTCTCGTAATTGTTCGCCTATTCTCTTGAGTTCGGGCGAGCTTTTAGTTTTTTCCCCATCCTCTTCCTTTTTGCTATTTTTCGGCACATAAAAGACCTGCCAGTGCCACTCGAGCACCTTCAAGCTCCCCGAACGTAGCCCAGACCCCGCTCAACCTTGTACTTTTACATGTTTGCCCATGGTATCCCTTGGCCCCATCTCGGTGCTTGTGCCATCTATTTAGAGATTCATCCAGAACCTCAATTATTCACGCACCTCAGACAAAGTTGCCTGTTAAAAACCACGATATATTGGAAAGTTGGGATATGAGTATAATACAGTTGGAACTCTGACTCCCCCCACGCCACGTACATATCTTAAAACATTAATATTTTATGCTGGTTTCGAACTCACAGCCCTAGTGTTCTTGTACTTGAGCTCACATGCATACCTTTGTAAACGCGTTACGATTAAGGAAGACAATTATAAACATGTAACACTAATACCATAACTACAATGTCATTTTTATGCACATGTGACCTTTAACGGTTCTTAGTAGCATCAAACCTGCGTATCTGAATGACTTTGACATCATTCATTTGTTAGCAACGAACAAAGTTAGTTAGCATTAAAATCTATAAACATCACAAACCATAAAGGCAATTTTATCAGAGGGTAACTCTACAAAAATAGCTATAGAACATGTTTAGTGTTTACAACATGGAGATACATTTTACATCAACGGATGGCTCACGTAGCTACTATGTACAAATAATAATCCCAATGTCGGCTGTATTATTATGGACTGTAGGATCGAGAAAATTAAAAGTGAGATTTCGGAATACCGTCCACAATCATCTATGAATCAAATTCTGGAATGAAAAATTCTTTTTCGAACATTCTGTACACAATTTGGAATACAATTTTACAATATACAATCTTTTAGCCATGAAAAATGTATTCAAATGCATCATCATACACACGATCGTACTGCACCACGCATATTTACTCTTGAAATGGTGCTAGTGATGTACAAGGTTGTGAGCAAATCACTTGAATAGTTGGAATTTGGATACGCGCGCCGCCGTCCGCAGGGGACGGGGCGGCGCCACGTGTCGCGCGCTGAAGGGCATCGCGGACGCGGCAGCGCGCTGGAGTGGGGGCTGAAGCAGGCCGGGGCGGGGCGGCGCCTCGCCGCGCTTGGCAAAGGCCGCCTGCCGCCACAGACGCCGCCGCCCGCCTCCGCAACCAGCCCTTCCAGCCGTCCGCCTGCCGCCTCCGGCACCGCCCACCTCCCTCCCTCTCAAGTTGGTCTCCATCCACCGGCACTGTCCACCGTCATTGCCCGGCGCCACCACACAGTTACAGTCTGGCCTACGTCCCGCCGCCCCGTCGACACCAATCCACCATCACCACTGCACTATCGAGCACCCAGCGACATCCCCCACCGACACCCACCTTCCACCGACACCCACCTCCCACCGGCACCACCACTCACCGACGCCACCCACCGACACCCCCCACCGACACCCCCCACCGGCACCACCACTCACCGACGCCACCCACCGACACCACCCACCGACACCCCCCCACCGACACCCCCCACCGACACCGCCCACCGACACCGCCCACCGACACCACCCACCGACACCCCCCACCGACACGCCCCACCGACACCCCCCCTCTGACGCCACCCACCGACGCCACCCACGGACGCCACCCACCGACGCCACCCACCGACGCCACCCACCGACGCCATCCACCGACGCCATCCACCGACGCCACCCACCGACGCCACCCACCGACGCCACCCACCGACGCCACCCACCGACACCCCCCACCGACACCCCCCACCGACACCCCCCACCGACACCCCCCACCGACACCACCCACCGACACCACCAACCGACACCACCCACCGACATCATCCACAGACTCCACTCCCCGACACCACCCTCAGACATCGACACCCACCGGCGACCAGTCCCTGTTCGCCGTCACTGGAAAACGCGAGCCCCGCCCGCTGTCCTCGTCGCCAACGACGTCGCCCGCTAGATTGCCCACGCCTTCGCCCCCGGCGCCGCCCGCCCTAATGCCTGGGGAAATCTTGCATTTCAATAGACGAGGGCGGCGCGGCGCCGACGATCTCTGCTAACGTCCGGAAAAATCGCGCCAGCTCCCGGCGCATTAGGGCCCGCCCTCGGAGGAACGGGAGGGTGGGCATCGCCCCGAGGGGATTGTGGAGGGGATGCAAATGAAAAAAATCTCTTAGAACCCCTTTAAATATCCTGATACAATTTAAGCTGTAGACTATTTCGGATAACATGCTTCATTAGGTTCCCGTTTCTATAACGAATATGTATTTTTCGTAATTATTTTGATTGTCTTCAGAAACACCGTCGCTTAAGTAAACAGACTTCTCAGCGGAGCGAAACCTTTTTGCAGTACCATCACATCTCCGCACATTTCCTGTGAGACTTGCAAGAACATAACGCATATGCGGGGGAAGAGCCCTTAGCGAAGGCCTATTTAAAATTCCTGCCGCATCTGAAGGTAATTTCGCTGGGGGGTGGCCGTGCGCAGAGCACCAACCTCGCCAGTCTTCCTGCCATCCTTGCTGCTACGGCCATCGGCACCACCGTCCCCCTGCCTCCGCTGCCATTCGGAGTGGAGGATCTGCGCCAGGGCCCCCGAGGGGGGGCGGGGGGTCATCTTCCTCCTTGCCTCTTCTTCAGCGAAGCGGCCCGATTCAAGAGGCTCTCCCTTTAAAGACTCAAGAGGCGGGCAGGGGAGGACCCGATGGAGAGGAGGTTGGGCGATCTCTATTGGGCTTCGTCGTATGTGGCCGAGAGCATCACGAATCTCCGTTGTTCAAGCCCGCAGCATTCAGGCGAAGCCAATGAGTATATAGAAAAAGTATTATGTTTTCAAGGAGTGTACTTCACACTGACGGCCCCAATTTGTACGTTCGTTCGTTGGTTCAAGTTGCAAACCACAAGGCGATCCAGCGGATAAACACGCAAGTAGATGAAAATCATGAAAATTTTCAATTGTTGACGAAGCTGTAAAATTAAGTAAATCATGAATCAAACTATCTTACGGTGCCGTAGATTTTGTATAGTAATAACACCCAGAAAAGGCTGTTTTTTGTACGTCCAATCCGGAGTAAGGGATGCAATATACAACGTTTTCAGAATGATGTGCAAAATAACAGTTTTTCAGTAGCTAATTAATTTTTTTTACGTTTTCATTAGAGACATTTTTTTTCCATATTTATGTCCCTTAAGTATTCCCAATTATACACGTAAATATTTTCAAAAAGTCATACAAAAGGGCGAATCCAACACGCTGTTAATCTAATGGCATTTTTACTTGTTTGCTAATGAGAAAAAAATGTAATTTAAAAGTTTTTCAAATTCATCTTTTCAGTTCGAATTTCATGGTTCCACCTTACCCGCCTTATTTTGCTCATTTTGCAACTCGTTTACTTATGATTTCTCATTTTCGACTTAAAAAGAATGAATAAGTTAACGAGAGGGGACTGCGGCGAACACGCGAGACACAGCGAGAAAAGTGAGGAAAGTTCCGATGCGCAGCTGACGGATAGGCGGGATATGATTTTTTGTCTGAGGGCAATAATGGAGCGGAGTGTTTTGTTATTCCATGTTACTCCTGAATATCTGATGTGATGTCGAATTCCAAAAACTACCGCAGTTTTGCTCTACGGGGCACAAAACGAGAGGGTTGCAACGGATGAAAGCCACAGTAAGGCCTCATTCACAATGCAAACTTAAACGTAACGTAATGCCGTAAACTTAGCACTAAAATGTACACATAAAAAGGAGCATTCACAATGACGAACGAAAGTCACTCTTGAGACAATCAGATTTCAGGGTATTGAGTTTGATCGATTGACGATTCGTTTCTAGCATGGTGATAAGATCTTTCCACTATGGTTTCTAGCTGTCTCTTCGATTTTTTTATCGATTCGTCTTTATACATAATGCGAGTAGCTGTTATATTAGTGCTCGCATTTCCTTTACTTTTCCTCTTGTACCAAATTCAGGGGTGATTCGTCAGACGTAATTATTTTATTCCAATGTTTTTCTTTGGACTCACTACTCGCGTCAAAACAGTTCGCACACTAGTTCAGTACTTAACGGTAATGAAGTGACATAACCACAAACAACCTGAATACAATCCATGTTTGTTTCTTTCATGCTGCTCTCCGATTGGTTGTCAGTAGAAATCCGACGTATACTTAACGTAAAAGCTTGATACTTGTGAACTCTAAGTTCACGGCTTAAACATCTACGGTTACGTCATGGCATCGTGAATGGTCTCATTTAATTACGCATTTCCAGGATTTGCGGCTACGTTATGTTTACGTGAAGGTTTGCATTGTGAATGAAGCCTAAGGGCGAGGGATGTCATTGGTCCGGGCGAAGTGGCGAGGCGGTCGGCGCGGCGCGGCGCGGCGGGCTGACAGGAAGGAGAGCGAGACGCGGAAGAGTACTCCAAACGTTGGCGGGGTAGGTTGGAAAGAGAACGAGTAAGTGAACGAGGAAATAGAGGGTAATTGGACGAGTGGATGGCAAGACTGGTGGGTAATTAAATGTGCGGGTAACTGCAGGAATGGGAAACTGGAAAGGTGGGGAACTGGTCAGGTGGGGAACTGGACGCGAAGGGAACTGGACGAGTAGGGTACGAGTCTAGTGGAGAGCCGGACGGGTGGGGAACTGGGTGGGTGGGAAACTGGACGGTTGGGGAACTGGACGGGTGGGTAACTGGACTGGTGGGTAACTGGACGGGTGGGTAACTGGACGGGTGGGTAACTGGACGGGTGGGTAACTGGACGGGTAGGTAACTGGACGGGTGGGTAACTGGACGGGTGGGGAACTGGTTGAGTGGGGAACTGGACGGGTGGAGACCTGGACGGGTGGGGACCTGGACGGGTGGGGACCTGGACGGGTAGGGACCTGGACGGGTGGGGACCTGGACGGGTGGGGACCTGGGTGGGTGGGGACCTGGACGGGTGGGGAACTGAATGGGTAGGGAACTGGACGGGTGCGGAACAGGACGGGTGGGGAACTGGACGGGTCGGGAACTGGATGGGTGGGAAATGGACGGGTGGGTAACTGGACGGGTAGGGAACTGGACGGGTGGGGAACCGGACGGGTGGGGAACTGGACGGGTGGGAAACTTTACGGATGGGGAATTGAATGGGGGAACTTGATTGGTAATTCAAAAAACGCCGGAATTTGGCGGGCAACTGAAAGGCACTGGGTGAGAGCGGGAGCGAGGTTGGGATGGAAGGAGCGCGGGGAGAGGGAGGGAGCGAAGGAAGGAAGTGAAGGAAGGGGCAAAGGGCTGGCGGGTGTGTGTGTGGATGGAGCGCTGCGAAATACCGAGAGGCACAGAGGCAGTGGGCGAGAGCGTAGGCCGGGGAGGGGGGGGGGAGGGCGAGAGCGAAAGCCAAAATGAGGGCGAACGCTGGGCTCTCTGCCCGAGAGCGCTGCCGCGCGCTGCTACACGCCCCTCGAGTGCCCTGCCCGCAACTTATGTCGCCGTTCCGCCAAACGTCCGCAAGAACCCGCGCTTTCTCCTAGGGGTGGGTAGGGTGGGGTGGGGTGGGGTGGGGTGGGGTGGGGTGGGGTGGGGTGGGGTGGGGAGCAACGCGGCTGCGAGAAACGGACTGCACAGCACCCGAGCGAACCCTTCTCGTCGCTTCTTTAGGGTTGCACTGTCCTATTAATAACGAAGTCAAGCCTTTTGTGAAGCAAGACGACTCTCAAGTACAGCTATCAGTGTTCATGCTCCAACCAGATAGAATAGACGAGAGCAAATTGTTATTGTAAATATCATTTTATGATTGTCTACTTCCGTACTCTCTAAGAAATATTTGTAAGTAGGTTATAACTTTTGAATAAACTTATGTTCGTTTAAAGCGTACTATTAGTATAAATAGTAAATAGAATAATATAATAAAACCAACAAGTCACGGGGATGTGAATCAAATATTAAACATATTTGTCACACGCATTATTAAAAATTGAAATATACATTAAAAAATCACATAATTTTCTCTTGCCATAAAAACTGGCACTTGTCTGTATATTTATATGAAATATTTTATCATTATTGCATGTAAACATTTAACGTTTTACTTAGTGTCTGATAACTAGAAAATGGATTTTAATGAAAATACTTATTTTTACTGGAACAAAATATCTCCATTTAATATTTAAAAAAGAGTTTGCACGGCATTCTGAACGAATTAAAACATTCTTTGTTTGACATATTTTATATATTTTGGTACAATTAGATATTTTACAATTTAATGCATATTTCCTAATTTTAACTATTTTCATATTTTAAGATATTTGCAAGTCAAAACGTAGAATATGAAAAACGAGTTTGACAAATAAATGTTCCTGGAATGTGTTTGTGTAAAAAAAAACAACTAATTTTGTGCTTCCGGAACCTCTGGATTGTCATTAATTGTCATGAATACATTGCTTCGCGACAATTGCTTACTGAGAATCAAGATGTATGGCTACTATCGTTGCAAATTAATCGCATCCAGATACTTCCTGATGTTTCGCAGAACCCATGGGAACTCGAAGGAAATCTGATTAATATTCCTTACAGGCCATTGATTTGTCGTGCTTCATACACCAAAACGAAAGTTTTACATCTTGCGTCAGGGTCGCAGAATTCGAAACCCATTCAGGAAACCCCGTGTGCTCGGGCTTGATGGGAAATAATGAGATTGTGATGCGATCAATGTCACTCATTGTATATGAAGGTATCAATAAATTGCTTTACAAACCATGTTGCAATGAGTGAGTTTTTCTGGGCGCGTCAACAACTTCGATCATTGGGCCCGTAAGTGTAAAGCATGTATTTCGGTAGGTGGTCGCGATTCTCGTCCGCTAGAACATGATTTCTGGCACAGACTGCATTTCTTCTAGTTCTTTATTCTCCTTCCTGCATTTTCCCCTACGAGACAACGCCCAAACAGAGACTAGTTCTAACTTCTGACACGTCTTCCTATCTGCAGCTCATGTCGAAAATACCGCATTGTTGCGGCTCGACCCTAGGAGCTTCCAGCCAACAATGCTGCGAGGCAATGAAAACAATGTTTTATTTAGGACGAGGAGCATGGTCCCCTAAGCCTCCCAACCAGATTCACTACTTACTCTACTTCTTAAACTACTCCCCTGCATCTCGTAAATACCATTAATTCTTCTACGTACCTATTTTACAGATGGTATAAAACTGGTTGTCTGGTGAACACTGGAGTCTAATTACTTGGTAGAGGTAGAAGGTTCTTTCAGCTGTTCTGAATGTTTTTTAAAGTTTACGAAATTTCATATTAAAAAAATGTAAATACTAGTAACGGGTACATTATATTTTTATTTCACTATTTTCTATTTTTTCGTATATATTTTTGAAATTGTAAGTACATAATTTGCTTTTTTATTACAATAAATTCCTTCCCTTCTGATAACATACAGTAGCATTAATTAAATTTTAATAACCGCAAATTCATCCCTTCACACGTCTGTCAGCATAGAAATAATATTAGTTTAAAAATAAGATTAAAGACTTAGAATCTCAAAAATGAAAGGCAATTTCCTTGTATTATTTTTAAGAGCGTCTTCAAAATATTTAAAAGTAATAAAAAAATCTTCATAAAAAATGGAGACTTTTAATATGGACTTGGGTGACTCCTGTAAGTAAAATTGAGAAACGGATATTGCTGCTTATCTTGATATCCGGGTAATACTATGCGAGTGTAATAGAAAGTCAACATTGGTTTACTTGTCTATGAACATAAAATTGAGTACATAAATCCTTAGATTTTCTAAATGAAGATGACTTAAAGTTCTCTTAAAATTTTTCTCTATTTTCTCTCTTGCAGAAAGCTAACATGTGTTAAGACGACATTCCAACACTAATTCTTTATAATTTATGAGCACGATAAACAGACATATATATTCTCATTTGCGAGTACAAATTTGCATTGATACACGTGTTTTAATTAACGAAAATGCTATCAATCCATCTGCAGGTGATACATGAAAACTTAGTCTTTAATTTATATTACTCAGTGTTGGCATGAATTAAACAGAACGTGGACAATAAGTGTTACACTAGTATTTTACATTCACCACTGTGGCTTCGATAACTACCACCGCGTAAAGATCAGGTAGACAAAGATACTTCACGACGCGATGAAAGTGGATCAGAGAAAAGCAGAATGCAAACTATGACGATATCTCTCAGGAGTCGAACGATTCTTGTTAGCCGCTTCTTCCGATTTACTTTGTTCGCGAGCTCCCAGCTTTTCCTCATCCATTAGTCTGCAGCGCTGCCGCGCGATCGTGGCTACTTGGTTTAGTGCTCCCCCGAGAGCCCACGATGCACCAGTCATGCACAGCAGGGACCATCGCCGGGAGTCGCTATTTGTTCAGGAGACTTTCTCGTTACACTTCGTGATGTCCCGAGAGCTTTCCGTGATCGTTCTGGGGACGGTGTGCGGCAATAAAGAGTCTGTTTCTTGCGCGATCCTGATCGCACGCTGCCTGATCTGGTGGAAAGAGCTTTAAGCATTTTATCTACTATTAGATAATACAAGGAATGTTCAATAAGTACGTGATCTATCAGCGTACATTGTGGATAAAAAAATCTAGGAGAGTAAAAAAAGTACGACTCTCGTGGAGAACTACGTTTGTACAAACATTAGTTCTCCAGGGAACAAGTAGCATCCATTATGTTAAAAAAGGCACAATCATAAATTTTCAGTAGTCTTGGATATCAGCAGCAGAAATATATTATGGAAATCTTGGAACGGCCTTCTTACAGCCACAACAGTTGATATCATTGATAAAACTGTTGAAAAATAAATCTATTGTCAACTACTTATGGTTCTTCGCCAAAAATTAATTTACGAGGGAATCGATACCTTCATTACACGGGAAAGATGAGTAAGGGAGAATCTGGTAATATTGATGTTACGTACATTTGACAGTTGATGCGTACATTTTTGTAGAAATAGTGTTGAATGTTCGAAAATTGCTCTGATAATTTAACTTAATGCACGAGAGAAACGAAACGTGACTGCCATGATACGACGAGGAAATAAAAAAATGGAATATTTTTAAACTTGTTTAAAACATCTGTGCTTTTTTGCGTAACTAAACACTGTAACGATAATTGGGAATTTTAACAGTTATTGTCAAAAAAATCAAATAAAAATCAACTGAATGAGAAAGGACAAGAAAATAAGCAGAATAAGGAAGTGACATTTGTTTAATTTTGAAATCATAATAAATATACTAAGCAGAGTGAGTAAAGACACACATATATAGCGAAATACTTTGCCTTTCCTTCACAGTACAATTACATTCAAATATAGTTGTTTTCATTATTACAAGCTGAATATTTTCACAAATACCAAAACCTCCTTCAACTCTAATCTCCATCCACATTTGTCAGTTTCCCTTATTACTCCTAGACATACGACTCTCCTACTGAAATATAAATTTCCGGAGGAGGAAAACGAAAACCCTGAAGAGCTTTCGAAGAAATTCAAGAGTTCGAAAAGACTCTCATAATTCATCTCCAAAGCGATACTAAGAAATTTACGGAGTTCATTTTAAGGCTGTCCGCTTTTAAGCTGCGTATTCAAAGATATTTTCGAAAAAGGTCGCCCCAATCTCTAAAATTACCAGCGCAGCCGTGCATTCTCGCGCAGTAAATCGGTGCCCTTTCCTCCCCCTTCCCCCTCCGACTATCCTCCTCCAGACGACAGCCGATCCCCTCCTGAGGATGCTCTTAGCCTGAGGATCAGCACTTTCTCGCCCGGGCGTAGAAGAATCCCTGGGGGACTCCGGGAAAGGGGAGGACGCTCTTTGATAAACTTGTCTTTAAATTTCGAAGATGTTCTCTTCAGACGATGTTGATATACAAGGGACCGTAAAATATTCTCCACGCGCTTTTTAATGTTTTGAAAGAAAATTCCTAAAGACAGAAGTAGAATCAATTTGTGTAAGGTTGTCGATGAACCAGCAATCTACAGCCATTTTTGAGAAACAATAGCTCAATCTTACGTAGATGATTACAGAAAAGAAACAGCAGAAATGAACAAGGTGTTTTAAGGTAATTTGTCTTTGTTCTGCCCGACTTTTTTTTCAAATTATTATTTTACAAATTATGATTTATGAAGGTGGATATACCGTCAGGCTGAATTTAACGTTCACACAGAACATTCAACGTTCTGTCTGGAAACTAAATTAAGCAATGAGGGAGGATGATAACATATTTTTCTAGAAATACCTTAAATAATTTTAAGAAAATAGATAATAAGAAAATAGTGATGTATCTTTTCTTTAATGAAATGTTTCTGAAGTAATTTGCGAAGTATTTATGGTTCATGTAGAACATACTCGTATTAACACAAGGGAAACAGTATAGAAGTAGGGATAGGAGTGAAGCCCACACATTCCAATAATGTCATTATAAAAGAACGAAGAATTATTTAACAACAATCCTCATGTTTACTGCTCTGTTGTACTGACCGTTGTCGGTTAGTACTGTAAACCCTAGCGCATAAAATGCAATAAAAACGGATTAGTTCCGAGTAGTCATTAAACAAACCTTCCAACATTCCCACCAGTTTCTACCCAGCCTTTCCAAACCGGCGCGCCGCCTTAAACTCGTTATAAAACGCCAACCATTTTTTTCTAAACATCTCCATGTCATTGATCCTCGTATTAAATATTCATGGCGCATCACCATTGGCGGAGCGTTTAAAGCAGCTGCGCGCCCGCGCTGACGGCTTCGGCGTCGGGAGCGAAGTTGCTCGACCAGGCGCTGTGCGGCGTGCGGCGCTGTCTCCGCCTGCCAGCGCCCGCCGCTGCCGCCCCCGATGCACGCGCGAGATACGCGCGCCTGCAATTAGCCGCTCATAAAGCCGCCTCTCGGCGCGGATCGCCCCACGCCCGTCGCTCGTCGCCCGTCGCCGCCACTGCCCGCCGCGGGGCACGACCCAGCAGCCCCAGCCGCACTACAGAAAGGCCAGGCCTGCAAACCTCTTCCTACCTAGAAGAAGATGAAGAAGAAGAAGAAGAGGAAGAAGAAAAGAAGAAAAGAATAAGAAAAGAAGAAGAATAAGAAAAGAAGAAGAAGAAGAAAAGAAGAAGAAGAAGAAAAGAAGAAGAAGAAGAAAAGAAGAAGAAGCAGAAGAAGAAAAGAAGAAGAAGAATAAGAAAAGAAGAAGAAGAAGAAAAGAAGAAGAAGAAGAAGAAGAAAAGAAGAAGAAGAAAAGAAGAAGAAGAAAAGAAAAGAAGAAAAGAAGAAGAAGAAAAAGAAGAAGAAAAGAAGAAGAAGAAGAAGAAGAAGAAGAAAAGAAGAAGAAACGAAGAAGAAAAGAAGAAGTACGAGTTGGATTGATTGATTGATTGATTGTTAATCCGGGTCCGTCAACTGCAAGGATCATTAGTCCTATAAGTATAGTACTTGTTTTTTTAATCGCAGGAGGTGGCCGTGATCATTCTCTGCTGGTAGATGAGACCTGGCGGCGTCCTACCTGTCGGCTAGTGGTGTTTTCACCAACAAGGTACCCTCCACCAACGCAGCACCGCTCCAGCCGGGACATGTTAGTATAAGCTCCCGACTGGTCTCCCGGCGCATGAGGTAGTGTAGTGCACGAAGTCGATTAATCGTGTCGAAAGGAATCGAATGAGCTATTGAGGACCTAAAGGTTTCTTAAAACTTTTGTAATTTTGTGTGGAATAAAATCAATTTTAAAACAAGTTGTTCTTCAAAACAGCTCCATTTTTTCTTAATTTCTTTGACGCGTCGTGCTATGTACGCTTATAAAGATGGTGTCAGATTTTCGTTAAACTCTCTGAATTTTCGAAAATTGCAAAAGTTTTAAATAATGCGAGAAAGCTTGTGCTATAACTCCACTATTTGTTGTTCAAACGCTCAATTGTTTACCTTGTTTCATTTTAATCATTTTTTTCTGGATACTATTCTCTCATGGGACATATCTTGGTAAAATTAATATACTTTCCTTTTTTCTTACGTGAATTGCCAGAGAATATGCCAAAGGTACTTAGAAAATATAGATTGACAGAGACTATGTCGAAAGTCTCCTGAAACATTAGGCCCGAAGAGGTGCAGGACTAATGACGAAATACGTAAAATCAGCATGATAATACATTGTTTGACAAGTTAAAAAAATTGTAAAATCAGGATGTTGTAAGTCATTATAATAGATTGGTATTTAATGAAGCTTATCACATTTTCAATAACAGCAACTATTAACAGTTAGTTGCACACCGTCACGAATTCATGATTTACATTACTGTATTCTTATCCTTCACTATAATCTCCGTCTCTTCTCGCCCCTTCTCTCTCTCACTCCCAATCTCATTCCCTTCTCTCTCTCACTCTCACTCCCCCTCTCTCTCACTCTCACTCCCCCTCTCTCTCACTCTCACCCCCCCCTCTCTCACTCTCACTCCCCTCTCTCTCACTCTCACTCCCCCTCTCTCTCACTCTCACTCCCCCCTCTCTCACTCTCACTCCCCCCTCTCTCTCACTCTCACTCCCCCTCTCTCTCACTCTCACTCCCACTCTCTCACTCCCCACTCTCTCTCTCTCGTAATGAGCATAATGCTATCTTATTATCAATTAGTTAGTGGTATTAGTATCATCCCCAAATAAAAAAAACACCCGAAACATTATTGCCAACTCGAACGACATAGAAAGCCGATTTATTGCACTAAGATCTCGTATTGACCCCACACAAATCAAGGAGCGAAGGACCACATGCTCGAAATCAGTGCCACGGTCGTACTGACACACACAAACTTCGGACCACAGGATCGAATCCGTGCCACGGGCTCTGCCACGCTAGCAACCTGAGCGCGTTCACTTCCTGGGCGCCACCAGCCGCTCACACAGCCGCTCAGACTCGGCGCGCGGCTTGCGCTAATTAGACCGTAAGCGCCGCGTGCGCGCGCGCGGCTAACGGCCGGATTGGAACGACACCGCGCGCGCGCGTGCGTTGTCACCGCCTCCCCGTTGCCTCGCGACCGCACGCGGCGCGTCGAGCTGCGTTGGGAGTGCTCCGAGCTGCGCTACGGCTGGGACGACAGAAAATGAGCAGTGTGTGGGGAGTGTTATAGGGACTTTACTTTCTTTAAAAGCAATGACAGGTAAAACAAGATGAGATAGAATAAGTAATCATGTTGTAAGGTGTGGGTGTAGAGTGACGGACATACTTCACTTCATTAAGAATGAGAATAAAAGGCTGGGATGAACAAGGGAAGATATGAGTAGGCTGATAAAAATAGTAATAGATTCAAGACAATTAGGTAAGCGGGATTCAGGAAGATCAAAATAAAATATGGATCGAAAGCTGGGCATCTACATCTCACGAATTATAATGAAGGAGAAGTGTGAAGAAAACAGGTTTTACTTACGTAAAAGAAGTTTTAAGGATCCTCCAACCTGACAAAGGATTTTTGGATCCTCTCGTAGAAAGCTATTATTAGAACTCCAAAAATGTCCCAATATAGCATAACTTATGAAAATCATACACTGTAAAGGCTTTATTCAAAAAAAATATCTTGAGTCGGTGTGCAAACCTTCTTTCTAAAAAGTTTATTTTACTTTCATTTAGGTGAATTTAGAAACATATAAATAAAATTAATCGATGTCTACTGGAATTTTGGTATAATAAAGGCAAAAAAATAAGTAAGGAAAAGTAATATGCAAAATAAGTAGGTAAGAAGTAAAATTCACAAAAAAATACATCTAGGACTATTATAATTACTGTCAGATGTCCTTCAACATTTAAATTCTCATTTGACAAAGAGTGTAAGCAACGAAAATTTGCGATTTTTTTCACTAGCTATCACTGCCAACTGACGCGCAAGTCCTATAGTTACGTGTCTTTGTATATCGCCTCTTCGCATTGCTCAATTCATCTGAAGGAACTTCCAAATTAAAGCACACCGTCAAGGATAATTGTTTTTACTTTATCCGACTCACGAGTTCTACGTTCGTGCAAACCGCCTCCACACTCTAACCTCACAGTCACAGAGGTCATTCCCCATTTCAGGTTCCAGCAACGAGTGTCTACACTCTGCCAGGGAATAAAAGTAAAATATCAATTTTATATTCGGGCGCCGCCTTCGCAGAGGGCGATGAATAATAAGCGAATCTCTCGGGAGCCGCGCCGAGGGTGGTGTTGGCGACGGGGGGAGAGAGGAGCGGAGACAGCAGGGCTGGTGCGGGGGAAAGCGGCGGCAGAAGCAGAGACACGGGTCGGCAGGGGGCAGGTCAGTAGGAGTGGCGGGGATGGGGACAACGGGGCGTGAGCGGTAGGAGTGGTGAGAAGGCGGCCGCAGAAGCTGGAACAAGGGGCTGCAGGGACGGTGGGGTCGGGGGCATGACAGTAGGAGTGGCGAGGATGGGGGCAACGGGGGCGAGCGGCCAGGGAGGGCGGCGGCGGAAGCGGAGACAGAGGGTGACTGGGACGGCGGGGGAGGAGGTGGCAGGAGTGCTGGAGGATGCGGCTGGGGAGGGTGCCGTTGGAAGCTGGGTGAGGAAGTGGCAGAGGAAACGAGAGGGCGGTTGGGGGCGAGGGTGGGGGCGGGGGCGTGGCAGTAGATTTGGCGTGGATGGAGACAACGAGCGGGAGCGGCAGGAGTGGGGAGAAGGCGGAAGGGGACAGCAGCAACAGAAGCAGGGACGGTGGGGTCGGGGGCGTGGCAGGAGTGGCGAGGATTCAACGGGCGAGAGCGGCAGGAAGCGGTGGAAGCGGAGACGGGAGGCTCTGGGACGGCGGGGGGCGGGGCAATGGGATTGGTGAGGATAGGGGAGCGACAGGAATGGTGGAGGAGACGACAGGGACGGTGGGGTAGGGATGGGGGGAAACGGGCGGGAGCGGCAGCAGCTGAAAAGGCGACGGCGACCGGGAATTCGCGAATTGTTTAATATTCGAGGCGCGTAAGCTTTGTTAAGCCCGGCGCGCAGCGCGGAGGCGGCGCGGGCATTAGCGATATCATGCATTTATGCATTTTTTTGGCTCTGGCTGCCCTGAGCGGCTTTGGCGCCGTTTCCCATTGCCAAGTTTTAATTCGGCGGCGCCACGCAGCACGGCCGGCACAGCGGGCTGCGAGCATCGGCTTGTAGAGCGGCCAGTGCGACGATCGGAAGTAAAAGTGTGCGGAAAGCTGAGGAATGTAAGTACGAGAGGGTATATTTCAGCTTGCTTGTATTCGTTTCAGTCGGCATCAGTAACGCACGGGTTAGGAGCATCGTAGAGTTAAAGGCCGCGTGTTCAAGACCCTCATAAGGCAGAGAGAAAATCATACGTCATACTTCGATTTTTTAACGTAGCGTCTCAAGGACGCATACGAAGATGAGAAAGGGAAGGCAGACTAATATGGAGCTGCAACACTACACGACAGCCCCCACTTTTACGGCCCCCCATTGGTGTCTGCTTTTCCTCTCTCTTTTTCGTGCGTGACCTTGAGACGCCACGTTAAAAAAAAGTCGAAGTATAGCGAGGAAACCATAGGAAGACATCATTATGACACCGCGAAATCATAATTTTCTTAATCATTTATAATACTCTTATAAAGAGTAAGACAAATCAAAGTGATCATTCGTCTTAGTTGAGGTCATGAAGACGTAAACCGCCTCCTCCTCGACGCTCAGGAATGAGTAAGGTACTCATTAATTATCAATCATCATTATTTATTCTCAAGGACATTTTACTCGTTCTCGTTGAATTAGACCGAGCAGCAGTCGTATCGCTGATGACAAAATAATATTCTTGATAGTGGACATTAACAGAGGGCAAATATACATTTCTGTATCTAAACTTCTGAACATTAATTTACATGAAACCAAGATCCCATTCCTGTCTGTATGTTTCTCCGAAAAATCAAGGAAGTGGATTTCCAATCAGTTTTCAAAATTGTTTAGCATTTTCACCTCACGTAGATTCGGTGCAAAACACTATACAATAACATATAAACATTATTAACTAATCTGAATTTTCCAAACAACAACAAAATTATCTATTTACCTACATGTAAAAATTTTAGATTAGGACAATATTATTTTTCAAATCCTCCTTAACTTATTTTTCTTCCGCAATTCACTTATCTTTTTCTCGTATGCTATTATTCACCTACATTTTTCGTATCTTCTTATAACTTATTGGTAATATTATTTACGTACAGGAAAAGTGCTGGCATCTTGCTTACATAATTATTGCAAAAAATTTAAACTGTCTAAAAAATTGTATATGATTTAACAGGTAGACAAATATTATTTTTACACCGCTACAAGTAAAACCGCTTACCTTTTACAAAGGCATACAAAGCATGGTAAACGGTTCAGTTTTAAGCACTTGTAC
The DNA here is from genome assembly GCA_038098605.1 of Gryllus longicercus. Taxonomy (NCBI): domain Eukaryota; kingdom Metazoa; phylum Arthropoda; class Insecta; order Orthoptera; family Gryllidae; genus Gryllus; species Gryllus longicercus. Next base: position 428,923 of record JAZDUA010000329.1, on the reverse strand, counting down.
TAAAAGTGAAACGATGTTTACTGTTTAGTTGAAACTGTAAATACACCGAAGAAAACATTAAAATTACGTCTGATTACCTCAGCTTCTACTAATCTTTACGTAACATAGTATCTACTTAAGTGATTTGTATAGTTCAATTAAAATAAAAAGGAAGATACGAAGTCTAAAAATAATGACACACGTGGTAAAATATTTTATTTTCCTCGAAAGATAGAGCCATTTGGCTGTCGATCTCATGTCGCAACCTTTCCTACTAGTAACAAATAAAATGCCACTTTTATCACTGATATCATAAAAAAATAAAACGAATAGTAATCAGGGTCATTGGGGCCTTGTGACAACTGCCTGGTAACGTTTCACGCCTTTCACATTCTGTCGTGGTAACCATACTGTTTCGCCAGAGCGTGGATTTCCAATTGAAATATTGTTCGAGTTTGCACGGCTTTATCACGTCCGTTTCTGCACACAATTTTTCGTATTTGTTATTCCTTTAGAATGAAAGTTGCTCAATACGTTTGCATTCATATCAAGTTTGAAAGTTTTAAATCAAACCATTTTCGAGATTAACTTTATTCACAGTTCAAATACGCCTTTATTCTGAAGTTGATGTAACAAACATACATCAATTAAATTAACAGAAAAAGAATAGACATCTTTTGGAAAACACCGAACATTCTGGGATAACTGAGTAATGGTTATTTAAATAGATCTCCATGTATGCATTTTGTACCATGTACACAAAGCGTGGAAGCCGCAATGCATGGCAAAGCGATGCAGTATTGATACGATGGAATGGGGTGTTCGGGGCGTCGACAGGGTGGATTGGACGAGGGGTGGTGGGGTGAAGAGGATCAAAGTGAGTTCGAAGGGCTCTCAGCAGGGTAATCTTAAATAACGCGATCACTTCTACCCCATCCTTACTCTCATTCTCCTTAGAACAGGGCGGCAAGTTAAATCATTATCCCCGTATGATTTATTCCCATAGTGCCGATGGTCTTAGAAGATTACGTACCGGACTGTTATACCCAAGCTCGCGGGGTTCAAACCCGATCGAAGCCGTGGATTTTTAGGGCGACAAAATCCTTCGTACGCCTTCCTTCGGAGGGGAAGTAAAGCCGTCTGTCCCATGTTAGTAGATTTACTTGCATGTAAAAGATCCTCAAGCCTAAATGACGCCTCTGAGCTAAATTCAAATCGCCTGTTTCTCGCCCAAGAAATTACTCCTTTCTCTGCTAGTTGATGAAAGGAGCGTAGCGAAATTTGCGTGGTCAGACGGAAGAGCGGGCCTGATGGCCCGAGTCTCGCCACGTAAAATAAGGCAAATTCAATTCAATTCAATTATAATACTGCGAATACTCTTATGTTATTACTGGTGCCAAACGAAGTTGTAACACAGCAGAATTTCAAGAAAAAATGTTGATTGATTGAAAAATGTTGAAAGGCAATTGATATTCCATTGGCATCTTCTGAAATATCTTTTCATGACTCATGAAATCGTATGTGTTAGAAGTTAGCATCGAAATTATATTTCATTTCAATTGAAGGGTGTAACATCAAGTCCTGTGGGCGGGAAAAAATCGGAGAAAGTGAGGAAGTAAATGTATCAGCAAAGACAAAGGAGCTACAAGAAGAGAAACCCCACAAGAACGGGGGCGGGTCTGACACTTTCCCTACCTACAAAGGCTGTATCACAATCGCACAATCGGACAGGAAAACAAAATCGGGCAGGGTGCACAATCGGACAGGAAACAAACTCGGGCAGGGTGCACGATCGGACAGGAAACAAAATCGGCAGGAACAGGATCGGGCAGGGAACAGGATCGGGCAGGGTGCAGAATCGGGAGGGTGTGAAATCGAACAAGGTGAAGGACGAGTGCTACCGACCTATCCTATCGGTACGAACGGGGGAAGGAGTGGCACCAGAAGCGGCGAGTGTGAGCGCATGGGAGTGGGCGGTTCGTAGAGAGCGGATGACTTGGCCGGCGGAGGGCGGCGTGTGACGGCGGACGCAGTGGGAGGGTCATAACGCTGCAGTCCGCAACCCACGCCTCTGTGCAGTTTATGCAAAGCTCTTTATGGCTCCTCGACGCGCAGTTTATGCGACAGGGCGGGCGCTCCGCCCTGGACGCCTGTCCATAACGCGTTTCCAGGACTCCGCGCACGCCGCCGCCCGCCCCGCCCACCCCGCCCGCCCCGCCCGCCCCCGCCCGCCCCGCGCGCCGGTCAATCACCCGGCCAGCCATCCAGCCAGTGCGTTCGCGGACGCACTCATCGCCTGCGCAAGCAGCGCCTCGGCGGACAGGAAATCAGTCAACAATTGATCGTCAATGGGAGAATGAAGTGGACTGAATCAATCCAACGAGATGTGATGCAATGAATTAACGGAGCGTTTCAAATATAAAAGAAGCAGAAATATTGTAAAAGCAAGTATATTTTTTCCACATTCGTATTTTATTTCATGGCCGTTTGAAATCTTCATATTCATGATTCACCACATAGTACACTTGTTATCGTTCTGTTTTAGTTTACAATACACGAAAAATATGTAGAGAATAGTTTTCCGATGATACACAGTTAAGTCTGCGAAAAGCAGTATGATAAAATTAATTAGCTATTTTTACAAAAATGGATTACCGTCAGGTTTCATATATTTTCAAACTGAACACTGAATAACGACGTTATATTCTTGAATTTCCATAAAATTCCATAAATAAAAGATGCAATTTATGTTGCGTGAACTGATTACGGAGGATAAACTAGTAACGCCTGCGGTTTACTTAGGAGAATGAATTTCATACGGTAATCTTGTCTAATGAAAGTCATTAACTGACAGGTAATCGTGTCTGAATCAAGTTTTTTAGTTCTTTTTTTCAGATGGTATTGAAAAGCAAGTGAATAAAATAGTGAATACCTGTTCTATGTAAAGTTCTATATAAATCATAAGTAAATGTCTAACTCCAAAGGTTGATTAGATTATTTACGTAATATTATGTGCTTATTGAATAAAAATATCTTACCGCATTTTGAAAGAGATAGAGGTACCCTACCATCTGACAAAGTGATGTTATAGTATTTAACTAACAGAACTTCTTAAAACAAGTTACAGAAAATGAACTTCGAACGCAAATTTCGCATATTTATGATAATTAGACATCTTATAACCCCATTTCTCTTATATCCTTATAATTAAGGTTATTTATCACGTAGAATTTTTAAGAAACTGATAATAACGTTATGTTAATACTGTCATGGACAACAATAGCAAAACTGCTGCTCAGCAACACACAAAATGTATCCGAAAGGATACACACGCACTGCTCACGAATAAAAATCTCCCATTTAAAACTGTAATAAAGTAAATAGTTTAATAAAATCAGTTTTCAAGAGTACTTCAATAACATAATATGGTGTATAAGCTGTAAAACAGTTATTTAATACAAGATCATAGAAAGAGGCTGCAAGGCTGCATATCGCAAGAAATGAATTACAAGTATTTTACGGCTGGCGGCATATTCCTTGCGGCCTTGCTCTCTTATGACGTCAGCTGTGCTGTAAGCTGTAACGTACCGAAAATGATAATTCAGACAGACCGCGTAATATGAGAGTAGGCAGAATTTAACAGTCAAATATTTGCTTCTTTCAGTCATTACCGAAGCTGTTTCATATTTTCAGATTTTTTCTAGATCTTGAGAATCGAAAGAAAGAAGAAAATTTACCGTGAGTTATCTTTGTCTACCAATGCAGTAACCGACTTGCAACTTGGCGCCCAACGGACGAGAATTCAGCGCGTTGGCTCTAGGCAGTATGTTGCTTCTTAGTAAACGAGAAGAGGAATGCGATTTTCGTATAAGATGTTATAGAGATAAAAACTGAATTAAAGTGATTTCGGGTTTTCTTCACGATGAAAATCATACAAAATTAATTCGCAAATAATCGCGACAAAGTGCAAAATGAACACGAAATTCATACCTGTTTATGGCTCTTCCTGGAGATATTGCGATCTAGGCCAGAAACGCATAAAGAACTAAGTTAGAAACAGTCAAAGCACCTTCGTATCCATTTACTTATTAAGTAATTCCGAGTAAGACTTACACTGCTCTTTTATAAAATTAGGTAAATTTGCCATAATGCTGCTCTCTTAACTCTGAGATAGGGATAAAAATACATATCAAGAAGTTTGTATCGTAGAAGAGAAGGAGAATCTTGAGAGTTGTTGACTCAACTTAATCATATTCTTAGAAATCTCATTAATTTTTAGTGAAGGATCGCTTCAAATTTTCTGCTCAAGAAATTAAGGAAAATTAGTTGTTTATTTCAAACTCGAGGTAATTAATGAAGTCAGGAGGTTAAGTAAATTAAGTTAATTTACTTAATTAATTGAAAATAATTATAGTAAATCATATCCTTCAGGAAAGCGCGAAGTGAACATTATCGCGAGAGTCACGAAAGAAGAGTAGCCTAGGGTGGAAACTATTGTCCATTCTGTTATATGTACTTCTTTCTGTTACGTCAAGGTCGCTGGAATGGGTACAACAACACAGAGTTCCCTAGCAATTCGACGAGAAAATCGACGTCGTCATGAATTTTAAAAGTACAGTATGGGTTGTCCAAACATCCCACCCACAAGACTTTTAAATGATTTTTCGGTCACACCTCCTTCCTGAAAAATAAGTTCATATTTCTGACGTTATTTGTCGCTGCAATTCGCCATCATCCGTCTTCAATTACCACTTATTGTCGTTTATTTCCATTTCGTATATCTACTCTGATTCAATTAAAATTTTAAAAAAATTTTTACAAAAGCAAATTAAATACTTGATGTTTCTGATCATCTAATTTCGAAAACAGGTGAAACAGTGAATCATTTTTCGCGAAATACAACAATGAACGTAAAACAATGAACGTTAAACGTACTTTCAGAAAGACGTAGATAGGCGAGACGTGATCGCCCTCGTGTCAACGGAAGGTCGCGGGCGGGCGGCGAAGGTCGCGGGCGGCGCCGCCGTGATGGCGAGCACGTACTCGCGCTCCCGGAAGGAACGCCTGCGGCGCGGAGGCGCGAGGGGGCGGGGCGAGACCGGAGGATGGCGCTAACCGGAGCGCAAATGTGCTCGACGCCGAGGGCGGAGGCGGGCGCAGCCGAGGGCGAGGGGAGGGCGCTTGGCGACGAGACCCAGCTGCACGGAGCGGCGCTTTCCGTGGAACTCAAACGGCATCTAATTAAGGCGAGGATAACCCCAAGGCAATTTTAACTGCTTCAAGTGATAAGAAGAAATTAATGAAGGCGTCACTGTGTACAAAGGGTATAACGTGAAGACGATTATTTGGGCCGATTCATTGTGACGCATTTGGAACTTAACAACAAGAACCAAACAGTCACGAACTCGGCTGACACGAACACACATGCAGATGTTTAGACAGACGAATGTGTCGTACTCTGTGAAATATCACAAACAACCTACAAGTAGAAAATGTCTGTACCCACTGCGTAATTCGAATTCGCAACCCTTCAGGGCGAGGCGCTCATGCGATACACGAACTAGTCATCTCGGCAATTTTTCCGTTTCTGTAAATGCCTCGGTCCAGCAACTGATAACTTTGAAGACGTAAGAATTGACGGCATTACTAGAGTTCTGAAGCAATGATACAGGTTGCAACTATACTAATTGTAATGCAAGTAGTGTCAGATTTGCACACATTCAAAATATCAAGCCCATTCACTACAAAGTAAGAGACAAAATTATCAACAGAGAGGGCAATGACAGATTGACTATTAAAAATACAATGACGATTACATGTCGATGGCAACGACAACGTAGCCGATCGTGACGCCGATGATGACTACCAGTGAGTCAATTTATTCAGGGGGTCGCTTCCACATTTCATTTGCCACAACGCAGATGCAAGTGTTGGACAAACGTGCTTGCCAGCAGACTTGCTGCTACATAAACGAGGACAGCACGGTTAATGCGAGAGTGGGGAAACTTCGAACATTTACGTAGACACTTAAATTTATTGTTCCCAGTATAAATCGTTAACGATGACGACGATGGCGGGTTTGGCGACATCACGAAAGTGTTCCGAGGATGAATTGATAATTTTCTCCAGAGCACCGTCACAATGTCAGGAGAGGGGCCTGGGGGCGAAGGGACAGAAGACGGGACTGTGGTATCAGTGACACGACGACTTTCCTTTCACCTCACATACTGGATAAATCTTCAGAATGTTCTCTTTTCTAATTTATTTGATTTGAATTCCGTCATTTGAACATTTTGAACTGTGGGAATCATAAATGAGTGGCTTAGATACGAAATGATTTTGAATAGAGCAAAGAGAAATTAATACTTTTCGAGCAGACATCAGTTTCTCTACGGAAGGGGCCGTACCCCTGTATCCTTCTCGTCAAATCGCACCTTGGTCGTATCGTTGAGATTATCGAGAAGCTGCAATGGCGGCAGTGCCGGCGATGGAAGCGAGCATCATGATTCCGACTACCACTCCGACTTCGACGAATATTACGGCGACAGCTTCGACGACAATTACTTCGACGACCACTACTTCGGCGACTACGACTACCTCGACGACTACGAACGACGTTGACGGCGACCACGACTACGAACGGCGGCGGGGGCGGTGGGGGCGGTGGGGGCGGCGGGGGGCGGCGGGGGGCGGCGGGGGAAGCGGAGGGGGCGGTGGAGGACGGCGACGGCAGCGGGGGGCGGGCAGCGGCGGCGGTGGGGGCGGTGGGGGCGAGGGCGGCGGCGGCGGCGGCGGCGGCTCTTCGCGGAACAGGAGATATCCGCGCGATAAAACGTTCCGGCCGCCCCCATCCAGGCGCGTAAAAACGCCCACTGCCGTCACGCGAGATCTAGCGGCGAAGCGAGCAAAAAGTGCTTCTCCCCCACCGCCGCGGCGCCGGCGCGAGGTGAGGCGACGCGAGGACGTACTGGCACGAGCCCTCTGCGCCGACAGGCCCCTCTCTAGCACTTTTTATCACCGTATGGAAATATTTATACGCTTTTCTCTATGAAAATTGCATTTTGTGGAATATTAACCAGCATTAACTGTTATCATGCAACAATCAAAAATACATTTTTATGACTTATAAGAATCATAGACAAATAAACAAGAATAAAAGCATTTTTTTCCAAAATGGAATTTGGAACTAATGTTACTTTTTGCACTGACATCAATATTGAGTAAGGTATACTAAAATTTTATTAAAATAATATAGTATAAAAATAGTATAAAAAAAATTTGAGAAAATCTGCTTTAGGTATTTTTCGAAAATGGACATCATTTAACTAAAATTACGCAGAAACTATTAACATTATTCAAAATATTATCATTGATCTATTTAATAATATAACATTGAGCAATCTATTAATACATTAAAGTTAATAAGCAAAGTATTTCAGAATCAACAACTCGTTTGACTACAGGCAATGTTCTCCTGTGAATTGTTCGCATATCGAGTTCTAACAACTTGAACTAATTATAATCACCATGCTAAAACCTTGCTCGATATCGCCAACCTACCTAACAAGAAAGGGCTGTCATATTTTTATTCAACGGACATATCATCTTCAATTAACATTGTCGAAGTTATTCAACACGTCTCCTTTAACTTTTTGTCACTGTAGTAACTTCTACGGCTATGCTACGGCAACTCGTACTTGTTTCAAATGTATTACTGGCTTCAACAATGCAAATGTGGGGAGAATCTAAAAACAATGGAAAATTGCATGCGAAAATTGCATACAATGGAAAATTGCATTAATAAGCGCTCATTGTTCTATTATAGCAATACGTTAAAAAATTAATTGGAGCTATTTTTGAGAATATTGTAAGTTAGCTCGGGACTTTGTGTAAATATATTCCATAAAAAAAGAGTATTAAAAGCGCAAGACGTTCTGTTTAGCCACATCGATTGGGGAATGTCAATTTCAACCATTCTCTGTGTGGTTTAGGCGCCAATGTTGTACACAAACATGGAGAGGCGGATGTTTTATATCAACACTTCTTCGATATCAGCGACGCCCAAGCATGTATTCCGGTCAAAATATCGCCGCACATTTGTTATACAACCATGCGTAACTTTCTGTACACTCTGCCGGAATATATACTCCATATACACTAGCACATTTTTAACTAACCACAAGCATCTAAATACTTTGCGCTATTTTGGGATGGTTTCTTTATTCAACTAAATTATTTTCTATAAAATTCTGTAACTAAACTTAGACAAAATATTGTTTCAGTTTAGCGGAGATTGATATACCAATTCCTCATTATGATATGTTAATCGAGGTGAATATTTTTTAAAATTTTGATTAATAAAGAGAAAACAAAAAATCACCAACACTGTAAACATGTGAAATAATTTAATACGTTAAGTTACCGCTTTGGCCTCTTTTTCAAGCTTCTGAAATAGATATGACAGTGGGTTAGATAAAAATCTCGAATTTTCGAGATCATAAAGAATGAGACTTGATATGAATGATGCACCTACCAGGGTCGAACAATTTTCATCAAAATCTTTCTCCTGGCCATTATTATGATTATAATCACAGCAAATGTAGGGTGATTGAAACGTGATAGGATGAATACAAAGGGAAATGAGTGTTTCCCGTGAAAATGAAAGAGTATCCTATGCTACCTCGTTTTTACCACCAGAATTTCCTGTTGTAAGACCGCAATTCAACTAGAAGTTTTATTAGGAAAATGGGGAATGACACACTATTATATCCTCGATGGCTAGAGTTTATTATAATTTTCATACTTTTTAAGAACATAAATTCATACAAATGCTTACGTTAGCGAAGGATAAATCGCAATTTAAAATGAAACTACTTGTTTGTGTCATAATAAATCGCAATCGTTACAAAGTTACTCTGTGATCACAGGTTGATTCCGGTTGGAATAATTGTGTAACATCCTTCGAGAAACGAAATCAAGCGTTTTTTGTTTTAGTAAATGTACAAAATACGTATAATTTCCGAAGAATATCTATAATTGTAATGAACCATAATTGCATATCGAATGTCGATTTAGTATTGATCTAGTAGTTAACAGAAAATTTTTGCACAGCGTGAAACATCTTTGTGTATACCACTTTAGAGCTTCAGGGCATGCTCTAATTCGAATTCGATGTGATAACGGATCCCGCCATTTCATCGCATTTAGCGAACGAGTTTTATCGATTGCTAATCGATCACTCAGCTAGCCCAAGGGAATTCATCGCCACCCTCGATGGCAGAGTGTGCTGCTAACTCTGTGTTCCCATGAAGCAATACGAATGTATTACGATCGTATCATGCTGGTAGCATAAATATTTAGAGGAAGAGGAATATACAAGGAATAGGGGCACAAATGTGGAATACCGCATGATATTCGTCTCGCAGACGCTGCCCTGTGGCGGAAAGCACTACAAACTGTGCACCGTCAAGCATCAATCGAACTTAGTTGTTTCAGAAGGCTATGATTCACTGGAAATTTTATTTTTTTATGTATTTATTTATTTATTTATTTATTTATTTATTTATTTATTTATTTATTTATTTATTTATTTATTTATTTATTTATTTATTTATTTATTTATTTATTTATTTATTTATTTATTTATTTATTTATTTATTTATTTATTTATTTATTTATTTATTTATTTATTTATTTATTTATTTATTTATTTACGTCAAAAACCGTTAAAAACTGTGTGTGACGTGCTATGGGGAGAAGTAAATTTGAAGTTATATTTGAAGCAAAACAAGGGGCCATCTCAGCATTTGCTCGATGATCAGGGAAACCGGACGAACACCTGATCGAGATGGGGTTTATTGACCAAGAAGCTGAAGTACAATACTTGTTACAGGTTATTTACAATTATACAATCCAAATGGTATAAAATACATTAAATGTCATTGTTAAAATAAATATTACTTTCCTTTTGGATGCTCGGTATAGTCTCTAATTGTATAGAAACAGTTGTCTTCATGAAATATAAATATTTTACTTTTATGAAATATAAATGTGTATAAAACTCTTGTCGTGAAGAACAAACTATTGCGTAACATACAAATTACTATCTTCATGAATGTGGAATATATTTTAGTTAATCATATAGTTAGTTTTAGTTAGCCATTGGAGTTAACAGCCATGTTTTTTATTGTCTGGTTTCCATATGAGCTCTGTCTGTTTTGAGGGTTCTTTGTGCCAATATGGAGGTGTCACAAATATAGAATACATTGGTTTTCCACAGATTCCAGCATTTTAGAAAACGTTGAACCTTGCGATCAAGAACCCCTGTTTTGCTCTAGAAAGTTTTCAGCGAACATCCGGAGAACAATGGTTTATGTGTAAAATGTGCGAGATGTGGTCACATGCTGATTGCGTCGGATATGACAAAGCGCGTTAGATTTGTGATTATTGCAAATGAAACTCTCTTTTGTACAGTATCATGGTATTTGTTCCATTGCTCTCAGATCTGAAGCAAATAGAACATTCTGGGTGTAATTTGGACGAATTCTTAAGTTCTTATTGAATATTTTCGGTGGTATTCAATTTTTGCACCCCGTTTTTATAACGTTTTTTAAGTACTTCCAGTTGTATTATGCAGTTGGCGTCTCATAAGTCATTACAGTATTAGTATTCCTTCTCATTGTGCAACATTTTACGATTATCTCTTTCTTTATGAAGTTACAAGCAACAGAAAACAAAATACTATATTTGTACCTATTCCACTACATACATACTAGTTACACTTATTAATAATTATATGTTATAATGACATTAAATGTTTACAATTTTTACTCTAGGACAGAACATTTACAAGAGGCAAATAATATTTTAATAAAAGCCATACAATTTCTCATGGTTGAACAGCTGGCTGGTAAAATAATGTTTTAAAAGAAATACATGATAAAAAATAATAACATGTTTCGTCGCGATAGTCGCAAGATGATACTTTAATATAAAGTACGCAGCTTAGCAGATGTTTAAGGACAGTCGGAAGTGGAGCGATGGAAATGGACCGAACAACTAGAGCAGAAAGGTAAACAATGGTAGGGGGGGCCGAAGACAGTATTAGGGGAAAGCAACCTAAAAAGAACGAGCGGGACCGGCGAAGTCGTCAGACACGTTTAGCATAAACTCCCAATTTTTTAAATACTTTTGGTTTAAAATGTGTTAGAAGTTTTCAGTATGTTGTGGAACATGCAGCCACAATGCTCATTACGTTATTGAAGAGCAGGAAAAAGTAATTTGTAAATTTATTTCGAAGTTTATGCCTTGTAGCGAATTGACATTTATTTTTACCACCAAAAGTTAGAGACGAGAATTTTAACACCAAAATTGTAGATGCCATTCAGCAAAAGAAAAGTAAAATGCTCATATACTTTTTAAGCAGGAATATCAATTTAAGTGAATGGTTATGAATAAAATAATACAATAGTTCAGGAATTTAATTGAAATATGCTTGGAAAAATTTTATACTAGTCAATCATGGTGAAGCTGGTGTAACAAACATACGTTACGTTGAAAATAATCTAATGGGATAAACTGTTGTTGATTGAGCAGCTGAATATGAGAAGTTCTAATTTCCATATAGCTGACTTGTTATTAAGTAGTATATTAATTCGCTTGATAATTTATATTGGATGAAGGGATCTTCTCCAATAACAAAATAATTCTATGACGAATCTGTGTTCAAATCAGTATACTGAGTAAAGGATAAATACAGAAAGAAATACTGATCACACACGTCTGTCTGTCTGTCTGTCTCTCTCTCTCTCTCTTTCTTTCTCTCTTTCTTTCTCTCTTTCTCTCTCTCTTTCTCTTTCCGTCTATCGATCCATCCGTATATTAATCAGGCTGTTGAGATTGTGCGAAACAAGAGGTCAGGTAGAATAACGCTCTCTTTCAACCGACAATCAACTTGCAGCCGGAATACTCATATCACATCAATCGTAAAAGCCAAAATGACATTGAAGAGAATTTGTTTCTCAAAATGAGAAATAATATAAATAACTTGGCCACAGATATGTGTAACAATATATCTTGTTGGGATCAAGTTTCAATACATCGTTTTTAAAAATCTCCCTTTGCCATAAAACTGTGGTGATAGAATGCAACGATAGTAGATATTCAATTTCCCCTCTGCTGAAATGTTTAATAAATTTTGACACCGATAACGTCTGCATCATCGTCAGGGCCATAAGCAAACGTCGCGGGGAAGCAATATCGAGAGAGATAAGTTTTTCTGCTGCAATACCCACGAAGCAGGAAAGACCAAGGAGATAAGAGCTGCAATACTTCGAAGGACCGAGGGCCGCTGACGCCTCTCCATGTCCACAAAAGTTTTCATAAATGCCTTCCAACCCCCTCGCGCATGAAAACACACGATATTCGAAAAGAAAGTGTGTATTTTTGCTTCGAACTAAGCCTTAAATTGAAATGAATCAATGAGAAGCATGGTATAGTGATGCCCTTAAAATACCTGATGCCCATGTAAAAGGAGAAGAGAACGTATATTTCCCCCCCCTCATGCGGAGTGTGGACGCAATCACATTGTTTTTGTTTCTCTTGCAAAATATTTGCCAATGAAATTAGTTGATTTTTCACAGCAAAACTTTCAACTATACAAACTTTTCCCTTATTAAACTTTCGTTGCGTTGTTTTCGGAATCATAGCCGCGGTCGTTAATCTACGCGCTGCGGATGTGTGTAAACATTAACATTGAAATATATAATGCAAATATTTAAAGTGAATTTTCAGCACGAGGCCCGGGAATATATTAGTGCTAGGGCAAAACTTTCATTCAACTTCCAAACACGGCCTTGTTACGACCGTGCGCTTTTTTAAAATGTTGTACTTTATCTTACACGGAAGTTGGTGGCAACCTTAATTATAACGCATATCAGTAACAAAAAATTCAAACAAACGCACATTTAACTGCACCTACTTTCCCTGCCGTTTGTCATGAATACTATGCCCAGGGTCTTTCAAATTGTTGGTTTCGCTTTTGGCAAAATTAAAGATATTCAGCTAATAGCAATGGTGCGGGAAGTCTCGAAAAGGCTAGGAGTTCTGCAACGATGTCCATAAAGATCAAAGACGTTGGACTAGAAATAGACTAGACTCACTGACAGCTGCTGGCAGAGAATAATTTAAGCCCGCCCATGAAGTGGAAACGTGCGTCGCTTATAGAAATAGTTGCGACTATCAGAGGGGCAAGATAGTTAGTTATTCTAAACATGTACTTTTCAGTGCGTGTATTATTTAACTGTATGAAAATATAGTTGATAATATGGTTAAGGGTTGTCCGGCATATATTAAATATACGAAGAAATGCATTGCTCCAAGTTCAAATTCAGTGTTCAAGTTCTTACAGTCTGACTCTTCAGAACGAAATAGTACGAGTGGAGCATCTGTTTTGTTCCGTAACAGCAATTAATTGAAAATTTTCGTGTGAAAACTTTCATATCTGTATCGTTAAAGAAAAATGGCAGCTGGCATACAACATGTATCAAAACACTATCCATATTCAGCTAATGTTTTGATTTTTCATTTTATATTTTTATTTCTGGTACATTCACCCCAAAACAAAGATAGCAATGAAAACTACATGAATTGCAGAGTCAGATTTGAAATCTGCGCGAAAATTATCCCCTACAATGGCGGCTATGGCCCTTTTCAATTTATCCTATGTCTTCAATTGCCCGTCCACAGAATTGTAGGGGTTTGGTAACGATCAAACCAAAACTCTCAAGAAGCACGCCATAGTCGATGGCAAATAATGAATAATTCACTTAGGAGGGGTTTTGTGCGTCACTAACCACAGTAATTCTAAACAAAAAACTAGTGGTGTTGTATAATGGTCGAGACTCTCGTACTAGTTAGTTTTCTATTCTCTTGGTACTGGGGTAGGATTTTGGTTTTACCCCACTATCTTCTCTGTTGCTATCAGTCGGCGCGCAAACAGCATGTCAGTAAGTCGTATGAAGTGTGTCTTGTGGTTTCTATCGCTCGCTCCTCTGGCACATCATCAGTAAGGAGCATCTTTACCCTCCCGGAACGTCGAGTGGACCTATTATGGCCTCGAACTTTCACATATTTCCCATGATATCTCTTGGCCACAACTCAATGCCAGTATCATTGCTCTAGGTGAAGATATTCATCCAAGTTCCTCAATTACACCCCCTATCTCTCTCTCTCTCTCTCTCTCTCTCTCTCTCTCTCTCTCTCTCTCTCTCTCTCTCTCTCTCTCACACACACACACACACACACACACACACACACACATACACAAGAGCTTGTCACGCCACGAGATATGGAAGGTATTGAGAACAAATGCAATACACGGTCTTAATGACCTCACACTTCAGCCCAAATACTGGAACTCCGTATCTCACGAGGCTGACCCACTTGACCGTACTATTTGTAAACGTATTATGGCTAGGTAACAACAACAAATTTAAAAAACTAATCATACAACTGAAACTGACCTTTCTATGCAAACGCGGGCATTAATGTGCTTTGTAACTTTGAATATATTTATCTGAATAACTTTGACAACATTCATTGCCATGGCACCAGTGAAAAGAAAATTTCTTTAGCATTACAATATTTCAACAGCGAACTTCGTAATGAACAATATTCTCAAACATAATTCTTATCTTTCGACTTGTCACCTTTCCCGTGACCTTGTTAATTTAAACATTTTCAAAATTAATTAACATGTCTTAAAATGTTGCATACTACTTACAGCACATAACGTAAACAGTATGTTTTTGATCATGTAATATTTATAATGAGGAAACAAGTTTTATAAAAAAACATGAACTTCATTTAACATTTTCCCAATTTTCGGCCTCCTAATAGTAGAACGGAAATATGAATAAGCAAATTATAGAAGAATACAAAATTGTTGCACTTGCAAATTTTGGGGAAAAAAAATCTTGCACTAAATTAGGCGCCAGTGTTGCTTACAGGATGGAATGACAGGCGGACATATGTTATGAAAAAAAACCCTACGAAGTTCAAGGTTGTAATTACTGCGACATTTCTACGGGGTGCTACCCGTTAGATTTTTTCACGTTTCGCCACTTAACATGCGCCACTGCGCCACTGAACGGACTTTTATAAAATACACCAAATACTTAATTATAACACAGGGAAAATTAAATGACGCGAGCACCCGATGTTGACGGACATGCCGCCACTTTTGCCACCGCCGCGCAAGCGCCTGCGGCCGCGCGTGTGGCGATAAGGTCCTCGGGCGGATGCAGCGGAGACGACGGCTGCGGTTGCAGAATTCCTACGACAACAGTTTTCACATTTGCGGCGAACTCCTTATAGCCGCCCGCAGTGTTTACACAAGCGGAATTGCTATTCTTAGTTGTATTTTCCTCTATTCTAGAGAGGCTTCGATGGGGTCTGATGAAAGGTTCGTTGGAAAATTGAGATCAGCCGTGGGGAGAACTGCGTTTCAGTATTTGTCTCCCGAAACCAATCTGAATCCGCAAGTTATGTTACTAGGAATGTGTTCAAATACTGGTTTGATTTCATCTTTATCTTATCCTGTGTGGTCATGATGCGGATTAAGACATGTATAGATCTCACCACCTCTTCCTTGGCCTTCATTGACTTCTCTTGCCCAACAATACACTGCATAACTGGCTTGAGGAAAGTTCACGAGTATGACGAAGGACAAGATCCAGTTTACTTTGTGTTGTTTCACCTTTTCTATTATTGTCTGTACCGAAATTCGTTTCTTATTCTTAATTTTCTGATTATTTCTCCTCTGGTGCAACCTGTAACTGCTCCCAAGAAACTCAATTACTGATATTTGTCGTTGCTTTTTGTCTGTTTTTCTCAGCACCGGATCTTTCGCTTTGTAAAGAAAATTTGGGACTGGCCCTACATTTACAAAATTTCACTATCTTATCCTTATGATCCATGTGACATTTGACAATCCAAATTTTAGGTTGTCGTTACATAGTCCCGAGAAGTTCAAACAGAGTTGTTAGCGCCTCGCCCGCCCGGCTCGTGGTCTCTCATCACTCCCACGAGGCGAGTGAGGGGCGAGTGAGGGGCGAGTGAGGGGCGAATTGGGGGCGTGGCGGCGACGGAGGCGCTCATCTGCAGCGCACGTGGCGCGGATCGCCTTTCGCGGCGCCGCCCACCCGGCGATGGGCCTGCGCGATAGCTAAGCAGGAGCGGCTGCGGACACGGGGAGAGTAGATTAGTGAGGAGAGAAGGGAAGAGGAGGAGATAGAAGATAAGTGGAGAGGGGTGAGCAGGGGGAGATGAGGGATGAAAGATGGAGAGAGATGAGGGAAGATCAGAGAAGAATAAAAGAGAAGAGAAGATCAGAGAAGAGAAAAGAGAAGAGAGAAGAGAAGAGAGAAAAGAAAAGAAGAGAGAGAAGAGGAAAGAGAGAGAAGAGAGAAGAGGAAAGAGAGAGAAGAGAAGAGAAAAGAGAGAGAAGAGAAAAGAGGAGAGAGAAGAGAAAAGAGGAGAGAGAAAAGAAAGCAGAGAAGAGAGGAGAAGAAGAGAAAAGAGGAGAGAGAAGAGAAAGCAGAGAAGAGAGGAGAAGAAGAGAAGAGAAGAAGAGAAGAGAAGAGGGGAAATACGTGAGAGTGATACGGAAGGAAAAAAATGAATAACCATTGTAATAGAGCAAGAATCAAAGGGGGGTTGATTATCTCGGTTAATTTCAAGTTGACACACACGACACACATCTCCGAAGAGTATAATACAGAAATACAGATATACACCACTTATCGAGTTTGGCCTTCCAATATATTCCAACATCGACTTTTCATTGAAAAACGTTGCCATTCCTATTCACGAGCGGATGAGGGGAAATGGGGATGAGGGGGCCAGAGTACGCAACCAGCCCCACCCAGCAACGCATCGCAGGGAGGCTCGGACTGCTGACTCCCCCGCGGGACGGCGGGAGGGGGACGCTCGGGCGAGGCGGGGTCCGCGGTAACCGATCCGACGCGCGCCGACCCGCAACTGTTTCCTATCGCGGCCGCGGGAGAGAACAGGATGTGACGTCACGAGCCTCCGATCGGCATCGCCATCGCTAGACCAGAGACCCGTTATCGATGCCCTGGCGTTCGTTTTGTGGGGCAACGGTTCACGGAATAAAGACTTAACCGTAATGCATGCTCATAATTATCTCTGGGAGGCGTCCTCCTTTCGTGCATTTATTAATGATGCCGATAGTGTCCAGATAGAAAGCAAAAACTCGCGCAGGTGGATGGAAATAACGAGGGAAACATACCGAGTTCCTTATTCCCTGAAATTATAAAAACTAGATCTTGAATTGAGCGATCAAGATGAAGCGAATTTCACGAGGATAAGGTACGAACTTTGTCGATAGCACAAAAGAAATACTTGGTTGCTATTTGACACATTGAACAGCGAGGATTGCAAGACGTGCATCATTTAGCTATTTTGAAATTAAGTTTATAATACATCAATATGAGGGACAAAACCAAATGTACCCTAAAGACTTAAAATGTAACCGTCAATAGATTGATTTGTGGATTTTCGCAAATCATAAACGACGAAAGCGAAGTGAGTGACGTGAGAGGACCCCAGCTACCCTGTTGGGATACCTCACCCCTAGGCCACTCAACCTCCCTCTTGCCGGCGCTATGGTGGGGGTGAACAAGTCCGCACTTAGTGGTGGACGCCGGTAGTGGTGGACGGTGGCTGTGGCAGAGGCGGCGGCGACGTCCATCATGGAAAACGCTGGCTGTGGCAATGGAAGAGACGAAGGCGGAGGCAGGGTGGAGGACGGCTGCTGTGGGGCTGGAAGAGTCGAAGGCGAAGGCGCAGGCCGTGGTGGTGGATGGAACCGAAGGCGGCGCAATTGTATTGGCGGGGCCGTTTGCGGAGGGTGACGGAGGCAGCAGGAGAGGAGGAGGAGGTAGAAAACGGGGGAGGCGTTGGCGGATGAGTGCGTAATGGGTCATCAGGAGCGAGAGTGAAAGCGTGGGCAATGGCAGGGACAACGGCGATGCCGGGTAACTGCGGGGAAGGTTGTGGGGACGGCGGGGTCTGTGCCCGTGGCGGCGGAGGGGGCGGGCAAGGCGGCGGGTGTAGTGGCGGTGGTGGTGGAGGTGGCGGGGGTCGTGGCGGCGGGCGCTGCGTCCGAGACGGCGGGGGGGGTGGCTGTGGCGGGCGCTGCGGAGGGGGCAGCGAAGGGGGCAGCGACGGCGGGGGTGGAGGAGGGGGCGGGGACGGTGGCGGGGGCGGCAGCGGGAACGGCGGCCGGGGCGGAGGCGGGGGCGACGGCGTGGGCGGCGGCGGCGGCGGCGGCGGGGATAGTGGCGGTTGTGAGGGCGGCGGCGGTGGAGGCGGCGTGCGCGGTGGCGGGGAAGCGGCGGGGGCGGCGGCGGGGACGGTGGCGGGGGCGGCGGCGGGGACGGCGGCAGCGGGGGCGGAGGCGGCGACAATGCTTCGCCTCCCCGTGCTGCGCCTGCGGGGGTGCGCTGCCGTTCAATTGAGGTAATAGCGCTGCTCGAGTCGGGCGCCGCCGGGGGCGGGGGAGGGGCTGCGGCGACCGCGGGTGACGCAGCAAGACGCTATTAGTCGCATGGAGCCACCCCACACCCCGGCGGGGGCCGCGTCACCCTGCGCGCCGCTGCCTCACGCCTCCGCGATGGGGATCGACCTCCATTGACAGCGCGCCAAGCCCTGCCACCAAAACGTTTACGCCCTCTCGCCTACTATAATACAAAATATATAAGTGCACAAACGAATCCTACGGTACTACGGAGTTCTACGGTACTTTAACACTTTCTAAGGATAATTAACACTAACACTTACTAAGAATACCTAACGTCGTAGAATCAAAACAAATAAAGGAAATTGTATCTGATAAAACGAAAACGTAACTATGGTACCTCGATTTCTCCCATCAAAAAGATATAAAAAGGTTCGTGTACTGAAATATTTCTTTAGAAATTTGTAATTAAACATTCTCTGTATTAATGTTCCAAACATAATTTGCTTTCAAGCCTAATTAAATACAGTACTTCAATTAATGCAGCAAGTATAAATCAACATTCTCAAAGAGATTAACAATATTAATGTTCTCACCAAACTTCTGTAGACGACAAATAGTTGTTTGCACAGAACATGCCTTTATAAATCATTTTGCCAACTTGGCAAGGTGTCAGTGCCCTCAAACCTTTTCAATAATCGTGTATTTTATGAATCTTTAAAACATTTCCATAGGAAGCAAAAGACACGTATGCATAATATAATACAATTAAAAACAGTTTCATGTCTGTGATACAACTGCAATTCGAAGGTATCGCACAAGCCCCTTCAAAATTTTGTCTGGTGAGTACGGATCCATTCAGTTCATGTAAAAACTGGAGGGCTTGGGCAACAGTAGACTTCTTTCAAAAACAGTGTTAATAGAATATATCATATAATTTCAATCTCATTTAAATAAACAATGTTCTCAATGAATCTTCGGGAGTGTTTTAGATTGACTGTATGTAGCTATTTGGCGTTTTAGGGTCGGATTAATCCGTCCTGCCAGACTGCGTTGTTCCCATGCTTAGACCTTGTTTTTATTACCCACACCTGGGATTAAGGAAGACACTTAGCGAACAACGCGTATTCGCGTTGCCATATCTAGCAGACAAGGATCGCCTGAGCGTTTTCGTTTCTCCACCTTGACACAGAAACTGAGACAACTCTAATGGATAGCTACAGCTTTGCTTTTGCTCCGACTGGGAATCGAACCTGCGATCGCACAGCGAAAAGTGAAACCGTCGAAAAGCGGCGGCGATGGTGTTTGCGGCGGCGATGGTGTGACGGTTAGCGTAGCGGACTGTTATACCCAAGCTCGCGGGTTCAAACGCGGTCGAAGCCGTGGATTTTTAGGGCGACAAAATCCTTCGTACGCCTTCCTTCGGAGGCGAAGTAAAGCCGGCTGTCCCATGTTCGTAGATTTACTTGCATGTAAAAGATCCTCAAGCCTAAATGACGCCTCTGAGATAAATTCAAATCGCCTGTTTCTCTCCCAAAGAAATACCTCCTTTCTCTGCTAGTTGATGAAAGGAGCGTAGCGAAATTTGCGTGGTCAGACGGAAGAGCGGGCCTGATGGCCCGAGTCTCGCCACGTAAAATAAGGCAAATTCAATTCAATTCAAAAAGTTTGCAGACTGTCCATTCGTCACCCGAGGGACTGGAATAATTGTAACACATTAATTAATGCTTAGTAACAGTGAAATTTTCTTCCTTAATTTGTCCATGACAATGCGTAACCCAGGAAGATTTTGAGGGTTCTGTTTTGGGGAGAAGTAAAATTAAAAATGGATACTACTTTTGCCGCCAAATCAGGCTGCGATGTCAAATGCTCTTCACAGAATCAACTATTAACGTTCCATGCGAGAGTACATAGACATTTTCACAATGTCAGACATTATTGAGGAAAAGTTCTTGAGTCATTACTGAGGAGTAACTTTTTCTATGTGTTTTTTAAATTATACTTTAATTGAAAAATAAAAGAGAGGTACCATTTTCAGAGCAGTGATGTAATACACACTCGTGCATTGATCATTTGTATTTGTTTGGAGACTCTTTGAATTCTTATTTTTTCCTCTGAAACAATGATTTATGGTACTTTTACGTTTATTAAAATAACTTTTTTGAAGTACAATTCAGAAAATTTTAAGTCACAAGTAATACTGTTTAAATAAAAAGTCCCACAATGAAGAAATTCCATCGTTCGAAATAATCTCAAAGAAATGTGAGGACACAAGAACATGAATCTAATTTTTTCTTGTAAATCACCATTCACTGATTTGTAATAGCCACAGTCCACAATGTAAAATGCAACAGATTCCGGGTCATTTATTTCCCCATAAGTCACTTACTCGAATAAAATATTGAACAAAGAATGATTATGACAAAGCCATTTGCATTCAGATTAATTAATTCGAACAAATAGATTTTATTTAACGTAAAATTTGTATGAGAACTAACTGCTCTCAAATTACATATTCAATTATTCCATAATTAAAAACCACTAAAGTGCATTCGTTCTTTTTTGTTGTTTTGAGTGTGCTTAACGACTGTACGGTTTAGCGAGGCGAATTATTTCCCTAATAACCCAGACAATCAGCTTCTGTGATAACTTCTGGATCCTGTCTGGCCTAGAGAGTATTAATCATTTTAAGATAATAATAGGAAAAGAGAGAAAAAATAACTTGACATTTTAAAAGAAAATCTTCCCTCCACTCGATCCTGCTGCATTACGTTTTAATATTTAAACTGCAATCGATGTGTCGATTACTTTCGGTAGATTTACTTCCTGCAAGTTTCTGTAACGGGGAGTTCAGTAAAAACATTTCTGTTGCTAGGCAACGTTCTTCTGATGAACCGCTAAAAGAAAATGACGGCTTGCGTTTCGTCTTTTAAACCAGTTTCTTCGTCAAGAACATGAATTGGGTATTCGAAAAAATGAAGAGGAAACGTGTATCTTTGGAATTAATTTTATAATTACCAATACTTTGCTTGCAAATTACATGTATTAATACAACAGACGTTAGAAAAAATAAATAACCTAATAATCCGTGGCAGCTGCCCCCCCTCCCAAAATGGGGGTTGCAGCTTCAACGAATTTGGGAAATGTAGTTTACAAAATTTAGAACAATTCTTACAAAATAAAACGTAAGTCAATCACGTAAATTCATGAAAACTAGGATCAATAAAAATCCATGTTCAAACATTACTTACATAATTTTATGCATACCTCCAGTGCACATGGTCCCGGCATTGGTTTTCATTGGACGCTCGAGTTTTTATACTTGTTCTTCAGTGAGACAATTGCAAGTAATATAACTCATACAAAATAAAAACGGATTAGTATTTCAAAATACATTACTTTGCAACAACCCTTTTGTTCCAACACGTTTTACATTAGTTCATTGTATAATTTTTGTTCGCATTGTTGCGGTTGGTTACGTAAACGAAATTGTAATATTTTATTTCGAAAATTTCACTAGTCTGTCGTTTGCAATAATGAAAGCTCAGAGAGAAATGTAATGTCTCTTAATGGGAATTTTTAGTATATTCATAACTTCACTTATCTAGTATATTAATAACTTAATATATTCGTAAGTAAAGTTATGAATATACTAAAAATTTCACATTAACGCATTACACGTACGCACGTATTAAGATTAGAAAAAAATACGATTTACATGTACTTACTCATTCCCTGTTTTAGTTGAAACAAAAAAAAGTGCGTTGCTTTGATGAATGAACTGTTATCTATACTGCGAAAAGTGCGATTATTTTCCGAATTTTGATATTTTCGTTTACTTCTTTCAGCACAAAAGGAATTCAGACCCTAGGAACTCCTATCACATTTGGAGTGATGCTGTAAATGTAAAATTCAATTGGAGTAAAGCTGTATAGTGTATTAGAATAATGCGAACAACATACTTTTAACAAAGAAGATAAATAAAGATGGAGCGAAGACTGTTCACTAAATAAGATGAATAGTGTGTAGACACAAATGGTCTGAAAAAGTAGGAGATAGGAGATTCGAAAGTTGTGGCAAGGGAGGAGAAGAATGAAGCAAAAAATAGACATTCCCTGAAATTTTCTTGATATCTTGACCTTTTTTTCAACACATTAACTGAATGAAACTGAATTCATTGACATAAAACCGCTGATATTTACGGATGTCGATATAAAAATGCCATCAAATGTGGTTGTTTAACTTCCGGAAAACCAACGTTGCTCCTACAAGAATTAAATCCCGTCTGCCAAAAGATCTGTTCCGTACCACATACGTTAGAGAAATGTTTGTGCCACTTCCCTCTAAACATCTTGCTTGCTTACTTGTTAGATTTAACTTCACAAAATGAGCAAAAATCATCATAGAGGTACCCAGTAGGGATGTCCTTGTTGAGAAAGAGGGGTTCGATAGTGTGCTAATTTTACAATTACTTGTAACTTCGAGCCTCTATTGATTTTAATTCAAGGTAATACTCACTTATAAAGTGGTAATTCCACTGCTCTGGTAAAATAAATTTTAAAAATATATTTAAAAAACTGTGGTTCTCCAACACATTTGCATTCTCCCTTCAATGATCGTAAAGCTGCCACCTCCCCGGTGCAATGTAGGTAATAACTGCACAATGCGTATTAGTGATGTCAATGGTAAATTACTTTCCCCTTAGACTTAGAGAGACCGTTTGATACAGAGCTATTCGACCTTTAAATCTTCAAAGGTCAATGTAAAACGTATATCTTCTATAGAGGACGAAGGTGACTAATGCTAAATTAGGATCATTACCTCACTAAGACCCTCACAACACGGGAGAGCGTTCTGGGCCGGTCCTACGAGCTCTTGCTCGTCTATTAGTCTATGGAGGACACTGCTCAATGTGGTTTGTGGTTAACGACAGACTGCTGTTGACTAATGGAAGCAAAACGAATTTGTGCGAACAACTTCCTCCATCCAGCACTGCCTGAATTCTCCAATCATATTATCTGTTTAACTTGCTGGAAGAAAACCCACCATTCTCCAATTTTCGCGATGATGAGAGTATACTCTTTTGTGTGAACAAGTGTAAATCGCTGCGTGACTACAGGGTTGGGCTCACAGAATAACATGACTAACGGGTTCTCTCGGGTAATAGCTGTAATTGTACATGATCGGCTAAAAAAGGAATTCAACAGTTTCGTAAGGAAGGAATCGGTACTTTCATTTTGAGATACGATGTTCTAATATAGTTTCACAATGCACGCAGATCTAACAGAACACCATAGACATTCAACACGAAAAACAAAGGTCATGTAACTTGATTACTACTCTTACACAAGGGATGACGCCGATCTATTGGAACGCGGAAGATTCGAATCAAGTAGCATCCTGTAATTTCATATGTCCTCGTTTAAACGAAGTCGCTTGTGATGCAAAAAGGTAACAATTTTTATCTCATCAATTGTATAATTGCAGAACACCCACGTGTTTTTTTCTTATACTACGTTAATTTATTTTTGAGCAAGAAATGCGACTAGTAGGTCCATGGAAGTCACACGTTTGGAGAATCCCGACAATTGATTGATCCTGATTGATAACAAACAAGATATTGTAGCTTACCAGGCTAATTTAATTTATGTCTGTTATTATTTAAAATTTCTTTTATATATTTATTAATTAAATCTTACATTTTATCTTGCACGGAATAAGGGGAAATTTTGTTTTATTTTTTAAAAACATTTTCTAACGTCAATAACATCGATGGTTTAAATATAAACGGAACGAATAGACTCGCAAGACTTCACATTTCTTCAAAAGTTAAAAAAATATGGCTTTTATGAGGAATTAAATAATCTTGAGAAGATAAAATTATGAAATTTTCAGTGATAAAATAAGTTCAGGTTAATTTTGAGACGGCTGCAATTTAAGACTCTCCTACATACGCGCGGTAATACGGATTTTATAAATAATTTTCATATTCATAACTAACCCAATAACTTGGATATTAATATCTTAAATTTCATTAATATATTTACTTTTATTATGTTATTCTAAGTATACGTATAGGGGAGCGACAGATTGTGGACGTGATTTTGATCCAGCCAATTAATGATTGCGTTTTAATCGAAATAGTTACAACATACACTTTGAATTACGTTATACATTTGTTTCATATTATATGCTTATTATTTTTGGGTAATATAGATTGTTTAAACGGTGTTTTGGGATGTTCGTGACATCCATTCCTCATGTGGATCCTTGACACTTCGTTTAGACTTTGCCTCCGAATATCATATATTATTGGCTCTCTGTATTAAGAAAAACCTTCCATTTCCACCTCACTTTGCAGGGTTTGTGTTTTGCTGCATCGCAACAAAGCAAAAGAAAGGATGTAGATCAATATTTACGTCGATTCTTCCGTCGGAAATATTTGCACGTCAACATTATAGGAGTTCGTTATAAACATTTTAAATCTAGTTTCACTGTCTAGGAAATCGAGAAATTCAGTTTGCGAATAGTCATCTGTCACCCATCACCTCTCACCTGTCACCCTCTCTCTCTCCCTCTCACACCTCTCTCTCTCTTCCCACTCTCACACACCTCCCTCTCTCTCTCTCTCTCTCTCTCTCTCTTCCCTCTTCCTCTTTCTCTCCATCACTCTCATAGAAGTGGACAGGAAACTACAAATTATTTGAACTTGTCCGACACTTATCACAAATCAAGTGTGTCTCAAATTATACAACATTTTGAAAAACACTATTAAACAAAATGTTTTCGCGAATTCCAGTCTTACTTCCTCGTTATCTCTACGTAAATAAAAAAAAGTACAATTTGAAGAAATCCTTTTGCCCCTTAGCAACATTACATTTAGTAAACATCGGATTGTGACTCCAGGGTTTGGAATCCTCGTGTAACCTTCAAGAACTTCGCAATACGCCGTAATTCTCCCACCTTACGTCTTTTCCTCCGTACAAGAGCACAGCGGCGCACCGCAAGCCATCACATGCACGACGCGCGGTCGCTTTACTGCTTTATTACAAGCGGAACAAACTTTTAATTGGAGTGGCCCCGCCTCCTCCGAGGGCGTGCCAGCGCCGTGGATGCGCTCGCGTTTTCCGCTGGCCGCCTCTCTTCCGAGAACCGCTGATTCCAGCGACGAGGCAGCGGGGAGGCGGTGGATGCGGACGGAAGAGGCGATGGAAAGGATCGTCCCACTCTTCCCCCAAGAGGGGTGAATGGCCCCTGAGGGGAAAAGCTTTCATTTGACCCTAGCCAGGGACACGGTTACCGTGTTTCTTTGCAAGCCTCATTTGTGATATCCATACTTTAAAATGTTAAAACTCAATCACTGAAATTGGAAAAGAAAGTTTGTGTTGGTAAAGATGGGAATGTTTATTGATGCTGTTACGTTGGGTATCGGGGCTACTTCCCAGGTAATAGTCAGTGTTATGTGCATGTGTAGAAACAGTAAGAAACTTCACTCTTTATAACCACAAATTAACAAACAAAAAAAAAAAAAAATGAAAATGTTAGTGCACGGCCAAATGAGCAACTCCTCGAGCGCGGTGACGGAGGTGCGTTGATTTCGATTGATCACTTTCTGACTCCGGTTGCGGCAACTGTTACTGTCATTCGTCCCGATCGTACAGTGCATGTTATACGAACCCAGGGGGTGGCGGTGTAGCTCCCCTGCTAGACCGTGAGATCCGGCTCCCACACACAGGTTGGCGTGCGACGATTTTCTCCTCTCCAGGTAACTCCATCACCTGGGAACACCACCCCGGCTGGCCCAGTCGGAAAAAGCTCTAAGCTCCCGACGTATGTGAAAGAGTAGTGCGGGTAAATGTGTGTTTGTGTGTGTGTGTGTGTGTGTGTGTAAAGGGAGCGAAAGGGACAAGGTTGCTGAAGGAAAAATTGCGCACGGTCCTCGACCCGTTTGTTAAGGTACTGCTCCGAAATTTATCTGGTATTGACTGGAGAAACGTCGGAAAACTACCGATCAGAGCGGCTGGTACTAGAATTCTCCTCCAGACAGCGGCGCAGCTTCTTCGTAGTACTGAAAATTCAGTCACCGTTGGGACTCGAACCCAGGACCTCTCGGTCAGAGACACTGCAGTGACAGCAGTTGTTGCGTGAGCTCTCTCGGCCAATCATTGATTTCAAAAGGTAGCAAAGTTCACCATAGACCGTGACGTGCATGCGACATCTAAAACAACTCTGGCTAAACGCTATGCAGATGCATTGCTTGTAGTTGAATGCTCTGCAGATGTATTTTGTTCACTCAGGAAACGATGACAACGCGTTGTCTGTCACTGCTGGCGAATATGGGAATACTTCGTTACATTAGAAAGCCACAGACACGTAGGGACTGTTGCAAAATAAAAAAATCCGGGCTCACGTACATATGGTTCAGATGAGTCCCTGATGCTGTTTCCCCAATCCTGGGATTAAAAAACCACCTAGCCACATCAGCGACAAAATTCCGTGAAAGGTTTCATTCAATGTTCATTGTTGGCAAACCAATCAAACACCATTCATGTAATGTAATTCATGTTACGTAATTTAGAAAAAGAATTAATTTATACTTAAATACGATCCTGCTTCGAGTTATGTTCGATCAAAGGACTTACTTAAGGGCGTTTTTGACGTAAATAAATAAATAAATAAATAAAGGATCAACCTTGTTTCTCCGAATACTAATGTTTCCATTCGAATCTCTCGTTCTTGCGATTTCCTTCGCCTACTGTCTCATATGTGGACTTCAAAAACCGCTCTGGTATCTTTATTGGCAGCTACAAGATTCCGCCTTAATTTTTATTCATTCGGACATGATTTCTCGCGGTTTCTATTAACGGGGAGTGCATGCAAAGTTAGCGAAATAAATGTTACTCAATCTTACTATCTCGTTAATCTACTAAAAAAGTTGAGCCTTGAGACTGGTTTTCCGATCGTACAGATGAGAGATGAAAATGTTTGATAAGTTGTTCTTGAAGTTCTTGATTTGATAACATCTATGAAATTACCACATCGAGGTCACACTGTGGAATGAAACAACTCAAGTTCATTAAGTCTAAATCAAATCATCTTGGTCTTATCGGAGGTAGCAAAACATTGACGCACACTTCTTACACATAATGAACAATTACGTACCACATCATTCTAACTTATTTCAAAGGAACTCTGTAATATACGGACTCACAAGATACACTCCAATCAGTCACACTAAATCTTCTTTATACTAACAAGTCCCACAAATTACCCTTCATACCAGCAGGTAGAAAACACTGTGGAAGACAATCTAATAGCACCCAAACATATCCCTAAGAGTTGGCAGTCATGTTGACAAATACGGAATTGGCGATTCAGCTAAAAAGGACGGATGGAAAGTCCTAATGAAATACTAGTCCGCAGGGCTAGTTTTCACAAAAACAAAAATCGCTGCACCGTCGCGCATCGAGGGACTCGAACCGGTTGCGGCTGGCTGGGCGGTCGACGTGAATGCGGGACGAGCGTGGGTTGCGCTGAAATGCGCCGAAACGGGGCAACGGACAACTACAACGAAACACCGGGAGAGAGGGCTCAGGGCATCAATTCATATCACTGCAGTACGACTGGCCGGGAGGCCATAGAGTATCCTGCCCGTGGTGCTTGTCAGCTAGGTCGGATTAAGTCGCTGCCTAGAGGAAAATTCTAGCGGCCGGCTGTTCTGATCGATAGTTTTCTATGGTTTCTCCGATTAACAACAAGTTGAATTGTCGAACTCTTACAAACGGTCTACAGACTGCGCGCAATCTTTCCTACCTCTTCCTTGTCATATCCTACTCTCTTACTTACACACATTTACATTACACTACCACACATGGCGGGAGCATTAGCTTATAGTGTATTGTGCTTCTCTGGTGTAAAAAATATTGTATATTTA
This sequence comes from Gryllus longicercus, assembly GCA_038098605.1. Taxonomy (NCBI): domain Eukaryota; kingdom Metazoa; phylum Arthropoda; class Insecta; order Orthoptera; family Gryllidae; genus Gryllus; species Gryllus longicercus. Next base: position 400,469 of record JAZDUA010000329.1, on the reverse strand, counting down.
TGTAAAGTGCTACTGTAAACTAAACGTAGCTTTCTGTAACGTTCCTCAAATAACTTCACTTTTTCGCCTACTTCTTCTTCGTCCTTTCCTTCACTTTTTTTCTCTTCCCTCTTCCTCACAAACTTTATCATTTATACTTTCTGACCCCTTCCCCTGTACGTCTTTTCTTTTCTCTTTCACGAAACTTCCCTTTCACTACTCAGTATAACATACTCAGTTCTATTAATGTTCGGCCCAAAGCTGCCATCCTGATTGAGGTTTTTCTGGGTTTACTCAATCGCTTAAGGCGTATGCCGGGATGGTCCCTAGATTTGTTCTCCCAGACGTAAATGTACAGCTTGTCCTCCCCTCTTAAAATGTTACTACTCTAAATGTATGTAAATTCAGTGGTTAGGCGGAAGAGCAGGCCCTATGGCCTGAGCCTCGCCATTAATAAAGACATTATTATTATTATTATTATTATTATTATTATTATTATTATTATTATTATTATGGCGGGAGTCCGGTCGGAAGCTTAGAGCTTGCCCGGCTGGGGCGGTTCCCCGCTGGTGTGAGATACTTCCTTGGGACAAAGCGCTAGCTGATGGTAGGAAAACGCCGGATCTTGGCATACAGCACCGCCTCCTCAAGAGGAAAATATGCGCTACTTACTGGACTAATGAATCCAGTGGTTGAAGCACCCGGAATCACAGCAATAACTGTACAACGAAACGTCATGTGTTGTGGAAACGGAGCGAGCGGCGTTTTTCGTGAATTTGAAATTACTACGCTTCCCATTATTAATTTAAAGCAGCGGGAGCCTTCCCGGAATGTGATGAAGTAAAATAGGAACCTTCAAGTACACAGCGGAAAGTTCACAAAAATTGTTAATTATTCACAATTTGTTGTTGGTTGAAATATCCAATTTACCTAACAACTATTCTCATTCAATGTCCAGTATATATCATCATTTTTTGAAAGGCTATTCCGCCCTAATTTAAAAAAAATGTTTTTGGTTGAAGAAGCCAGTCTGAGGCAGTCTGAATGTTCTTCAGGTTTTAGATTTGAGCTCGGTTATATGTTTCGAATTATATACTGTTTATTATTTTATAGTTTTCTATATATTCATTTCTAAAAATAAATAATAAATATTTTTCCGGAATATTAGTCGTAAAAGCGTCTTATCTGAAAATATGTGAAGGAGATATAAATTACCAACCTTATGCTTATAGAATTCGAATAGTTATAGGAAATGCCAGAGATGATCACAGGATGCCAGAGGAATTGTAATAGACGATCTCAGGGTTGTTCTTTCGTAATTGATTCCCCTCCCCAATAAAGAGTGGAGATGGGGGAGAGGTGGATAGAGGAAAAGGAGGAAGTAGACGGAACCAAGAATGAGACTTCCGGGAGCGTCAACTGAAATGGTCATTTGTCCCCTTGGCGCAGTCAATGTTTCATCCCATGGACGTTGTCACCCCACCCCCCCGCAGGAAGGTAAGATGTTCCACCTGGAACAAACTCTAAGTTCCCGACACAAGTGTAGAAATGTATCACGAGTAAGGTTTGTGTGTAAGGGGAGGATTTCAGTCAAGGAAGAAGAAGCGGGCGATCTAATGTCATGTTTGTTAGCCTGAAGCTATGGCATTCATCGGAGAAACGACAGCCAAATACCGATCAGTGCTGCCGATCGCTAGAATTCTCCAAATTTGCGGCGGCGATGGTGTAATTGTTGACGATGGCGGACTGTTATACCCAAGTTCGCCGGTTCAAACCTGATCGATTTCGTAGATTTTTAAGGGCAAAAAAAATCCTTCGTTCGCATTCATTCGAAAAGAAAGTAAAGCCAGCTGCCCCATGTCAGTAGATTTACTACATAAAAAAGATCCTCAAGCCTAAATGAAGCCTCTGAGCTAAATTCAAATCGCCTCTTTCGTCGCTCAAAAATACCTCCTTTCTTCGCTGGTTGGTGAAAGGAGCGTAGCGAAATTTGCGTGGTGAGACGGAAGAGTAGGCCTGATGGCCCGAGTCTCGCCACATAAAATAAGGCATCAATTCAATTACAAACAGTATAAATCCAACCTAGCTCTCCATCCCGGAAGTGTCAAAAATCCTCTATCGTCGGTATTCGAACCCTAATCCTCCCTGTTAGAGTCGTTGCAGAAACAGCGGCAATGCTGTCTTTTTGCTTCTTATTGGAGAAATGGTCGTCATCGGAAAGATAAATACGAATTGTACTGGGAGAGCGTGACAGGCGAAGTGGCATGGGGAAACAGAGAATTACTGATGTTGCATTACATACAAGTGAGAAGAGGAGCGGGCAAGGGGACAGCGAACGTCATCCGTGTGACTGTGTTCGGCGCGACGCAGCAGTGTTGCGTCGTGGCGAGCGAGGCGGGTGGGCGGCCCGGCACAAGATGAAAGGCCGGCGCGAAAATACCGGTTGAGCCCCTGGGAGCACATCGGGCAGAACACGACGGCGGCCGTGTCGCCTGCTTCCGACACGGCTACCGGCGTCAGGGACCTCCGACAAGGTCCGCCTGCCGCCTCCACCACCACCACCACCACCACACCTCGCCCCGCGGCCGCCGACTCGATTCTCGCCACCGTCACGCCGCACTTCCCGCAGCCAGTAGCATGGCAATTCCAGCCGTCGACGCCGCCACCACCATCGCCATTATCTACGTTGCCACAAACGCTGCCACCATCGCTGCCGTCATCACCGACGCCACTGCTGCTAACGACGTCGTAACCACCATTACCGCCGACATCACCATCGCTACGACTAACGCCGCCGCCTCTTCCAATTCCGCCACTCCTGTCATTGGAACCACTGCCACCATCGTCGCCATGCTTAATGTCTTCAGGCGCATCACCATCGCCAACACCACCGCTGAGAAGTGGGTGCGGCCACGACCTCTACCTCTACTATAGTGGAGGCGGTGATACTCGGGCTTTACCCTCTCTGGCGCCGTCAAAACGCTCTCTACAATCCCTTCGTCGACTTCCTCGCAGCCACTGCCGCCGCCGCCGCCGCTCCATTGACATGGCAGTTATCAGCAGCTTACCATCGTCACCATTCATCGTCACCATTCATCGTCACCGTCGCTGGCAGCACTATCACTATAGCTTCCTCCGCCCTACCAGCGTCGGAGCCGCCACCGTCCCCATCGACATCACCCCCGCCGACGCCACACTTGAGTGGCCCACCTCTGCGGTCAAACACTAGTCACCACCGGGCAATGGGCATCGCCACAATTGTCTCCAGAACCACGTCATTTTCACCGTCACCGCCATTCCCCCCACCACCACCATTAGCAACGTCTTGACAGCTAGCATTGGCCATCAACACCGGCGTCGTTCCCATTACCGTCAACACCACCACCCTACTGCCTCTTCTGCCGCCGCCGCCGCCACCATCACTGTCGTCCTCGCCACAATCCGTGACGCGCAACCGCCTGTGTCGCCCCGTCCCGCCCCGCCCCGCCCCACCTCTCCCCGTCCCGTCCCGCCCCGCCCCGCCTCGCCCCGCCCCGCCCAGTCCTCGCCCCGTCCCGCCCCGCCCCGCCTCTCCCCGTCCCGTTCCGCCCCGCCCCTCCCCATCCCGTCCCTCCCCGCCTCGCTCCGCCCCGCCCCGCCTCTCCCCTCCCCGCCCCGCCCCGTTTCGCCCCGCCTCTCCCCGTCCCGTCCCGTCCCGCCCCGCCCCGCCCCGCCCCGCCTCGCCTCGCCTCGCCCCGTCCCGCCCCGCCTCTCCCCGCCCGGCCTCCCCCGCCCCGCCTCTCGCCGCCCCGCCTCTCGCCGCCCCGCCTCTCCCCGCCCCGCCCCGTCGCCCCGCCGCTGATGGTCCCTCGCTGTTACCGGAAATGTCGCGGCGTGCAACGCGCCCGGGGCTCGTAAAGGTGCGGGTTCGCGGGCGACCAGCGACCCGCGCGGGCGCTCGTAAAAATCGACGCGCATGTTGCAGCAGACAGGCGGCGCTTAGATTCATCTGGCTGTTCCGCTGGCTGCGCTCGCGCTCGTAACCGCAGGTTTATCACCAGCGCGCACAATGGGCAGTGTCTCTTTGGGCCGGTCGCGGTCACTCTGGGCCGTTTCAGTGCCTGCCGTAAATATTGAAGACGCGTCAGGTTTGATGCGCGGAGTCCATAAAGAAAAGGTACATCTTGTGGACACGGAAGCCATCAAACTCTTGTCAGTTTTCAAACCAACAAGTTCGTTTTGGCATAGACGTTATTACTATGTTAATATTCAAGCAGTAATGTTAATGACTTGTAAACCTTGACTTGTCCTTGAGTGAACAATTAAATTAAAAGCATACTTCATAAGGCAATGAGATCTAGTTCATAATAATACATCTCGTAATCTAATAATCTTCTTTTCAAACAGTAAATAAATTACATACGAGGAATAGAAAAAAGTTTTTTCTTACCATTAATTTTTCTGGAATGTAATGCATTTCAAATTTATTTTCACAAATACACAATGATGACAGATATCTCCTCTATTGTACTTCGAAATGTAATATCTTGGAATATTAAATCTCTGAGCAAATGCTCCGACCTGTTCCAAAACTATTGAAAGATGATACATTCTTTAGATCATTATATTACTATGGGTTTTTTCCATACCCAGAAAAATTGTCTTAAAATATATTGAAAAAGCTTTAAGTATCATTTCTTCCGCTGTTGTCATAAATACATTAAGTGTCAAAGTGCCCCTGTATTAAATAACATAACCATTGACTATTGCTCTATCCTATTTGACAATGTATTTTATATCTAATTTCTGTTCTCTTGACACTAGAAAGACAATACTCAGATAAAAGAAAGGAAGAATGAAAAGAGGAAAGCAAGAAAAACATAATATGGGAGATAAACAACGATGCAAAACATTTTTGACGTATTATATGGAAATATCCATAACCTGAAATGGTTTCAAATAATCCCAAGCGTTACATAGGCAAAGTAAACTTTTACTAGTTACTTCTGCATGTATCGTATTTACTGACATAGATACGAATTTGTGCTCATGTTTTTTGTACATTGTGTGGTTTGAGCATCATTCCTTACTACATCCTTTCAAGTCTATAATGAAAAACTCACAACGCTACTCACACAAAACATTGCACCAACAACTTCGCTAATCATTGGAGGTAGTTTTGGTGTCAAGGTGAATCTAATTACTCGAACCATCAATGTAAATGTGTTGTATTGAAAGGCTTCTCCAATTTTCTTTTATCTCAAACCGAAGCATTCCGTTAATTTCTACAAATTTTGACATCTGTAGAAGGCCAAGGTTAAACATGACTAGTTTCTGGAAGATTATCCTCTTTTTTTATTGTTCTCTTTTAGAACTTTGCTTGTGTTAATCGCTCGCCGAAAGACTTCCCCCACTGTCGTACTATTTTAGTTTGGTCAACTTTTTGACATCAACGTTCAAAATTTAACCTAAACAATGAATTGTCGAATCTTCATTTGCGTAGCACTTAAAAAAAATTAGTTACACCTCACAATTTACGAACTATCACATTTCCCAGAACACGTCTTGCTACTAGCATCTAAAGATGACAGTTCACACTCTTTGTTGACCGAGAGGTAGTGGGTTCGGAGTTTAGATGGTAGTGAATATTTTATCAGCCACGTAAAGTAGTTGAGTCGGCCTCCATCACTACCTCACGAGAATTCTAGGGACAACTGCTCTTTTCTACCTATCTTAGCTATTCGCTACAACCTCCAGATTAAATTCAGAAGGATGCCGGAGCAGTAGTTTTAACAATGTGCCACCGACTGCGCACTTTCTATCCTTCTCCAAACTGTCTCCACTACCATTCTGGAGATGAGTTGATTTCCATATGTCGAATCATACATGGTCGAGACAATTGGCTGGAGTCTGCCTCCAAAACCATTCCTTGAGCAATTAGCATTCATAGTCGATTTTTTTAACAATTCTCGAACCAAATCTCGCATAGCAAGTGGGTAATTCCATCAGGAATTTGCTGCACCGCCAGAAAGAAAGGCGATTGTGCTAACAGACGCCCCACCAGGGTCTCGGGCGCGGGGCAGGTGCAAATAAATCTAAAAGCATAAACAACCAGCCACGCCCCTGCGAGGATTACCATAGGGGAGTGCCAAATTTCCCACGCGTAAGAGCTGAGAAGGGCGCGCCCACTGGGGGCATGCAGACAGCGTACCGGCGGTGGCGGTGGCAGCGGCAGCGTCGGACGAGGCGGCGTGGGCCGCGTTTCAAGTTAGTATGACGAGGGAAGAGGTGGGAACGATGACGATGACGATGGCGATGGCGATGGCCATGACGATGGCGGGGGCGGGGTAGCCATGGTGACGATGTTCTGACTATAGCGATGGCGGCGGCGGTGGCGATAGCGGTGAAGGTGGCGTGAACTGTGTTTGAAGTATGACGATGGCGGGGGCGGGGCAGAAATGATGTGCTGACGATAGCGGTGACGGTGACGGTGACGGTGACGGTGACGGTGGCGGTGGCGGTGGCGGTGGCGGTGGCGGTGGCGGTGGCGGTGGCGGTGGCGGTGGCGGTGGCGGTGGCGGTGGCGGTGGCGGTGGCGGTGGTGGAGGCGGCGGCGGTGGCGGTGAAGGTGGCGGTGGTAATGGCGGTGGCGGTGACAATGAGAAGGCAGCTGCGGAGGCTATGTTAAAGGCAGGGCGGGGCGTGCGTTGTGCGCGCGATGCAAGGGCGGGCCGGCCTTCGAGGGGCGGAGGGCGGTGGGAGGGGCGCGTGACCTCCGCCAGTCGCCGACGCGAGAGCGTTGACCCGCGTCGCCGTCGCTGCTCGGCCCACATGCGCCATTCGTCAGCACACTCCGCCACAATGACGTTTGATGGCTACCGTACACAGGAAAAACACGTTACATCTCAATACACATATATAAGTAATTGAAGAAACGAATAAAAAACATTAGTAGAGCGATTGAATCCATTACTATTAATGTTTGTCGGATTGTGTCTGGGGATGACCGTTGTATAATTTCAGGACTCTTCCTAAGGTCCACTGGTTGGCTAGAATGTTATTAACTGAAAATTGGCCTTGAAGACTTCTTGTTCCAGGAGGCTAGACAGTGGCTGTGTGATGATATTACGGTCGAGGCTCCATAATTTCTGTGTCAATTCTTCTGAAACGTGTGTCGCTTATAAAAGATAAATATTAGTAGAAGTAAAGAAGCTGTACCAGTACACGGATTGGTTAATAATAATTACAACTACACATATTCAAAAGTAGCAAATGGACGAAAACGTGTTAATGTCAGAAAAAGTTAGTTCATTTGAATGATGAACGATTTACCTTATCGCTATCAATTGCCTTTTCAATCTTGCCACTATCTTTAAGTAGCTCCCAACGGACGGAGGTCAAACTGTCAAGATACTGGATGAGAATTGATGCCCGTTTTTGTACTCCGGAAAGTGGAATTCCATGAACTTCAAGCAGAAATTACGCGAAACTACTGTTTTTCAAAACATTGAACACAATCTTCTTTGAAGATTAATTTTTTTGAACAAATTTAATTAAGAAAAAATCTCTATACTCAATATTGTACTTCTGTAATGTTAACTTTTTTCAAATTGAAAATACGGTGGGTTCTTCAAAAATGCCACTTGAACAAAAAATACGCGAGAGCTACTCATATTCACGAAAAATTGTGTCTGATCTTATTTCTCTAGAAATATCTATCTAGAAAGAAATCTCTATCTATGATATTGTAGTAAAAAGTCTTTCTTCGGACAAAGCTTAATCAAGAAATTCGGAGCAATTGTTGAAAAATGTTGAAAATATTGAAACTTCATGAAAAATCAAAATATTCTCCAAAAATCAAAATATCCACTTCAAACTAGCAGGGTCTTGCGTTCGTTCGGATCAATCGGGGAATATCAATTTTGGAGAAAACCGTCTGAACTGTTTAGGCGGTAGCGTTGACCACAGACAGAAAGACGGATGGACACACAAACGTATTGCCGTGAATCGATTTTTTGTATCATAGACATATCAACTCATGGAATGCGCCTGCAGGACATTGCTACAGGAAGTAATTTACGTAAGGACAAGATTTATCCAGGGCGTGGCAATAAGAGTTTTTCCCCGATTTCCAACACTCTATTGCGATAAATCATCTTCTTACGAAATAAGGCGAAAAAGTAACAAGAGTTGGGAGTGAGCACGGATGGAGTTACGAGGATGAAGGATGAAGAAGTCCGCGCGCAGACCAAGGCGATGCTGCTTCGGAGGCCAATCCCAACCGATGCAGTTCGTGGCACAACGTTTTCCTTTGGCTACAGCCAATTTCTAGCCTTGGCATCACCCGACATCGGTCATTCCCTGGCTCGTTGTACATAGAATTGCTCTTGCATGACTTTAAATTCACGTGAGGAATCCAGTGAAAGGACCGATGAGGCCTCCACTATTCTGAGCAGCGACAAAATTTGATCTGACGGTGTTGCTGGCTTCAATCTCCCTACGTATTTACAAATGTCCAGGTGCGGAATCAAACGTCATACGCATACGCATTGCGTAAACAAACCCTTTTCCACACGCGTGTTCCTTCTCGTTAATATCACATATACACGTCAAAAATGCGTTTATCCGTTTACGTGCAACATTTCACGACGGCAATAAAGTCGGTCGTTCTTGCCATTGTTTGCGGATGCGCAGCTGAGCGCGCGAGATTCTGTGCGCGGATGGCGAGGCCCATCCGCTAAGCGATGGGCTGGGCGGGGATGAGGTGAGGCGGGGAGGGGGTGAGGCGCATCGGGGTTGGCGCGGGGCCTATTGAGGATCCTGGAGGTGCGGGGCGTGGCGGAGCTGGAGCGGGGGGGGAGCGAGGGAGAGAGGGGAGGCGGGAGAACGCGGGGGAGGGGACGTGTGGGAGCGCTGGCGCATAATGACTGCGTTCTTTTCGGGCGCGCGACGACCTTGGCATTTGGAGCGCGCCACGCCGCGCCGCGCCGCGCCACGCCACGCCACGCCACGTCACGCCACGCCACGCTGCCGCACTGCCCGGCCCACGTGGCCGGAAGCGCACCCGCCGGAAGCCGATTTTCCGCCCCCCCCCCCTCCCCGGCCGGCACTGCCCCCTCCCCTCCCGACCCCGAAGCATCACGCCTCGACGTTGCGTCAATGGGATGTGAGTACCAATTTTAAATATATATCAAAAATACACAATGAAATCCTTCGAATACCCACTCCACTGAAGATTCCGTTCATAAGAAACTTTCTTTTCAGTCGAACTTGCAAACCATAAGAACAATCTAGTTCGATGTTCTATTAGCTATCTTAACTCGCTCATGAACAGGAATTTTGATTCTCTTAAACACTGAAGTGTGGATTATTAAAGTTAGAATTCGAAAATTGAGAACGTGCGGTATACAAGTTTTTAAAATACGTATTTGCACCCTGTTTAATTACATTACAACTTTTGAGGGGCTTAAATATAATACATAACATAGAAGCAAGATGCCAGAATTTAATTGTCATGTAAATGGTTACGAATAATTTAATAAAAGTGATATCACTAACTTTAAATATGTAATATGATCTAATTTTAGATAATTTCTATATTTTTGCGTGCATTTACTCACGTTGCAATGTAAGAATGAGAAGTTAGCGTAAAGTTTGAATAAAAACCTCTCCCTTTTACTCTGATGTCATATGTTTTCAAATCCTTTTGTGCTTATTGGTTCTCTTGATTTTATGTTAAGCGTCGACTCGGCCTCCTCTCCCCAATAGCAATCATTCTGTTAGCGCTCTTATTCGAGTGAAGGTCGATCTCACTATTATTATCATGTACCTGTGTCTCCCAGGTGTTGCCAAATCGTGTCAGCAAAAAACATTTATGAATGATTTATAAACATTACTAATAGAAAAGAAACGGTTTTGAGCATTACTTTGTAGTATTGCATTTGGATTGATCAAAAATGAAAATACAAATCACATTTGCAAATCAGGAAGTAGTTAAATTAGTAGTCATTAATTATACTGAATGACAAATTCAGTGTGCCCAATGTGTTCAGTGTAATTTGAAATCAATGATGATGTCCAAGTTTTCTAGTTTAAGAGAATAATGTACTCAAAAATATTCAACAATGTACATAAATAATATAATTTGGAATTTGTCTTGAAAATATCACATTTCTAAACTTCATAATGTTTGGTTTTTATGAGATTCTAACGTGTTATTTGTGAAAGGTGTCCCCCAAAACGTTGGCATCCTCGTAGGTATTAACATTTGGATATTTTCATAATGACAAGAAGGCTATTTCAACATTCGTCCAATTATTAATTTCAAAGCTTCGATTAGCAGAAATACCTCCAGTAACTTCCTTCTTCTTCTTCTTCTTCTTCTTCTTCTTCTAAGGACGTTTTTCTAGTCAACAGCCGGTTACCCTTTACGTCCCGATGGGACGTACACTAGTTCTGAACACAGGGCTCCCCTGATCTGTGGTCAGCTGATTGCGAGTCCCTCCGCGACAACACGTACATGAGAGACAAGGGACAAACAACCATGCCCAAGGCGGAACCCGAACCCGCTACCCTTCGGACCGAAGCGCTGAGGTACTCGCTCAGCCACCTCGAACATCCAGGTCCGCAACTCTCTTCTTCTCTCTTATTTACATTTACATATTTACATTTATTAGAACTGCAATTGGGTATGACCCGGTGGCAGTTAATGACAATAATTGCAAAAATTACAACACTTACATTAATAATAATAATGATGATGATAATAATAATAATGATAATAATGATGATGATAATAATAATAATAATAATAATAATAATAATAATAATACGGTACAATACAGTACAAGACGAAAAGCAGCATTGAAATGTGCGTTGATCACGTTCACCGCACTTCACTTCACTTCACTTCACTTCACTTCACTACACTACACTTTTTTACTTTGAATTACACTGACCAGCACTTCACAGCACTTCACCGCACTACACAGCACATACTCATTTATATTAATTTATATTAAAAACTCATTTAAACTATATTAAATCCTCATATAATTATATCCTCTTATATTAAAAACTCATTCAAAACTCATCAAAAACTTATATTAACTCATTTATATTAAAAAAAACTTTATAAATTGTATTCAATATTAATGAATCTGTTTTCAAGGTGATTTCTTGAAAAGTGATGCCACTTGATGAGTCGTCTTCTATGATTCTCCTCCCGTGACATAATCTCACACGATTCCGTCACATTCCTCTTATATAAATTAACAATGCATAATTGTTCATCGAATTCCAGAACTTGAAGGTGACTAGTTCTTCACATCAAGAAGGGCAATTGAAAATTTCTCACGCTATACTGTATGCATAAACAACACTGTTAATCAAGTTTTGTTAAACACCTTGCGTAACAGAATTGACACAATAAATTCCATGATAAATTGCGCGATGGAAACGTTATATCGAGGAAACCTAATTCCCGAAAGTGACAGTACGTCGCCCTGTATGGAATACAACACTCTTGGAACTATGCATTGCTGACACTGATATATCACAAGAGGTACTTTATATGGCATGTATTCAGAGGTCATGTATTCTCCTTCTTGTGCACTAGGGTATCACAAAATTCCGACCCTTTCATCACAACAAATTGCGTGATGGAAACGATAGATATAAAAAGTCCACTATCTGAAGGTGACAGTACGCCCGTAGTGGCGAATCGCCCTTGGAGCTAGTATGTGCTGCGCCAACAGGGGCGTCGCTGGTGTTGGGTGTAGGGGGATCTAGTGTGCAGGGCGGTCCCGGCGCGGGGCGCGGGGCGCGGCGTGTGTGCGCACGGGGATCCATAAATCGTCTCAATGGAGGCGCAGGCGACAGCTGGTGGGCCGGCGGCGGCGGCGGGCGGGGGCGGGCGAAGGAGGGCGGACGTGCTCTCCACGGCAGGCCCAGACTGAAGAAACTCGGCGCTTTGCGACTTCCACCAATTTTGACAGAGAAAGCGTAAATCGTATTTTCGGATACATTTCCATAGAGCGGGTAATTTTCTGTTACGGAAGAACAGGCGCAAATTAGAAATTATGTCTCTATGCATAAAAATAATGGAACGAAATACACGCTATACTAGAAAGACTACCATTTCTGACTACTGCTTTTCGATACGGAAACAGACAGAGAGGAAGTAGGGGTGCATGAAAAAAAAAGTCGAAACGGAGGAGGACCTGATCAAAAAGACCGAGATAACAGGGGTTATATGGATATGGGTGGGAGGAGAGATATATTGCGAGACAGTTAATCTAAAGGTGATTATGAGTTTAAGGACTTACAAAGAGTGGACAGGGAAATTCTTCATAAGATGGAAGAAGATGGGCGAAGTATGGAGAGAGTTGAATATGGAGGGGGGGGGTAAAGTACAACAAGAAATTAAGGGAAGAATGCGATCGAAAGGAAGTAAGAAGGAGCAGCAAAACGAGATTGGAATAAAACGTTAGAAGGAATATAGAGAATTGGGGTTTATTTATGGTGGTGGAGCGACTAGAAAAGGCGGGGAAAGTTGGCGTAAGAAAATAGGTCGAATTGAAGTAAAAACAGCTCCATATATTCGGCATTCGTCAAGTTGCGAACGCAACTCGCCCAATTCCGAGTAGCTGACTTTTTTGGGAAATGTTCGCTTCCTTTGATACGTGAAAATGACTGACACGCGATGGCTAGGGCAAGCACCGAATGTTCGTCGCTCGGCTACTAACAAGCGAGCCATCCACACTATCCGAGATTCAGCGAGCGGACGCTCGCTACGCGCCTAATACCGAATGTGTGGAGCCGCCTTAAGGAGAGTGACAGGTCAGGAAGGAAGAAATGGAGCATAATGGGGAGCAGGGTAAGATGAGTAGAGAACAAACATGGAAGAAAAGGGAAGAGGAGGGCGGATGGGTACAAGGAGGGGCGGATGACAAGGGCGAGATGGAAAAGGATGAGAGGCGAGGACGAGGAGGAGAGGAGTGCAAGGAGGTGAAGGAGGAGGAGCAGGAGAAAGAGAAGGGCAAAGGAGTGGCCATGATGGAAATAACAGGGTTATTTCCAAAATGGGCCTGACTAAATACACTCTTTTGATTCCTACGAAGGTGGTGGTGGTGGCGGTGAGAAGAGCATACTGCGTGTGGGGAGGGGGAGGTGGGTGGTATCTCGAGGTGCCACATGACGCGCCCACGCCGCCGCCCGTGCGGCCTAATCCCCCGGAGCCACCGGTTAGAAAGCGGGCGGCGACGCGGGTGCAGATCTTATCACGGCGCGCGATTTCGCCGCCGATTCGCCTCGCGGGTTAACGAACGCCCTGCACTTGGGCGGGCCGAGCGCTCACGCCTGCCAACGGAACCTGCCGAGGCGACGCGACGGCAACACGTTCCTCGGTGCCCTCTCAGTCGCCATTTGGTGAAATCTTTCGGACGCAAAAACTATTCTTGAAATCCTCAAACAAATGTCGGTTGATGATTCTCACGTAATATTCAATGACGTATGTGAAGTATTCATACTCTACTATTCAATACAGTAATTCATACTCCAGAGTTTTGATTAAACTCTTTTGAATCTGGAAAATGAAAAATTACTTTTCGATATTTAAAGGATTTCGCTTGAAATTTAAATCGGAAATTTAAATCTAATTAAATTATATCTCAAGGACAACATATAATACTTCGTAACATATGGATAATATATGAACCAGAGCGCAGCAAGGCGTAGCATTTGCTCGCTCGTGCGTTTCATCCTCCAGCGCCTAAAAACTTGCGCTCGTTAACGATGGGCTACTTCACAGGTCAGGGCCCTGGTGCCTTGGCTTCACCTCTTGAGAAAGGAACAGGTGACAAGTGAAGTGCGATAGCGTTGCCGAAGAACGTAACCAGTTAATATGAAGAACCATGGAGGCTAATATTATTGCTACTATACTAATTCCATTAATTATATTGCTCAGTACGAGCTCATTCACTAAATATGAGCAAATTGAAACAGTAATATGTAGTATGGAAATGTAATTAATTCATACGTTATACAGATATATTTACGGAAATATGGATCATACGAATGTCATTATGTCTTTCTGAACCAACATTGATCCCTTTCTCTAAAATAAACGATTTATCAGCTGCATTTTAGGTTCTTTTGTGTGCTGAATTTTGATGCAGGAACACAAAATATTCTCGTTTTTTTTCATCCAGCTTAAGATTAACTGTATTTTTGATTTACAATTTTACATATAATTTTTATTACTCATTTAAACATTTTAACTTCGCGGAATCTTTAATTTTCCTTTTTGCAATTGAAATCGTGACTCAGTTGGCGGAGTCCAAGCACCGACCGACAGACACTCAGTTTTTCCGTCGATCGCTTTTCTCGACGTCGAAGAGAGCAAAAACCTGACATAGAGCCAGGTATCTAGCGGAGTTTGGAACCGAATAGCTGGAGCAATATCGTCTCATGCAGGGATTTAATATGAACTTTCAATCTTTATAAACCCGTATTATTTCAAAATGTATCTTAGCACTCAAATTAAAAAGTAATTCGCACTAATTGTTTAACATTTCTCTTCATAAGTGTGAATAAAAGATGTACCTCCATTTACACCTCTACACCATTTACACCTTTACCATGTACACCTATGTGTACCTCCATTTAAATTTGACCATATTTTTATGGAACACAAGCGGAATGTTATACTATACAGCAAATTACTTTCGACCAATCAGACTGAACAGTAGAAATATTAAACAGAATATACACAAGAAAAATAACTAAAATGAAATACGTTTCTAACTGCAACACCTGTATCTCGGTGCTTGGCAAGAGGACGGCCTAGCAGTCTGGCCCCAATCTTTGCATTTGAACAGCGCTAGTCTAAACGAATATCAACCAACTTTACCAATCAATTAACCTGCAGCAACTTGTAACATCCAACGGTCATCATAGCGACACTGTAAATATTTATTTTTACAGACTTTGTCATCAGTGCTGTGTGCACAGCCGACTTCGAAGTTGGTGCCCGCGCGCATGACAGACGTGCGCTCCATACTGGAAGACACGGAGCAGCAAGGCGCTACCCGCTCCATCAGAAATCGAGCTTTGGATGCGAGCCTGGGGCATAGTCGGTCACCAGTATGTAATGAGCGGCACGGCACCCGGAACAGTAGAAGAGTGTGTGACGGAGTTGGAGTGGCAAAGTGACCTTTATTGTAACAAACTACGCCAACCACATTGTTATTCACGATGGATAATTGTGAATACTGCTGCAAGCTAGTACGTCTTCTGGTGGTGCGGAAAACAGGAACGGACTTGGTACTTTTTTTCTGGCAAATGGAAAATCTGGTGTGTATAATCGGAAAGAGATTTCTGATTGTAACGACTATTAAGCAGAATAAACTGTTTATGTTGAAACCTCAACCTCCATACTTATCATACATTTCAATTAGACATATATATATATATATATTTAGTATTGTACACTTCTATTCAAAAAAAGATGTTGACTTCCTCAAATATATCATTTAAGAAGGCAAATAATCAGCGGAAACGGGACATTATTGTGAATATTTGAGGAATATACTTCGTAAATATTCTTCTTTTTCTAAAAACTGGAAGCCGTTAAAAATACAAACACAAAAAATGATAAAAATGAGAAAATGATTCATTTACTTACAACAGTCATTGATCGCTGAACTGAACAGTTACCGTAGACAAAGATGTCCATCACCTGAAGTCAGAAATACGTATCACAATGAGATATGTACTGAGAAAACTAAATAATCTGAAATTAAACCAACACGTTATCGAGAAGTAAATTGAAATGACTGAATAAACATTGCAAAGACTTCTCTTTGAAACTCCACATTGAGTGCCAAGAAACCGGCAGCAGCTGCGATCCATTCCACGGGCCATGAAGTAGCCAGCTGACTCAGTGCACTAACAAATACCCGCAGATCTATCTAACGATACCGAGTGGCTGTAGTGACAGTGGCTCTTATCTACTCTAGACACAAAATGAAACGTACCTGAAGCATGGACTCTAGTTTTTTTTCCATGTTTCCGGGGTACGTCCTCATTGCTCTCCAAATAATGTATATTGTTCAACACTTGTGTCATAGTTTGGCCTCTGGGAGAAATCAACGCGTCTCATATGGGCACTCTGATCGAACAGCAAAAACACACCAACTATACTCTGATTTAAACGGAAGCTTCAATACTAAACATTTAAGCCGCAACAAAGCTCCAGATTGGATGACAGTGTCCCCGTCTCCTCCTTCCAACTTGTGACCTTCAGACACCACTACATTTAATTCTGAGTATACTCTCAGAAATCAATGTCCTTAACAACCGAAAGAGGAGACACAGAGGAATATGCATTCAACTTTGATGTTCTCCGTTAAAACGTGCTGCAGAGCCAATCACCAACCGTCCTGCTGTTCACCCTCCATCCATCTTCCTCTAGGACGCTCCCTCGCGAAAGCGGGGGCGATCTGGTTAGCGCGTCTCATCTCGCGGGGGGTCCAGCCCACACACGCGGGCGCTTAAGGGCCGCTGCGGAGGTTAAATGCAATAAAAAGGGTTCCAGCATTAAGTAAACCAAATTGGACGTTCAATTTGTCTTTATTGAGGGAGCGCCCGGCGATCAATACCCGGGGCCCTTCTTCCTTGCGAGCCATCGTCTGCCCTTACGCAAGCTTTCAAGCTTCTCGTCTCTTCCAGCGTGTTTTAACAAAATTAGCACATTATTTAAAAAACGTCTTAGAGTTTCTTTCTAATAGAGTCCACACTAATAAGCATGCACTCGTTCGTTTAAGATGTAATTAGCCGTATGTAATTTAGAAGTAAACAGACAGTTGGCACCAGAAAAGATACAGGACACTCCAAGATAAAATTACTTTGAGAAACATGGTGCTTATTTTTGTCGTAAAATGTCATGATATACGAGTAATATGTAGAAAGAAAACCTGATTTATATTCAACATCAAAACCAACTGACGTCTTTAAAATGTGATTTATAACAATATTACTGTAATTGCAGAAGAAATATATATATTGAACGTTTTAAAACATTATTAAAATTTAAATTATTAAGGGTTGACAACCACGAATAAATTTATTAATTGTATGTCACTTTGTCATACTTGAGTGTCATCCAAATGAACTTTTTTTGCTTTGAGAAAAAAATAAGTTTTAGGGCATTGCCTGGTTTCCCTCAAGATTTAGCTTTCTTGTTTAAGCATCTTCTTTTTTGAGAACTTATTTTTTTTTTAAATTCTTTTGCTCTTTGCCATTTACGCCTTGAAACGGAATCACCAACGTATCATATGTAATTCTTGAAAACATATCACAAATGTGAAACACAATTTTAATCAAAATAGGACACCTTTACGAGAATGGAATACGCATTAAATCGGATGCAACTAGTAGTGCTCCAACATCGCACACTTTCTCGGATTATGGATACGCAATGTTATAATACGGCATAAACTTGCAATAGTGTTTCCAACCATAATATTTCCGGTGCTGGGATTCAAACTTAGGGCAACGAAAATATGATCGATACTATTTCCATAAGCGTACTCTGATCTATTTAAGGAAACAATTTTAAGAGAAAATCTGGTGCCATTTTTTAAAAAAAAGTAGCCAAGTATAGTCACGATGTCTCATCTCTTGTATTTCCCAAAATCAAAATATCCGTTTCAAATTCAGAGGACCTTGAGTTCGGCCAAAACGATCAGGGAATGTCAATTTTGGAGAAAATCAACTAACCTTACGCACAACTGTAGACTACAGACTGAAAGTTTCCCATAATCCAATTTTTCGATATCAAGAACCCACAAAAAATGTTTTCTGACGATAAAATTGATTGGATATTAGAGACCCACAATCCCTGTTTTTCTGTCATAAATTCCCCACTTTTCGTTTCACCATTACAATACTTTCTCGTTAGTACATAGCACTGGTGAGAGCATCAGTAACAAGATTTATCACTTTTTTCGGTATCAGTCACTTTTTTCGGTATCGGTAGTTCGTAAATCGACTTTTCCTGCCGAAAAATCTTTGTTTTCCCCTGTAGCATTTCATAACTTCCTCTACTTTACGTAAGTAATATGCGATAAAGTAAGAAGAGTGAAAAATATGAGCTATGAAGGACCAGTTGAAATGATAAAAACATTTCGACACAATATCAATGATTTACATGTTTTATTTATGAGTCGATCACGAGCTGAAATTGTGACACCGGCGCCGTTGGGAGTCACAGTCGAAACAATGAGACAGCGCGTGGAAGCGAGCGGTGAAAAAGTTCTGGATGGGAATTCGGTTTGGCAATTCCCGTCACGATATCCGATTTAAAAAAAATATCTTATGGTTCCTCTTGCTCCGACACATGATCCCTGCCGTATTTTGAAATTACTAGTCCCTTTTTCCTATAATTTAGACATATTTATAATTTAATGTATGTTTGTACACATTCCCTGAAAGAAAGCAAGAAAATATATATCTTTAGAGGAATTAGATATGCAATAGTTAACATTTGACTATTTTTTTTCTCACTCTTATCTTCGCAATTTTTGTATTTTTCTTTTTTATTGTTTTTATTTTTAATTTTATAGAGATTTAGCTGTATTCATAAATCCTCAAATAAGTTTCTCTTGTACAATCTACACCATAGATCATTTTACATCTGCAGGTCTCATAAAGTCAGGTAGAGTCAGTTTTAGCATTCTTCCCGTCAAAAAACAAAACTTTTATGAGGAATGAAATCAAAATATAGCAGATGAAATGTAAAATGTTGTAATCCAGGAAATGTGCCCTAACATTCCTGACATAAGCTTGAGGTTTAATATCACGGTGTGTTGTTTACTGATTTGTGTCCAGAGAGACTCTTCCATTGACTAATTCATAAGCCTTTATTATGAAGCTCTAGAATCTCGTGTTTAAACCTATTCGATTCTTCTTATTCTACTTGAAAATTGTCATAGATGTATGAATTTTGGAAATAATAACTGTAAATTTGGATTCATTACCAGAAAACATTATTGCTAAATGTATGGTTGAAGCTTGACGATTGTCGAAGCATCTGTTACCCCTTCCGTAATGCGAGATCTCAAATAAACCCCTAACAACGATCACACAGAACTGTGGAAATGAAGTAATGAATGTCAGAAAAATCCAAAGTCGACGAGTCTTAACATCCTGTTCCCGAAACAGGTAAAACCAGTACGTACGTGGAAACGGATACAAAAATACATGTAGGCGCTAAAGAGACCTACATTGTACAATAGATCCCACAGTGAATTAATAAATCTTAACATCTGAGAGAAATTCAAATATATATATATATATATATATATATATATATATATATATATATATATATTAATCTTAAAATGATATTTCCTCTCTATAATTAAGAAATCGAAAAATTAGGAAAACGTAAAAAAAATCTTCGGGCAGCGATAGATGGCAGCAGGCAAGAGTATGCGGCAAGTCAAAGTAGCTAGTCGAAACCAAAGGAAATATAAAACTAATAAGGGAAAGTCTGGGCTGTTCTGTAGCACCACTAGTTTAAATTTTCCTACATTCTGCGTTTGTCACTTCCTTTTGTTCAGTTGTGGCTGCTGGTCATAAGTAACGCACAGTTCGGTCGCATAGGAAAGAAGTGAGCTGTAGATGTATTTTCCAACTACTCACGATGACTCAAATATTCCCGATGTTACTTTTTTTAAAAGAAACTTCCCGTTGGTTATGTCAGTTATAAATTTTGCACGTAACGAGATGGCGAAAATATGGCGGTCCGATGCAAGTTTTTATTGTTACTCTAGAATAATGTTGCAAATTGGGCCTGCTCACTCTCAAACATGAATAAGTACGTTAAACATGATTAAAGACACAGAAATCAATTTTAAAATATTCTCCAATTATGTATTTCTCGAATAATTCAATAACACACACGTGTATCACGAAAATGCACTAGTTTTCATGTTACAAATACACAGACAAACAGTACTGCTACGTAGCCTGGCTACAGTTTCATCAACTCGATTGTATGCGACCACACGAACCTGCAATACTACACCTGTGCAAAGTCAAAAGTCCTTTGAAACTGTGGTTTACGAAGCACGGGAGGAAGCCGCAGAATTGAAAATTTCCGATCGCCAGGTATCCACTGCAATATCCGCACGATGATTTGGTTTGCAGTGGCGGTGGCGGTGGCGGTGGCAGATGATGGCAAAGCCTTCAGCAGCGGTCGCCAAATGAGTGTGATTACGCTAGCGACTGCATGAACGCAATCGCTGCCAACGGCAGTAAGTCTGTGGATATGGATATGCAGGTATCAAAGAAGAAGGAAATCAAAATCGGTTGTAATCCAAGGAAAGAAGGGAAGATATTCAATACAATAAAATGCCCTGTAATGATCACGAGGTGTATTTATTACAAATGAATTCCACAATAACACAATATTATAAATGGGTTATAAAATGAAATTTTAAAACGCAAGAAAAGTATTATTGATACAATGAAAAATAGCAATGTATCACTATTACATTACAACAAGAAATTGATAATGATTAGTTCAAAATAGCAAGATCTATATTTCATGAGATACAATTTGTTCCATGTTTTCTTTAAGTAAATTAGACGTTTTTTTGTATCATTTAAGCAATGAAATAAAAATCCGCATATCTATAGGTGTCTGTTATACTTCAGATGTACATTTAACACGAACATGAGGAGTAATATGAGTAATACAACTTTGGCAGAGACATGAGACAGAATCAGGGTGGAAGGCTAAGCATTTTACTATAACGGCGTGGCAGCAACATCTCGTTGAGATTATATCCGATCGAGCATGAATTATATGTGTTTGGACAGAAATCTTATAAGGGGAAGTGATAACAATATAGATTTCTAAACCAATTATAGCGGAATAGGCTAGTTTGCGGACTCGAACATGGTAGTGAATACGAGTATAAAACGAAATAATTGTTGGAACGTTACTGAAAATTTTGTAAGTACGTACATAGAGGAGGGTCAAAGAAGTTCAACATCCCTCCCTCCGAATTACTTTAGTCATTATTTAAAAAAATATATATCGCATTTTATAATTCTGAATTATGTGTATTTGTGTGTAAATTGCGAAAATAAAATAATGAAGTGCCACTGTTTATGAAGCTAATTATCAATTTTCATTAGTTTACATTGATCCAACCTCCACTACTTCATCCTCCAAAAAAAAACTGATTACGGCCTTGCAGATAGTACAAATGTGTTGTGTGCGGCATGCATTCTGCTAGACGGCAGGTTCACAACTCAGTTGATGCTCTCAATTATTTGGCTAAGAGGGAGTAGTTATAGTAATGTGCCTAGTGCTTATAGTAATTGGCCTAACCACACTGAAACTCAGTAATGAATCAAGATCAGGGTAACAGTGACGACGTTGGAGGTGAACGGTATCAGTGATTATGAAAATAACGATGGCGTGTTTTAATGACGCTCAGGGTGAGTGTCACTGCAATAATCATTGTGACGATCACAGGTTATAGAAGTACTGTGAGACCGGAAACCGGCGACATGACAATGGGAGCAAGTTAAGTATTCACAAGTAAGGTCAAGATGCTATGGAACATGGATAAGTTAACCTTGATGTAAGAACATGAAAAGTAAGAGAAAACAACTGGGAAGAAACAATGATGTAGTCACAACATTAGAGAGAGGTAGCTGTACCATTCTGTGTACTGAGGGTGACAATGGTGGCCGTAGGAGGATCCGAGCTAATGACTAAGACGCCATTTGCGGGGTCTAGTAGTATTTACATAAAGGACCAAAAAAAGCCATTGAAAAGGAAACGAGCTCTGTTACTGTCTCTACCGCAGCATAGAACGAATTATGAAGACAAAAGTTACGACTTATTTGCTACCAAGAGCAACATTAGTAAAAATACTGGATTTCTTTCGAAAGTATTAATGGAACGTGGGCCGGGCCCAGAGTACTCGTAATACCAAGAGTGTTGGAAGTCAAGGCAGGCGGCGAATGCAGGGAGAAAAACCACTCTAAGCCTCCGCCCTTGCAACACCCACCGCACCTGCCTCCACTTGCGTCTCTGACGCAACACGCCCACCGCCATCACTGCATTCATCACAACGGACATCACTGTGAACGGCGCCGTCGTCACCCGATCTCATCGCCGCGCCGCCGCCATCACCACTGCCATCTTCGCCACCGCTGCCACCGCTTCCATCACCACATCCTAAACTACCGCGTCCACACTCACCGTCTCCACATTCATCTCCCCCACCTTCCATCACCTCTGTGGACCTCATCGCACTCGTCATTCCACATTCCGCCACCTCCGTGCACCGCATCGCCTCCACATACTTTCCGTCACCTCCGTCATTGCTAACGGCGCCTCCGTGGCCACCATTGCCATCGCCACCCGATCCGCCTCGACCACCACCACCTCCTCCTCCTCCTCCCGCTCGAGGGCAGGTCTATTTTAATCTGGTCGGCGCCGGGAGAGGGGCAGGAGGGGGGGGCGGGAGGGAAACGGAGAAATTTATTAGGGCGCGCACGCGCCGGGGGCGGGGCCACGCGGGGGTGGGGGCGGCTGCGGTGCGTCACCGCCGGATATCCCGCCGCCGCCGCCTCCACCGCCGCCGCCGCCACCGCCCAGCGTCGCCCGCCGCGACTTCCGTCTCGCGCAGACCTCCCCCGCGGAAGTGCAGGGGCCGCTTTCTAAATTTTGAAATACGATCGCGTGCGCGTAATCGGCGGGCAATGCGCTTGCGCTGATAACATCAATCGCGGAGAACGAGGCAGGAATGAGAGACGGCGACGCGATACGCTCCGTCCCTGACAGCCCATCAGTCGGCGATAAAATTGGAAATATTAAAGTCAAAAGGAGAGATTGACGTTCTGGGAACTAACAGAATGGCGGATTGTCAACGTCAGGTTTCGAGTGAAACAATAAAAATAAATAATTGCGTAGTGACGTTTTCAGCTCGCCGGAATCATGGAAATCAAAATCGATTAAACATCTTAAATAAAAATTAATTTTAAAATTATGTTGTGAGAGTAGAGCCCGCCTGGATGACCGAGATGGCTAGAGCGTATGCCGACTCAGCGCCTCTGTCCGAAGGGTGGCGGGTTCGAGTCTCACCGAGGGCATGGTTGTTTGTTCCTTGTCTTTCATGTACGTGTGTTGTCGGGCCTTATGAGTCCTGCTGAACACTGACCAACGAGCGTGACCCCAAGTGTGAGCGTGACCAACGTGTGTGACCCCAAGACGGACATAGTGGGCACTCGGCGCGGATAGCCGGAATCCCCATCCCCTGAAGAAAGAAGAAAGAATAGAAGAAAAGATATGAAGAAGAAATATGTGTGATGGTAATGGTTGATGTAAGAGTTATTATCACCAACCTCCTCAAATATTAAGAGAGATAATGGAAACACGGAGTGATACGGTTTTTTACCAGTAACATTATAAGTATAATTTCCTGCTATAGTTTATGAACAATCGCTTTAATCAAGATCCACAACAATATGCCCCGCAATCAATTAGCATTCTTATTGAATGGGGCACAAATTAGGAAGTGTCTTCATGACTCTCAAGTACTTACTTTTACACAATAAATACCAGGCGTATTTTTACGAACATTAAGCATGTTAAATTCCCAGTATGATCAATATATAACTACGGATATCAACAATAATCTCAATAATGTTATAAATCGCGTTTCCTGCAGCCATATGGTATTGAGATTTTAAACGTTCCTTGGTTTAGCCTATGTAATGTATATTTGCCCACTTCGTCTCTGCTAGTGCATTCGCGAATGTTACAATCCTTCCTCTTAGCTGTCCACCTTCTTTCAGTCTTCTTTGAATTCGTTTCCTCTCAGTATCGGATGTCTCCTCTCGGCTTTCTGCATGGCTCTCCCTTGTCCACCCCCAATGTCCCTTTCCCCCAGAGCAACCCAATCCGCCCGTCGACCGTCGCTTCTCGGCCACAGAGTAACCTCTGAGAGACCGCGACCCGCCCTCCCCTCACTGGTGTCCCCAGGCGTACGGGGCCGAGTAATACCTATGACGCACCTCGTGGCACGCCGGATTACGTCGTACCTCAATGCACCTCCGCCCCGCCCCGCCCCGTCCCTTCTACGTCACTGCCCTGGTTGCAGTTCGTCCCCGCACGAGCTCCCACCTACGGCTCTACGCATTCGCCCGCTTGATCAACCATCCCCACTCCTCTCCGGCATTATTGCCCCCACCCTTCCACGCCACTTTCTCCTCGGATGTTGCTTTTTGATCGTCGCATTCCACCCTACCCGTATCAGATCCTGCTCTCGCTATCCTCTTTCTCGTCAAAGCTGTATCCTTGCTCATTTCTCCCCCCGCCCCTCCCCTCCCCACCCGCCCTATCCCACCCGTTTTTGCACAGCCTTGGCCGCACTGTCTTTCCGCACACGCTCTCATCACGCGGTCACGCTCTCATCACCATGTACCGGTGATCATAGCTCTGCTCTGTCAAGCATGCTGCCTCTACTGCGCATTCTCCGTTGCTTTGTGCCCGCCGCGCTCCATCTTCCACTGCCTCACCTACTCCACGACCGACTCATACACTCTGGCGTCCACGTCCTCCCAGCTATGCACCTCCTTGCTCACTCTTCTCACCCCACCCAGCCTCGCCTCATCGCATCCACGTCACACCCCACAGCACATCCATCGCTTAGACTCACCCATTACCTCCCCTACGCATTCATTTCCATGTTCCGACGATCGTAACTCCGCCCCGGCAACACCGGCTGTACCTCGAATTCTCCCCAGCGATTGCTTACTGCCCGCCTCGCCATACTCCACCTAGTCCCGACTCTCCGAACCTACTGCCACATCACGCCCTCGCTCTCCTCAGTTTTCTCTTGTCTCCTGACACGTGTCAACAATCCCACCCGCCCCGTCATCGGTTCCACAGTTCTTTCTGTCCAGTCCACTGTCTCGTGGGTTCATCTCCATCCCCGCCACACCTTCTTCCCGGGAAGACCCAGACTCGCTCTTGTCACCCCCGTCAACTTTGCCCCGGCTCATTGCCAGTCCCCCAACCTTGTCGTCAACTAGTCCCTCGACCCGTTCCCTAAACGTGAGCTCCATCCAGACCGTCCTCCTTCAATACATCGTCCGTCCTCTCAGTCTCTCCTTCTCGTCCTGTCACGCGCCGCGCCTTCAATTCCTCCCCGCCGCATCATTCCCTTCAACTCCTCCCCCTTCGCTCTCTCAGCTCCTCGCCATCCCATCAACCACACGCTCTAGTCTCCGCACCTACGGGCCCCTCCCCCAGTTCATCCCACCGCGTGGCTCCTCCCGCGTCGTCTCAGCCCCACATCACTTCCTCTCCGCCCCCTCCCTTCCCCGCGCCCGCCGCGTCCCCCGCCCTCGTGTTTGCCCGCGGCGGAGGCCGATAGCGGCGTCAGAAATGATGTCAACGGGCAGATTAGTTCCTGCGATCGGAGCCACGCCGGGGAATGAACGTGGAGAGGGGGGAGGAGGGGCGGGGCGGGGCGGGGAGGGGCGTTGGAAACTTCCGCACCGCTATTGGGGATTGCGTCCTCAGGTCTACTCGCGGCCTTTGACGTTCGCTTCAGCAGTTGCCTCATTCACGAAATGGTGCCTGGAGATATTGTGAAATTCCGTACATATTTAGTTTATTTAGGGGTGAATCAATTTCTCCTCTTCCCCCATTAAGAACAAAGAATTAAATTGAAGGGTTTGGGGAAGTAACGAGATAAGTCACACTACTCACAGCAAGTCTTTTGTAAATGTGAACATCTTGATTTTGGTCGAATTGTATCTCACCTTAGTGTAACCTTAGGTCATCATTGTATCTTGAAGTCATCTCTAGTATAACCTTGACCTATACCCTCAGCGAAAAACATTACGTTCTCTGCATATGACATACAAAGGATTAAATGTTAAATCAATACAGTAGACATATGCTGTGTCATCAGCTGAAGTCCACTCATCTCTTATTGAATTAACATCTTTTCTTATCCTTCTAGCACCCGGGTCTCACTTTTGTCTCGTTCTTACCCGAGAGGGGTCTCTCAGACCGCTAGAAAAAGTTTGAAAAAACATTGCTATTTAAAATAAGTATGTTTTAAAACACATTTTATAGCTTAATCACGTTTTGTTATAATCTGGTTAGGAAATAATACAATATATTTTGATGTATATTTTAATTACGTCCCTGTTTACTCAATGGAAGGATTTTGTAATATATTTACAAACTCCAAGGCCCTTTTTAGATTAAAAATGTAATAGTCACTGACGCATTCACGACATTATTTCAGTGTGTGCACCGAAACGTATCTCTTCTTGTCATACAATTGTCTGTGTTTCGTTTTGGCTACTAGTGATCGGAGTCACATCTGTAGATGTGCTACTTGCGTTGCTGGTGTACGATCTTCAAGATCACTCTGATGCATCACAGTTACATGAATCACAATCCCTCTTGTGTCATTATCATGATAACTTTCAATAACGTTTTCACTGTCTACATTACTTTTGCAATCATCTTCCAGCTATTCTCTTAGTTCTTAGCTCTAAGAGACGTCATTTCACTAATACTGGGTGCCATTGGTCAACACTTTCTGACTGCGGTCAACCCGTTCTGACAAACCTATCTGGAATACAGTGTGAACTAAAATCACGCCCTAATGTGATACGAGTCGACAATAAACGAGAAAAATTTAGATGGAATGGCTACTCCAAAAAATATAAAGATGTGAAAACAAGGCAGTTGTCAGAAAGGATTGTGGTCTGGGAGACCGCACCAGAGCTAAACTTAATTTCTGCATTTCTTTGCGCTCTTTTTCTGTAAAGGAATCTTCTTTTGTTTTAGCCAGTGAATTCATTAATGTATTTTGAAATGAAAATAATCACAGACTCCTTTGGAATTAAGGGTAGGCGGGCTAAAAGCGGGCTAAAAGTTTGATTTCTAGCACTAGTGAAGATACGATGCTGGAATGTTCAGACAAAAATGCAGTGAATGCAATAAAGAAAACAATATACTTTCGTCTGATCAAATATATACTACTACTACTAACCATGATGTAATATAGAACATCATTAAGTGATTTGTAATCTTGAAATAAAACAACAAAAGTCATTATAGCTGTCTAAAAAATAGTGTGTTACTCACGTGGCAAACGTGATTTTCTTTTGTTCAGATTGCGCCACTCCGCTCCCTGTCGCAAAATAATTTAAAAAAAAACAATTTTACATCGCCCGATCATACAGCATTATAAATGCCCGGAAGTTTGGCAAAATGCCTTTTTATAATTGTTACGATTTTAAGCCTTTTAACAATCATTTAATTGTACTTCTGCAGTTGTTTTAGTAGATTTTCAATTTTCCTATTTTATCTTCCGTGTCATTTTGCCTTGTTTGTGCCTTTCTCTTCTTTAATTGCGGCATTTTCTGACTTTTCGTTATAATTTTCTTTTTTTCCCTCCTGGTACTAATATCTGAAACGTTGGAAACATACCTGCTTGGACATACACATACAAGCCTGGACAACACAAAGGCACTGTCGTGTATTTTCTTTCTGTGGACACAGAGACTCCAGTGTCAGGTTGTGTTAAAAACCTTGAAAGGTCAGGAAGGTGATACCAGTGAAGATTTTGATTCATTTCATTGATACTTACAAACTTGTTCGATCACGAGAAATCTCTTCCTATGTTTGCGTATGGCCTCGGGCCCTTTTTGAGAAAAGAACTGTCTGTACATGATTATACCCTTCTCAATTTTGTTCTTGTTCTCTCTTCCCTTCTGGCGATTACACAAGTGCGAGGAACGACAACCACAATTTCGTTTTCACTGCTACCATTTCAAGATTCAAAAGAAGTTCACAATACCATTTCGTAGAGATAGGATCACGAGTAAAATACATTCGTAGACGTCAACTGGATGTTAAAATGTGATGAAGATTACAAAGAAAAGGTTGTTTCCTTCAACGTTAGTACTAATGTAAATTTGAGAGTTAAAATAAAAATGTGAATCATTTAATTATTCTTTTTACATTAATTATTTTTATATGGTATTCTTTAATGAGGCCAATGTTTTGGCCCTACTTTAGCCACAATGAATGCTTTTCTTGCATTACTATTTTAGTAAATATTAATGCCTTTTTCCCTGCCTACTTTAGGTAAAATAAATATCAGAACTTCCTGGCTCTAATTATAAATTACTATTTACATACAACCTCTCCGAGTCCTTCACCTGAAGTACTTTTTGACCTTCAGATGTCTTCCACTATATTCATAGAATAGCGCTTCCATCCCATGATGACGAAATGTCACACGTATTGCACACGAGAAACAGAATTCTATACAAAAGCTCTATATTACCATATTACCCATTATTATGCATCTTTTGGAACGATTAACCGAATAATAACGTTCAAGAACATTACTTGACTCAGCAAGAATACCAAGGAATTTGCTTATTTAAATGTGCCCTTCCCGACAATCATAAATAATAATATTTTCCTCAAAGTTCATGAATTGGTGAAACAATATAGAACTCATTTTTCAGATTCGTGATAACTAATTAAGTTATTTAGTTTATAATCATAAAATTTATTTGCATAATCATTACAGAAGTGTGTAGCAAATGTATTGCATGTTGTTATTAGACAGTTGGAAATCATTTATTTCATATTACCTAGAAACAGATCGCATTTATTATTTTTTTTATAACTTCGTATCATTCTCATAATGACATCCTGCAAAAAAAACGCTTTCACAAATGGCTGAAACAATGAATTACGAGTGGGTACCTACCATGTTAGGAAAAGCACGAGCAAACCTAGTTGCCTCGTTAGGGACCGGAAATAGGCGAGATACCGTGGGCGGCGCAAAGGCCGTGTTCCGCGGGAAGCGCTGGTCATCAACGCCATCGTCAATCCGCTCCTGCACGCGCCGGCCAAGTCGTCGAGGTAACGAAATGAACATCGCCGGCGACTCGCGGAGAGCCAACTGCAGTTCTCACGAGTCAATGTTCCCGTGCCACGCGATGCCCCGGGCGTGCGAGGGCGTGTGCCGTGTTGCACCCGCGCCGCCAACGGCTGTGCTTCATTGGCAATCAGCGCCTTGCAAATTCTCCTCGCACACGAACGCGGCTCTGCTTGCACCACGCGATGTGGAAAGAGAGTGCTGGTCAGCCGCGCTGACCTTATGAGTTTGCTTGATTGGTTTGTGATTTTGGGGCACGTCACCTGCTAAGGTTGTTAGTCCCGTAAGTGTAGTAAATGTTTTTATCGCGCGAGGTGGCGGAATTCTTCCCTCGCTGGATGACGAGATCCGGCGCCGACCTACGTCGCCTTTCGGGAATTTTCCACATCCAGTATCTCCTACCAGCGTGGCACCCCAGACGGGACCACGTCTAAGCTCCCGATGAGTGATAGTGTAGTGCATGTAAGTGTGTTAATAAGTAAGAGGCGAGGATAGAACAAGGAAGTGGAAGGAAAGATGGCCCGTTTGTTAGGGTGCTCAGCCATTCGCCGGCCGCTAGAATTCTCCTCCAGACAGCGGCTGAATTCGACCTAACTGTCTAGATAGTATCGAAAGCCCTGCCACTGTCGGCATTCGAACCCTAGGACCTTCCTGCCAGAGGCACTGCATTAACATCATGACCTGAGCCATCTTTACCGGTCTCACCGTATGCAGTCTCCAGGTAAAGATGAGTGATTTGAGTCACGTTTGGAACTGGAAACAAGGGGTCCATTATTAACGCAATATATTGTTATAAAATAACATCCTATAACCAATGCCATAATCAGCATCTGCCTTTCGGCAGATACAGACCCGACTGCACCTCCATGTCACGTACTTTTTTCGGTTCAGGCCCGGTAGACTTACCAATTCGAAGACTGGTGTTCGATACGTACTTGATTCCAAGAAAAAAATATTTGCCTGAAGTCTTTCCACGCGAAGAACAAAGAGGACGTTTAAATGTGGTGTATGTAACTTTTTAATGAAATTCTGTGAACTTTCAAATATTGTAGATATTTGATAATTTTAGTTTCGAATTTCTAGATCTTCTTTAGCAAAAAAGTTATATCGCAAAGTAATATTACGTATCCATTAATATAATACGATAAAACATGAACTGAAACTGAAACATGAACTAAGTTTGGAAATGGATCCTTGAGCACAAGTAGTATACGACGTGCAATTGGCGAGGTTCAATCAGACTTCAGAACATATTCTGGCACAGATGACGTCGAAAAAAGAGAATGGTTTTGAGTTCTTGAAATCGGCCCTGCTACTCAATTCTTACCAATGTATCTTCTTGTGTGGACCCGTGAATAGGACCGATGCGAGGTAACACACAGATGAACCGTTTTGAAAATGTTCTCTTTACCTCTTTAAATTCGTCTTTCTTCGAAAGGCGCAACGCGAGACTCCGGGATTGTTTTTGCTCCAAACCCAACAAACAAAGTATTTTTGAACTTCCACGGCTCCAGTTTTTCCCTTCTGTTTCCAAGAACATTCCCATCTCATCACAGTTCCTTTTTCTTCTCCCGCTTTCTGCCCCACCCGTTCAGAGAGGGAGAGCTCACTTTGTGTCACGAAATTCAATAGTTAGCGCAGGAAGGGAGCACTCAGCAGGAAGCTGTCATTGTTCTCTCTAGGTTCTAAAGCCAGGGGATGCAACCCTCCAGTGTGTAATATAAGATATAGACGGGGAAGTGGGAACCTGTTTGCAAAGCGATATATGTTTCTGAAATACTATAGTGACTTGAATATCGAAGTATTGAGAAAAACAATTACAAGGCAAAATACGAAAATTCTACAAATTATAGATATTACACTCTACACAGTGTCGGCGATAGGGGGCGATCACTCGGGGCCACGCAAATCAAGGGGCCCGAAGACGGGGCTGATGGAAAAAATAGTAAAAAAGTGAAAAAGACATTAGAACTCGAGAAAATCGTTACAGTAATTTTACAAATCGCGGTACTATGGTCTGATATTTCATAAAATTTTCAGTTAATTGTTTACCTCAAATATTTCATTATAGTTATTTTCTCTATTGGTCCAAATTTACTCTAATGTGCACTTTCAGTTTTAAACCCAGACATAACGTATCAGTTACCATTCAAAATGTAATTTCAACCAAATTGGGATTTCAAAATACCATTCAACGTTTGACAGACAACTCTGCTTCCTTCAGAACCACCTTGTTCCGCCAAACACATTCCCTTCGCCTTTCTAGCTGACGTTGCCTCGGATAAGCTATCTGTGACAGTTGATACTATTGGAACAAGATTACACCATTCCGACAGGGCACCATCGCATGTGGTCAGTTGATCGTTGCTTAGCCACAATGTTCTCTCACCCTCGCAGCAACTACGCGATTTTTACTAAGCAGTATATCGGTTATGGCTCTCTTCGAAATAAGATCTATTTCCTGCGAGTGTTTTACAGCATTCGCCGTTTACCGCCCAAGTCACGCCAGACACATCCTCTTCTTCCAGGTGTCTGGACTGCCTTCACTTCCCATTCAACTTCTCCCCAAGTTTTCCTCGGTTTTCCTTTTCTTCATCTTTGAGCAGGTGTTCAGTCCCATATTTTTTAGCGGTCATTGCACCTCTTCCATTCTTCTTTGGTGTCCAAATCACCTGGTTTCTGGGGCCAAACTGAAAATTATGTAATGATGACGTCTTAGCAGTACTTTTGCTGTAAATAAGCACTAGGTTTCTCGATATTTTTGCCACCCGTCGATAGAATTACAAGCATTGAGCAATTCTAACAGAGGTATCCCATTTAATTAAACTTGTACAAATTCCTTGATTAGACACCTCCTAGATTTCAAGCCGTTAGCACCTACAATTGACAAATGAAGAACAAAGCATTAAATTTTATTATTTTCTAATTTTTAGTCAATAAAGTAATAATTGCAATTGGTAAAGGAATGTTCCATCCTCTAAATAAATACATTTTTTGCTCTTCAAGTATTTGACTGTTATAAATACGTAGTACTAAAAAGTTAGCATCTCTTTCTTTGAAAAAAAATTAGAGGCAGATCATTCCAAAATGTTTCCTCAATATCGAGGCTACCAACCCTGGTAACTGTCCATCTGTGATTTGCAGCATAATCGTAATAACAAATTATGCCTTTCGCTTTTCAATTTTTTTGGGAACCGCGTGAGCTTGTAAACCTCATGCAGAACCGCCTCTTCCCACGGCTTTGTGTGGTGACGTCTCTTTCCCCAAATGGAAGTGAATGCTTCTGAGCAGTGGGTGATTAATACATAAACATGCGAAGCACGTTCTTAGGGCTTCCGTTGTAAAGGGCTTCCCAATTGTTTCAATTAAATTATAGATTAGTTTAGAAATACGCAAAATTATTGTATGATACACATTTTCATGATGTATCTTCCATTGATTGTTTTGTTTACAATTATGAACGATACAATTCACTTTCCAAGCGAGGAATTGAAATTGTATTTTCTAACTCATATGATAACTAATTCCTGAGCAGACGTGTATGGTCACAAACGAAAGAAAAACAAAACAAAACAACTTGCAGGTAAAATTACTCAAGAGAAACGAATTTCATTATTTATCTTCATTATAAAGAGAGTCTGGTAATTTTCGCCGGACAACTTTTGATTATTTAACTGCAGAAGTAATTTCAGGGTTATACTCATTTCATTTTGATTTCATAGATCTACGTTCAATATTTTAAGGCTTACGTTGAATATTATATTCAATGTATTCAGAAATCTAGTATTTGGCCATAGGACTTCTTAAGCTGTTAATCCTGTCCTACTACAGAGGCCTCCCAGCGTTGGGTCAGGGCTAATAGCAAGGTCCTCGGCGACAGCGCGATCGCGTAACGCCTGACCCAATTGCAGCGGCGACCCCGCCCGGTGCCACCGAGTACCGGAAGAGGTTAATGGGTGGCTCACGCGTATTGTCTTCGTACGAGTGTCATTTTTCCACGCCACCGTCTTGGCTTCCGGTCTCGACGCCGGCCTACGTATACGGCCTACGGATCACGCGCGTTGAGAATGAACAATCGAATTGTTTATTTCACTGCGAAATTTCTCGATTATTTCCTTCTGAGACCTTGGGAACAAGGCTTTTTAAGTGTTCCTTTCCCCTTGAATCGTTCGTTTGGAAGACGACGTGTCCTCTTTTTGAGGGCGCAATTTAATTAGAAACTTGACATCAGCGATCTCGCAAACCATGGGAATTTAACTATGTGTGAAATTATGTTGCCCTTTCTTTTATTATTCAATAGATATATTATTCAATATACAATAGATTCTTGTATAATTGTGTGTGTAAATGACTGCTTTTTAAAATTTATTTTTAATGAACTCATTTAGTTCAAAGTTTAGTCCATAAACTTATTAATTCAAATTATCCAAAATATGCAATATGAAAGCGGTGGATGCGACCAAATCGTAACCGTAAGAGAGGAAAAGAGCGGGATGAGAATCGAGGCTTCCGCGGCCTGTTGTTTAAGGCCTTGCCCCGGCCACCGTCCAGAACGGAACGAAAGGCATCACCGAAATTACCGATCACTGAGGATAACTAGAATTCTCATCACGCACCTCAATGGGTGAGTAGTTAGCTTACTGCGCTCAATCCTCAGATCCTCGTGAGAACCCAGATGAAGTGTTGAACTTCAAAGGTGGAAAATACACAGTACCTATGGCGTACTTGTAGTGAATCAAACAACCCTAACAAGGTAAATACAAACTTTTTCCTTCAATTGGGCTGACGCTTGGGCTGACGCACCAATCCGCTGGCCAGCAATTCGATGGCAAAGAACAAAAATAAAAGTAATATACACTAAGCACGGCAAAGTTTGACGCTCCCTGGCGGGAAATTCGAGAGTGAAAATTTACGTGCTGCGCTAGGATCCTACACGATGTTATCTTTAAAATTCCCAAACATTTCTCCCTTATCAGAGCTTATTGGAGTGAACTCTAAATGCGCGGCCACGGCAAACAAACAAATAATACTCATTCAGCCAGTGCGTTCGTCCAGTTCAACTATATAGCTTGGTCTTCAATCTGTCACAACTGAGGCTCAAATAAACTTTATAACTCCAAGAGTAATAAAGCTTCACGTTCATTTATTTTGACTTCACGAAAGCAATCATCAGTTAACAATGAACATGCATAATCAGAGGGACAGAAATAGACGAACATATATAATAACTCAAAAAACCTTCGAAATAAATCACAAGTCTTTGAGTGAGAACTGAATTACTTTCAATGATAAGAGATTATAATGTGAAATAATTCCATTCAAAACAAAGTAATTAATTTATTATTTCGAGAAATTTATTTTCCCCGTTTGTACTGCTCAATACAATACATACGAGATATTATTAGTTCTGTTTTTACGATGTCCTCTGAATGGCTCGATAACAAAAGGGCATTCACTTCCCATTCCACCTCGTCATCAAATCATAAGAGAGAAAATGTTTAATAATTAACAGTAATTAAATCTGAATAATCACATAGTATGGAAAATATGCAAGTACCTCTACAAAAACCCGTAGAAAACTAAAATATTCATCTATTATTTCAAAAAATTCGATATTTATCGATATGGACGAAGTAAGACGTTAAAACCACATTCACAATAGAATTACACAGGGTCCAATGTTAAATTTACAAGAAATTAAATACATTTTATAAATGAGAAGTGGACTATCAATAAATATTGTGTAATAAAGGGGGATGTATGTGTAACATAAAATACAAAGAATCCAAATGGTTGTAAACTTAAACATTGTACATTTAAATTTGACTTATCCGAATGAATTTCCTTTGGGCAGTTAATCTTCGTTAGAAGGGAATAATTAAAGATAAAATTAATCGGCCATCAGCGTAAAAAATAAACCTAAACCAATATATTCAAGATTGGCAAAGCAAATCCGAAAAACACGCAAGGGAGTTCGTGGAAAAAGGGTACTCAGCATGGATTGATATTCTATTATTAGAAGGCAAGCTTAAGACAATTTTGAACAAGATACAGGTATGCCATATGGAAGAGAGAGACTTAATAACACCTCGGAATAAGACATTTAAAGCAAGCCGACATGAAGGGCTAGTGAAGACGAGTACGTATGGAAGAAGGCGGCTCTGCGATACGGAAGCAGCTGAGGATGTTAAGGATGACTTCGCCGCGACGAAAGCAATCAAATGAGAAGGAACAGAATGAGGACGAGGACGAGGAGGAGAAGGAAAATGATGAAAAAGAAGGGGAAGAGGAAGAAGTGAAATAAGGGAATAAGAAAAGGCAAAAACAGGTAAAGTAAAGTTCATTTTCCACCAAACCAGCCAACACCCACGACTTCCGACGAAGCCCGACCCACTCCCTTTCGCAAACGCAACCGGACGGCCGCAGTCCTTTTGAGACGGAGGCCTCTCAAGTGAGTCGGACGTCATCTGGCAGTAATTACCGCGATCGCCGCCGCGGGCGCGCAGAGTCCTTGCGCGCACGTGCGTCAGTCGCGCGCCCGCCGCCCGCCTTCATCTGACGTGGTGCAGCTGCTGACGCACGCGTGCGTCGACCGAGGACGAGCACGACACGCGCCCGAATTCGCAGCGCGCACTCGCGTAACGCAACTGGAGCGAGGCGTCGGCGGTAGGGATGCGACATCGTCATCAAAAAATCGATATTACATCATCATAAAACGTCGACATAGCTCCTAATAGAATATCGCCTTTAAACTATCCGGAGTTTCAAACATCGATGTTTTTTTTAAAAATCGTATTAGTGGTACGAAATGTAAATGTAGAACTTCATGTGAGTGTATCAACTGGTACGAGAAAGAATAACATTGAGAAATGTAATGGGGGTGGAGAAAAATTGAGAAGTGTAATTATGGAGGCGAGTTTGTTTTGACAGACGCTAGCTAGAGCTCGAAAGAAATGGACGCTTGAAAGGAGATGGAGATATTTGAAGTGATATTCATATTTAAATACCCAACTAGTAGCGTCTTCAATAGCTTAGATGATTGGCGAAACCTTGGGGAGGACCTTTGATATAATTAATCGGTGGATCAAGAATACAGAACAACATATTCGCAAAAGTGGAGCAGATAACAGTTTGCCGATTGATTAGTGAACCAGAGCATACGAACAATATATTTCTTTTTGTTGGAAATTTGAGGATAATTTTTTGACACTGCTTAAAGAGTGTTGTGAACGGACAGCTTCGTGCGGTAACTGGAAACCAGTGGCAGCAGAATTATATCGGAGATACCCACTATCGCGGGCGCCTAGGGGAGCATACACTGTTGCGGGACGTTAGTT
Source organism: Gryllus longicercus (assembly GCA_038098605.1). Lineage (NCBI taxonomy): Eukaryota > Metazoa > Arthropoda > Insecta > Orthoptera > Gryllidae > Gryllus > Gryllus longicercus. The sequence continues at coordinate 364,156 of JAZDUA010000329.1, read as the reverse complement.
CATTGGATACGTAAAAATATTAAACAATAATATTTTTGGAGAAGTATTTTTTTGGAATTTGAAGGTGGTTGCGTTTATTCAGTTTTCACTGAGATTTAACTAACAAAATGAAATCACAAAATCATCAGGACAATCAACGAAACTTGGATTATTTGATTCGATAATTCAAAAATACAATATGAGCTCCTTTATTGGCAAAAATTCCATTTTATTTATTTTTCGCCGGAGGTCACATTGGTCTGAAGAATATTCAATTTATGGATCTCTGAAAATTATAATAGGATTTTGGTTTTAGGATTTCATAAAAAAATCAATATTATGAAAACATCGACATCGCTGTCGCTTCCGTAGTCTGAGGGGGGGGGGAGGAATTCGTTGCCTAGAAAAGTAACACAAGGGAAACAAAAGCCGCGAAGCAATAATTATTTTTAGGAGTTGCGTTAGGTTCTCAATGGTTGTGCTTACCAAAAATTACATTTCTGTGCAGAATTTAGTAATACATTAAATTTGGAGAATAACAAGACAATTGTATTACAAGCTGACCACTTACAAGTGTCCTGGCAATAATTAAAAGAAAATCAGCAATATAATGGGGAATGTGGCATTGTTTACTTTCGCAAATTTGTTCCCTACTGACTGACAATGCTTAGAAACACACTCGTAATTAACTATTCACTGAAGAAATTACGGTAAATAAAGATATTTTTAATGTGAGTTCTTCTGAAAGCTCTTGATCGAGAAGGTACATCGCCGAAACCTGAAACAGAAGAGACTGTAGCTTCCGAATGTTTCAAGTGCAAATTCAGACACGTTTGCTTCGCATCTACATCGCGAATATGAGGCAATGGACCTCATGGCTAATGAATATACTTCGGTCAAAAAGATAAGAGAATCACTTACGTTAATGGTGACAATTGAGAGTCCGTAATGGAGTCTTAATTTTGTTTGTGAAGGTCCTAGGTCTAGGCGAATTTTTGACATCAGGGAAATGTGTAGTTGGGTCGGTCGATCCCACTCTCTAGTTTAGAATTCTAAAGCTGTTGTCTCTAGATCCGTCTTTTCCTCCAATCTATATTTGATTATATATCAATATTTTTAAGGTATGCTGGAGCAGACTCTTAAAAAGCGGGCCCCGAACAGCGAAATCTTTTATTTCCCCATCCCATTCTCACTTCCATCGTTTGGATAGGAGCGATAGGCTAATTTCAGACCTCCATGGGTCCCATCCTCAAATATTAGGGTTAGCAGACACCTTCATCAGAATGTAGAGCACTTCAGTCGAAAACGTCGGACAAAGGATTTTGGTCCAAGATATAGAAAGAGCCAGGCAGCACGACGAGCACACGGATGTCAGGAGAAAGCTAGAGGTGGGCTACAGCGCCATAAAAACACGTTTCGTGGGTGCAGGGTGCAGACAGAAGGCATATTGTGGTTTGGAAGAAGGCGAACAGGAGTTTACTTTGTCCCCTCCTCTGTAACTCTATGGAGACGGAAATTTATTTTCTATTGCTTGATACATTAAGCTGCTGCCTTGCGACTTAAGCAGCTAGAGGAGGGACTTTGTCTTACTAAGTTTAATATTCTAATTCTAAAGTTAAATTACCTACACTTCATCATTCCTTACAGTAAGATGAGTTCTTAACTAATTACTGGAGAAAATTGTTCTTTTTAGTTCGGTGAGATTTTTTCCCCTCTACATTCACACACCATTCTTACTTTTTTCAATATATAAATAACCATTCATTCATCCCATTCCTTCACGCTTCGCTGCACTACACTTGAAGCGTAGAACACTGTTCGCCACGGCACTGACTCGAGCAGCAGGCGGGCGAGCCGGAGGAAAACGGATCCCTTGCGCGCGGGGGCTGCGGGAAACAGCGGGTTATCTTCGGCGGATCGTAAATCTCGCAGCACCGCTCCGTACACAGGGGCCTATTCAAGTAACCTGGTGGCCATGTTATGCTCTGAATTTTTAGGCCCCTATTTTCGAAATCGGAAACATGCTTCTTCTTGACTATCTGTATTGTTTTGGATTTCTGGATCTAACTTGTACGCGGATATTAAAACTCACTGTAGAGAGGAAGAAATTTTCGTTTGATATAGTTCTTGCTTAAATGATAATGAATTTAAAAAAATAACCTGCGAAGAGCAACAAAAAATGAAATTACGGTCGTAATCTCAGTGTGAAGTTAACCGAAGAAGACAAGGAAAGGACTGCAAACTTTGTCGTCAAACAGACTGGTTGTTTGGAAGGTTCATATGATAATCCTTGTATTACTTGCACTTCATATTTCTTAAAATACATTCCAAAGTTGTTTACTCTTAAAATATGCTTAAAATATATTCCAAAGTTGTTTACTCTTAAAATAAAAAATCCAGATTTGATCCTTGATTCATATATTTTTTCAAGAGAATTTAGTCAAGTAGATACAATTAGGCTCTCAAAATGATCTTTCGGAGAAAGCTTGATCAGCAAGAGACAAAAGAAATTTCAAAAATATAGTGATGGAAACATTTAAATAACATTGCGACCAGGGTCAAGAGCTTTTCAAACGGTATCATTTAAAAGAGTTGTAAAAGATTTTAACATAATACGCTCATTGAACTTTTTAAATTACAAATGTACTATTTAGCGAATATTTGTAGCTCTCAAACAGGGTACGGAAAATATTTCGGGAAGAATTCTGTTCAGACACCAATAAAGAACTTTGAAATAATGTATTTTTAATTGTTAGCTTGAAATAAAAATTTAAGAGTGTATCCATGAAGGCGATACTGCATTTTTGACGATGAGATCCATAAACGGTAATCATTTTGTGTAAATTGAATGAAAGAACTAATAACGTTGGCTTTGGTAAGGTCATGGCCCTGGTGGCAGGATCGGCAAACGCTACTAAAATACATAAACTAAAAATTTGAGGCAAACTGACTTTTTAATTTTGGGAGGGACTTGAACTACGTTCGTCTGAAGAGACTGTTCACGTTTCCCCTTTAAAAGAATAGAATATCGTTGCACGTAACGATGACAATGCAGTCGAGTTTGGCGGAGGGGTGGGGGGCGGTGCGTGTCTGCCGCTGTCGTGCCTCGAGTCCTGGGGCTTCCAGCGCTGCGACCGCTAAGCGCATTACGACAGATGAACCCGCGCCCGGCTTCCACCCGCCCTTTGAGCCTCACCCACTCACCCACACACTCACCCGCCCGCCCGCTCGCCTCTCCACCTCTGCTGGCTTCCACGAATCTTTCCTTCCAACTCTTTCGATAATCCTTCGAACCTTTCAATTTTTTTCTTCATCATTTACCGGAAATGGGAAAGGAATCCGATCAAGGATCGTTTATACATTTACTCACTGCGTCTCTGTGGCAGATACTCAACATTTTTTTCACCATGCCTTTGAATTTATTTCTTACCTCTTCGCCCTTCATCTTTACCCGCGTAGCCTCATTGAATTTGTTGCTTTATAGCCTAAATTTGAAAACAAATACTATTACTTTCTCAAAAATGCTTATTGTTTGCTTTTAAGAATGAAACTGCGAAAATAATGGGGAAGGAAAGATCACGCGCTGTCCTTAGCGCGTTTGCTCCGGCGTTCAAGTCCAGCTGATTGGGGAAACACTTGAAAATTACCTATCAGACCAATCAGCCATAAGAATTCTCATCCTCGGTCGCGCCCGAACCAAGTACATCGCTGATTATATATCTTTACATTCTTTACTCTTCATTGTACATCTTATTATTCGGGTATCAATATTTAAGTTTATTTTCTAAAAGCATATTTAGAATTGTATAAGGAAGTGACAACTCATTCTCCTGCCCTTAGGAAGTCAATGAGGGACCGTCGTGTTGGTTCTTGGTCACAATGACTTTCTCTTTACTCTAACAATCGTCGTGTCCATCAATTAATTGTTAATACCGAGTTGAAGTTATCAATATTATTCCTTAAACCTGAAGTCTCTTTCTTGAATGTGGTTTTAAAAAGATGTTTAGAAAACATATTCTTAATACCACTTTTTGTCACCATTTCAATTGAATACACTAATTCACATTAGAAGGGATTCCTTGTGTAAGACATTCCTCTGAGAAAAACTCACAATCTTGTATGTTACTTATTGTATATTTAAAATTCATGAAAGACTAGTCGAACAGGAAAACAATAGATTTTGAAAAAGAATTCATTCATTTACAAAGTTGGGTACAGCCACAATAGAAAATCCGCCACTTTTATTGCTCAATTAACTCCTGTTGAGCGGCACCAGGTATGAAATTGCAATGGTAGCAATCACGTTGGTCAATTCTGTTTCGTGAATCGATCAATTCCTACCCACACGCATGAGACCAACATCAACTCATAAAAGAAGGTAATGAACTGGTCCATATATTGGATGTAGCCGTCCTGGAATTCTTACATACTCCAAAAGGTATGAAAATTACAAGTTGCTGAAATATGCCTTAGTTTCGAAAGGGATAGTCATTAATAAAATACTCGTAACAATAAAAAATGTATTGATCATTCGCCAGCAAGACCTTTAAACTGCTCGGAGTATATATTTCTCTGGGCATCAAATCAGTGACGATGAACAGCAGGGCTTAGATAATTCAAAAAATATATTACTAATATTTCGAAGGAATCAACGATATGGAAGCATGAAAAAAACGAAACGAAATGCTGTAAGCTTCCAGATGCATCTCCGGCAGAGGCTTTGTAGAAGCTTACAAGCATTGGTTTTATTTTTGTATGACCGAAACATTGATTCCAGTAAAATATTGCTCATTAGCAACACACAACCTTTTTAGAAGTACACTGTACATCGTACACATTTACACATGTACATGTACACTGTACACATTTCAATCGGGATTTATTACTTTACGTATTCATTTGAGTTCGGATTATGTTCTCGACCAAGGCTTCCTCTGAATTCTAACTCCGGCGCAAACCTAAAGGGTCTTTCGAACTGGCAAGGCTCGAAAGCGCATTCCTTTCAGCTGCGAGTTCAGCAACTGCGAGTTTACTGAAACGTTTCTCGCCACATGTCAATTTTTACTAGTAGTGTCTACCATCCCCACACTACCAACAATTTCCGCTTTACTTTAATGTATATTACATGTAATTATCATGAACGCACATTAAATTTAATGTAAACATGTACATTAGGATGCAAAAGTCAAAGCTTAATGGTCACATCTGAAAGGAATGAATGAATGATCTTGATGGACGCGTGATTTTGAATATACGATGTGACTGATGAGAGGCAGGGAAAACTGGAAAAACTCTACATTAAATCTACTCTTATTTTAACTTATAGATTAAATTTAATGTATAAATTTATTAAGATCCTCTTAATGTACAAAGTTTCATTAAGTTTCTTGTAAACTAATTAATACACATTAGATTTAATGACATTTCTGGCAGTGTAGATACTGTGTGTATCGGGAACCACCAATCTACCAAACAATTAATATACACTATTAATACACAATATAATTTCATAAAAATCTCAATAATGCACTCCGCTGCTATTTCTCATTACGTAGAAATGTTTTCCGGGTCTTGGGGAATTTTATTGATGGCAGATCAGAAGTAAGTCATTCGTTTAGCAAAGGGAACACGTGTTTCGGGCAACGTAAGTGTATTATTTCTCCTGAACTTTCCTGGCGGAGCTATCAGGAGACAGGATATTAAATGGCAGCGATAATTTAACATGCGAAATTATGAATCTAGGGATATTCATTCTAATGTCCTAGGAAGGTGGAGTCTCGATAGAATGTATTTATTAGAGCATTACTGGAGGTGTTTAATTTTGCCGGGCACCTGGCAGGACTCGTGTGCATGACACGAGGCAGAGAATCTTCCGCCCTTGGAAACTCCGTAATCCACGGCCGCGTTTCAATACACAAAGGCGGCTATGTGTATACGTGCTGTACGAGCGAGTACCTATTGGAACCGGTTCATGTATCACTCACCGTTAGTGTGATTTAGATTATCCCCCGCTAGGGATTGAGTGTAATTGTAGTTTAAATGACAGAGCGTTACTACGATTTCTGTTTGAATTTGTACGAAGTTCTCAATGAAAGTACATTAATTTCATGAAGGTTCGCGCTCTCTTTATTTAGAGCTCCTTATGACAAGAATTGTGACATGTTGACAGAAATATGTCAATAGAGACATATCAATAGGAATGAGACTTAAGTAAGCAGTGAAACATTTCATATCTTCCTCTTTTATCCCAACTGTTCAAATAGTGGCTCCATACGATTCTTGACATGGCAAGGGCCACTTTCGCAGTAGTACATCAAATGAAGAAGGGCATTTCAAAGCATCTTCCATTTGGTCATATGGCATGACGAAAAACAATTATGAAAGTTAAATATGTTGAAATAGCATTGACAAGTTGGGGTTACAAGAAATAAATAAGCAAATAATTATAGGGAAATAAAATACCGACAGCCTTAACTATTTAATATCGCACAACACTATAATATATGCTACATGATACCAAATGAAGAATACATTAATCAATAATATGCACTTCATTAGTTCACACATGAGAAACAAATGAAAAGAGGGAATAATAACAAGAAATGTCGGTAGCTGGTTGGTATGCTCATAAAACAGTGAGAATCGAGATATTAATGAAAATAGAAAGAAAAAATATAGAAGAATCTTGCCAAATTGTGTCGATTACCAAATGAAAAACACTGAACAGCGAATGGAATGAACACATAGAGAGAAGGGAGGAAAAAAATAAGGGACATGGAACAGAACAGGGAGAACTGTTGGCGTATCAAAAAGGTGAATAGACGTATTACACAATTATTATGAAAGAACAAGCCCTAGGCCTTTTTATTTCCAAGAATTACATTGCAATAGTACGTGATTCTGGACACGAAAGAAGAGCAGTACAACAACTTCATATCCGTGAGAGCGTAGGCTTCCACGGCCGGAGGCAGTATTTATCTAGGTTGTCCGGGCCGGTGTCACCCGGACAGCCTAGTAAAAAACTTCATATACTTTCCGTACGGTTATCGCTTTGCAAATCATTGATACCATTAGCCTCGGACATCACCGCAACACTACGCGCGTTGAACTCCTTCAAAACATCGCAGTCGAACGCATGACGCGTCGCACGGAGTGCAAGACTTTCCTTATCGCCCTATTCCACTCCTACGTTTCCAGTGCTCTCCGTCGAGCCGCGCCGCGCTCTCTCGGGCAGGGGTGAGGGGCTTTTGCGAAGGGGTGGGGTGGGGTGGGGGGCGCCCGGAGCTGCTCCTTTGTTCGCGGCGCGCGTGCGCGAGGGCACGCGCCCAGGTAGCCCGCGCTGCACGCCGCCCCCAGCGAGGGCGCTCCGCGCGAAATCAGCGCTCGCGGTGGAAACAAAACACGCAAAAAACACGGCGTCCGGGGCCCCCGCGCCGCTGCGCTGGCGCCGGGAAGGAGGACCCCTGGGGGAAACGCACAATTCCGCCCGGCCGCACAGTGGGGCGAGGCGACGCCACGGGACGCGCATTTTGTGTGAGGTCCAGGGAAAGTTGATGTCGCTGCGGTGCCTCGCGCCGCAGAAGCGCGCGAACGTCAATCATCAGGGCTCTTCGCCGCCGACGGACAAAGGCACCGAAGCAGGTACCTGCAGGTACCCGCACGCTTCTGCGGCGGCGTGGGCAATAGGCCTTACCGGGAGGTCCTAGGGTTCGAATCCCGACGGTGTGAGAGGATTTTAGACACTACGTACTGGCTACAGCGAGTCCAGCAGCTGTCTGGGGTCGAGTGAACGTCGACGCAGTACCCTAACCAACGGGCCACGGACTGCGCGCGATCTTTCCTTCGTCTTCCTTTACATATCCTTACCCCTTTCTTGCCCAGTCCTTCCCTTATTGCACTTACATGCACTACACTACCATACTTGTAGGGAGAGCAAACGGGAGCATATAGCTAGTCCCGGCTGGGGAAGTGCCACACTGAAACCTGGTAGAGGAAAACTTCCACAAGCTGATTTACGTCGGCACGGGATCTCATCCAGCGGGGAAAGTTCACCGCCATTTCCTGAGATAAAAATATGCACTACACTTACGAGATTATTGATCTTAGAACTGGGCGCGCCCGGAATCACTAAATATTCAATCAATCCACACAAGTAGAATTCCAACCACGTAAAAGAAATGTATACATAATGAAATAAAATAATATTTATGCTTTATACAATTGTTTAAAAAATGTGAAAAAAGTAACAAAAACAATAATCTTCCGTTTCAAGTTAATCTTTGCCGATCATTTACTGACATTGGAAATAAGATTCACACTTCTTTAACAATTGTAATAAATTTCGTAAGTAAATAGAAGTGTGGTAGAAACGTGTTAGCAAGAAATGTGTCTTGATTCTTGTATTTTATATTATTTTCTATTATAAACAAACAATAGAATATGTGGAATAAAATATAAGTGAAAAAGTATAGCATATAAGTTCAACACAAGTGCAAATAGAACATGGACAAAACATCGCACAAAAAAATACAATGAGAGGATGCGATACTGGCAATAAAATAAAGGAAAATCATTGCGTAACGTACTGTTTCAGATACATCTGCTTAAGTTCACTTTCGTGGTCGTAACACAGAACGAAGAAAAAGTGAAGTATTTATTTATTTCTGAATTGGGCATTTTGTGTCGATTGCCCGACTTTGCCCGCCAGCTAACGGAGTTCCCCATACTTGGGTGTAGTTTAATTCCCATGCTTGGGGGGTAAGAGAGACATGTGGCGAACATGACGTCATGACGTATTTCCTTCACCGTAAGTAGCAAACTCTACCTCCGAAAGCTTTTCTTGGTCACACAGCCACAAAAACTGATACGATGTTAAACGAAACCTACATTTCTATTTTTGCCCTGACGTGAATCGAACCCAGGATCGCACCACGGGAATCGAATACGCGACCCATGAACCGCCCTAGGGCACATTTATTTATTTGCTTGTTTCGTAATATCAATAAAATCTTGTTTTATTTATTTGTAGGTCTTTTTTTCTTTTATTTTTAGGGTCCCTGCACTCGAGCGTTGCGTAGACGTTCGGTAAATAACGCGCGTCGTTTCAGCGACACGCGAGCGCTTCAGCCGTTCCGCGGAAGATAGTGTTACTCTACGACGCGCGTTTCTTATCGCCCGACAAGAGAACGCTCGTGTAACACAGTCCATGTATGTAGAAATGGTAGATTTGAGCAATTATTGCTAAAAATGCGATTTTAGCATTTGCTCAGCTTTTTCACTTCACTGTACGGAGAAAATCACAGAAAAAGCGGAAGACCCGAAGCTTACGGCGCACGCGTTTCTTATTACTCTTTTTACGCATCGTTCGCATTTATGTTTATTGAAGTTCACAAATGGTTAGTTCGCAAATGTTCATTAATGAGTAAAACTAAAAACATCAAACTATTTTTCTTAACTGAAATAGACCTTCCTGAATAATAATTTGCTATAGCCTTGTTTGCAAAATGCGATTTAAAGAAAAATGAATGTGCTAAAGTCTACCATCACTACGTGTACATGTCGGAACACGTGGTGGCGTTCGGGCCCACTGCCGTGTGGTGCGGTTTCGAGCGTTTCCTCCGCGACTCCGCTGCTTTCGGGCGCCAGCGCAGGGGGCCGCGGAAACAAGGGCGGATCGGCCGGCGCTAGGTGAAGCCGTCCGCACTGAAAGGTTTATCTGGGCGCGCGCGGACGAGGCGCGGGACAAAGGCCCTCGATGCCCCCATACATCATGCATGCCGGCCTCCTGGTGCTGCCCGGCCCGGCTCCTCTTCTTGCTCTATGCCGACGCGCGCGCGGCGATCCCGTCCGGGCCCCCAGCCCCGGAGGAACTCCGGATTAAGGCACGGCCTTTTCCAGGGCGGCGATACGGAAGTGATGCGGCGCTTAAGTAGAATCTATTACAGTTTAGTGGGGCTTATCCGTGCCTCGCGATCGTGCTTGCCGTCCAGGTGGGTTCGAATATAGGATCTGCATTTAGGAGTTTCGCCGGAATGGGATTTCCAAAGGATTGGAACATCTGCGTCAAATTGAGTGACATTTCGTTCTTGATCGATCGTTCACCATGCAGATTGCCGGTTGGAACTGAAATTGGACGGGCTGTTCAGTTCTGTAAGGTCTTTCCGGGAGTGTGTCTTCGAATACAGAGTTCCATCCATACTTTCAAACACACAAACTTTCAATTACGATTGTTTTGAATTTAATTTATTATTTCACAATTAATTACAGAAAACCCGGACATAAATAATACTTCACACGCACACAGCAGATAGTAGAAACAGAACTTTTTGAATAAATTCGCTTTTCGTCATTATATAGTTGGCTAAAGAATACAGCAATAAACTGTCAGTCTTTGTACCGTTCGGCTACACTTTGTACCGCTAGAATATTTTTTAGCAGTTTTAGTAATTATGAGAAATGTACTATCATTTTGTTCAGTACTCCAAGGACATAAATGAAGCTTGGATCAACACTTTCAGTTATCTCATTGCATAAAGGTTATCTCCGCTTGTTATCGAATATGTAAACATTGCTTAACCTTGTTCTTTCTCGCAGCATTGCGACAGAACGTTAACGTTACAGAGAAATCCACATGAATACATATTTGAGATGATCGCGAAGAAATCGTATCATTCCTTCAAATATGGATGTATAAGATATCAAGAAGTTCAAATACAATTTTATTCGAGCATCACAACCGACATCTCTTATCGTTTATCGCGAAATTAGCCAATGAAAATCTTCCTTAAATACAAAAGGCAAATCTAACATTCTGCTTTACTTTAATTAAGCTAGTGTCTTTTCATGAAAGTAAACGACATTCTTTTAACTTCTTCGCTCTTTCCATAGTGTCGTCAGGAAAAAAGTGCGATGGAACGTTAGGACACACGTAAAATGGACTATATGTGTCTTTGACTTTCAAGTTTTGTGGTTGCTATTCGCTACACAGCTATGTCAAAGAGTCGTACTCAAGAGCCAGTATTTACACAACTTACCCACGCCCCTTGATATATCAATTAGTTCACAAACATAACTTGAATAAACATCCAGAATCCTTGGAATCTATAATATCTTAAAGCGAAATGGCCAGTAAAATGAATGAAATTAAGGCTTGCAACGTTCTATGGGCAAAGAATTACTAACAAATCTTGCAGCGTGGTCAGTAACGCCAATAATAATAATAATAATAATAATAATAATAATAATAATAATAATAATAATAATAATAATAATAATTTCTATCGCCGCTTGAAGACGAACCATATGTAAAAAAGTTCCAACAAAATTCCTTCAAAAGACAGAGCCGCGGCTGTGTTTCTTAATGCTGTAAATATTTTGCCGTTAACATAATAGGTGTGTTCTTTCATGATACCCTCTGTTGTTGTTTCTTTTCTAATGGCAAAGAATGGTCCAGTAAGCCATGAAAGTCTTCCATATTTTTCAACTTTTCTGCAGGTAGTCGTGCTTTCCACTACGTGGGCCTCCGAGACCCAAGTAGTCTGTTCTCCCTTAACGTATATTTTAACACATAATAAACTCATTTATGTCGTTGGAGTTCATTCCTTATCATGCCAGACTTCGTTATTTACATGCCAAGAGTCGTCAATCATGACCACTGGGATTCTAGGAGCGGATTTACACTAATGGCAAAATATACTACAGAAAAAGGAAAGATAAACCTGTTGCAAAGATTTTGCGTCGAAAACGGTAAAGGATTTTGTACAATTACCATTCACTGGTGGTTATAATTTTACAACTAATAATGTTTTTGAGTTTCTAAGAGTTTCTAGTGATACCCTTTAACGCCCATATTCCTGGGAGAATTTCGAATGGAGAAGAAACAAACGTTACGCGCTAACGCGCAGGAAATACTGTCTGAATTGTAAGATTATAACGGTAGATAATGTTCAAAAATATTTGGACACCAAGCAAATCTTCAGTTGTATCATACAAGCCAAAACAACAAAATTATTTTTATCTTCTTAGCACAATACATCAGGACCAAGACCAAGTAACGACAAGAAAGAAACCATCAATTATTCTTACCTATAACAAAACAAAGATTACAGTTTACCTCACGGATCAAAGTGTCGAGATCCCAACATTACTTTTTGCCGATGACCAGCTTATCATAGGAAAATCTGAATATGAAATTCAAATAGCAGTCCACAAGTTAAGTCAGGTTGCTAATGAGTGTGGTATGAAAATCTCACCCAGTAAAACAAAAGTGATGGCATTTAAAGGACTTGAACCTTTAAGAGCAAAGATAGTTATATATGACCAAATAATTGAACAAGTAAATGAATTTAAATATCTTGGATATCATTTTAATTATATAAAATCAAGGGATATGGAAATAAAGCTGAACAACTTCACATATTTCTGTGGAACGTTACAGCGAAGTCTACATCATAATGCGCAAAAGGAAACTCTTCTCAGATTTTACAAAGTTATTGCTTTGCCATTACTACTTTATGGAAGTGAGAGCTGGACATTAACATCAGATCAGCTGCGCCGAATTGAATCTGCAGAAATGAGATTTCTTCGTTTTGTGGCAGGATATTCACTATTAGACCACAAAAAAAGTGTAGATATCAGAAAAGAACTAAATGTTGAACCGGTTATAGATACCATAAAGAAATATCGAGAAAACTGGAAAGGTCATGTCCTGAGAATACCAGAACATAGAATAAGTAAAACTATTCTTCAATATGTACCTAAAGGAAAAAGAAGTGTAGGACGTCCCTTGAAGAGATGGCATGAACAATTCTGAGACGGAACAGACCAAGAGGTCTAATCCTTGCTGTCGATGATGATGATGATCAAAGTGTCGACAATTACATATCATGAAGGCATTCTCGTCAATAACCATTGAGATTATTTTATGACAGTTGTTTTGAAAGCGTACGAAATATTCACAAAAATGATTCAAGATTAATGTCAATTGGAAGGGGGTATATGCAATTGGCAGAAGAATTTTCCTGTGCTAATATGAGAACGTTAGTGAGAATCCTAATACTCTCAAAATAACCCTAAAATCTCTTCACGTTTTCGGGATTCACAGAGTTCACAGGGACATTAATGTAGATCATTTTCAAAGAAAAATAAAGAGGTAAGGCTTTCTATTAAGGTTGTTGCTTTTTTTCCAGGTGCTACTCGTGCCACGTCGAAAAAGGCAAAAAACAAAATCACAGTGCTTCGTGCGCGAAAACAAACTTTTACAAGAACATTAAAAAAATATTCTGCTATACTTGCAAATAAAATATGTCAAATTCCTTATTATTCGTTAATAGTTTAAAATACACGTTTATTTAATAATAAAAATCATTGCATTCATTACGTCTTCATTACGATCCAAAATTAGTGTGTTATTCAAACCGGGCCTCTGAGGCCCACTATGTGGAGAGTCTGAAAACTCGAGCTCCGTACATCGACGAGTTAATTATTTCCATCTAAACAAGTATAAAAACTATCTTTTAAAATCCCTCGCCGGAGTAACTTAAGAAGCTTATTGAATCTTGTTATTACGTGGCGAGTATACGACTTAAAACCTCGGAAGGCAAAAATCCGAACAAGGGTATAATAAATTTTGTAAAAATTATACATAAATAATAATTGCGAAATAACTCTCGTCAGAGAATGGAAGTTAAGAGAGTTTTTTTACCTTAAAAAACACCAGAGCTCTTTTTGCAGAGTATATGACTGAATTAAATATGTAGATATACCAGTCATATGAAGACGCTCATCCAATGATCCTTGGATTATTTCCAACAAATTTGAGTAAGGCTACGTGGGATGCTACGTGAACACCAACGAGTATTTGCCTACGGCTTGTGGTGCAAATAAAGGTAAAACACTGATATTTCTCTTCGTCCTTATTATGTCAGATATACTATATATAAACACTGAGTATTTTGGATTTTTTCTGAGAACACACATGGTGATTATTCGTAGTGTGGAAAGTAAATATGAATTCCAGTTTTTCATCAAATAATAATAATAATAATAATAATAATAATAATAGTAATATAATGAACAATCAGAGCAAGATTCTAAAGCAGTTGTAATAGCTGCCCAAGATCAGAAGTTAAGAACGCGACATAATGTTAATGCGGTTCTCAAAATTTCCTAAGATGATTAATGCCGAATCTGCCAAGAACAAGTAGAAACCATTGATCATATCCTCTCAGATCGTCAATACTTCAAACGCCACAACAGGGTGTACCCCCATAGGCAGATCTGTAACGCCCTCGAAGTTACAAATCGAACCTTCGAACACTCACACGAATGGTACGAAAACTCATCAAGATCGGAAACGTTTCTTGGACTGTGTACAATGCTAAACGACCAATAAATTCACACTGATCGCAAGATAGCGGCAAACAAATATGTTATCCGGGATTTGGAGAAAAAACGTGTCTTTTTGAAAACGTGATTGTGCCGGGCGAACGAAACGTCTTCACCAAGGAGACAGAGAAACGTCTTACATACAAATACACTTCAATACAAATATAAAATCATTAAACTATACCCATTTAATAATAGAAAATCTTTATTAAAAAGTGAATTTACGATATTATTCAAATCTATTATTTTACCATCTTTAACAATGCAATTTGGATCGATACTGCAGCGACAACAATCGAGAAATTACAAGTAGTGCAAAATAAATGCCTTAGGCCGATACTCCAAGCTCCTTGGTTTGTACCAAATTCCCAAATTCATAGAGAATTATAGGTAGATTCCATGAAAAATCATATATTGAAAGTATCACAACAATTTTTCCCTAAGCTTAACTTTTCTCCTCTAATTCAAAAAATTAATTAGATCATTGGTCACTGGGTACACAAATCTGGCCAACACAGTATCTACTCCGGCGAAATCTGACAACAAATATTAAACCCCAAGTTGTGGATTTGTTTGTGGCAGAAGAGGAAATCATTCCTTATTATGAACACACAGCCTGACCCATCATAGAAGGTTATCAGTTCAAAATGTATTAAGACCATCCAATACCCACTGACAAAACGATTCCGGAAAATAAACTAGACATTCTACTATATCAGTTACTGCATAGGAAAGTATTCATCACTGAGTTAAACACCCTGCCGTTCACAAAATAAAGAAGAAGCAGTTAAAATTTCAAAATATATTCTTCTCTCCATAGAATGTAAAGATATATACACTCTTAAGTTTGTTGAGATTTTATCAATTGTAATACCAGCAACTGGTCTTGTTAATACAATTCTGAAGTGTTATTTGGAAAAAAATAGATGTTTCTCTTCACAAAATTATTCCAAATGCTCAATAGTCACCCAGTTTTGAAATCTGACAGACTGTTCGCACGATTCTGAATAACCGCCATTTTGTTTCTCTCATGTCTCTCAAAGCGCGAAAGCTAGCCTCAGAACTGCGCAACAGTGCACTTCAAAAGTGGCCCCCATAATTTCATTTTATCTGAAAATAGTGTTTATTGAATTATGAGGGTGCTTGAGTGGGTCCATGCGGGTTCATATCCAGAAAATCCATCCGTACATCTTGTTTATAGAAACGAAAGTGAGGTGAAATTACGACGTTCACAACGCGAAATCCTTCGTATTTCATTGTCCTAAACATCAGCGTTTTCAACAACGGCAGCATGTGCAATGCGATCTTTATGAGACAGGCTGTGCCAGCGGCGGAGCCCCTACATTCCAGATGCCTACTCCACACGCGCGCAAGAGGCCTCTTCCCCTCCCCTCCCCGCCTCTGCCCAGGCCCCCGCACGCGCCCTTGCTTCTACTCCGGCCTCCGCCCCGCGCCCCTCTGCCTCCTCCCCCGGCCCACCCCGCAACCGCCCGCCCTCGCCACAGCACGCGCCTCGAGTGAGCGGAGCGGCAGCGGCGGTAGTGGTGGTTGTAGTACGGCGGCGGTGGCGGCGAGGGCGATGGGGACGGGGGCGGCAGGGACAGTCGGGATAGTGGGGATGAAGGGGCGGTGGGGATAGCAAGGGCAGTGGGGGCGACAGGGGCGGGGGGCAGCAGAGGCTGCTGGGGCACTGGGGGCGGCAGGGGTAACGGGGGAAGTGGGGTGGCGGGGGCTTCGGGGTGGCGGAGACGGTGGGGCCGCAGAGGCTGTGAGGCGGGCCGGTGGAGGCGGTGCCGGCGGCGTTGGGGGGGGGGGGGGAGGCAGCTGGCGGGGGTGGCGGGGCGGGCGGCGGGGGCGGTAGTGTTGGCGGCGGCTGCCGCTTCGTATTGATTTTCCGAAGCCTGGACTGCAGCGTGGCGGGAGGCGCCCCGCGAAGGGCGTGGGCGGGGCAGAGGAGGCGGGGGCGGTGCGACCCTTTCGAGTGCACGGCTATGCATCCCAGGACGCTACCCCGCCCCCGCCGCCATATCTGCTTTCGCTGGCGCCGTCGCCGCCATCCGCAGCTGACAAGACGCCACGGGACGTACAGACTGAACAGTACGAACATTACTTACATACTCGTGTGCTTGCCTTTTTAATAGCAAATAGAGTGTGCGGGTATGGAAATAATATCTAGGCAGAAATATTGTTGTTTACTCACTCCTCGAAGACTCGTTAACTTGACTCCACCTACACTTAAAGCAATACTTAGAACTGATTGAATCTGACACTGCAATGTAACCTTATCATTAGCAAGAATTCTCTCTACAGTTCGAAGTACTAGAATATTTAACGCTAGCCTTTTACATTCTATCTTTTTAAATAACAAATAACTTCAGCAGCACACTATACATTAAATCGAAGATATCTTAATCTGTAAGTGGGAAAAGTGACCTAACATCCTTTATGCAATGTTGTGTTGGCGAGAGAAATGACCAAATTATAAGAATTGCGAACAAAACCGTTACTGTTTAATTATTATGAAATTATTTCCTTAATCTAGTTTCTAATGGGTATTATTCGTAAAAGACACTGGAATCTTTTAGTTATTTTTTCAACAGAACATTTAGAAACATACATTTACCCAATTAAAGATTATACAAATTAAATAAACAAATGGGAAACAATAAAAACAGTAATAAATTTTCTTAAATAGTTTTTCTAGTCTTTCATTTATTTCGTGCTGCCTTGTTTACCTGAGTATTCTGCAGTGATATATCTTGGGCCGACTGCAAATATTACTTGCAAGCCTCCACTGTGGAGAACCTGCCTGTCTCGTTCAGCCCCGTCACGTCAAACCGCATTCCGTTCCTCGCCAGCATGAGCAACATCATCAATTTTGTTCTACACGTACAGTATACTTCGTTATACAAATATTCTGTTTACTTATCAAATTTACCGCAAATCTTGTAATTTTATTTGAATATTTACATTCAATGAAAGTAATTTTTGGCTGTCTAGGAATTTAAAACGCATCAAACCTCACTGGATCATATTTCCTCGGTAGGTATGTTTGTCTACCAAACTGGGGTCTATTAGTTATGGTTGAATGTTACAAATAAAACACCAAAATTTATGTTTCGCGTATGGCGCTGTTTCCCTTCCAAAGGAACCAAGGAAGAGAACATGCACACGTGAAACAGATGATACAATGCAGAACAATTCATACAGTTGGTTTTCATGTCGGTTTGCTTTCAAATATGATTTAAGTTTTTTTTTTCTTCAAAAATAGGTAGGACACTCTTGACAGCCATTTTATTTCCAGATCACAAAGAGAAAACAGATTTATTCCTTGAATGACAATATTTTTCGGAAGGAATACATTTAAATTTGTCACAACAGTTCATCAAATTTTTCTCATGGTGCGCATCGCCTTCATTTATTTTATAAACCCATCTCTCATATGATATAAAATGCCATATTTCCGTCTATCACATAGGTCACAACGCAAATTCGAAGTGCAACACAATATTCGATGATAACGCTGATTATTTCCTAGAATAGGAGTATATTGCATTATGAAACAGTCTGCCAATCACTAATATATCAGCTTACTGGTAGAAAATTACAATACTTTATGTAACAATAAAACACATAAATCGTGTTTAAATTGCTTATGTGTTATGTGCATACTGTGTGCACAGTTAATGTGATTGTATGCATGATGTTAAAAATAGTTCATATTTTCTCATTTCTTGTGTTACACAAATTATTCGCAACATAATTCCTTGTTTCACTTTACTTTCACATTTTGAAAGGAATTGACTTACATTCGACACTTTTCCGCCCTCTGTTTGTGTTCATATTCTAATTAGTTTTCAACGATTGAAAACATACTTTAATAATAAAAAATACATTTTCGTATTATCATTATGAATATTATTTATGTGCACTTGTTAATTTCATTTGAAACATATGTTCCCAGGTATGACACGAGGAAGATAAGTGTGGAAGTTACCGCATTCTCCATTTTTGTTTCATGAAATTTGAAATTCGAAAAATCAAGTTTGAGTTTCCCATTCACGACAATAATTATAAATATGTTAGAGTTCTCACTCCCTCCGGTATAAATACTGACCAATGGCCAACGTTTCGAGAGATAGTAAATAGATAAGTTATCTTGGGCGATATTGGGAATGGTTTCTTAGAAATTCTTTCTGCACTATCTTCATTGACATTCCTTTCGTGTTTATTGTCATGTTTATATCTTCACACTTCTTTTTTGTAGCAAGACGTTTTGTGAATATAGTAATCAAGCGAACTTCATTTTTACAGCTGCGTTGAACGATTGTGGAACAGAAAACAGTTATTGGAAATATTGAAAAACAGTAGTCGGGAATTGTAAATGAAATTTCCCTGGGAGATGTATACATTTGAATTGGTTTTATTTTCCAAATTAAATTTTTCCAAACAGATATATACTTCATTCCCTTTATTTATTGTATAATCCCATCTACGATATGTTATAAAATGCTATATTTTCGCCTATCACAAAGGTCACTCCGCAAATTAGAAATGCAACACATTATAAGGTAGTAACGCTGAGTATTTCCTAGAATACGAGTACTATATTGTATTGTGAAACAGCCTGCCAATGAATAATATGTCCGCTAACTGCTAGAAACTTGCGATAACTTTTGTAACAATAAAATTCAGAAATCGTGTTTAAACTGCTATTGACATTTAATGTGATTAGGTGTATGGTGTTAAAAATACAATAAAAACTGTCATCGGAAATTAATCAACTCGAAACGTATGTCATATTTTGAAAATCAAGACAAAATCTAATGAGTGGAGACCTTGTTTAAGTGAAAAATAAGCATTTACACGGTGTTTTGAACTGTTGTTCAATAGGACAACAACAAGGAATTGACATTTTAAAGAACAGCAGGAGCAAATTGTTAAAGTTTAAACTATTAGAAAACTTATAATTTTCATGATTGAATTTCCATTTACAGTACAAACTAATTACGTATGAAAATTATATAAGATAGTCTACTGGAATAAAGGTAATTAGCTCAAGAAGCGAAAGTTTGAAAAACGATAATGAGATCCATGGTGACAAATGGCTTTCTTTGCAAAACACAGCAGGACACAACTTACAATACTGATGAAAAATAGATAGCTTCTATTGCCCATCAGATGTCAACCCGAAGAGAAATTTATATTAATACTTCAGTACGTAAAATGTTAGAGAAACTACATATACAAATAAAATAAAAAAGATACCCATTCAACGGGAATATTTTAAAGTTGTAAATGTACGTTGTGAGGTCAAATTTTGCAGTTAATCTCTTAAAATAGAGATGGAATTAAAAATTCGCTCTGACAAAACTTCTTGTAAGGTAGGTCTTGTCGTCTTGTAAGGTTGATTTTGGTTGGTTTAACCTCAACAGAAAAGTCCGTCCAGTACATCGAGAGGTAATCTAAATGCCTTGCCCCATTCCGCAATAGCATTATCGTCCCTTGTTTAGTATCACAGAAGAGTGAGACCAAGCAACGAGAGCACAGGTCATGAACTCTGCCCGCTTACCTGCACTAACGATTTTACTACACGCCCGTATTCATTCTGGCGTCTGGCGCATTTTCAAATCATTGGTATGACTGTTAGTTCCGGAACGGATACTACACGCGCAACTTTTTTTAACCGATGGCCTGCCTTTCCCCTCCCTGGCACAATTTATAAACAATTCAAGGTAAAGGCTCCTAGAGAGCACTGATGATACCATTTCATACACACTTTCATTAACGCGTAGTTAAAACGTTTTTTCTCCAAAAAGTCTAAAGAAATGGACGACGCAGTTCCAGAATATCTTTCATTTGAAAATTCGATACTAACTGCTGGAGTAGCAAACTCCGTTGTGGGAATAAAGGGGCGGAAGTGCAACCTGTACGTTGTACTTGGTCTAAAATTCTACATTTTATAGTACCCTACTCTATGTACTATTATAGAACTTATCGCCGAACAATCGACGAAGATGCTGTCTCTGGATGATGTAATGTTTTTGGATAACCTCTCCGTGTCCAAGGTGGACATGTATGCGCTCATTCCTCTGTTTAACTTACTAAAATCTATACAACGTACTCTCACGTACTCAATCTATACAACTCTCTCGTACAATGCCATACAACGAAAACTATAAAGAAGGAAAATACTCAGTATCTTGAGTTTCTTTTTAACGTGGTATACATTGCATTTTGTTTGACGTTTTATATTTTTGTGATGTGACCCAGTTTTCTCATCCATTTCTGACGTGACATACGAGCCTATGGGGCCGACGTGGCGATGCAGCTTCTGGGTAACCGTTCACTGAAGACATTACATTATTATTCTTCCTGTTCTCAATGTGTATACGAGACCCGCACAACGTCAGCGTTTTGTTTGTTTATGCGATTCCAACCGGAAGCACAAAACCAATGCGACTCCCTCGGCTTAAACCATGGACACGACGCACGCAGCCAGAAGTATCTGTGACAGCGGTCGAGATGTCGCTCACGTCCAATAGTAAATCTATCGCTCCCTCGCAACGAGCGCAACGAAGGTCGTTCCTCGACGAAAAGCCCGCCCGTCCGTCACTGCCACTGGCAGGAACGTGCTTCGCGTTCAATAGGAAGGTAAACTCTCGTTCCGGCGTAACTAAGCCTTCTGCGCTATGTTTGTTTTCGGCAAACTCACTTCAGCAGGCGGTCGATGGTGAAACAACCGCGTGTGGCGGAAACAACAATGGTGGAATGCGGCTGGAAGCAAAGACGCGATACAAAAGTCAGCGAACTGAAAAATCTACTGTTTAATCAAAAGTGAATTTAAAAAATAATTTTCGAGTCTTATTTGATGTACTACTTTTTGCATCACCTACGCCTTATTGGTGGCAACAAAGGACGCACTTTCTGCATCGCATTAGTTTTCCCGACTGTCCTCGTTTCACACTGATATACTTGAGTGCTTTGCAAGTGTTTGATGTGGAGGTTGACGTGTATTCCCATTAATTATAAATAGATTTCAATATTTTCTCATACATCTTTTTTAAACAGTTTTTATATCAATTAGTCTCATAAGAAATAATTTCTCATGATATTTTTCTTTAATAGTTTTAAATATTATAATATATACATATATTTATTTTCATCGGTTTCAGAAACCAAAAAAAGTAATTTTAATGATTAAACACTTCACTCGCACTGAGCAACAACCAAAGAATTCGGTCACGAGAACGGAGAACGAAAGACGGGAGCCTACGGGACAATACATTGCTGGAACCATGCGTGCTTGAAACTAGTGGGAATGGGCAACAGAAAAATTTTCATCCTCCTAGCGTTATGAAATCCTCATTTTAGCATCTGTAACGAATACTAAACGCGCTGAAGGTGACAACACTTCACTCCACTGGAAAGTACACTGAGTATACACACTTCTGCTTTAATACATGAGAATGCTATCTCAGTAACATGATTGTCTAGGACACTAAAGTATTTTCTGTGTTTAGCACGTATTTCATTCACCTGAGCACTAAGGTCAAGGTATGCTTTGGAGCAAGTTTGAGAAATTTTTGTTTACATATTTTTGGAAAAATGTCACGATTTCAGTCAAAATTATTCATATTAACTACTCATACCGAAAATTCTCTTGACATCGTTTAACGGTACAAAATTAAGAGGTAAATTGCGATGAGAAAGCAATATTTGGCTTTAACATTGGTAGTAGTATAGGACACATAGGATAAAATTACATCATTTGCATTTGTCAAAACTTCGGAGGTTTTAATGAAAAGCAGAAGTATGTCAAGTTGAGTACCAAACTACGAAAGATTCCTTTCAAGACTAAGATGATGTGTTGGAAATCACTCGCGTTATTGGAGGTTCATTGAATCGACATTGAAAATGTAATTTTTATCCAAACAAGACATACGAATTGCTAGGTTTATCAATTACAGTTTCTTAGAAGCATTGGGATTTAACATTCGGAGCAAAGATTAATACGTTAACAATTTCTTATTATTCCTATTTCACATTATGAACTATCTTACAAAAGCCCAAATATTTGTAATATCAGAGCTCATTCACCGCGAAAAAGAACGAGGAAAAGGAAACGATTTTTACACAACTTCTTAAAATTAAAAAAAGATAAATACAATAAAATGTATTCTACACGTACGTGTCTCAGAATTTATACCAGAATTTTAGAAAAGTCTACCTACTACATTCGACAACGCTTACACGCATAATCGATTATATTATCCACGTATTACGTTCAGTGGCGTGAAGCTAACCTAATATATACCCTACTTAAGGTTGTAAATTACTGCGATAACATCGCGATCATGTAGCCGCCAGACCCCAGCCCGTCTCGAGTGACATGTCTCCTTGCCTGCAGCCAAATCCAGCGCTGGTGCGACGATGCGTATCAGAGCAGATGCAAATTCGAGGCGCGCACACGCACGGAGCACGGGGAAGGTGGGAAGGGCCCAGCCCCCTGGGAGCCGAGGGGGGTGGGGGAGGCGGAAGGGTGAGGCTCCGAGTTGAACGTGTTTCTTTGGGTTGGAGCTTGATTCCTTCATCGAAATACTAGTAAATAGTAAGTAATAGAAGCATTACCAATAGCAGCAGTAGCCATAGCAGCAGTAGCAGTATTAGCAGCAGTAGCAGTATTAACAGTAGCCGTATTAGCAGTAGCAGTATAATCAGTAGCAGTATAATCAGTGCAGTGTTAGCAGTCGCAGCTGCTCCTCCAAAAATACCGGTACCAGCACTAGTACCAGCAGCAGCAGCAGCAGCAGAAGTAGTACCAAGTAAATCCAGCATTCTTCCTACTCCTGTTTAACACGTTCATCCCGCTGCCATGGTACAACCTTGCGTTCGAAACGTGAGTTAATTTGTAAAACGAAGTAAACCAATTTGATCACCCTTTCTTCCTTTTCTCTTCTTGATTTATCCTTTTACACTTGATTTCTCGCATCCTGGAGGTTGATTGATTATTTACTTCTTCGGGGAGCATGGACTGTTATGGTCTTGTGCTTGATATAGGCGGGAAGTGATTGTGTTCCTTTGCCTGTTGGAATGAGAGATCCCGTGCCGACCTGCAGGTCGGATTGCGAGGTTTCCCTCCTCTGTGTATCTCCTCCAAAGGGACACCGACCTGTCTGGTCAAGCACTAACTGGCTCAAGCAGCCGACCGACCTCCCGTATGAGAAGGGAAGAGTCGACGATGAAGTGAAGATAGGGCGCAGTCAGCGACGCTGCATGAATGTTGACTCAGTCAGCGACACACA
Organism: Gryllus longicercus; assembly: GCA_038098605.1. Lineage (NCBI taxonomy): Eukaryota > Metazoa > Arthropoda > Insecta > Orthoptera > Gryllidae > Gryllus > Gryllus longicercus. Next base: position 340,487 of record JAZDUA010000329.1, on the reverse strand, counting down.
CGATGAAATGTTGACTCAGTCAGCGACACACACGATGAAATGTTGACTCAGTCAGCGACACACACGATGAAATGTTGACTCAGTCAGCGACACACACGATGAAATGTTGACTCAGTCAGCGACACACACGATGAAATGTTGACTCAGTCAGCTACACACACGATGAAATGTTGACTCAGAAGTGAGAAAATGCTGTCTCAGCTTACCCAGCTGGCCCATTCTAGTCGTGCAGATGACCTTCCCACTTGTGTTTGATTTTGATTGCTACATTGCAGTCGCACAACGTTGATTCCGTTTTCCCCCTACACTTTTCCCTCTGTTCGAACTTCACTCCTACTATATTGGCGTCGCTTCTCTTGGACTCCCTTCTGTTCGAACTTTATTCTTCCTACCTAGAAATCGAGCCACGTTTATCTCTCATACCTTCCAATATTTTCGTAGGTAACTTGATTCCTACACTGTAGAAAAACGACGACCTCACATATTAGTGAAATAATCCTTTTACGCAAAAACATAATTTCTTGGCCTTTTCGCTCAGAGTTGTTCTTCGTATAGAAAAACCTACTAAACTGCCGTTAAAAACAAAATCTTACAAACAGGGGAAGGGAAAGGCTCACAGTACTTTCTAAACACTGAATGTATTTATTTTCCGAGTTTGAAATTTTCACTGTCGTTCTGAGAGAAGTACTTATTGATATACCACAAGTAGTATCAAATTTCGTGGAGTTTTTCGTGAAGGGGCAACAATTGTTACCTCCAAATCTTTACAAAGAGCTATTGCATCGCATGTAAAACTTCAAAAATGCATAAGTATGTATTAATTAATGCTATAATTGAAATTATAATGCGTGTATTATCAACACTGTCAAAACGGAAATTCCTCTGCTTACCAAAATACAATTAATTGCGATAATGTACCGTCGAGATTTATAAGAACATACGAATTTGCTGCAAGAATTTCCTTCTGAATACACATTGTGTATTGAATTTGTTGGGCATTTCCTTTAATTATCGTTTTTTTCCAATGTTGTTATTTACTGTTTAAACCAGTGTTGTAGTCATTAAAAGCAGAATGGAAGATATAAAAAATGTTTTGTTTGGCAATCAAAAATTGTATTTGTCTAACACTTGATTTTTGAAAAATGACTGGGGCCTAAAATGTGTGATAACCCTGCCTCAATACAAAGATATAATCAATTTTGTATTATAAAAATGTCTGGTGTATTTTGGAGAGACTTGTTTCTTTTGTCTTGTTGGACAGGTATTTGCAATGAGGGTAATATATTCAATACACACATCTGTATTGGCGAGTCATCTCGCTGAAAGATAAGCTTCTATGGCCCGCAGAGTTGCGGCCTTACTGCGGTATGAAAACAACATAGTATATTCCTGCACCACGTAGAACCACAAGGTTTTGTAAATGTGTACGCGTATACTCACATATTCTTGTGACTACTCAAGGGTGTTTCCATGAAAACGTTACATTACTCTAACCAGAAAAAAAATTAAATTTATGAATCTTTTGAAGTGGTGGAGATGTAGTTGGGGCATTTGTGTACGGAGTTGATTGACAAATATGTTTTTATTAAATCGCTCTCTCTTATCAACTTTTTGTAACGTACTATAGTACATCGAAAATTATATGAAAGCACATGAAAGAGTAAACATAATAAACACAACTTTTTAAGGGCTCTTATGAGAATTAAATGACCATAAGACCATTATAACCTACAATAAACTCTCATTACTGTTTGACCGTCTAATTTTTCGTACTCGACATTTCCCGTGGTAGCACCTGCGTCATCGGAAATGGAGCACTCAGCAACGACAAACACCGTAACGATAACTGTTATCAATTTCAATAAATCAAAACTTTCGGCTGATTCGCAATATCGTGAAAAAAATTGTATCCACGAACTTTGCGGTCTCGTATTCTCAAATTATTCATGTTGAGTGCGTATTTTTTACACAATTCCCCAGGTGTTTCCGGCTTTTTACTTTCTCGTTCGTTTACTACTTGCTCGCTTTTTCACTTTACGTAATGCTGCTGGAAAAAAAACCGGCGAATTTTGAACAGAAAAATACTCATATTACAGGGCCCTCGCAACGAAAAAGTGGATAAATCCAGATAGTAAATTTAGAAGAAACAACAACAGGCTGAACCGTTCAGCCCATTTTCTCCAAAATTGATATTCCCCATTCGGTCTAGCTGATGATGCCTTGAATGTGAAATCGATATTTTAATTTTGGGGGTTATTTTACATAAAGTTTTGTTTTTTTGTTCTTGGATAGTGTAAAGTGCGTTTAAGAAAGTGGTGCAGGTCTCTTTTTAGTTGACAACTCTATTTTTTTGAAAATTGCAATAATTCAAAATTGTTTCGACCTCTTCCTACAACTAGTACAGTTCTGAAGATAGATATATTCTCCCGAATGAAATCCGTTCCTTAAAGATATATTTTGAAATAAAATCATGTACAATTTTTCGAAAATTGGAGTTTTTTGGGGCGGCGACGATGGTGTCACGGTTAGCGTTTCGGTCACGTTGGCCCACGTTGGCGGGTTCAAACCCGATCGCAGTCATGGATTTTTAAGGACGAAAAAATCCTTCGTCCACCTTCCTTCCGAGGGGAAGTAAAGCCGGCTGTCCCATGTTCGTAGATTTACTTGCATGTAAATGAATCTCAAGCCTAAATGACGTAGTTTCTGAGCTAAATTCAAGGCGCCAGTTCATCGCCCAAGAAATACCTCCTTTCTCCGCTAGTTGGTGAAAGGGACGTAGCGAAATTTGAGTGGTCAGACGGAAGAGCGGGCATGATGGCCCGAGTCTCGCCACGTAAAATAAGGCATCAATTCAATTACAAACAGGATAAATACAACCTAGCTCTCTGTAATTTCGCGTAATATACCGGCGAGAGAGTACGAGAGAAATACCACTTTTTTTCCCTTTCTTTCTTTCTTTCATTTAATGCGTTAGGTGACGAGGCGCGACCCAATCACTGCGCCTGTTGCGTGACGCCGATGCGCCGCCGCCTGTCGCAAGCAGGGTCACGAGACGCTGAGTCACGTGCGCGAGTTGCGACCGTCAGGGTTTCGTGACTCAACTTGGGCGGATCGGCGTGACTAACGGCGGCCAAGCGCCGAGCATTTTGCGCGATTTTCGCCGAAAATCCAGACTCAACGGTCTCCTCTTCAGCCGCCTCGATGGATTGCGATGCGTCTGTTTGCGGAAAGATGATGCAGCACGAGGCGAAGAGTAGGGTATATGCAGAGGAAAACTTGGGTGGGTGGGTTTCTCTTCTGGTAGGCGGTGTCATTGTAGGAAGATTGGAAGTGAAAGGGGATGGAGGTTTTGGACATCTGGGAGTTTTTGAAACTGTTATAAGAGGAGGGTTGGCCTTGTAGTATAAACGCAGATCAGTACTCTGGCGAAAATTTACAGGGGGGGGGAACGGTATTTTTTTCAAAAATTATTTGCTTTCCAGTATCATTTTCAGTAAGCGTGATTTCTGCCCTGACGGAGTCGAGGGAAAATTTAGTTGACATACATGTGAAGTCGTGTGACGAGTACTTTTTCTGTATTTCAGCCTAAATGTTTATATTGTAAATGAAAAAAAAATATTCCAGGAACTATTATTTCCTTACAAATTACATGAATCTAAGTGTCCTGCTTCAACTTCAATTCACTCAATTTAAGTCATTCAATGGGTTCTAGGAAATAACATACTTTCCCACAGATGTTCCCCTTCACAGAGAAAGGTATCTATCCGATTATTCTGGTCCACTATCGTTGCAGAGTGCAAGAGAGTGAATTCTCAGGATATTAATTTTCCAAAATATATCATTATATCATGTGTATACCGTTGTATCATAGTACGAATTATGAAAATTAACAACATTTTTGGAAGATGTTAAAAGAATATCTTTGAATATTACAAGTTAAAAAGTTTTCTTTTGATTCACCAAAATTAAAAGACGAACATTTTTTTTTTGATTCCATATTGTACTCACGCAAAATTTACATATGAAAATGTATCTAACATTTTAATTCTGAATTTCGAAGAAGATAATTATTTCTCTTATGCTATAAAAAATGAATATCGTTCTCTTTTAGCGATGATTTTACACAACTCATTAAGCTTTTTATCCCAATAATACTCTTGTTCATCACATTTATTCATCTTCGCCCTTAATTTTCACACCCGCTCCTGGGCAAAGATATCCTCTTTAAAACAGCCTATAACTTGTTTACTAGTTTCGCACTAATTTTATCTGTAATTTGAAAGAATGCGGCTGAATAACACGTTAGACTCTCCAGGGACTCTGACCGGGAGGTCCTAGGGTTTGAGTCCGGACGGTGGCGAATTTTCGATATTAGCTAAGTCGGACTCAGCCGCTGCCTGGGAAAGAATAGTAGCAACAGGCTGCGTAATTTTCCGTGGTTTCTTCGATCAACATTAAGTGAATGTCGGAGCAATAACATAAACACGGCCCATGCGCTATCTTTTCGTCCTCTTCCTTGTCCTTTGCTTTCCACGTGCACACACCCTTACACTTGCGTGCACTGCACTACCAGACATGGCGAGAGACCGGTCGGAAACTTGGAGCTTGTCTCGGCTGGGACGGTGCCCCGTCGTTGGGAGATACCTGAAGTGGGAAATGCCTCGCCAGCCGAAGTGTAGGCCGGCGCCGGATGTAATTATCTCGTCGGGGAGGACTACCAAAACCTCCCGGAATAAAACATTCACTACACTAACCGGACTAATGACCATAGTAGTTTACGTGCCCGGAAAAATCAATCAATCAATCAATCGAATAAATCGTGTTAGCGTTTCTGCCAGAAAACCTGTTTCAGAGTGATCCACACTGCATGAAATCAGATCTAAAATATAAATTTTATGAAATAAAGCTTATTTCTATAACACTCATTAAAAAAGTTTGACGTCAATATAATTGAAATAGTTACTGGAATTTAAGATTACAACAATCTGAAAATACATACCAGACCGATTCAGTTCAATAGTTACCAACAGAAGTTAAAATAACATCTACAGCCCGAACGTTTTAATCCGAATAAGATACGAGAACATCCTTGAGGAAGGAGGTAGAGGTTAAACCGTCTGTCGTATGTTAACTCCTTAAGCCACTGGATCAACTTACACTTAGGTACAACAAAAATGATTCGGTACAGATGCTCCCGCTTCTATTGTGTCTGCAGCGTGGCCCAACCACGTACGCTCTATTTCGCCGCTTTAGCACTCGCGTGAAACTCCTTTTCTCTCCCGCAGCGGCCGCGGGAAACTGGGACATGCACCCGGCTCGTTCCACACCGCCACAGAACTATTCTCTCCAGCCAAGCGGGCAGAGCGCGGCTGACACAGACTAGTTACGAATTAGACTCGAAACTCTCGTCACGCGAAATGAACGTTATCGTGGCATTCGTATGTTTCAAATGGTTGCATGCATTTCGGTATTAGCGGGAGTGGTTGAAAATAGACTTAGACCACTGTACTTCTGGAAATAAGTAAATATATGAGAAAGCCTGTTGCGAGTCAAAATTGTCATGACATGTGGATGCTTGGTGGATGGTACGTATCTATGAATATAAATACTCTCGGCTGAGTTATTCATTCTACGTGAAGAGAAATGATAACGTTTTACAAAAGATATTGTCTTCTAAATTGAGGGAACTGAATATGATGACAGATATCCTAAAATCATAATCATAAATAATTTGTATTTGACAATTCAACGACTCCATTCTATTATTCCTTAATATATTGATACCTCTACACACAAACATTATAACTCGTATTAAAAATAATAATTATTTATAACAATTCTTATAGAACGTTCATTATTTTCAAGTTCATCAAAAGCACGATCATGCATTAAAGAAAGTAGAAATGCACAACATTGAGAAGGGATTCGGCGATAAAATGCTTGAGTACTTCTTAAAATTAGGGTTAGTCTACGTTTACATTATTTTATTACAGTTACATACTAAAGACATTTCACTACATATTTAACTACGTTCTGCAAATATTGTCAGACTATTACCACAGTGCAAAAGAATGAGGCAAAAGCATCACCACAAATTAGTAATAATTATAATAATAAATATAATTATAATATCATTATCACAATTAATATTTTCGTGCGGCTAGTCAATGACTTTACACTTATAACAACAACCCCCAAAACCTGCACAGTAGACACATAGAGTTACCCAAAACAAATATGAATTATTGCACTTAGTGAAAACCAAATTTTACTTTTGGTACCACTTAGATGTTTAAGTCAAACTGCATGTACGTCCACGGGAACTCTTCCTATGAAACAACTATATTCACGGCTATATTTGCGGATAATATATTATATTTACGAACTTTCGCGTTTTTAGATTTTCGTTTGCTTTTTGCACAATATTGTAGAGAAACCAAAGGAGAAAGAACACTATCTACAATTATATTTTGTAAATAAAAATAAAAACTAATGTATAATTTTGAGCTGACGTCACTAAACACGATACATTTGCGACGCGTGGTACGTATAAATGCGTGTCTCCAAAGGCACGCTTTTAAGGAAACCTGGCAACAGGGCTTGACGTGTGAACACACACACACACACAGGCCACCATCAGGCGCCACGTGACCACAAACACTTGTCTCCATTTACCGCGCAGACGCCGTGAGTCACAGACGCCGAAGTGGCTGCTGCAGGTCTTGTAGGGAATATAATGGGAACAGAGTTGATTAAAATCTCCAGCCAGGGGCCCGTGAACGCTCGGCCCCCGCTGGAGATCACATTAAGATACGCGACTTCGCATTTTTGCCTCAGCGCCTGTCCAACCCAGCGCAAAGTTTTAATGGCCTGAGTTTTTCACTTGCTTTGTGTAATTGCGGAGGCCCGCTTGTAATTGACGCGCGAGAAGCCCGCCCCTAGCGGCCGCTCGGTCCAACTACTCCGCTGCGCCGCGAGCCGCGCACACTTCTCTGGAAGATTTTTTTTTCTAAATTCCGCCATTGAATATTATTTTTTATGTATTTTTACATTAGTCTTGTCACTGTAAATTATGGATGCGTTTGTCTGTATTCCTGTCAGCATGTTCACTATACACCTGGGGAACCGTGCCCTAGGGCCTCAATCTTAAGGGTCGCGGAGTGAAAGCAAAAATATGTCCTTTTTTTTTAAAAAAAATAGAATATTTTACCAAAGCACGGAAAAAATATTCTTTGCTAACGACAATACTTATAACTTAAAATGGATAATTTTCACTCCATAACAGGTTTAAAAAAAGTTAAAAGTAACATCGAAACATTTATCGAAAAACATTTTCATTGGATGCAAGTGTATACAGTTATTTAAATGATTAAGAAAATGATCAAACATAACTACGAGTAGAAAAAAGTGCTACCATAACCAAGAACCACAGAGCCGATGTGACAGCTTGCTTCAGTCATGTAGAATATTAAATGCAGCTAGGAGGGAAACATTTGACAGTCTCAAGTTGAGAAGTAGAGGGAACGGATTTGGATGACCTAAAACATCGCCAAAAATGATCACTAAAATTATCTTAAAATTATTTTAAAATGCCCTAAAAGCAAAGAAAAATGACGTAAAAGATTTGATCAAAACCAATTCAGATGAACAACTCAAGCTGTTAGATATGATACTGAGTAATCGATCTTATCTCTGCATAAACCAATAGAGAATACCCGTCATTCCGTAACTTTTCGTCCTCGTAGAATAACTACTCAACATCTACTGATAATTTAAAACACTGCTTTAGATCATTAAAACATTTACAAATGGAGGATAAATTGTAACGAGAAAGAAATCTCGTAAATATATTTGAATTCTTTTAATTTTTAAAATTCACACTATTAATCTAAATCGCAACTATACCTTATATATAAGTACACTTTGTACTTATAATAGCCAAAAATTTAAAGAAACAATTTGTAGCTATTTTCCAGAAATTATGAAAATATCAGACGTGTTCCATTCACAGAGCCCCCAAAAATTGGAATATCTTACGGATATTTGGATCATCACAACTAGTACTTCCTTCTAGTGTATTTATCATATTTCAGCTCAAAAGCTTCTAATCTGACCGAGTTATGCATGACCTGTATTTCCATTCATCCAGACTTCCCGATTTTGGGATACAATATTATGTCTATCTTCTTGTGACCATGCACCTATCTTAACCCCCTTTGAACCAGCACAAATTCAATCCTGACGTGTGTGCCTAAAGTTGCAGATAAAAAAACCGTAAACTCGGATTTCTCAATGAAAAATTAGAGATCGTATTGTTGAGATGATTCCAATACTTTTATTAATTATATAATTAACAGGTATTGGATAACAAAATATGTATTGCAATGTAGATTTCTACCTTTTAACTTAGCATGCTGGGTTCACTTGATGAAAAGTGCAAAATTTAATCTGGAGTAAACATTTAACAGAACAATTGAATTGGACGAGCACTATGAAAAAGCTTGAAAAGGATAAAAATCAATGGTGCAAAAATACTAGCGTCCATATCAAGCTTCATGATCAATAGCATGATCATCTATCTGACATATAATAAACGTTTTTAAAAATTAACAAGGGGCAATAATAGGATGAAAAGAAATGAGTTCATGCATTTTTTAACAAAAGATACTGAACAGTATTGTCTCTTATCGCACAGAGGCAATTTTCCCCGCACCGATGGAACAAGTAATGGGGTTTACCTCTTGAAAGGATATATTGCTGCAGAAGCATTCAAAACAAATCGATATGCATGCACACAAGAAAAGAAACGCAATTACTCGTTTGAATACTGCGTAACGCAATTACTCATTTTAATACCAGTAATCGTAGTGAAGCACATAAAGACCAATGAAGAGGCCACTTTAATTGTCTGAAACAAAGACGATTCAATTCTCATTAGAATAACGAAGGAACAACGTGAAATGTGTTATCAATGCGTTTTCCAATACGCATATTAGAATCGTATATTAAAAGCGCATTTTAATTCTTTGGGGGAAAAGAAAAGCGTGAAAATCCGAGAAATGTGTTCTAAACATTCACAGTTACTAACGTTATCCAGTGTTAACTCTAATAACCCTAATTAAACGTGAAGTACAGTGAAACATTACCCCAATAACAGGTTTATACCAGTATATCATTAATCAAATGGAAAATGAAATAGTATATGTCAAAATATCATATATAAAAAATAAGAATTAATTAAAATATTCAGAACTGGAAGGAAAATTTAGTGCGGAAGATAAAATATGCGTGTATTCTAGCGATATGGTGGTTATGTGCGAAGTGCGACATTTACTTATTCATAAATGACACACACTTACGTACGATACTAGGCGTGGAAATATCTCGTTTTTTTGTCACGTTAGTGTATAAATCGTGTGCATTTTTTCTGGTTTTACTTTTCGTTTCGTGCATTTTTGAATTCTGAAGATGCTGACGTTCAGTTTAATGCAACTCTTGACAACTGTGTCGATGGAACAGACTGCTGTTGGCCAGCTGGCGAAATTAATCCTTCTTCCAAGGGAAATGCAGTGCCTTTTCTGTGCGATGAGACACTGCTCCAACTGCAAATTATTCATTCGGAAGATGTTCATGACAGAAAATCATGAAGATATGGAGGGAGACAGTTCTGAGCGGCCGTCACACTGAAAGCTATTTTGTTATTGCTCGCGTTCCTGTATTTTAATATCGTCTCACTAAAATAACGTTGTTCACGCGTCATTTTGTAGAGTCTGTAACTGTGGCCCCCACAAACATGATTAACTTGTATGCTATTTTTGTAATCAATATATTTGTACCCGTCTTACTGTAACTCTTCACTTCAAGCATTTCCATCCCTTCGATTTTTGTCGCTCTTTCGTTTCTCGTAAGGTTGGTAACGTTGAATGGAGAACAAGTGAAACTCTTAGAACACAAGTGAAAATTACACTCCGCTCGTAGTCAGAAGATCTCTAGAGTCTGTAAATATGCTTTTCCCAGACATTTCAGAATTACATCGTGGAGAAACAATTCAATAAACAAGCAAGTGGTGCTACAATTGAACTTTTGCAATTTTCAAAAACTCAGAGAGATCAACGAAAATCGGATTAGAGCTAGTTTTGAAAGTGTATTTCACACTACAAAAAAAAAAAAAATAAAATAAAGAAAAAAATGGTTCCATATTTTAGAATATCTTGTTTTTAAAATTGCGTTTACGCAAAATTACGTAAAAAACGACTAATATTTTCAAAAACTTCAACCTAGTCTTATTTAAAGATACATTATTGAAGAAAAATTTTATTATAAAAACCCTCTCTTCAGAAATCTTCAAAGTTACAATTTTACATAAGACACCGAAAAGTTTCAAACTTATTAGAGAACGGCAGCCAAACAGTGTGTCAGCCAGCCAGAGACAGACACAGAGGAACGGATAGACGTTTTGCCATAATTTACCAGTGACCCACAATACGCGAATTCGTTTTAAGTTACTAAGGAAATAATATGCAAGAAATTTAAAAAAAGGAATACCTTGCCTCCATCCTTCATCTAGATTACACTTATGATTGAATTCATTCGAACCACAAAAAATAACTGAGTTTCAAATAGAATGTGTTCTGGAAAACAGAAACGATATTAGAGGAAGAACTACCAGAAAATTGCTACGGAAAGTGGGCGCTCTGTGAATTTTTTCGAGGTGAGAGGGGGCAAGTTCAAGATCCCTCTTATTCTAAACAACAAACTATTTCCTTTCAGAACCATAAGGAAGGTGTTCTCACGACTATTCGACATTGCTCAGGATTATGCAGTTTAACCTTAAAATTGATAAAAAATGTCTTCCAGACTTTCATGAATATTAACTAAGATTTTGTTTGGAGTAATGATAGCCTATTTCTAAACAATATTGGCTTATTCATTGTATATGGAACGTTAAACATAACTATCACATAAATGATATCAGACAATAAGGGCCATCGTTCGTTGAAGTTCCCGATGAAATAAACATGTTCGTGTCGTAAGCTATCAGACGATAAACTTAAAGGAAAAATGTAGATGGCATGGAAATACTACAATCACCGGAAGTCGATAATTTTCGTGGTGCTGAGTGAAAAGCGGCCAGTTCGTATTCATCAAGTTTCATCGTATTCCGAGGGCTCATTTTGTTATTAAAATTACAAAAAAGCATCTTGGCGGGAGTTTAGTCATGCGGGGTTCTCCAGAAATGCTAATTCTCTGAGAAATCAATGGATGCCTACGTGTACGAGTACTAAGGGCCAAGCGCTTCAAAGGAGCGTCCACGTGTTCATTCACGTAACTTGTAACTCGCCCGCCAGGCACTTAAGGAGTTAGTTTCAATTTGTGACATTATTTTCGTTTGTGCCGCTGCACTTTCTATGAGAAAATGTCCAGCAAGTTGCAAAAGATATTGTTCGTATGGTGCGAGCATTAGCTTCACATCCACGTACGGTAAGGCATCACTCCAAGAACGGGAGTGACAGCAAGATTTCCTAGGAAGGAAAACGCCTCTACTCATTAAGTTTTTGCTCCAGCATACGTCTGGAATCGGTGGAAGGAAACGATGACGACAAATCAGTGCAATGGGCGTCTACAATTCTCGTTTAGGCTGTGCCATCATGAGACTCATCGAACTACATACTATATTGTGACGTCATTTCCCCATCTAGGAACTTGGAGTTGTCCAACACTACACACATGATCACGACGCAGACACTAACCTACATACGGCCATATTGGCAAATTATATACGTTTGCTTCATATTGGATTTGTAAATGCTGGATATCAAACCTTATCCAACTGCGCGTATGCAACGCTTCCAGCCACGTATCGTTTCCAATAGCGCGGGGCGTGCCGAGAGAGGGATTTGCACTTCCGCTAGAGTGGGTGCGGCGCGTGATCAGAAGATAAGAGGCAGCCGCGACCTTGGCAGCGGCGGTATTGCAGCGTCACGGCTGGAGACTGTTCAGCGACGGCGTGGAAAAGACGGTGGCGATAATGGCGATGGTAGAGCCAGTGGAGGTGACGGAGCAGGAGGTGGTGGTGGCGAAATAGGATGAGATGGCATGAGTGGAAAGTGGTGGTGGTGGGGGGGGGGGGTTGATTGTGGTAATGGTAGTGATAGTGATGGACGTCATGGCGGTGGTAATGGTGTTAGTTATCGTGATTATGGTGGTGATCGTGATAGTGGTGGTGCTGGTGGTGGTAATAGTGGTGCTGTAGAAATGATTGCAGGGAGAGTGGAGATGGTAGTGGTGGGAGCGGAAGTGACGCTGGTAGTGGTCGTGAAGGCAGGTGCGGAACCGCGCGGGGCGTGGCGGGAGGTGGCGTGGCGGGTCGAGCGGGGCCGGGCGGGGCCGGGCGGGGCCGGGCGGGGCCGGGCGGGGCCGGGCGGGGCCGGGCGGGGCCGGGCGGGGCCGGGCGGGGCCGGGCGGGGCCGGGCGGGGCCGGGCGGGGCCGGGCGGGGCCGGGCGGGGCCGGGCGGGGCCGGGCGGGGCCGGGCGGGGCCGGGCGGGGCCGGGTGGGGCCGGGTGGGGCCGGGCGGGGCCGGGCGGGAGGGGGCGGGAGGGGGCGGGGCCGGGCGGGAGGGGGGCGGGGCGGCGACGCAGGACGTGCTCGCGCCGAGGACGGCGGAGGCGACGGATGGGGGGGCGAAGGTGGTGGGTGGGGCGGGGGAGGGGGGCCGGGGGCGGAGGCGCAGCTGCGCAAGGGCGCAACGATAGTGCCTCCCCGCTTTCGCCCCCACCGCTCCGCGCGCTTTGCGACAGCGTCGCCTCGCGTCGTCTCCGCAGGCCTTTGTGACGCACTCGACCTGCGCCCGCGCGCTGCCGCTGGTCTGGGTTGCGTCGTTACGGCTGCATTTGCACTTGCACCCATTGCGAAGGGAACCGCTCTGTGCAAGCGACAGGTCCTTGCGATCTAAAGCGAAAGAGCAAGCACGTTTTCATGCTGGGCTTCAAGTTCAAGCTATTTTCTAAAGTTGCATGTACTCCAGGCTCTTTTCTATGCATTTCTCCTGGATTCGAATGAAAGGAAAAAAAAACTCCTTTCAGACCTCGTATGTTTCCATATCAATGAATTACATTCATCCCAAATGTATTCATTTACTCGGATCAAGCATCATTAGTTCCTCAGATTAGACATTTTTATCCAATACATACAAATTCGTCGTTTTTTTTCAGCATTATTGTTGTCGTATCGAGGGGTCCGCTGTAGATAGTACAATGCCATATCGAATTCATTCTGTGAAATGAAAGGATTAAGATTTCAACCAACATTTCTCGTCACGGAGCACAGAAGAAATGCTTTCATAATACAGCACCGCTTCTTACACCAGCACAACTATACTCGCACGAAATATAATTGATAAGGCGGCATTGTTAGTGTCGAAAAGGTATCTACAGTCAAATCGTCTTTGTACTTCCCTGGCTCCTCTTATAAGTGCAATTACAGACAATATGTCACTGTGCTCACAGTGACACCGTACATACTTACAGTTTAATTTCTTGGAACAAGATATTTTGAAAATCAAAATGATCATATGGGAATTTAAAAAAACACCCTTCAAATCAGACGTTGTTGCTTTGGATTGCTGCGAGTACTGATTACTTGAATGTCCCAAAAGGAAATGGACCTCATTGTTTCATCACTTTCATATCCCTAAAGAAGTATTAATAGATTAGTTTACCGGTAGGTTAAAAAATCCAGTAATTTTGAAAAAAACGATGCAAGCACATTTAAACTCACGTTACATACACGGTTAAAATTTAACTGTATGTTTACACTGAAATTAATGAATCGATAGTAATGTTAGATTGCAACCAAGTCGTGAAAACATACAGTTAAGCACCAGAAGAGCGTTCTGGTTAATAAAAATAATCGTTACATCTTCCGGTACGAAAATTCCAATACTTCAGTAATTCTCCGGTACTTCGTAAATGGTGACACGACTATCTCGACGAGTGACAAGCGGAGCCCACCTATTTCTGTGGAAGACACTTCCTCTCTCAGTAATCTTGGAATTCGGGGTCACTCACCTACTAGGTGGGTGCGGGTGACGGTTCACGCGACCTTCCGCGAACGGAAAGCGTTTTCTAAAAGAGGTGCCCAAAGAGCCTCGTTGACAGCCGGAAGTCTTGTAGGAAGCAGCTGCGACGAGAAAACGCTCGGGCGAAACGGTCTTCTCAAGGATTTCTCCAAATCTAGGCGATGATCTGTGCGTGTCTCCAGCCACCTGTTGTTGCGAGGAGGAAAATATGCCGTTTCCTTTTCCGCAACACGGCCGTTCCTTTGCGAGCAATGCGTTACATGCCCCCTTTATGCGAAAAACTGAAGTGCCTAGATCCGTAAGAATCTAAAGTACAACATACATAACAAAATTTTATATCCACAACGTGTATTTTCGTTTAAATATCGCAATTGATTTTCCGCAGTACAGCATAACTTTCTTTACACTTCGTGTAAAGCTCCGTATATGCGAGGGTAAATCAATAAGCATCTACGCTTTCGTTCTAATTAAATCTAGGTTGCCTGTAGAGCTTACTGCACAGCTGCTTACAACTTAGTTGCTCTTACCAGCCTTAAGACGGTATCGTTCACTATTCTTATAGTAAGTTTCAACATTATCACATAATGTTCGCTTGAGGTAATGCGACGTAAACATGCCTGCACCACTCTCGGTTTGCACCAAAAATAACATGATTTCGTAATCCGTTCTTTGTGATATGAATATATATCAAAAGCAGAAATTCCTTAGAAGACTCACAGCATAATATGGGTCCAATGTTTTTCCTTGGTAAAGAGTTCACCAATGGATTGAATAATTCGAAAGCAGTCACACGAGCATGTACGTTGAGAAAAGGGAAAGATGTCCATCCTCATCCACACACTTGAATTCCGGCCCCCAATTTCGAATAACCGGTAAGTGACAATTGATGAAGTGACAAACCATATCCACGTTTTTCGGGTCCTGCATATGAGAAGGCTAAGATGACATCGAAAGACTTTCTGTTATTGCAAGACAACGCGCATCCACAAAACATACTGCCGCTTAAGTTCTTCAAAATCCGTATTTCCGTATCCGAGATGTCAGAGCATCACAGATACAGGTCCGATCTTGTTACGCCTAATTATCATCTGTTTGTTCTTCTTAAAGATGCTGAAGATTTATCTCGATCTGCAGGTGAGGAATCAGGACATACACGGCTTGCTGCTCAATCGAAAATCCTTG
Organism: Gryllus longicercus; assembly: GCA_038098605.1. Lineage (NCBI taxonomy): Eukaryota > Metazoa > Arthropoda > Insecta > Orthoptera > Gryllidae > Gryllus > Gryllus longicercus. The sequence continues at coordinate 325,227 of JAZDUA010000329.1, read as the reverse complement.
TTTCTCAGGGTACCGGAAAGCTGGTGCTACGATTGATCAAGTACTAAGAAATACATGGTGCTCTTGTCGAAAAATGCTCTCATTGTAAATTTTGTACCGTTGTTTTAATCAATTATAAACATTGAATGCAGATACATATTGACTTACCCCCGTACGTACGCAGAAGATAAAGTAAAATTGACGGAGCTGAGGAAAATTAAAAAAATAGGGAAGTATATTTAGCACGAAACTTAGCTAAGTTTTTTTATATAAAAACGCATTTACGAGACAACAATAGTTTAAAAAAATGAAGAGTATATAATCATCGACATGTTATAAATTATTTCACAGTACAGCTATTCAAATTATTTTTAGGTAATTGAAACTACCACGAGAGATTATCACATTCTTTAAAAATCATTCCATTCCACATTCCACATTGATGAGGAATTGAAAACTCCGACCCAGTTGCCCAGGTTTACGGCTCACATGGTTGGTGCCAGGTTTTTCTTTAAATTTTTGCCAATGATAAAACAATGGACGCTTAAAAGAACGGGTGGGACTCGTTTTCGTTAATCTCTCCGAGTTTTAGACAATTGTTTATTTAGAAACAATGAGAGAATGCATGTGCTGTTGTAGCACCGCTTTAGTTTATATTCACTTTCCCAAGTACCTTGTAATTCAGCGCACTGGCCGATCATTTGATCTGCTCAAGCCTTGGACCGATGTTGGTCAGAAAGTAAGAAAAACCAGGTGCTCCAACAGAACACACACTTTCTTACTTTATTTACAACTTTTGCGATTTTCAAAAAATCAGAGAGATTAACGAAAATGAGACCTACGCCATTTGTTTAAGCGTCTCATGTTTTATCCGTGAAAGAAAATTAAATTAAAAATTTGCAGATGTTTGTTGAGAAAATGTTTTTATAAAGTGCATTAATTTCAAGCACAAAAACGCGAAAACGACTCGTTTTCTCAAAGAATTCTTCTAATTTACAAAGTTGAACTTTTAGAAAAGAATTTATTTAAAGAAGCATTCTCCACCTTCAACTTTGTAGTTTTCAATTGTTAACCATTTGCAATTGTCGAATATACACAGAGTGCGCCGAAAATGCGACCAGCACAATTTTAATTCCGTCTTTTGTTACATAGGCGATGGGAATGTCAAGAAAAACATTGGAGCCGTTTTGGGAACAAAATTGTTTAAAAGTTGCCTATATTTCACGCAAAATTACGTGCAAACTACACGTAATTTTCAAAAATTGTACTTGAACGTATATAAGGATTTCATAAAGGGAAAAATCTCCATCTGCAATATTGTAATCGCAGGAAGATGGCCAAAAATTGTGAACTTTTGCAATTTTCGAAATCTAAGAATATCGACAAATATGAAAGCCACCATTCTTTTAAAAGTTCTTTGCACCATCCGAGGACATAGTTTAATAGAAGAGATTGTAGCCCCTTTTGAGAAAATTTTGAAAATGTGATTTCATGTAAAGTACTACCACAAAATCAAAATATCCGGTTCAAATTCGCAGGACCTTCAGTTTGGCAGATCGAATGTCAATTTTAGAGAAAAGCGTATGAACGGTTCAGGTGCTAGCTTTGACCTCAGGCATGGACACACCGTTTTGCTGTGTATCGATTTTTCGGTATCAAGGAGATTTTCGGTCAAAACAAAAAAGGTTCCTAGCACACGATTACAATACTTTCTCTTCGCGCGTAGTAAGTCGACAAAGTAAAAGGCTCCGCTCCGGAAAGCACAATTTCATTGCAACGAAAGATGTTCTGTCTTTCTCTCCTGTGGTTCTTGCTGTCTTCCTGGAACCTTGGACTAAAATCGTGTTTCTGCTGTACGCACGTTGCTTCGCAGCTAACACACATTTATAGCTGCTTCAACTGAAGGCTGAAATAACATTTCAAGGAAATGAAGGCGTGGAAATCGTTTCAAGGAAAAGTTGTAAATTGTCCATTCAGCAGCATGTCTAATCTAAATGTCTCTTGTGAACGTGGCAGCTGACCAGGTACTACATTAGTGGATGTAAGTAGGTGAGGTACTCCCAAAGTTGCCAGACAACTGGTTTTTCACAATCACCTTTTAGAAAGGAAAAGGGACGCATTCAATCTACAGTACAAAATGGAAGTAATTATATTTATGAGAGCGTCATGCCCCGCCTTGAATCTCTCCGCCACGCTTTGCTTTCCTCGCCTCCCTCCTCTGCCTGGTCTCCCTGCTCTCATTGTCCGTCCCCGCCTTCCTCACCACCACACGTATCCCCCCCCCCCCCAATGTCATCCATCTCTGCCAGGACGATTCCCCGCCTGGCTCCGCACAACTCACACCGTTGCTCCGCAATACCTAGAGGCTTTGCAGATTGCATTCAAGCAAATTTTGGAAGAAACAAAAATACTAGTAATGAAATTTGGAGACAAAAGTATTATGTTCAAACATTGCATGTTAAGATAGCAATAGTAAATACAATAATACTTTTTTAAATCGTATTTTCGGTTGAAACACACACACACACATAGGCGTTCCCGAATTTCGCGGGGCGGGGTCTTACAGATAAGGACGACGTGGCGGCGGATTTTTCTAAGAACTGTTTTTTTTCAATCTTTTTGCAATTTTCTCACTGTGTGTACGTATAAGGATAATTGATTTTAGGCCCATTGAGCAGAGGGAAAAAAGTTGTACAAGGTCTCGGTTGTTTACAAAATAACTGGGAAGGAAGTATTGTACCTAATGTTGCCTAACGTTGATCCTATTGTTGTACTGTACATCCACGCAGCATGAGTAAAACAATGTCCTCTATCTAATATCTTGTAAAATCTTATAAAATTATAAAAGTATTTGGATCTGTGATGTTCAACTACAAAAACGTTCCTTTGAATCCTGAGGGACCCGGAGTACAGACATTAATTAAAGTCCGTGATGGTCACCCAGGTGGGAAACTTTCACACACTTTCACAAAATGGGACCGCTTGACATAGAATGACCCAAGAGAAAGAAGTATTTGAAATGAAAATCATGACATTGATTTAGGATATATTATGCATTACATGACTTTCCGTGAACCGCAGACTCTTCTGAAATTCATTGGTCTTGGTTTGACACAAACACATATTTAAAATTAAAAACGGCAAAAATCATGATTTTCGCAGTTAGAACCTCAGACATGTAAACGATTCATTTTAAGTTATACTACCACACTTCGACGACAAATAGTAAAGTTGTAAAGTGTGAAATAAAGAACCAAAAATTTCTACATCTTCTAACTGTGGACTTCATGTGAACGTTTGGGTTTTGAGTAACAACGAAACTTAGCTTAAGCAAACACCGCGCGGGTAATCGATGCAGCACCTCAGAACCAGCACTATTACAAGAGTTTGCGCCATCTCAGTAATAAAATGATTCTACCTCGGTAACCTGTGAATAGGGAAAGGAATATTCTTTAGTAGCACTGACTGCAGCGACAATCCGTGAATCAGGAGGCAGGGGCGACCGATTTACAAAATTATAATGAGGGGCCACGAACCATGCTCACGAGCTACGTTTGCTGGATTGTGGCTGCTTTCAGGCTTTCCGCACGATGCATGGCTCTTTCACCATGTAACGGATGTGAGATTTGCATCGTATCCCGTTTAAACATGAAATCGTCTTTCCTTGCTACTTATTGCGTTATTCATCGGTAAGTAACTTACTCTAAGATTGTTGATATTTGGCCCTTCACATGACCAGACAAGTGAATATTAACAATTGACTGAAAGTATCGGTTGTCTGTTCTTGTCTGCTAACATTCCATTAGATATCTGAGAGAAGAAAAAAGAAAATTGAAGCATCTGATATGTGGACCTGCAGGAGTATCGTAGGAGTTCTACTATAAGGGTGTCAAATAAAATGGTGTTACACATAGTTTGCACAGTTCTAATATTACTTCAAAGGTTTAGAGAAAATAAACATAATATATTAAATACATATCCTCGTACAGACAAAATTCATGTTATCTTACAAAGAAAGAAAGAAGTGAGAAGGGGAAAGGATAGAGAAGGGAGACGGGGTCGGAGGCGAAAACGTGGAATATTTACTAATCTATGGACGGGGCTAAAGTTTAAATAATTTCTCCTCATTGTTGACAATTGGTCCAAGTTTCAGCTAGTGATCGCCTTCAACTGAATTTGAATGCTGTACCAGAAAAAGAGAAGAAAGAAAAAGAAGAAAAAGAAGAAGCAGAAGAAGCAGAAGAACAAGCAGAAGAAGAAGAAGGAGAAGCAGAAGAAGAAGAAGCAGAAGAAGAAGAAGCAGAAGAAGAAGAAGCAGAAGAAGAAACAGAAGAAGAAGAAGCAGAAGAAGAAGCAGAAGCAGAAGAAGAAGAAGAAGAAGAAGAAGAAGCAGAAGCGGAAGCGGAAGAAGAAGCAGAAGAAGGAGAAGAAGCAGAAGAAGAAGAAGAAGAAGCAGAAGAAGAAGAAGAAGCAGAAGAAGAAGCAGAAGAAGCAGAAGCAGAAGAAGAAGAAGCAGAAGAAGAAGAAGCAGAAGAAGAAGCAGAAGAAGAAGAAGCAGAAGAAGAAGAAGAAGAAGAAGAAGAAGAAGAAGAAAATAAATAATGTAGGAGAAATGAATGCTTCGTCGATGTTGGTACCCAAACGTTGTACGACAGTAAAGGGGAATTTTTGTGGCCTCTGCAAAGGATTGATTGGTGATCCCGGGCGCATCAACGGTTAATGTCATTAATCCCGTTAGTGTAGTGCATGTTTTCCCTCTGGTGGTGGTGGTGGTGGTGGTGGTGGTGGTGGTGGTGGTGGTGGTGGTGGTGGTGGTGGTGGTGCGTGATCTTCTCCCGCTAGGGAACGTGATTCGGCGCCGACCTACCGACGGCTAGCGGGGTTTTCCCCAACCAGGTATCTCTCATTAGCGAGGCACCGTCCCAGCCGGGACATGTCTTAAGCTCCCGACAGATCACCCGTAGAGTAGTGCTAGTGTGTGTAGTAAGCAAGGGGAGAAGATAGGACAAGGAAGAAGAAGGAGATCGCAGGGCTTGTCCAGACATTGACTGAATTCCATCTATCTATCTAGCTAGTGTCGAAAATCCTGCCACCGTCGGGACTGGAACCTAGGACCTTCCGGTCGGAGGCACTGCAGTGACGCCCTGAGCCACCTGTCCTGCAAATTAGCGACCACCCTCTAGTCTCCCCTCCGGCTTGGCCAGTTTACGTAGGCGCTAAGCGTCTGCACCAAATAGCTCCGGGCCGCGAGGGCAGGCTGCCCAACGACGCAGTTGTGGACAGGTGCCAGGAGGAGGCAGCACCGCGGCTGCATCGGTCGCGTGCCGTACCGCCGTTTCCCACTGCACACGTCGCCTCAAGAAAGGGCTGTGGTGCATTAATGTTCCTCCAGTTTACTGCTATAAAGGAACAATCTAATTGGTTACTCGCGTGTGTCATTAACTGTGGCGAAAATATCATCGAGGTTTTAGAATGAATACAAATTGAAAGTTCTTGCAAACAGCTGGAACTAAGCTACCTCAAAACATTTTTGTATGTAAACAAGTCTATGATCATTATTTCAATTTGCATAAGCGTGTTTTGGTAATCACCTTCGAATACCGGCAGTACAACTATTATAATATGTAAATACTGAGTGAAATTTAAGAAGAACTCAAAAATAGTGTTAATTCGAGTTAGAGTCAATTCATAATGGAAGATCAATTATCATACTGGTTTGTTCAGACTCACCAAACGCTATGTTACATGTTGAGATCATTGAATCACCAACAAATAAATGAAAAAAAAGTTGTGCTCCCATTGTACCGCAAGAGAGTGGCACACGAAAACGGGCCTCCCATTGTACTCGAAATTAACCAAAATGTGCTTTTTCTCAATTGAATTTCATATCTTTTATATGCGACAATAATTTGAAATACATTGAAGCTATTCATTACATGAAAGAAAGCTGTGATTTCATTATTACTAAGGCTTGGAAGTTAATGCTGTATCAAAAGGAGAAATATGCATTCAAATACGCTCTAACTTTTGTAACATATGTGCCAGAACTAATGAAACGTACTCAAACAATTAATAGTTTTATTTATTCATGAACAATTACAAAACTTAATTATAACAAATAATTTAATATTTTTGTCTCTACTTAGTATTCCAGTAATAATTTTTAAAGTAAAATAATATGATTTCGTCGTCATCGAAGAATGAATTTCAATGCTACAAATTCTTAATTAAACATAAATTATCACATCATTCATAATTGGACAAATCGTTTCCAGGTATCATCGCCAGAGTATCACCTAAAAGAAGTTCAGACAAATACTGCTGCAAAGAACGAAAGACTCCCATATTCACATTTGTGAAGTACACTTTTCGGTTTCAGAACGCAAAGCATATTACGAAATAATTGAAATTGGAATTGAAATTCTAAGAGAAATATAGCACTTTTAGAAACTAAAAGCAATCAAATATGAATAATAACTTAAAATAATGGAAATATGATGCATAACCATAAAATGCACTTAACATGCACTAATATGCTGAATAAAATAATCGAATTTCAGTTCGTTTGATCGTGTTTTGTGGACATTTGATATTTAGCATATTATAAAGCTCATAATTAAGAATATGATTTTTCTAAAACTTCAGGATCTTAATTATTTTCTTTTGCATGCAAATTTGAAATTGATCACTTGTGGTAGGAAAAAAAAAATATTTGGACCAATTGGACGTGGTCAGCTTCAATGCTAAAGATTAGAAAGCATCAAAGCCGAATATCACTGTCCAACAGCTTGAGAATCTGGCTCATTATAGGTCTCGTTTGCGTGTAAATTCTCGAAATGAAATGACCACCAATTACATGTTTGCGAGTAACGTTACGGTCGCATGACTCGGGCTCCTAACATTTGTGGACAATCGTTAGATACAATTGAGAGATATACTTCGCCAGAAGATCTTGTTGGTACAAACCTGTTGCTAGGTGTTTGGCTAGTGAGCAAAACTCCCTCGCATCACGATTCTTCAAACAATCGCCAATAATTTTTCTACAAATGTATGGAACTATTTGCTGTTTTTATGTGCTTACTAGTTAGTACAGGTTGTCTTCAAATACATAATTTTATACTGTACGTCTATCGGCCTAATGACGAGGTTGTATCAACCTGAACAGATTCAAATACGTTCACGTCGGGACTTTTGATATTTTTATGAAGAACTAGAAATTAGCAATAATAAGAATTGTTCATTCAACATCCGGATTTACTAAATTAGAAAGTATAAGTTAAAAAGAAAGAATACCTTAATTAAACATGCCTGTTATTTATCTTATTTGTATATGTTCATTATATTGCTCGTCATTCGTTTTCGAGGTTTAAAATATACCTAGTTTGACGATCATGTCGTTCTGTAGTGGCCGAGGGAACTTACGATTGCCTTTTCATTCCTCTGTTGGGTTTGTACTATACAGATCCATTTACAGGAGAGTATTACGAAAAGGAGTTTTACAATAATCCCAAACAGCATCCGCAGTCACGTGGCCTCCACGATTGCGCAACCGGAGCCGCGCAGTGCCGAGCGTTTGGCCTCCGCTTTGGCAACAGCGTGCGCGGATGCATCACGCGCGCGGCGCCTGGAGGCGCGCATAAACGCGTGCTCTATCTCGCGCGATCACTAAACACGCGCTCACGCGGGCGGGCAGGCGGGCGGTCCGAAGCCGCGGAAGACGTCATCTCCGCAGACAATGCAAGGCCTCTCCAGGGACGCTGCGATCCTTCGCCGCGCGTCCCATTCTTTTGTTCCACAGAGTAAACACAAATAGAAGCTTCCCGAATCGGAATGGCGATTCCTGGGAGGCAGAAAGAAAATAAACATACGCGTACTTGCATGCCTTACACTTCCAACGCGCAGCGTGTTGCGTCGGAGAAGTCTGCTTATGTTGGCATTCCTGATGTAGAACGACTTTTCCAACGTCCGAGTCCGTGCATTTTGCAATTCGAACACACAGCGATGGTGAAAAGTCCACCAGAGCCCAAGAAACGGTGAGTACGACTGAGGGATCTCTCTCGGCCCATTGGCCCTTTACTGGGGACAGCCCCCCGCCACCCAGGTAGGTATCACCCCTCTACGTAAACGGGGTCCTCCAGAGAATGTGTAGTTCTTCGCAGTTAGATAAGCAGCAGAAGAGTACCTCTGGGAGATGCGCCAAGGAAGGGCAACAAAAAGATGGAGATTTGTTTTCCTGAAGAAAACGGTCTTTTAATTACTTCTCTCACTCATGTTTCAAACTGAATCACGTCCACTTCCTAGACAAATAGCAGTACTCGCTTTAACTTTGCTGAATTATGTACTATATAATCTTTTATTTTTAATTGCAAATTGCGCACAGAACTTACCATTTTCAATAAGTTCTCATTTACTCCCTTCTCTCTTTGCCTTCTTTTGCCTCTGTCTAATCTTTTGCACTTTCTTTCGTACATTATTTCCTACTCGTTCTGTTCCTCCTGATTTTCCCTCTCTGTATCTCTATTTTTAATCTATTTTGCTTTTGGTGAATAGTTCATATGTCGCAGTGTTTTCTGACCAATTTTCCTTTTGAGGTTTCTTTGTACGGACCGTACATCTCTTACTAGTTCGTATACATATTTTGATTTTCCCTTTAACATTCGAATTCTGACACACACACACACATTTACATGCATTATATTTACATTATGCTACTCATTGGGGATCAGTCGGCCGGGGCGTTCCCAGCTGGCCTAAACCCCGGAGGAAATACTCAAAGCGACGTGTGAAGGAATTCCAAATTTCCGAGGGAAAAAAGTCTTTTCATGTTACATGACATTCACTACTCCAAGAAGTTTAATAAACATAGTCACATTCAACTTTATAACCTCAAGATTTTTTAAGATTAATAACATGTTGTGCTCTCTTAAACGCATGAATTTCTTGTATATAATCATATTACAGAAAATGTATAAAGTATTACGAAAATATTAGAATATTACAGTGTCATGATAAATTATAAGAAGGTGCAATTACGTCAAACGTTTACTCAGTTCAGTTGTGTTTTGAATTTGAGCCACATTTGCGATATTCTTTGATTGGCATAAACACAAAATACGAGCAATTATATTCGATTTTACGAAATAGACCAAAATCCATTGCAGCTGCTCATGATTTGAACATGTATTTACGTGATACGTCGGCAATTTATAAAAACGCTCAACCGACAGTGCAATTGTCAGACACACAGATCCAGAATTCTTCCTCCCTCTCCTCCGAACGCGACTCGCCAACCTCCTCGGCCAGTCGCTTCCACGGCTGCGTCCAAAGCCCGGCGCCCATCGCGAGCAGCCGTGCCGCAGCGTTATCGCCGCTCGCAGCGCGCCGAGCGCCCAATAACAGAGTTAGAGCGCGCTTTGGCTCCACGGGCGCTCAGCGGCAGCCATTTCGCGGGGCGTTTCGCGGCGGCGACGCCCGAAAATAACAGAGCAACAGCCTCGGTAGCAGTGCGCCTTTGTTAGCGCAGGGGGCTGATGTAGGGGCGGGGTCCGAAGATGGCAAAGCGGAGAAGGCTACGATAGAGACGATTTTCAAGGCGAGGGAGATGACGAGAGTGAAAAGATGAAGGACTGAGGAGAGGGGGAGAACTAGGAAAAGAGAGGGAGAGAGATGAGAGAGAGAGAGATGAGAGAGATATGAGAGAAATATGAGAAAGAGATGAGACAGAGAGAGAGAGTGAGATGAGACAGAGAGAGGAAAAAATAAAAGAGAGAAAGAGGGAAAACTAAGAAGGGAGAAAGAGGGAAAACTGGGAGAGAGAGAAAAAGAGAGGGACATCTTGGAAGAGAGGAGAGGGAGGAAGAAGTGGCAAGAGAGACAAGGAGGGAAAACTGGGAAGACGAAAAGGAAAGGAGAACTGGGAAGAGAGAGAGAGAGAGAGAGAGAGAGAGAGAGAGAGAGAGAGAGAGAGAGAGAGTGAGAGAGAAAGGGAGAGAGAGAGCGCGCGAACGGAGAAGACAAACAGCAGGAATGAAATAGAGAGAAAAGGGAAGGGCAAAAAACAACAACTGAGAAGAGAGAGGAAGGACGGAAAAAAGATCGAAAGAGGTGATGGTGGTGGGCGGGGCTCTTAGCTGCTTTTCCGCAGCCCTTTGTGCGGCGGGCGCCTCAATGGTTATCGCGTGCCATCTGCACTAGTGGCCGCGGGCGCTCCCGCCCCTCTCCTCTCCACTCCACCCCTTCCGCCCCGCCCCCGCACGCTGCAGCAGCGCATGCCGGAGGTAGGGGCCCAACATCGTACATCCCGACGGTGCCAAAATTATTCTCTTATCACTCATTTATGTTCAAACGGACTTCCTTTCATTAGGTTCTGGAAGAATGTGGCTTTAATAAGAAAGATTGTGAAAAAAAAAGAAAAAAAAAGATTTTGTCGAAGAACTGATCCAGTGTGCAAATAAGATGCTATAAAGTGTCATAAGAGGAGATCAAAAACTGGTCACGAAAATGTAATTTTGTACACGTTGCTCCATCGTCGGCCAAAAAAGGTGAAACGTATCTTCTGAAATATACCAAATGTCCATGTGGACGTGCATCTCGGAATCAGCAGATAATTTATTAACAAGGAAGTCAATGGAAAGGTATTACTTAAAATGCATTGCATATTGTTTAACATTTAGAATTTACTGCATCATCAGACTCACATCTGCTGCACCAGATTCTACTTTATACCTATTTACCGTATATCTTTATAAAATTACTAGAATCCTTCCCTGGCATAACGTACTCAGTAATTTATTGAGTTTATCTTTGCGCGCATTAAGAATTCGCATTGAAATTGTAAACGAAATAAACATGAAAGAAAAGGCAACATGAAAATATTTTTTTCTTCTCATTCGTTCATTCTTTCTCATCACCGATGCTTCTTTTACGATCGAGAGATTCACCTATAGTTTTTGCATTCAAATTCTATTGTTTCCGTTCCTCTTTAAAAGATCTTCTGATCGTGTCCGACGGTTAAGTTTTCATAATAGTAGTCTATAAACTTTGCTTCTCCGTTCAGACGAAACTCGAACAGAAAGTGAAGAAAATAAACCTTTTATTTCAAAGTATGTATATACCCAAAATTACCTTCATATCACAAATTTTTGACCAAACGCACTTCCTTCCATTAGGTTCTGGAAGCTTTTGCTTTATTAAGGAAGATTGCGAAATTTTTTTTTTCGAAGAACTGAATCGTGCAATTACGTATGTTTTTAATTTGAGTTAAGGAGAAAGAAGAAATGAAATTCCAATAAATGGGATGGATCTAGCTGCTTTATGAATCCTAGAAGCACTTACAGATAGAAGGAATTCCTACAATATTCGTTCACTTTGTTCTATCTCTGAAGTCTGCGAGGTTTCTCGCAATAATGTTAAATATATTTTAGTTCGATAATTCTCAAACTTTGCTTCATGTCCATATAGAATTACACAAGTACTGTTTTCCTCTCAGTGGCTACCGTAGGCGGTAATTCATAGAACATTAATCACGCCTATTTTTACACATACCATTGAAATAAAAGCGAACATTGCGAAAATACACGGAATCTAGATGTGCTGTATCTAGACTCCCAAAAAAAGACTAGACAGGGTGAGGAATAAAGAGATCAGAGAGGAATGCGCGACTTTCAGAAGAAGAGATGGTGGTCAATAAAATACGAAGACGAGGAGGAAGAGGAAAAATAAGAGAACGAGATCACGAGGACCATAGCAAACCGACTGAATTTTTCCAAGAAGGCACACTTTCAGACAGAAGTCACACCAGAGAATGGTACATTACTCGTATAGACGATGATGTAATGATGGGTATTAATACATGAGTGAGATTTTACAATATGAGCGAAGAACGAGTGTGTATCGAAAACTTCTCATAAGTGTATTAATACCCATTACATCGAGTTTCATTCGATAATTTCTCTACGACTTATAGTAACTTTTATAAGTTAAACTTTTACGTTGAATTGTTTCGTGGCAGTTGACATGCAGGATTCAGTCAAGCACAGAGCTAGCGCAGAGCTCTCTACCCTACCCTGCGGCATGCGGCTTTTGGTTATTACTGCACTAGTCAAATAGGAACAAAGTGAAATGACGATCAACTTATTTTAAATAACATTCCGCGTAAAAATACTAATAATAAAATAAATCAAAACTCTCGAGCCCAATAAAATATTGAATGCAATATTAATGTTCACAATGGAACGAAACATTTACTTGAACAATTCTCAATGATTAATTATATAAAAATACTTGATTTGTAAACTTCTCTGTGATTGGTCAAGAATTTTTATAATAATGAAATCTGCAATGTAATGAGTATCATTATGAAACGAGTTGTAGCCATCAAAAGACAGAACTATACAATGGAAGTAGAAAAAGTTTATTATAATAATAATGTACTGGATACATTCAATTTCAATAGTTAGGTACAAACAACAATAATATTAAATATAATATTATATAATATTAATAGTAATAAGAATAAGAAGGAATAGAGGAAGACTGAAGTTGTTGAAAGTGAAGATGTTTCTCTCGCGTGAATCAAAAGTTACTTCGTACTGCACCCATTGTCGAATTGCCGAAGTTGGCATGAAGGACCCGAGTGCACATCTCTTGGAGCGACAACTGCAATGTGCTGCATTGCGCTGCATCGCCCCGAGCTCGCTCAGAGTCAGGTGGCCATAAACACCAGCGCGGCGCTCTTCCGAGAAGACAATTTCTTCCTTGAAATGCGGCAGCCTCGAAATAGGTTGTCTGTGGGAATTCTTAGAGCAGTTGTCAGCGCATTGCGGTCGAGGCTTCACAATTATTCACGGGGGACGGCCGCAGTGGGGCTTCGCGCGCGGGAACGGGAGGGGGAGGGGGAGGGGGAGGGGTGGTCAGGGTCGGAGGGACGAGTAGGAGGAGGGGATGGAGATAAGAGGATGTTGCAAGGTAATGAACATGAGGGTGGTTGGTGGGTTCTGTAAGGAAAAGAGCAATGGTTCTGAAATCGAGGAATTCAAAGATATTAGAAATAATAATTTTGTCAATGGATCTTTTGTAGTAATATTTCCTGCTGATTGTCGTAAGGGAGAGACAAAGAAAGAGAGAGAGAGAGAGAGGGAGGGAGAGAGAGAGAGAGAGAATAATTTCCCTTTTTGAAGTCCTTGCATTGTTCCTATTTCATTGAGGAATTGACTTGGTGATATATGAGCATTATTTTACATTACAATACACAGTATTTTTATATTATATGATTAATTAATAAAATATTAATGCATAAATTTATATTAATAAATGAGGTCACTTAAAAATTAAAAACATTTGAAATGTTAAACAGATTTCTAGGAGATTCTCAAAGAAAAGCTTGATTTAATTACTCGTATGGATGCATAACATGCCGAAGGCTAATGATTGAGAGAAGAAAAGAAAGAGAAGAAGAAAACCTGTATAAAGGCATTACAAAATATAAGTTTTTAATAAAAAATAGCCAACCAATTGATAATATTTCTTTTAGATGTAAATGCAAATTTGCTAATGGAAAACTAAGCCCATTTACAAAATATGTTTAGTAGAGTACAGAATCAAGCTATAACAAATGTTCTTCGTTTTTCCTTTGCTGGAACTTTTGCCTTTTAAAAACTGAAGTTTTTCTTTAGTGTAAAGTAATAAAAATCAAAATAATGTGGTGTTTTTATAATCATATACAATTTTTTGTAAGCCAGACGTAAAAAATGAAATTATTCTCTGAACTTACGGTCAAAATAATACAATTTAGTTCAAGAAGGAAAAATAAAGATTTAATGCCGAGTGAAAACGTTTGGGATAGAAATCGACAATAGGAGCTAATTTTCACAAATGAATAATATTAAATTTCCTGAAGCGAGCTCTTAATTAGAGCCATTACTATAACGAACAGCAAAGAGAGAGTATTTTTCTGATGTTCAAGGCAATATATATTTCACAGTTTTATGAAATTATTCTCAAATTGGATGCAAATAAACAATAAACGTAAATTGTATCAACAGTTAGGTGAAATTGACAGCAGCGCATCAAAGTTTTACCCTCCAATGAAATAATATCCTTGTGTTGCCCAGTATAAGAAAATTAACGATGGTATACTGAGCTGTAACAGGTAAAATAACTTATTCCCCACTGGAATGGAGTTTGAGAACGACGCAAAGCTTCGGTTTATTCCACAGGACAATAGCGGCGAGCAGCGTGAAAACTCAACTTCTTCGCACAAAGGGGTCGGATGATACGGATACAATTCGCGCGCCATGTGGCCGGGATCTCCACGTGCCCGCTGGGCACATGCTGCGCAGATGTCCGGGTGCGCGAAATTGCGGAATGGGCATGACGCGAAACAAGTCGTTCAAAACTCAGCCGCTGCAGAAAATGAAACTGCACCTCAAGCAGCCCGCTGTGAGCGGTTTATCTCCGTCAAGCCAACGAGCACGCAGCTCTATGCATCCTGCGCGCTACAGAGGTGGCCCAATTATTATACGAGTAGTAAATATTTTTTCATTGACTTAATGGATTATAATGTGTTTTTGGAAGCACCTGAAAAAGGTAATTGTTTGAAGTGTAACGCCTGTTAATGGTACTGGAAATTTATAGTTAGTGGTGTAATGGGGCGTGACCAACACCTACCGGTCGTATAGAACCAATCAAACAAATGAGTGGTTTAGAATACATCCATTTATATTCATGCGTGACTGCATTCCATGCTTCAATAGGGAAGGAAGATTGAAAATGTAAGAAATTGATCAGTCTGTGATTCAATGAGCTGCCAGTAACGGTCATGAATCCCATAAAAAAAAATGTTCCACCTCGTTTAGTTTAAAAGAAAATGAGAAAGAAAGCTGTACAAACGAGCTCATAAAACAACTCATTTGTATCTGGCAAAAATACTCTGAAATTGAAAGAATGGATTACAAATTGATTTTCAACATGACTCACGACAAATGCGTTAATTATGAACATGTTTAGAAAACTTTAGAGACCTGCACACGCAGTTCATTGTCTAAACCTATGGTTACAAATACGTTTTCGTCTCATTCAATATTTCTACCATAATAATTTGGACACCTTTATATTATTGGCAAGGAGGAAAGAAATAGGCCAGATATTGGAAGGATTTGTTTGTGTACAAATTTACCTATAAACCCAAGTTATTTTCTGAGAAATGTGCAAACTGCAATTGCTTTACAAATAGCGGTGCGCGTAATAGTGATTCATAATTTGCTTTTCAGAATGATTAGGATGAGCAATTTGAATTATTACGGTTGAAACCAAACAGCAAAACATATTCTGTCACATTCAAAAATCTGCAGTCTGCAATTGAAGCTTCGAAAAGTGAAGGCCCTTGTTTCAATGCTAATGGTGACGATATTCAACATCAGATGTTTAGCTTGATCGGAGTATGTCACTATCTGGATGAAAATTCTAGAAATAGGCAATTTTGATGGTTTTCTCCTAACAGTTCCTGGCGAAGAAAAATGCGATTCTTCTTTCACCGTGTGAGATTCTTCCTTCACCATTTTTACTCATTCATTTCTTTTAGCAAAAATCGAGTGGGCGTTGTTTTCTTTATACTCTATCGTATAAAAATCTAGGCGTCTGTCATGGTGAGGTCACGTGCTGGTATTGGGTGATCGTCTTATTCCCCATGCATGTGATCCAGGAAAACTTCAGCAGGCGCTGGAGATGCGGGATACAGAGACAGAAGCGTGTACGCTCTTTTTCTAGAGTTCTGATTTCTGCACAGAAGCTTTTCTGTTATCCGTACTGATAGCCGAAAACTAACTATTTAGGTGATACCCACACGAATTATTGTACAGTGGCCTACCATCACCACCAGGCGAATACCCAAGCAGTACCCCGACAAACAAGCCACGGACCGTGCTCGTCTTTCCTTCCCTTTCCTTGCCCCCTTACAAGACATATACTCATATAACATGCACTCCACTACCACTCATGCAGGAAGATCGTTCAGGAGCTTAGAGCTTGTTGAGACCGGGAAGTGCCGCGCTGGCGGGAGGTACCTGTTTGGTGAAAACCCGTAAACCGTAGGTACCTCAGCGTCAGATCTCGCCATCCAGCAGAGGAAGGTCACCGCCGACTCCCGAGCAAAAACACGCACTACATTAGGGGACTAATGACTTGAGCAGTTAACGTTCAAGTCGAAGATAAAGCAGCAAATCATTGAATGCGTCTACTTATTTTTTACAAAGAGGAAATCTTTACACATCGTGAAGTCCAAAGATTTCTGTTGCAGTAGGATAGATTGATACAATAAATGAAGGGTACAATACAGTTATATTCATTACGTTCTTCCATTCATTCTCTTCTCTCTATATACGTCCCAGTGGCGGACCGAGGTGGGGGGATCCCTTCATGGCCCCCCCTCTTCAAAAGGCCTAGAGTTTTCATTTGTTATATTTTTTACGTGGCAAAATTGATTTAAATATTCGTGTTAGAATTATGCAATTAAAAAATGTATAGTAATATATTCACTAGAAAAATGATATACAATTTAATATCAAATGTTTATTATTCAACAAAAATCTATGATGGCCCCTTCCAAAATGATCGGCTGGGTTCGCTCCTGGAAAGAACTCTCCCCCCTAGTTCCCCTGAGGAGGTGGGAATTTATTATTTCATTTTGGGGCGTACGTTAGTTTAAGTTACGAAAGTTCAATAACCATTTGCTCAAGGATAAAGGAAAATAAAAGACTGCAGAACATCTCTCACAAACACACGCATCGGCGGAAGACTAATATTTGGATTTTCCATGACGGCACCGATAACATCAATCAATGTTGATCGAATTGTTGGCATTCCCGCCAAATTTCGAATAATATTTATGAGGTTAGGCATCGTTCTGTTTTCTCCTTCCGAAAAGTTTTTTTTTACCTTCCCTCATTATTTGTATATGCATGGAAATGGTTTAGAAGCATAAATATGTTTCTGAATACTTTTAACAATTGCATTGATCCAACATCCACACGTATTTTATTGATGCTTCTGGTAATTTACTCATAGACTTCCAATTTGTATCTTGCTCCACAATTTAGGAAAACTGAAAGACATGAGGAATTTCTTTCAGGAGGGGTATACTAAGAATGTAAGCCTACAAATTTATTAGCTACGTAATATTTCGAAAAAGTAGTAGATACGGACAAACAAAATTGTTGTAAACATTGTAAAATAGATTTTTAAAATTGTTGTAAAATAGATACATTGAGATTTTGTTGAATATGTAAAGCTGCCACAAGTTGGTAAGGTTTCTCTGAAGATACGATTTCACAGTTAAATAAAATTCTTGCAACAAATGTAACATTAGAGAATTATTTCTTACGGAATGAAGATAAATACATTAAATGTATCTCGAAATGTGTTTCCGGTCTCTTTCGGTTTCCTCTTTCCAATGAACTCGCCTTGGAATATGTAGCACATCTTTGCGAGAAAAAGACGAGAAATCGGATGTCCCTGCTTCTGGAACACGTCAAATCGCATTCAGCACATCATAATTTTATTTTGAATACGTTAATTCTTCACGTATGCGTAGGTCTAATACAAAAGACATCATGAACTAAATGACTGCCAATAAATGTCTTTTTGATATAAGACAAATCAGAAGACGATTTCTGGTTACAAAACGTATTATATTATTCTTCACGATTTTACTCTAACAAATTTAACACAATGATTCATTCTAAACTCAAATTTCTTTTTTTTAATTTTAAAAAAATAATCACAATTTCTTAAAAAAATATAATTGTATGAAACAAAACATACGATTAACTGTGCTCCCACATTTCATTCTGGCGAGTGAATGTGGCACATAAAATTATAAGGGCCGACTTTAAGAATTTCAAGTGCTACTATTCCTGTTTTGAACTCTCACAATTTGTCAATTCATCATAAAGCATTTTCGTAATCGAATTTAAGCAATATCAAAGATCATCCGAATGTACTACGCTTGTTCTATCTTTGTATCACCAGTCCATACTTTGCTCGCCCGCATTTCTGGTTCGCTTTCATCGCAGCAGGTGTCGCGCTTGTAATTCTATTTCAAGAGCCGGCTTTCACCGCCGATAGCGTCTCGCGGAGGCGTATTCTTCATTCGGCCCTTGATAAATTCCACACCGGTGGTAATGAGCGGGCCGCGGGGCGATAAAGCATGAAGAATCGGAAATTTCCGTGGGGCAGCGGCTGGAGGTCGTCGACCCCGCGAGGCAGCCGGTGCGCCGAGAGTCAGCGCGCCGCGCCGCTTCCGAGTTCCATGTGTCATTATCCTCGCCCGTCCCCCTCCATGTCCTCATACACCCCGCCCACTAGGAACTTTTCCTTCTTTCCGTTGCAACGCTGGAACTGCAAATATCGAAAATCAGACGACACTGAACGTTACACGACAGTTTTTATGTAGCAGGTGATATTATGACCTGAAGAGGAGGAGAATCGCATGGTAATATCCGTCACCTGAGATAATTTCAGGGGAGATATTACAGGAAAGTGAGAAGAAATATTGGGATGCATTAAGTAGATAGCTTTTTGTGTAGTCTGAAAATCTGATAGTCTGCTTATTGCTTAAATTTCGAACATTAATTCAAATACGACTGAAACATCGATGTTATTAATTTCGAAAGGGCGCAGAAATTGAGAGATGCATCCTGTCAATGGTTTCGTTAAGTAGACTGGGTCTCGAAAAAATACAAAAACAATGAAATATTTTTCATTTTGGCTGAAAACGTAAATTTTGGATTGTTTTTTCTATTGTATTTCACTTATTCTTATACTGCGCGTACCTACTAAATGATTATATTCGTCACTGCTTACGCCACAACTGACGTCATGCGATAGCAGGGCTTCAAAGAAGAGGCTGTTCGCCGTTAAATACTTGCAGCAGCATTTTTGCTTCTGCAGGTCACTAGTTTTATATAAAAAAGAATCTAGCCTGCTCTGGCATCTCTGTATATAAATTGTACTTTATTACGATCACGATTACGCTATCAAGTGTTATACCATTTTTTTCGGTTTTCAAATATCATGAAAATGGTATTCATGGCGATTTCACAAAATAGTCTCTTTCAACAAGCAATATGTGCGCATATATTCTCATCCGTATTACAAACTATTCTGATAATACTCTACAAAACCTTCACGTAGTTCGTTAATGAAGGGAATATTTAACAACATTGTGAACATTATCACAATAGCAGAAGTGTAATGTCAGATACATGCATTTCGTGATTGAAGTTTCTAACTCGTAAGAATGAGGGAATATAGGAAAATGAGAAGGAAGGTAAGTAACCATTAATATTAAAAATGTTTGGTTCTATCACAGAAATTTTGCTTAAACCTCAGGATAAAACAACACAGTGATAAATGCAACATATGTTTGGAGAATATAATACAAACGCAGGCATTTAAAAAATATAATCTACTTAAAAATTATTTTGAACGAGTACATTGTACTATGTTATTCATGAAGTTAAATGGTTCTAAATGATACATTAAATCGTAATCAGACACAAAATGCATACATTCCCAAAATGTTTATAGAGAATGCCTATCACAGATTGGTACCTCTCTTGTTGGTAGGGCTTTTAGTAGGCTAGCTCGTGCGTTCGCACGATAAGGTGGCCCTGAATTTCATTTTTTCATTGCTTTTAATGTTGATAAAGCACTGCCAGTTCAAGCCAGTTGATGGGCCATCGCACAGACACCCTAATTATCGTCATCGTCTGTAATTACATGCGTGTTGGTACACATGCGCCAGCGCCCAGAATATACATGTCCAATGCTAATTGGTTTGATGGTGGAGATTATGTCCAACATGTTGCTGTCAAACGGGTCTGGGTTTGGTGAAACTGCCCTGCGAAAATGTCCAAATTTGTTTGCTATCAAGCAAGTGTATCATTAAAACAAGCGCATTTAAATTTAGTTTTAAGGATGCATAAGTTTCTAGAGTAATTAGTGAAAGTTGTATATGCAGATATTCTCAACACGTTTTTGGGTCAAGTCGTATTAAGCCTAAAAACAAGAAATTCAAACACTATGGACTGTAGATACACTGTTTGGTTCTAAGTCGCCAACCTGATTGAGGTTGTTCTGGGTTTACACAATTGCTTAAAGTGTACGCCGGGATGGTCCCTTGTCTTGCACTCCCAGACATAAACGTACAACTTGTCCCGCCTCTCATTTTCGTTTATGTTTTCATTCTTTT